>MNCL01000012.1:0-1200000 GCA_001932985.1 Proctacanthus coquilletti
CAGCAATGATGGGTTTAGATCAAAATATAGCACAGTTGTTTGCTTTACTCTACTTTCTAGCGAATACACGAAAGCTGTATTCAAATTTAAAGGAATTTAATATTAATTTGAATATGTCAAAGCTGAAAATACATGGTTTCGCTTCACATGATATTTTTGTTAAATATGTAATCCAATAATTAACCGTTTGTGGTGGTATCTGCGGCCAACTTCACGTGATTGTCACGCAATTAATGTCAAAGTCACTCTTGGATATTGTGCAATTTGCAGAGCGAGTTGTTTTTTCTGAAGAACTTTCCAAAGAAGACATGCATATGAGTCTGGATCCGCTCCTCGTCGACAAAATAGTCGAGGAAGTTAAATCCCAGGGAGTATTCGACCAATTTCGCAGGGATTCAATGTCTGACGTTGATACAAAACCTGCTTACCAGAATTTGCGACAAAGGGTCGAGAATGCTGTTAGTAAGTTTTTATCTGAACAAAAATGGACTGCTGAATTAAATAAAAACCAGCTACGAGAGAAATTAAGGAAACATATAACAGAGTAAGTGAAATGTTTATTTACGTTTCCATACAGAATTTCTAGAGTTTCTTCGTGAATTGAAAACGAACAAAATTTGTAAAAGAACGAAGTTTGTTTTTTACGAAAAAAGAGATTGAGAAACCGCCCAGACTTTATATCGTGATAAATAGAAAGATAATTCTTTCCAGGGCTGGCTTTCTGGATATGGGAGTTGAGAGAATTGTCGATCAAGTAGTCAACCCGAAAATTTCCACAGTTTTTCAACCAAGGATTGAGGATATTGCTTATGCATTTTTAGGAATTGAAAAGCCTCAAGTGAAACCAGAAGAACAACAGAATTTAATGAACGGTGATTTGTCAATAAAAACAGACTTCCTGCTTAATGACTTAGAGGCAGTTAGTCCAGATTCCGATAAAGTCGTAGATGACAAATCAGAATCGAAGGAAGATTTGTTGAACGACTCTGATGATAAAAATGAAGAATTCGAGTCACCTCCATTTGAGCCACTTGAAGGACTTGGACGTCCAACCAGCCCAGAAAAGAAGGAAGACAGCAATCATTCTCAGTTGTCCCGTATTAGTGGACTAACATCACAGGATTCAGTGGAAGATTTAAAGATGGAGCTTAATGCTGCAAGCCATGCTGATGGCACCCAAGAGTCAGAATTATCAGAAGTGTCCAGCAATAGTCGCCTTTCTATAGTGACAAATGGTGAAGACTTGAAGCCCGTCGTTAAAGAAGAGACAGACGTTGATATTTCAGAAGAAGCTCAAATGCCTAAATTCAGTGACAGCACTTCATTTAACCGAGAGAGTGGTGAACTCTTGCACTTCGATATCAGAAAAGAGGAAATAAAGTTCGAAGGTATATTGAAATTCTATTATTTTAGACTTAAGAGAAAACAAAAAATGAATGAATTTCCAGGAATTGTGATAGATAACATTGATTATGTATAATTTATAAAATCAATTCGCTTCATCCAGGTACTGATTGGAAGGGGGAAAAACGGGATTACTACACATATATCAGTGAATCGTTGCCGTCTGAAGTTACGGTTAAAGAAGAATTAAATGACTCTAAAGCACTGCCAGTGGGAGAACAATCATGTAAAGCCGATGAAGCTTCAGGCAGTTCACATTTAACTTACAGCACCGATACGCAGGAGACGAGTAAGCTAGCCAATATTGAGAAAGAAAATAAGAGCGCTTCTGGTATTGAAAATAATGAGAATCAGCAGTCGTTTATTTCCCAGGAGTTAAATAAATTGGACAACAATGACTGTGAGAAAGCATCTAGTCCAATAGCTAAGAAAGTTGATTGCAGCGATAGTAAGAAAAAAAGTGATGAAAAGACGAAACGAGGTACTTGTGAGAACGAAAGTAGTGATCGCAATGAAAGTAGGCATAATTCACATTCTGTGAAGAAGCATTCTTCTTCGTCTAAGAGCCACTCGAGTTCTTCTTCACACCACAGAAGCAAACCTCGGTCTCACAAGAGTTCTAGAGACCATTCAAGAGACAAAAAACATCACAGTAGCGAAAAAGATCAAAATGGGAAAAATTATGATTGCTGTTCAGATCGCAAAAGGAAGTACAGAAGGAAGTCAACTGATTCTAACGAAGACGGAGATACAAGCAAAGACACATCAAAAAATAATTATACATCATCTCCAAATAAAATTGAGGGTGGAAAAGAGTCGCACAATTCTAACTCTTCGTCTAGTTATTCAGCTAAAACAAATGGTTCCACAGAAGGTAAATATCTTATAGTTAGTTCCCCAAATAGCATAACTATATCCAGAGTGTAAATGTTTTTGAGATTTATTCTTTTGGTGTGAATTGTTATGATTAAGAAAGAAATTATATTGATTTGCAGGTTCTTCAAATATAACTCCAAGTGAACAGACTTCATTTAAACAAAATTCTGGAAACACAAATTGTATCGCAAATTACCCAAAACCAATAATACTGGATGAATTGCTGGATAGCTGTAATAAAAAAGGTAATACGGGTATTGAGCTAATCATTGGAGCAAAGGTTTCAGTTTTCACAAAGGAGAAGAAGGATAGGGATGGGGAACGTCCTCTTTTATATTTTAGAGAAAATCCAGAAGAAAAGTTACGATACGAAAAAATAATTAATCAAATATGCAAAGCTTTGTCCGAACACGAAATTGTCCAGACGGTATATTTAGCTGACTGCGATGATGGGTATAAAACAGCTTTTGAGAAAATAGGAGTAAATGTTATAGATGTTTGCGATGCAAATTACGAAGCAGACAACCAAAGAAATAATCGTCCTCAATCTGAAATTCGTAAAAGGTGTGACCACTTAACAGCAAGGAAAAAGCAGTGCTTGACACCCAATGGAAAAATAAAGAAAAGCAGTGACGAGTATTACCAAGCTGCTTACCATGTTTTCAGTGATGAGGAGATACACAACAGCCACTCGTTAATAATTGATTGCTTCAACTACGACACCAACGAGCACATCAATAAAAAACTGAAAACAGACTCCCTGTCAAAAGTTTCCCCGACACCTTCTGAATTGAGTTTGGGATCTAAAGAAAATGCGTTCATTGTAAAAAACGCTTCAGGTAAATTATATAAATTGCATTTCTTCGTGAATTGTATTACTAGCAATTTGCAGAGAAATGTAAAGATGATTCTATTGTTTCGAGAAAGACTCCTGCCTTTAAAGCAACTAATCAACGATACTCCAGTGAGGATTTGTATAAGCCCCGACCAATTTTGGGACAACGATCCAGACGAAGAGCTCTAGAGACACAGGTTATGTAATTTTATATCAGGAACATATTTAAATCTCAAAATTGTAAACTACATATGTATGCACATTTGTTATAACCAGTATTTCTATGTATCGTAATTGCAAAACAAATAAAGCCATATTGAAAACGGTGTTTTTATTTGGTGTTGAAGGTGTTGAGCATCTTGGCTTTTTTACTTACGTCCACTATAACTTGTATGTGATTTCTAAAAAAAATATTTGTGTGCCATTAATGTTAATAGATTGGTTATGCTTGCTATAAAATACCAAAACGAGTGGATTTACGGAAGACAGAGGATTAGTAAAAACAAGACTAAATCATGGCTCCAAAAACAAAAAATTGACCCGCATGGGCTATATACAACGTAAATATAAGTTCGAGCATATATCCAGTATAAATCAAACTTGGAGCAACTATGCTCCAGATGTTACATTTTATATTCTTATTTTTCGTATATTCACAAAAGAATATAAAGCCGGTCTATCAATTTAAAAGAAGAACTAATGAAAGTAATATCTTTTGGGTATTTTTTGCACTAGTTTAAACATG
The DNA here is from genome assembly GCA_001932985.1 of Proctacanthus coquilletti. NCBI lineage: Eukaryota > Metazoa > Arthropoda > Insecta > Diptera > Asilidae > Proctacanthus > Proctacanthus coquilletti. Next base: position 3,861 of record MNCL01000012.1, read on the forward strand.
TACTTTTGAAATATTTTATGTATTTTTGAATCTCAGCTTTAAAATGGCTCAATTGTTAGTTTATTAAAGTTTAATTCTTAAAGGTCTTAAGTCCTATAGATCTTTTAAATTTTATAAAGATATTCTTAAGAGAAAGCAAAACGAATGTTTTAAAAAATCTTAAAAAAAGTAATTAAATTAAGTTTTGTAAATACTTCTACGCGCAAAACTGGGTAAAGCAAAAACTTCCAATACATTGGTATGTCAGTATGTAGACAAAATCTAAAAAAGATTATGAAGCACAAATATTAGATCTCGCCTGTAGGTGATTTAAATTTGAGTAAAAGTGGCCAAAATAAAAAATTGATTGACAAAAAACCCTACGGAAGAATGACCATAGTTCTGCAAAACACGCGCCTGGAATTTATAAACATTTTTTTTTTGAGAGTCGTTTTTTTAGCCTTCTGGCTGAACGTGACCTTCTACATCAATTTAGTGGTTACATAACGTACCTGTATCTGCATATTTAGTGAAGGCTTGAATTTTACGGAATTACTAGTAAGCGGCTCGGACGAAGAGAATTCCATGTAACTCGCATCCGGCTCGAGCTTGCATTTGCACTCTTAGTTTTACAAGCCAAGAATCCGAAGGTCGTATGTAATCGATGGGGCCGTAATTCTTTTCGATTGCTCTAAGCTCTAGCCGGTTCACACCCATCAATTAATTGCGCTAACTTTCATACTTGTCGGAATGCAATTAATGGCTTAATACACCTGAAAATCTAATTTGATACTTCCCACATCATTTTTAGAAATAAAGATTTAGCGCGCAACTCGCCTGGGCTCCGCCGCTCAGATTTGCGGCATCCGCCGGGCGTTCCGGCCCGGGAACTGTTCTTGACGGCCTCCGGTCAGCCCGGAGTCGCTTCCACAGTTTTATGTTTGTTTGCGATATCCAGTGTGATGCCATCCCTGCTAGCTCAAGCGTGACTTTCCGCGCTGTTACCGACTTTGCCGTATCGGTGCGGTACTACGTGTGTTGGATGAATACGGAGCAAAAAGCCGTCTTGCAAAATTTTACCATTGGTTATGCACCGGATTTTAGCACACAATGCGCTCTTTGGCGGAGGAACTTGGAGCTATTCGAGGCAAAATATTCGAAATTTGTGTGGAGGGGTCCATAGGGAGAGGCGTGTCACAGCTGACTTCCAACCTTTGATGCTTGCGCAAACCGGGCGCATATGATAAACGTAGTATTACTGGGTAGCCCTGCACAACCAGATTTAAAAGTCACTGACCGTAACGGCCGGGCTTGACGTGGTATTGCTAGTGCATACCTTTATATCAGCGGCTCTCAAACTGAGGTCTACGGTCTGGGGGACCGCGAAGGTGTCACTTAGTTGAAATTTTGGACTATTTGCAATTGGTGCCCATCCCATTGAATTCACATTTGATGAATAAGATTTACCATTTTCTGAATAAATAATTGTTTGCCAAAAAATATTTTGGTGCAGTTAATTTCAAAGGGTCCGTGAACAATCTAAAAAATTGTAGAGACCGTCACGGAAGAAATCCAAAACACGTTTAAGAACCACTGTTCTATATTATGGCGACATACATTTTCAAGCAGAATTTACCCACTTTTATTGTTACTTCAAAGGTATTTTGAATTTTTTACATACACACCAATTTGTTTGGTAACTAACATTGTTAATTTAAATATTAACCCTCGAGGGTTCTGGAGTGGAACGTATAAAATACGTTTTTCAACTCAACAAATCTGTAATAACATTTTAACGTACAAAATTTTTGTCCAAAGTATAATAAAAAAAAATTATAATAACGTTCCGAAAATCCGAACGTCCACTTACCTTAAGTATGAATTTCAAATTCATGCATTGGACCAAAAACTGAATCTACTTATACTTACTACTATATTACAGTTTAAACTTGTAATGGAAACGTTTACTCTTCTTTTGGCGATCATACCTTTTTATATTTATTTATTTATTATGAATTTGTGAACATTTTACGTAATATTTTTTCTCGTTTTCAAATTCAAAAAATATGCATTTCAAATACAAGCGGTAAAAGGCAAACAAAAATAAGTAAATAATTGGTAATAGTAATAAAAAGAAACATTTAAAAAAATTATAAGTTCCCTCATATTTTAAAGATACAAATTAAGACTTGATTCGATTGTGGACAAGACAAGAGTACAAGAATGTTTCACACTATACATAATCGCTTAATGGCCTAATTTATTTCATTATATCTCCTTTAAGTATCCGGACCGCTTAAGACACCCGGGCCTCGATATAATGGATCAACTTCTCTCAACGACCTGCTTTTGATAGTATTGTATACGTGCAACTTTATTGCTTATACAAGAATTAAATAGAGGTTTATAGGGCAATCGTGAGCCATTAGAACGCAAATACATAATTAATTATTAAAATTATGACTTCAATTTTTAGTTTCTGGCTTCATCTTTTTCCTTATTACCTTCTTCATTCTATCCGTCATAAAACTGTATAAATTATTGAGGTAATTCTCCATTATTTCATTACACTACAAGTCTTTAACGATCGATCCATTTTAAATTAGATGTTTCTATGTCGCTTTTCTTCTACGTGATGTGGCGATACACCTATTCCGAAAAAAATTAATACCATTTTAAATTGAGCTATTTCTTATTATGTAAGTAGATATAGGGGAATTGACAGGAACCACAAACGGTCTGCTAAGTTGAATACTAATAGTTTCAATATGCCGGAATTAGAAATATGTTTTCAAGGCAAAGTCTGTTCCTTTCTTCATCCAATCGAATGGTAGTACAATTGATCTGTGATGTAATTCATCCAGTTTTCAAAAGTCCTAGTCAATTAAAATGTCGACTATAAGTTGTATTGTTGTCAGATTTTTCATCTGGAAAAGATTCAATACGTCGTTTCTAAGAAAAAAGTCTCACACGGGTGCTAAGACGCAGATGGTAGATATATGTTACGATCAGCGTGATAAATCCGGTTAGTATTGATAATTAATCGTAATTATCAGTAATTATATTAACCACATAGTTAGGTCAATGTGGTTAATAACACTCTATTAATTATATTTACCGGTAATCATTAATAATTCCCGTTAGAGCCTTGTTAATTGATAATTGAAGCACAATCCTCTCTTTTATGTAGATATTGTTTATTTAAATAAAGGACTCTTTTACAAAATACGGATTATCACTATGTATGTAAAAAATTAACGTATATTGTAAGTTTCCACATTTTTAATAGTACAATTATTATCACCAATTAATATGTACCACAGTTTTGGTTTAAAGTTTTAAATATATTGTTTCATTAATTTCTATAAAGTTTTTTTAAGAATAACCCTTCCACTTATGAACTACACATCCTGTAAGAAATGGAAATGCGCTAAATTGAGTAACATATTTTTCTCAAGTTAAGTATTAATCAATTCCTGATATGTTAAAGCAAATGAGTTTTCAAAACTTTAGATGGGTTTTTATTCCAAAACACATTTGTATGATAGCGAAGAAGGGAATCTGTTTTTACATTTTTTTATTTAAATATACTGGCATTATTAGTTAAGAAAGAAAAACAAATTGGAATAATATTTTAATAATTTTTAACACATTTGATAATTTCAAGGTATTTCTGGAAAACACATATTTCAAGAACCTTTTCAAATTTTGAATTTTTATTAACCGCAAAAGAAAAATCACTGAAGGATCTTGGAAAAGTGGCTCCCACAGGATAAGGGCAAAAATATGAAATAAATAATAATATAGTTCAAAGCGAAAAAATTGCAATAATATAATTTTTCATATCCACTCATCTCCTGAAAAAGACAAAACCCTAAAGTATGGTTTCAATTTTTGGGCCCATAAAATAAAACAGACTTTTAGAAACCTTCGATCTTTTTCAGGTTGTTATATCTAAATCTATTTTTATCCCCACATCTTTGCCATTCATCTAAATAATAACCTCTTAGGTTGTGGTCATTGAGCTATGTACAAGAATTACATGGCGCTGCGCAGTGTTCGAGATTAAATGGTAATCCCAGACTAAGTAAAAAAATAAATTTCGCACATTCCTGCTTAAAGGTGAAGGTTACTGGCAAGTAGGTGTTTTAAGGTGGCGGATCATTCATTTATAGTTAGACTTAACATGATATTCAAGATCAATGCTAAAAACTAGTTACACTTATGAGGAATTGTTTTCCAAAACTCGTTGTTTGCAAAAACTCGTTTAAATTAAATGCATGCTTTTTGCTGATCGAACACGCCTATCTTGCATCATTAACGGTGAAAATTTATGACGACTGGTTCTTATTATATAATAGAATTTATTAAAGAATACATCGTCGTAGTAAGACTTCTATGTTTACCAACAATGTAGCGTTTTTTAGGTCGATCGGGATTTTAGCATTTCTGGCTCTGTGCTCTGTTAGAAAATATGATTAAAGTTTTTGCAAAAGTCAAATAGCGATAATGAGACATTTTATTGTTATAAATGTATCAATTAAAATTTTCTGAAAAACTAATAATTTTTAAAGGTGTTTATTGTATTATATTCTATTTATTTTTCCCAAGTAAAGCTCTTGAAATAGATTTGTTTTAAATTGCGAACGAATTTCCTTCCTTCCTTCTCTGTTTAATAGAAATTCAAATCAAAATGCTGTATTATTCTTGATTTAAATCAAGTTCTGCCTTCACTTAAGTGGATCGATATAAATAAATAGACAATAATGGCGACTCAACCAAACCCCTCATAATTTAAAGTTAGTTCTAGTTCTAGCTTATCCGAGACTCTAATAAAATAGATGTTTTTATTAGTTCCATAAAAGCTTCCATTTATGTGATTACACGAGCGTCGCCGCGCAGCGTGGCAAAGTGTATTCGACGTTCTGCCGAGGCTTTTTAAACACAGATGTGTTTGCCAACATGGGCTTCAGACAGTGTCTTGTTAACTTCTGGACGATTTCAATATCTGACACTGTTTTACTACATGCTCGAATTTAAGACAGCTTCCAAAAACCTTCGGATATTTTATTCAAATATTAACTTCTGATGGTTTCCTTAAAAATTCTAGGAGTCTCCAACTATGGACAACTGAGGTAATGCTGCCCCTTGAAATGAATGCGTGCTATTATCGTTGATAGTCGCAGTAAACATCTTCAGTAGGCTTCAAGGTGCAGAGCTGCAAAGCATGACTACATCCTTTTTGCTAGAAAAGTGACTTTTTTATGGAGATAGATTTGCATGGAATTTAATAGCATTGTTTTTCTAAGGAACTCACCCTAATTTCACTCATAGCATGACATGTAAATTACTAGAACTAATTACGATCGAAGGGGAGTTAAAAACACTACTGAAAATCATTTTATTTAGAGGACCCATAAGCCTAGAAAAATATGATAAAAGTTTCTTCACCTCCAAAAAGAAATCTTTCGAGTTTTTTAGCGTTCCGTAAAATTGGAAAAACGGAAACTTATGGAATCTTCTCGGTGTCTGCTTATCACGCCATTTTTCTCATTTAACTTAGTTGTAAGTAGTAGTGACCTAACAGATGTATAGTACGAAAAGTGGAATTTAGATTTTAGAGGAAGGGAAGGTCACGGTATCAAATGAAGGATTACTAAAGACGATGATTAAAAACCATCAGGGCCGGAGTACCTAATATAGTTTTTTATTTGTTGCAAAACTTTGTATTACGGATTATAACTATTTGTTTGAATTTGACGTAGATTTATTTTTTTCAGGTGAGAAGTATAAATTCACAGATTATATACTTCACATATTTTTAGAATGTTTTGATTTATAGAATTAAATATTACTATTAAACATGTTACCTTTTCAAAATCAAGGAATAGCAGGATGTGTATTTTGAAAACTGCCTTGAACAGATTTATTTTTACATTACTATGCAAAAAACGCAACTTTTAAGTGTACTTGTTCAGAATTTATCCAGAAATCCCCTTTGATAGGCACAATATAATAAAAGATCGAATAGTATTTTTTCAAAAAGAATCACTATTTTATTTATAAGTACATTATTTTATTTCGTTGAAAAGTCAAAACCCAGCGTCATTTGCAAGATTTCTGAATTCGGTGTAAGATTGAAAGTGTTTCAGAGCATATGTTTCCGTATTTGAGACAATAGCACGTTATATGACCTTGGTTGGGGTAGTTTTGGTAGAGAGATAAAATACAAACTCCTTTAAATTAATTTAATTTTCATGCGTTGAGAATCTTATTTACATACATATTTAATGCTTTTAATAACTAGGATTATTATCACCTGGACTTATCCAGTAACAAACAGCGTTCCTTGTCATCGTCGATTCCAGAAACATAGCCGGGGTCGTGAATATAAAAGGCTTCGATTAATAAATGTATACTTCGAATGAGGCATGCCAAAATATTCGGCATCTCCTCGGCAGTGTAAAGAAGGACTAAATATTTTATGTATAATAACTACCAGCCGTGGCCATGGTAGCTTCCATCATCGTAATGGCCACCGTCGTAGCTGCGCGCTTTAGCTTCTGCAAGGGCAGAGAAATGGGCAGCCTTAGCATGTTGGACTTCAGGTGTGTCTACTGGGACTCCGTTGTGTATAACTGGGATGTGAATTGGTCCATGATGAGCGGGAGTATAGTGTCCTGCTCCACCTCCATATCCGCCTCCATATCCACCTCCATATCCGCCTCCATATCCGTCATGACCACCTCTGGCTGAGGCTTCAGAAAGGGCAGCAAGATGAGCAGATCTTGCGTGCTGGACTTCGGGAGTATCAACTGGGACACCGTTGTGGATCACAGGAATATGAATGGGACCATGATAGGGGCCATGACCTCCGCCGCCAAGGTAGGCACCCCCGTCGTGTCCAATTGGTCCAGCTTGTGCAAGAGCCTTGGCATGGGCGGCAAAGTGAGCAGCTTTGGCGTGTTGTACCTCTGGTGTTTCTACAGGCACGCCGTTATGAATCACTGGAACATGGTGGGCATAAAGGGACCTCTTGTAAAGATGATGGTGACCGGCTCTGGCTGCAGCATGTGCAGCAAAGTGAGCAGCTTTCGCGTGCTGTACTTCGGGAGTGTCAAGTGGGACTCCATGAGGGGTCAAATGTGCACTGTATGCATAGGGAGCAGCATATGCTGCATAACCCAAGTGTGCAACTGGCGCATAAATGGGAGCAGGTCCTTTCGGCAGATTAGTGCCGGTCACGTGGAATCCAGTGTGGGGATCAGCTACATATGACACGGATTGAGTGTGTCCGTAGCCATCGATGTAGGAGTATGATCCTTTCGTTGTGCCGTCTGGTGAACGTGCTTCATGCTTTTGGGAATTCGGGTCTGCATATCCGTACGAGTAGGACCCGTAGTGATCTTGATTAAAGTACTGGCTCGAAATGCCACCATAGTATGAAGCCGAGCAAGTTGTAGCCAAAAAAAGCGCCGTAAACACAATCTGAAACAGAGAAAATAGTCTCACCTATATATCACGACTTTTAAATCAATGGGATTGCAAAATTTGAAACAAAACAAAATACAGTGCACTTTGGCAGAATTTATTGCATAACCGACAGGTAAGCGAAATAACTTGTGGTTTCAGTATTGGAAACCGCCGTACACATTGCACCATATTTTGAATTTGCATTTTATCTCAGATGTTCGGATACTTACTAAAGGCTTCATATCTGCAAGCCTGAAGATCTAGGTGTTAATCCTATTCCTTCCTTATTGAAAACCTCCTAGAAGATACTAGGACTGTTCGCAAACTGTGCTGGTTGATTAAGAGGGGCCCCAATATATACAACTCTTGCCGCCGTCCTACACGGGTGGTGCACCTCACTCGGTTATTACTGAAGGAGGGATTTGCGATCAAATTCTGAAAACCCATGACCTTGCTTTCGCCATCTGTCTTGGGAGCAGCTTATCGAGAGAGACCTGGAAGTGTATCGCAATTTTTGTACAGGTTACTTGCCGCACTGTTTTAAGCGTTGAACTTAGCCAATCGAGGCGTTGCCGGCCTGGTCGAGGCACTGGCCGCCGCCTGAGCCGCGATCAGCGCGGCCCTCGCACGTCTCCTATTACATGAACCAGTGCATGGATATTACGAAAATCAGATCGAGCCAATTGATCGAAGCAATTGTGCGGCTCCCTGGTAGACTCTTTTCTGTTTTGATTTTCTCTGTTTACCATGAGCTTTGGAAAATTTAATTGTAACAACAGCCGAGCGCCGGCCGCGTCTTTTATCCGGCTGTCATGCGTTAAGGCTGTTATTAACATTCTTCAGATGCATTCCAACTAGTGGCGTTGCCAAAGAAGAATTTCTGTGTGTAATGCTGGCAGAAGGTTTTTTATTTCGATTACGAGACTCTTCTAAATGTGTTACATTTGTAACCGTAAATTTATGGGCTTGATTATCTTGAAAGTCATTTTTCCGCAGTGCACGCTTTAACTGCGCTGGGAGATACGCAGATACAGCATTAAAAAAACGCAATAATTAGACATTGGAAATCGTTTTACTCGTTTTTCCAAGTAGCATATGCAAATACGAGCACTGCAAGATTGAACAGCATTGTAAGTCTACACTTGTGAGGTAGTATTATCTTCTTTTTACCAAAGCTGGATGAGCAATACTCAATCGAATAATCCTGTGTCATTCTTCAAAGGGATTCTTTTTCAAGTTCTAGTAGTTCTTGGTGGCATAGGCCGAAAAATTGAAAGGTGTACTTTAACTCGTTAGATCAAAATAATTGCATTTTGTAACCTATTTTCCAAAAGATGTTTTCAAGGTAGCTGAATAAAATTTTAAATCAAAATTAGTAAAAGTAAAGAATTGCAGGTAGTCAAGTTTATGAGGAAGTTAAGAAAACTTAAAACTCTATTAAAACCTCTATAACGTCCTAATCGGTTGTATTAAAATAAAACACTTTTTTTGCATGCTGAATAAAAATTAAACAGAAAATTGAAACAAAATAAAACATTTTTTAATTGCCTTGTTTGATTACAACATTTTTATTTTATTTTAGTTAATACTATATCTGTTATTCTACATATTTAAAAACTGATAATAATATTACTAAAACTCATTTTACATTTCTGTAAGTTGTAATATTCTTAAAATTCATTTTTTTTATTTTAATGAACATTCAAGTTACTGAAATAATATATTCAAGTTCAAACGGATGAATTTAGCCATTACATTAGCCATAAGGAATTATTGTTTTCTTTATGAATTATTGTTTTTTTTTAAGAAACACTCCCTCTGACTGTCTGTAAGATGTTGTTTAGTTCCTATTTCCTTACTACTTTTTGAGCAGAACAGAACTAGTAGTATTTAATATAATTAAATAATAGCTACCTCAAGGGGAAATCCTTCCAAAAGAAGCTCTTTTCATTTTGTATAAGAGAATAAAACTATAAAAATTGGCTAGGGTGATTTTATCCCGATCATTGATTTTAATTATGGTCGTTTTTTGTGGACCGATACAGCTCCACCACGGCAATTTGTGTCTCCCGCTGGCACTGGTGACGGCTAAGCTAGCCTATGGCCTATATGTAGAAACACAAGTTTTAGGTACTGCCTGCAAGCACTAACTCGGATATTTCGCTACTACCGCAAAATAACATGGAGTGATATATTTGTTGGGTATTTAAAACGGGCTTATTGTACTCTGTTTTCCGTTTATTATGTAAAATTTTATAAATGAACAGCAAACACAAATAAACTTATGCGAAAAATAATGAAGCTCAAACATAGCCTTCATCCTGCAAGTTAATTAAAAAAATTTATAGAAATCCAATACAGCAAAGACAAAACAATCAATAGTTTTAGACGTTTTATTTTATATAAAATATTTACATATTTTATATAAAGTATAATGCTGGCGTTTTCAAACGAACTCGCTTTAGACAAAACACAGCCGACATTTGCCCCTTTCACGAGTTCTGTCACGGTCTGTGTAACATCGACGAGTCTCATCGAGCCGTGGAGACTTTTGACTTTGTTTAGCTATTTATTTATTAATTACTTTGTCTTTCTATTCTAATACCGTCTGTAACCACTAAAGATACACTTAATATTCTGAATTTATGTCCTAGAGATAAGGCACTGTGCAGCGACGCTTATTTTCACGATACTTTTCAAATAATAATTAGGCCACCGTTGAGAACATACACAGAATTCGCTTTCTTTAATTTGAGTAATTTTTTTAATCAAAATTAATTATAATAATTGTCTTTTACCAAAACTTCTAAAAGTTTACACTGTAAATATAATGAAATATAATTACGGAGTTTTACAAAATTTTCCTTTTCTGAATAATCTTTACTGCGGATGGCATGATACTTGTTCTTTTTACTAAAAGAGCTGAGAATTTATTACTGATATTTGTTTGGAACTTCTACACAAAGTGTGTTAAATAAGGGCTGCTGATACGTTTATCAAAATCTGAAGTCTTTCTTTGCTCAATATAATAAATATATGATTACTACGACATAAAATTACTACCTTCAAAAATTTCAATACCGTTTTCCTTTTGTTTTGAGACAATTTAAATATATTCATAAATATGATTGTTCTACTGAAAGTTTGTTTGCTATTTGTACTAATTAAACCGTTTTCTAAATAAATCTTACAATTTAAGATTAACATTACTTTTAATATTATTTTACCTCAACCGTATCACGCGACATGAAATTTAAAATCATGTGAAGAACAATTTCCGCAGTCAAAACATTCCTATCATATATTATTGCAAAAAAATTCTATCTTATCACATCAAGGAGAAAAGGGGAAGAGGAAAGGTTACCCCAAATAGAGAACTGTTGCTAAGCCTCTGCGTGGAGCTGGTGGCTATCTTAACGTCCAAATTAAGGAGAAGTCGTCTGAAGGTAAAAAATTGTTAACAATAAGGTATCGTTGGGTGTTACATGAAATTGATGGAATTCGATTAATACTGTGTATCAAACTATTACCTAACTATTTGATAGTGGAACAGTTTTCGGCCTACAATGTACTTGTAAGAGATGTATTAGATGTCTGTATAAGCAGTCGTTAATTCTCCGGGCTAATCGCCAGTGGGGGTCAAATCGTGTCAATCTCATGATGAAATTTCGGAGTCAGGCCGATCGTATGATTTAAGATTTTTTGTAAGGTTTATTACTTTAAGCTGTATTCGTTCTGCTTTCCAGATTAAGAAGGCGCCATTTCTTAATTTTCGTGATAAAACTTAACGTTAGTTTTTCCTAGGTAAATTTTTATGTGATTCTATAACTGATAGTTCATTATTCGAATGTTATCACTTTCTACTTCAAGTCAAGTTATCGTTAGGTCATTCATACTTCTTTAATTAACTTTTCCTTAATCAAAATAAGACCGCTTTTAATAAAAAATTAATTTAAAGGCAAATTTGTGGATTTCAAAGTTATAAATATCATCATTTATAGAGCACATATTAGAAACAAAACAGGGTATGTTTTTTAAACGGTACGTTTTAGAAGGTGTGTGCTTGAAGGGGGACTAAATAGATTCACATGCGCATGCTGAAAATAACTTGAAACTATTCTACCTATCTGTAAAAAAATCCAAACAAACAATATAAAAATATGTATATTAGAAGAGTTTACTTTTATAAAATTAGTTGATAATTAAATATGTTATGAGCTGCTATTTATGCTACTATTAAACAAATAAAATTCATTTCCACGCAAAATATTTGTACTCTTGCTTTCAAACAACAAAGTTTCAAAGAAGTCGATTCAGAGTGGAATTTTTATTTTTGGCTAATAATTAATTTTTCTTTAAGATTACCTAACTGACAAAAATCAGGTGACTTCGGACTTTTGGAGACTGGAAATCTCGTCAACACATATTTTTTGTATGGACCAACTTTAAGTAATTAGAAATGTTACAAATTAGTCATTTAGTAGATTTTAGAGGGGAAAAATAAAGAAGAAAGTAGACTTTCGTAAAAACTTTACTAAAACAAAATAATATTTCTTACAATGAGTATATACAATCAGTCTTTTTGGTTAAAGTAAATATTAATAGATAATTCTAATTTGAGTCTTGCTCCATATCTTGAGGCACATAGCCGTTCTCAACAAAATCATTGCCATCGTCAAGTTTCTTCACATTCGGAACGGCGATGGCGACGAACACAACTAAACCTAAGCATGAAAAGGCCATGAACCAAAACAGCCAGCCGATTCCCACGAATTCTATGAAGCGTGCATAGCCCCGAGTGAAGAATATTAAAATGAACCAATTCAGCATGTTGCAAATATTCATTGCAACAAAGTAGCGACTTCTAGGTACCAGGAGCCTTATGTACTTCCAAGATATCCTATGTAAGCCCATTCCGTACAGCAGTACGTAGATGCCGTAGCACATCAATGGGAGATAATTGTAGTCCTCGATCTCGGTGTAGGATCCCCTGTAGTGGATATAAAAGCCAAGAACAAGCAGCGAGGCAGCTTGCAGCAATAACGTCCAAACGAGGACTAATTTGTCACCAAGTGTAATTCCCAGCAGCTTTGGAAGCAAAACACCAACAAAAAATATCGCGGCGATGACGATAGATGATAACTCGGGAGCTAGATCTCCGTCTGAAACAACTAAAAAAAGGCTAGATACAATAACTGGGTAACTGTTGCAAAAAATTTAGTGATAAAATTAATGGTGCTATTTAGATTTTCCTATGTAATTTTTGCATGTAAAATGTAAATGTGAATGCATGTAAAAATGAGAATTATGTGAATACATAAATTTCCAATATGTTCGTATATCACTTACCTAGGATTTTGAAATTCCAACTTAAATAAAAGAAGCATCCTATCACGCCACCCAGCTGGTCAAATAATATTAGACCCAGGGCGGGAAGGACCTTCCGAAAATTGGACGGGCCTTTGACAACACTTGTATACGTAAAATTCTCAGTTTTTCGGTTGCACCAGAGATGAACGTCTTGATCAATGTCTTCACGGATTCCTCTGAATTTACGAAGGATATCTTTAGCGACATTACTTTGTCCTTTAAAGCACAGATATCTGGGTGATTCTGGCATGAAGAAAAAACCAACAAAAAGGACTACTGGTGGTAATCCAGTCAAAATATTGACAAAACGTATGTTTTTCAAGAGTGCTAAGAGAAAAGGAAATAATAGAAATCATAAATTTTTTTAGACTGTAGAAAATGAAAGAAGAGTACATTAAAAATTTTAATTGAAGATCTAACAATTTTGTTTTATTACTTAGCTTTTTAAAAATAAAATAACTTCTGATATAAAACGAAATGTTAATTCATTTCTATAATAATTACAATTAAAAACCCCGGCATTATTTTTATAATACACCTTCTACACTTGACTAAGTAGAATAATTTAAATAATCGCTAAAATTAATTTAATGGACCGTTTTAACTTTCAAGATATTAAGCAATAAAAGTAAGAGTTACACTAACTCGAATTTCTACGCCTTTCAATTTAATTTACCTGCAATATTTTCCACAAGTATCCCAGCAGCTAAGAAACTCGACCAAATAAAGTCGAGAGTAACTCTTAGCTCATTTGAAGCGATGTCTTGGATGTAAATGGGAACGAGAAAATGGAGACATCCCACAGCCACTCCGGCTAATATCCGAGCAACTATTATAGCTATGAAAGTCTGGCTGTCGAAAAATAGAATATATTATGCTGTGTCTCGAAATAGCTCGAACGGACTTACTTCAGGGAGAGGGTGATCCATGAAGTCAGCAGGATTCCGCTAGATGTGAGTATTAATCGTTTACTGCCCATATATCTCCATACTTTATAGGCGAAAATGGCAGACAATGTGGCACCAAGGCAGAACCCAGACGTTATCCAAGAAACATGACGCGTGCTCATGTTGGGAAGCTGCGAATGACGGCGTGAAATTTCGCAAACGCAGGAGATGAGTCAATACTTACTGTGAGAGGAAAGGTCTCACTCGACAGGAGCTGGATTGCTGTCGAACTCCAGGCAATGCACGATCCGATGCAGAACGCAGCTAGTGAAGCTGTGAAGAAACCAAAAATCAAATTCGAAATTCGATGAAGAAGCTATCGATTGGAGAAAGTAGTCGAAATCTAAGAATTTCTAGGTGAAAGACTACGGCATAAAACAGCATAAATGAGGGTGCATGAAACTCTGAAGGTATTGAAACAAAGAACATTAAATGTTATAGGCGGTATAAATTGGTCTGGCGTGAAGCGTTGATGCAACCGATATTAATTATCGTTGTCGGTAAATCGAGTTTAAAAACAAAGATAAAAATTTAAGTGCATACAGGGGCTCTAATTAGCACCACATAAAACTTTAGAGCGCTTGGTAAAAAATCGAACATTTATTTTAAAATAGAATGTTCTCTTTTTTACAGAAATTTCAAACACAATTTTTTTTTAAATAGGCCACTTTTCCCAACGGCACGGCACTAGTTCCTCCAAAATATACTTTCTTTAAGAAGATACTTATGCTTGAATACATGCAGTTAGATTAGATAATTACTTTTTGTATTTCACATCTTCGTGTGGAAATTTATTTAATGCTATAACTAGATTTAATGATGAACTGATAATGTGCTTTTGACAATAGATGAGGATCATGTCCATCTGTGTTTCTCGGCTTGGGAACTTATTTTTAATTATGTATACATCTTAGAAACTCTACTAAAGTTGCCTTGGATTCGCTACGTAATATTTCTTCTTATTTTGTTAGAAAATAGTTTCCTTTTAGTAACTTGATTTAACAAGTTCGATGCTGGTGTTTTTCCTTTTATCAAAAATAAAAAACAATTGTAGCAGATCCCGATTTCTAAGTGTTGAATTAAATTCCTCCTATAAATTCAGTATAGTCATAAATGAAGCGTTCATAGCACTGCCAAGGATCTGTAATTCCTGGAACGTAATTTCTCGCTTAAATGATTCCTTCCTCGTCTCTCCTTGGTCGACTTTGTACAGCACATTGAATTATAATTGCTAGTAATGAATATATTTTGCACATTCCGAAATGACTTCATTAAAGGGCGAGGATAAATAGCAAGCACTTATATGAAATATACTTTGAACCGTAAAATCGAAATAAACGCATTAATAAATCAATTTACTATAGTTTTGGAGTGTAAGAAATTCAACAACAAAATTATCCGGGGTTGAATTTGTCACAGCCTTAGATTTGGAAGAGGGATTTTATTAAACCGAGTTGGCAATATATTTTAAAGGGTGTGGCATCTCCTGCATAATGTCTAGGCAATTAAAGAACTATGACTTTGTGTTTATGCACATATTAACAGTCTATAAATTTACAGTGGTTATATTTTGCACTTTACCTAATCAGATCTATTCTGGCGATACGCTAGTCGTAAATCATAATTATTAGAATAACATAAATATTAGCTGAACTTTTATCTTCAAAGTGGTTATTACCACTAAGTAAATGAATCAGAGTAACGATTATTTTATGAATTGTTGATGATAGATTGCTAGAATCAAAATCAATAACATTACAAATCAGAAATTGTGACTTATTCTTGCGTATGAGCCTATGATTCATGGATCATTAGTAGAATCGGGATGGCGTTTTCAGTCATGGATGACTTGTACACTGCTCTTTTGATCAGGGTATCAGATTTTTAATATTCCTAAGTATTTGCCACATTTAAAAACTTAAATGTTTTTGGAAATTGTGTAAATTTTATTGCTTGAAAATTGTGAAATGTGTTCGAACTGAACGGAATAGCTAGAAAGGGTAACAATTGTTTCGAAACCTACAACTTATGAAAAGATAAAATTTAAAAGTATTGCACGCCTGATTGGAAGCCGAGCCTCTGATTTTTTTTTCTTTTATTAATCCGAGTAGACATAACAAATCTCACATGCACATTAATTGGCTCGGAGATAAACGCTGGTTCCGGGTAATAACATAAATTAAATCACATAACTTCCGCGGAAAAGCTGGGAATTGTGCTTATTGATAAGGAGCTGTCGCCGGCAGACGTATTTTCTGAAAATCACGCCACTCACGAATACGACCACTATGAGTGAACACTACGTATGCAGACATGTTGGAATGACTGGACCGAAAATCTAAATCTTTAATAATTCAGCAGAAATCTCACCAAACGACGCAGCCAGAATTGCAAAATTTCTCTCGAGGAATTTCGGTGATTTTGTGTAGTCTTTTGGCAGCATGCATTTTCGCGAATTTGTGTACGTTAACTCCCGCATTGTATAAATTATGGACTAGACTTTAAATTAAATTAACGAGTATATTTCTACTATAGTAATTTTAAAACTCTTTGAAAGTAACCACTTCTTGTACTTATAGCCTTAATGATCGTATGTTCTCTTAGTTAGAACTGAATGAAGACTGAGTTCAACATCAAATAAATGATTACTTTCATGGATCCCTTATCACTTTTTAGCGTCGATTGTGGTCCTAGCAAGTGCAGCGACTAAAAAATGACCTCCGACATTAAAATTTACTGCCGTCGGTGGCTGATAATTATATATTAGATGAACGTTGGGATGTCCCGAGCACCGACAGCGGCTAACTTTTTTCATAATCAATTTCCAGCCAGTGGTGGTAAACATTCGATATAAGAAATGTACCAAGGCCATTTTTAAACATTTGCTTTTGAATGTTTTAATTTTATACCTTTTTTTATACCTACATTACTGACAAGGAAGATCATGACCTCTGTGCCCTTGCTTTGCATGAAATCTCTTGGATTTATAATGAACCGATGAAAATGAAAATAGTCTGCAAACAAAATACTAAGGTGAAATTCTAGAACCTATAATTTAATACAAATGCAAATAAGTGTCGAACATTTTTGAGAATATTTTCCTACTATTACTTACCTGCATGAAAGTTCTGTTTTTGTAGTTTTTCATACTCATTCATAGTGAGCTAGCTTTATGCTAATAACTTTAAAATAAATTCAGACAATATTCTTTTAAGAAATCAAGTCATCTTATTCTTATTTCTTTCAAGTAGTACATTGTAAAAGATTTAATTCTTTAAAATAAATGTGAGGTAACTGGGAATGTAAGTGCATGGATGTAAATAATTAATTTACTAAATAGTTCACTATTTCCAACTAAAAGTGTGTTGCATTTTTGTGAACTATATGAATTTGTTAGAAAGCGAAAAATTAGAAACCAATCCTTTCTGTTAATTTAAATTTGAAGGGAATTGTGAGATGGGTTGTAAAAAAATCCAGTTCCAATATATTTAGTCGTATATTGTATACATTCTTCAATACGAAAATTACATTGCAGCTTTTTTCCTACGGATAGGTTTTAATTTCTATACACCTTTACCCTGAGATCAAGATTAAGAGATTGTTTATGAACAATGCAGTATTCTATCTATGGAAGGTTATATTACACATTCAGCAAGCTAGCTTCTTATAAGTATGCAGTATGCGCACGAACACAAATTTTCCTCACTCTGCAAAATTACGTTAATGATTGATCGTCGCATTATTGGAGTTGCCCCGCTCCGTGTAGGAGTAAGGAGGAGATTCCATAACTAATGGATGACATATTTCATAAACTGGGACTTTGAGACTGGACTTTCTGGCCCCTGAACTGGACTGAGAGCTAATACTGGGGCCAAATGATCGTCACCTCGAGTCGGAATACTCCTCGATGTGGTCGCTGTCTTCTCCTATGGATTGGGCTGCTGCGCTCGGTGATATACTCGGTGTCCGGGCCTTTATTTGGGACATGTCAGAGCCCCTTCTACTCGTCCTCGCCGACATGCTGTCTTTGGCGCAGAAACACTTGCAGATCAATCTCTTGAAAGCAAACCTGAAGTCCTTGGAAAAAAGTGCGTATATCATGGGATTAACTGCCGAGTTGCAGTATCCCAACCAAAATAGAATGGAAAATAAAAGCGGGTCTATGCAATCCTCGCAGAATGCTCTGATAATGTACATCGTGAAAAAAGGAAACCAGCACAAGATGAAGAGCCCCACAATGATCGCTAGAGTCTTCGCAGCCTTCGTTTCCATCCGAAATCGCTTCACCTGTGCTTTGATATTGCGCTTGCCCATCCTCTTGCTTTGCCTAGGTGAGGTACACGGGCTTTTATTGCTTGGCATTTCCGGCAAACTCTTTCCTACTTGCAAGTATGCATCTTTATGCTGCTGGAAAATCTGAGAAGCAGTCTGTTCCTTCCCGTTGTTGTTGTAGTGAACAGCATAGAGCACGCTGTGGTTGTCGGACTGGGTAAGTCCCTGCACATTCTCAGTGGATGGGTAGGACACAGAAATTTTTATTTTCTCGTGTTTCCGTGTCGCGTACCGAGCAGACCGCTCAGGTGACGGTGTCCCGAGCGTGGTCGTTGTACTATGCGTGCTCTCGTTACATCCGCTCTGATTTGAACTTCTACCGCGATGAATTCTCAACGTTAATCTTTGTTCTTCGAAACGATTTCCAATGCCTTTTGAACCTGCAACGAAATGTTTTCATAATTATAAATCTTTCAAGTAGCTAGAGCGATATAGCCTTAGGTTCTTAAATTTCCATCTCTGGTTTTGGAGTCCCAAAAAAGGATTAAGATCATTCAATGATGATCAACTTGCATAAAGGGTTTTATTTTTTCATAGAAAACCCTCTCTTTTGTGAAATTGGCAGATGAAATACCCTTTAAATTTTGTTTGTTTTATTAACAAAAAATATTTGGGTACACCATGAAAGAATCAGAAAACAGAAATTTAAGAACCATCTTCACTGACCTATTTATGTACCTATTATTAATATTTATAAGGGACATAGCCTCCTAAAAATTAATGTTTACCAAAATTTTTTAATCTTTTAGATGATAGTTTACTCCTATTTTAATAAACTGAACAACGATTTTGTATCATAAATATGATCATTTACGAAAAAATGAACAGTCACTTTTCATTTTTGTATTTTTGAATACATTAACGGAAAAAGAACAGAACAAAATATTTTTAGGTTTTTCGTGATAAATTGTACCATAATCATAAGTAATAAATCATATCATAAGCACTCCGTTTAAGAATTAGAATATTTCATATAAAAGCTACTTGAATTTCATAAAATGTTAATTCGAATGAAGAATAGCGCAAATCGACATTCCAGAACCTTTTTATTTTAATTACCCTAATTACTTTAGTCACTGTTTTAAAATTACTGCAAGGTGTTAACAATTTAAATCACATAAAAATTTTAACTAATCTCTTGAATTACTTGAACTACTTTTAATGCTTTTAATGATGAATCATTTTTGATGGAACTGATATTTTTATGAATTAAATTATTTTAATTACTTTCGGCCAGCTTTACTAGTTATCAGTTTGTTTATAAATAATTCCATATAAAGAGAGAAGACATTTTATTAATTTTATTACAATCTTTTAATCATTTTTTGGACTTACAACAAACACATTTTTGCCGACTCCAAGGGAACAGGAGGATAGTAAAGTGGAGGAAATATATTTCAAATGTGTCATCCACTCGTTACAATGATATATAATAGTGCGGATTGATAGAGCAAATTTAATTACTGCAAATACTAGTTGGTTTTTTATATAAAACTAAAACAAATTTTAAGCGGGCTGAGCTAGGTTTTATGTTCATTTATTCAAAGGAAGCTCTACTAACGATTCCTAATTTCTGAAAGATAGTTCTGTAGTGTTAAATTGTAGAAATATTGATTTGATTGACAATAAAATAAAAGCGACACGATTTTGCAGGCATGAGTAAAAATTTATATTAATCGTTAGACCTAATATTAAAATAGCCTTACAGGTTTTGTATTTCGTGAGCTTCTTTGGGAAATCATTGATCATTTGCATTCGAGAAAAGTTGAAATTTAACTTTAAATGCAAAATTACATTACAAATAGAAAATATATTTTTTTAAAATACATTTTTATTGAATACTGTTATAAAGTTACACAGTGCCATACGAATACTTCTTAAGTGACTAAAATAAGTTCTTTAAAGAAAGACATCCAAAATAATTATTATAGCACAATTTTTCTGATGTTTCATTACTTCATGGCCACTCCATTAAAAATTTTTCTTTTCCTCATCTTCTGGTTTGTGGTCTCCAATGAAAGGATGGAGCATTTGGAGCACACCCTTTCTCATGCTGAGACTCGAGTTCGACGGTAACGAAGCCGTCCTGTGCAAAGGAGTGGGAGCAAGTAATTGTCAGCTAAATTCGTCGGGGTCATGGTCACTGCACCCAGTAATGGTTTTGTGGAAGTTGACCGGTGCTAGACAAGTGCGAGCGGCCATCATCTGGAAGTTCTCAGATGCACGGTAAGCACTTCTAGTGCAAATACATCTGAATACGATTCTCTTAAAGGCAATGCGAAATTCGGCCGAGAAAAGTGCGTATATCACGGGATTGATGGCCGAGTTACAATAGCCAAGCCAGAACAGAGTTGAGAATACCAGGGGTTGGATACACTGCTGGCAAAATGCCCTTATCAGGTACATGGTGAAAAACGGCAGCCAGCAGAAGATGAAACCTCCAACGATTATTGCCAAAGTTTTCGCTGCTTTCGTCTCCATGCGAAAGCGCTTCACGTGAAATTTGATATTCTTTTTCCCTGGCCGCTTCTTGCACTTTAGAGATGGTGATGTCGAGTCAAAACTTTTACTCGTTTCAGATGGGCTGTCTGAATTAAATGTTGTCTCTCCTACTTCTAGGAAACCTGTTTTAGATTTATTTTTTTCAGTCTTCACCAAAGGGTCCTTGTAACAAGTTTGATTAAAAATCTCATACTGGGGTGAAGTCTTCGAACTTCCCGTATCACCAGAAGGTGGAAATGAAATTTTTATTATAAACTTTTCTTGACGACTCTGATTTAATTTCATTGATCCTGTTTGTCGCAGGCTGCCGAAATCTTCAGAAGTGCTATTTACACTAAGCGACGAGTGTCCAGACTGCAAGGAGGTTGCAGTACGTTGGGCGCTTGCATTAGTCCGCCCACGGTGCATCCTTAAAATCAGATGGCTCTCGTCGAAGTGACTCCCTTCTTTTTTCTTTGTTCCTGCAACCAAATTATCGTTTATTAAAGCCGTATAAGCCATGCCCCTGTGAAAGAAGCTAACTTAATGGTACTTATA
Organism: Proctacanthus coquilletti; assembly: GCA_001932985.1. Lineage (NCBI taxonomy): Eukaryota > Metazoa > Arthropoda > Insecta > Diptera > Asilidae > Proctacanthus > Proctacanthus coquilletti. The sequence continues at coordinate 25,001 of MNCL01000012.1, forward strand.
AGAATGCTGCTGCATATGAAATACTATACAACAATATATTGCTAACATTCACCAAATTATATCTATAGTTTACAATGATAATCGAAAAATTAGGAAAATATTAGTGAAAGTTAAAAGACTAAGAGCTCAATCGATGAGATTTTTAAGCATGCTTTAATAAAGATGTATTTTTACATAAGAAAAAGGGGTCAAAGTTTATACTTAAATCTTAAATGTATGTGTTTACTAACAAAAATTGGTAATTTTGTTAAGTTTCTTGCTACTTACAACGATAAAATTTGTAGAAATGACAAATTCCAAATTTTGCAGAATTTTATTACTGTATACATACACTTATCGAGCTGTAAGACTATAAAAGTTAAAAATTGTGTATTTAAGAAAACACTGAAATAATTTTAGGAGAATTTGATACAAAAGTTCGATTCAATTAATTAATAGTAATAAATGTTTTCCAAAATGACTTTGTGAAGAAAAATACAATTTCGGCATTTCATAAATAAAAGGAAAACGGCTAAAATGATGTAGACGTTGACATATTTAAATTTGTATATACATACAGACCAACAGAATTTATACAACCTAATTCAAATTATAAAATTTATTTTCGAATTCAAATGAAATATGGTTAAAATGTGAAACTGGATAAGATAAAAAAAATTCATTTCGATTCGACGAGGGATTTTTCATAAAAGTCACAACGCTTTTATCAAAATTTAAATATAATTTTCCTTTATTAATCTAAATAATAAAAGTAACCAGCTAAAATAGATTTTATATATTCTAAAAAATGCTTTATAAACAATTTTCCCAAGAAAACGTTCACATGTAATCTAAAAATTAAATGATGGTATGATTTTCTTTATTTTAATTGGTCAATTGTATCCAGTGGCGATTTTACGACGACCAGTGTTTTCATTTTGCGTTTATTTTCGTTCAGCACTGCTGTATTTTACTAATTCATTTTTATTTAGAAGTATAGTCTAATCTGCAAACATGTTTATATTCAGAATTGATATGCTATTGTATTGTATATATATACAGGTATATATATCCATTAGATACAAATGCTATCAGCTACTTTTACTCCTGTTCTGTAGTATTGTCCATTTTGAAATGCTAATTTGCTTATTTACAAGCTAGTATATTATTTAAATCAGAATCAGGTTTTCAGAATTTAATGATGTTAAAAAAATTATGAAAAAGTTAGAAGCAACAAGTAAGAAGTAAAAGTAAAGGTTATGTAGAAAATTCAATATAATCCTTAAATTGACGAAAATCGACTTGACAATAAAAAGGCAACAGAAAAAACAAAAAACTTGTAAAAAATATGGGCTTCTTTTGAGTTCTTACTTAAGTAGAAAAGCGTATTGTACAAATGCGCTGAGAGACTGTTAATTTTTATGGCACAAACTTTGTTTGATGTTGTCATTATTTTTTGCAAGTGACTAGAGAAGTTTATACAATTTCAATAATTAATTCGTAAATATAAAGTTCATGGTATTTTTATTTTTTATAAGAAAGTACATGAAACTAAAAGGCCTTTGAAATAGAAGGAAAACTATTCACAGAATGAACATGCACTTTGCATGCGTATAATTTTATGAAGTATTATTTAGCTAAAGAGCGAAATATGTATAATTTACAGAACATGTCACTTGAAAGAGAAAATTTTAAGAAATTTAAAATAGAAATATACACGCGAGAGAAATTTATAATAGAATACAATTTTTAATTAATGCGACTTACCTTTTGTCGTCTTAAAGCCTTGGTTGATGGCACGGGTTGTTCTGACTGCCGCCCGATATATTCTCCAGTAAAAGAACAACATAACAAACATGGGAATATAGAATGAGCCCAAGGCGGAGTACAATACGTAGCCTCGGTCATTCGTTAGTTCGCATTTCCACGGACATGGTCTCTGAACTGGCATAGCCTCAGTTATGACGTAGAGAACTGTGTGATTTCCTCTGGTGTAAGTTAAGTCAGCCCCTAACTGAAAGCAGACGTATAAAAGAAAGTCACTTTTCATCCACATCAAAGGCACATTTTATAATTATCAAATTCGCACGCATTTCATAGCATATCTTTATACGAGTTTTTATATGGCTTTTTAAATTCGGTTATAGGATTATATGAATAAAATCCTAACCATGAAAAATCTTACAGGCATATACCCTGATGCTCCAAGAAGTCTAAGTATTAATATACGTTTTACTCTGAAGCCTACAAGTCGACTTTTCGTTATTTTTTCAGTGCTATTTCAAAAATATGTTTTAAACCGACTAAAAGCACAGGTATACTGTAATTAGGGAAATGTAAGTATTTTTTATGTAGACATTTTTCTGTAAGAAGACTTCCGGACTTTTTGCATGCTTCTAAAAATACTGTTAAAAGTGCCTTTTCATATGTTTCCTTGGATAAGTGGATTTTCATTATTAATTTAAAATAAGAAAGTAAAAAAATGCATTAAAAGTATTGATTTACAGCTGGAAAAATTGACCGGCGGACCGGTTCACTCTTTGACCTACTGACTCATTGACCATCCAACTGGATTGCCAAAAGACTGGCATTGAGTGGCCGACTGACCCACTGACCGGCTGATCCACTGATTAGTTCACATACACTGACCAGTTCACCGGGTGATCCCCTAACACCGTGACCACTGTTTTTGGCAACATAAGTTGTGTTGTTTCCTTCCTTTAGGTCTTTCTTATTTGTATCATACAAGTGAATAAACTATATCTAAATAGTAATGCAAGTTCGGTAAAGAACTTTGATCTAGGAAAAATAATACAAGGACTTGCACTGCTTTAATTGATCTAATTCTTTAGATTTATTCTTTCGTGTGACAACTTAATTGCATTAGTTTAATGCTCGAGGTTGCGATTCATTTTATTTATAGCTCCGTGTTTAATTAAAATGAATAATGAAACTTTTGTTCATCGAGGAATAATTATGTTGATATTCGTAATTAACTTTCCATTCCCAACAGACAAAATGTACTTACCTTTTGATCCTTCCATCCCACGAGCGGTGGAAAGCATATAACGAATGATAACACCCATATGCCAGCTATGAGTGACTTTGCCTTTTTTGTTGACATAATGCTCGGATACGTTACCGGCCGAGTCACAGCGACGTACCTGTCTAGGGATATAGCGCATAAATTCAGGATTGATGCTGTGCACATCCACACGTCCATAGCTAGCCATATTCGACACCATAAATCACCGAATATCCACACCTGTAAAGAGAAAACGACTTCAGATTAGGTATTCATTTTCATTAGCAACATCAATCGAAAAAATAATTAAAGATGTTCTGTGCTCATAAATCAAAACTTATATTTATATACACGTATAAGTGGCATGTTATTCTATTTAATAAAACAGAACAAATTAAGTCAATCTCTAATATTTCCTTTAAATTCGACAAAGTAATATTATTTTTTTAAATAATAAAGATGCAAGGATCTTTTTACAATCGGTTCCACGCTGTAACTTCAAATAAGAATAAGAATCGAATTAGTAGGAAGGTAAATATGCGTTGTTATTATTATACAACATTTTCAAAAATAGTATTGATCCAATATTTTGTCAAATTAAGAAAAAAAAAGCCCATGGCTTTTATTTATAAATCAGTGCTTCGAAAGGTGCTGAAATTTCATCAAAATCAACAAATGAAGTCAGGGAATATTTTCGAAATTAATCTCCTTGGTTGCCTATATTCAACATTTCGGTACTTTTAAGGCACAATAATCGATCATATTAAACAAAAGAAATTCCTTCCTTTCTCATTTTACATTGTTTCGAGGCTTCCCGGAAAACTCTCAGCTTTGCAATTAAAAAAAGGATCAATTGATTTAAAAATGTTTATTAAAATCAGTAAATTATTTAGAATAAAAAGATATTTTATAAAAAAAAATACACATAAACAAAATCAGGGGAGAAAGCTGAAATCATTAAGATTAACGATTCCTAAAAATAGCAATTCGATATACTAAAAATAAATATATTGTGTATTCATATATTCAAAACAATATTAAATCACTCTGTGTCTTCGTTAAAGCCTTCGATATCCTACTCACCCCTCGAAAGTCGAAATATCTCAGCAATTACTATGTAAAGTATAAACAATTTAAGAATGTTGCAAGCAGTCATTCCTAGTCTAATTAGCAATTATTGGGAAAATCAGAACTCGGCTGAGCGCTCGTGCGGCGTAATCTGCACACGTGAAAATTACTGACAAGTTTTAAATTGTCTACGTTTTCACGTCCGCACGCTCAGTACTCCATTTCAGATTTTCTAATTTTATTTAGATTACGTTTATAAATATTTTATTGATCAAACCACAGGTATGCTTAGATAAGAAGGCATACCGAGATGAAAATAGTATACACATGTACGACGGGCGACGACCAATGGAGTGCTTCTTCATATAGGCACTATTAATATATTTTATAAAATGAGAAATCTTAAATGTCTGCACTCACCTTAAATACTTCCCACGTAGCAGAAAATGGAAGAACAGCTAGACCGACCAATAAATCAGCTATAGCTAAATTGACAATAAAAAAATTTGTAACACTACGCAATTTATTGGAGCAGAAAACTGCTGCTATTACTAAGCAATTTCCTACTATAACTAGGACATTTATAAATTCGAGTATTGCTAACGAGATGAGACTTCCTGGCTCTGTCCATTTTACAGTTTCTATCAAATTATCACACTCCGTTTCATTCATGGTGTTCATATATCACCGTTTAGGTGTTGCGCGTATTTACCACCTGTAACATAAACGAAAAAGTTTTATTTAATAGAAAAGATATCTGCGAGGAATTATTAAGGAAATGAAGATAAACAAAACAACAAATGCTGAAATAATTATGACTTTATTAGACTAGGGTCTTACAAATGACTGGCTGTAGATTGTAAGTGACTGTTTCAACAAGTTTTTGAATTATTTTCTCTTTATTCGCCTTGAATTATTTTCTCTTTATTCTCGTTGTGTAATTTTCTTACGATTTCTCAATTAACGTTTTATTACTCTCGGAAAAAAAAATTATTTGCCTTTACCTTAAATTATAAAAAAGATTTTTTATTCGATTCATCGCCGAGAAAAATTCAAAGGAAATTTGAGCTTTTCACACAGCCCCCATTCGCCTTGAAGAAATTCATTTGAAAAAAAATACTCAAATGGGGTTCAATTAAGACTACCTCCCTCAAAATTTGAAAAATGTTATCGTAATGGTACATTATATCCGTTCTTCTTTCAGAGGAGAAGAAGCTATAAAGTTGATAGCAATATAAATAAAATATGTAAAGTTGATAACGAAACACACTCGCACATTTATCTGATTAAAATATCCCTGAAAACTCCTGGGAGATCCTGGTGCGTTGGATTTATGAAAACACGTGCAACTACGTACATTACAAGCACCCTTAGAATTAAAATCCAAAGGAGCTCAGGGAGCGTCCATACTGGAATTTTGTTAAATTTCATAAAAGGTCTTCCAAGCCTGATTTTTTAATTGAATAAATGGCAAGGAGGAGAAAGTAATTAATTTATTTAATAGCCAATTTGCTTTATCTCCAGCTTTAGCGACTTGATTTATAATAATAGCAAATAAACCATAAATTCTACTTTTGCTGTGGTTTAGGTCTTTATACATAAATTTTGAAAGGCAGAAGTATTCTTTGTAAAAGTGCAGCAGGTAGTAGTCTCCTAAAGAGGAAATTAAGAAGAGAACTTACCTTCGGTACGTGGAAGGTGCATTGTTTTACTTACATTCCGCTGAGTACCGTGGTCAATTATTTTGTTGACTAAGGCTGGAGCTTTGATTTGATTTCTTAATATTGTGTATACTGTCAAGAACAAAACTCTACCTCACCATAAAATTCCATATCGAATTTTCCTATTTCACAATTTATGACCAGCTGTGCCCACGACTTCGTACGCGTGGACTTCACATTTATTTATACATATAGATAAATCAGTTTAGTACTTAATTTTTTAAAAGATCTTTCTGAAATGAATGTTACAAAAGAATATTATAATTGTTAAAAAATGGGATGAAAATTGCACTTTTCGCATGTCCGAAAGTCAATTCCGAGCGTTACAATTGCTGCGCCTAAAAAGGCGCAGTCATTTGGTGTTGGAAAAGGAGCATGTCAAATTCCGTCAAATTTTTCAAATCCTTCATAGCCAATCAAAAATATCTAAGATAGAGGCAAAAAGCCTAGAATGACTTTTCTTTTGTTTAAAAAAAAGACACCTATAGGTGTAGGCTTATGTCATATAATATATGTAGTTATAATTATAGTTATTAATTATAGTGTTCCAATGGTATCAGGAATAATAGTAGTTTTAGTCCTTATACTGTATACTCAAGAAAACATATTATATTTGTGTTACCGAAAATTATAAAATGGTTATTATCAAACCAAATACAAAACTAGTTGTCGATTACCCGATAGTCTGAATCAATTTGGTCTTCAAGCATTTACTTAATCCATCGCCATTACAGACACTTTGCTAAACAGGGCTTCCTATTAATCAGAAATTTAAAAGAAATAACTCTTATAAACGCATCCACATACCTTTCCAAAGTTTTGCCAAACGCTTCTAACTTGGTTATCCTCGGATTTTCATTTTCAGCCGATCGACTGCCGTCTGAGCCTCGTAGTGGAGCAGATCCTGTACGGAACGGGCGTATTAAGCTGATAGTATTTTAATTCGTCATAATGAGGTGAATTTCATCCCTATACCAAACAAGACCATTAAGTTAATTTGATTAGTTAATTAAAAAAGTTTGTTGAATTTAGCTGAAACGTGGACGGAAATTACTTTCATTAGAAAAAAGTTTTTAGGCCATTTTAATTTAAAATTTCACGAATTATGTGAGTTTTTCTAATGTTTATTTTTGTGTTGAATTTATCATTGCGAGAAATCCTGCTATTAATTATTTAATGAAACTTTGTAATTACTAGATTGAGAGGTAATCACAGAGATTGTATTAAGTAATACAAATACTAATTTCTAAAAATTGTTATAGAAGCTTCGGGTTTTTAAAAAGAATTGATTATAACAGAAATATTCTTATCCCTTGAATCAATTTCTAAATTTTACAACCCAAACCTGAAAACAGTTTAAGGGTGGGTTATAATTTCAAGAGTAGATATATGGACTTTTGTTAAAAACAGTTCTCTACTTCCTTTCTATATTGATTGTTTAAAGCAAAAAGGAAAATGCATTGTAGCGAAAAAGCATTAATCCTCCACAAGGCCTAGAACGTCTGTAGGAAATGGTAAACTGAACTCTAATTTCAACCAAATTTAAATCCCCTTAACACCTACCTAAATTCGGAAGTTAAATAAGCAAATCCTTAAATTCAATGCAGCCATATGTGTCAGTAAACACTCTACAATATCAACAAATAAAGATTTCCTAAGTCCTAGGAAAAAATTCGCAATGTAAATTACGAGCCCAAATACAAATTCCCTCCGACGGCAGTTTTATCAAATTAGCACGTCCGACATCTGGCTCTGTGCCTTCATAACGCCTAAAGTGGTATAGACAATGTGCCAGGCCTAACTAATAATGGCTCGCTTAGTGGAACAAGACATCACTTCGATTCAGTCCACCTGTGACTTTTAAATCAGTTCAAAAGTGTTATTTTCTTGTTATTATGTGAAAAAAATATTCTAAATTGAGCGAAGGAGCAAGTGTAACTAATTCATACACGTATAAAAACATCCCCGCCTTTGGCAATTTTAAACGTACTATCTATGCTAAAATGTGCAGTGCGAAACATTTTTATCTCAATAGTATTTTAAATGAAAAGGGGAAAGTTTTTATAAAAAACTATGTATTATAATCTTTACCAAAACATGTCAACCTGAATATTTTTAAATTTGATTACGCAAATAAGAGAAAGAATACATTGTTAAATTTTTCCAAAAAACATATTTTTAATATTCTGTTGCCAAGTCTTATAACTATTCCAAATTTTGAGTCGATGGCTTTATTAGTTCCTCAGGAAATTGACTGTGATACAGATAGATGCCGAAGTATCACGATAAGGATTCCCGAAATTGGTTTTCGAGCATTACTAACTATAAAGACTTTTGAAGCAAAGAGTATGGAGCTAAGAAATGTCGCATATCCCCGTGGAGATGTAATCTCAAAAAATCCTAAAATTACTTTTCAAGTATTTGTAAAAATAACATTTTGATGTAAAAGGCATTGGGATATCTCTGTGGAATTAAGAGGCATTGAAGAATCCCAGCAAACAGATTTTACCCTTCTTCACCTCTCCAGTAGCTTTCCTAGTGGATGCCTACGACCTTCGGAGGAGCTATCCCTAATTTTCGTGTATCTAGATTTTGGGGTTTGGGTGTTAGGATTTCTGTTTTTACATATACAGTTGTATAAATCCAAAATAATATACCCCCAACAATTTTACAACCACTTATTCCCCTGATACAAACGAAACTTTTGCGAAAAGAAGAGAATTTTATTTTAAAAACCACTAGGCTTGCCGCAGATACATTTGCACCTAATATCCAAATAAATAAAATGGATAATCTAATACAAGAGAAAACACGAACCCTCGAAGAATTAGAAAGAGAATTAATGAAAGCCGACCGGCACTCAAATGCAAAGCCGCCCGCTCCCTTCTACGTCCTTAAGTACCCCTGGTGTAATAATTACTGTGGCAATCAGCGCACTTGTGATAAGATACCCAAATCCCATTTTAAAGCTTAATAGGTTTTCTCGTTGAAGAGAGCACAACCCACAGGAAATCCCCTAGAGAAGACGCACACAGCACATACTTAAGCAGGAGCAGGTGCTAGAAGAATAGGTCAGGTACCTCAATTGACCGTAAGTTTGGGAAATTTGGCTTGGACCCGAGGATCTATCATGGACGTCAATTCGATTAAACATAATCGTAACAATGGCCTTAGTACTGAGTGCGGTTAAGATTGCGTTTCCAATATTCTCCGTGTTAAATATAGATCTATTCAATTGTTTGTATTTACTTTATCAATTGGTTCAAAGTTCATATTTGTCACTAAAAAATTGGAAAACTTTTTTACTAGTTACAATTAGAATTTGAAGAAAATCGAGTCATATTCAATCAGTGTGACAAAAGTGCCTTTTTCTGGAAAGGGGAAAAAATAAATAATAAAATAAAGTTAATAATAAAATAATAACAATAACAATCAAAAATACAAACAAAGCGGCCTACAATTTTATGCTACATAAAATAAATAGTAAGAAGAAAAATTACATACGAAATTTACTTGAAAATCACAAAAAAATCTCCGAAAATAAGAAAAATAAAAGCATAATTGTTTTATTTTAAAATAGTACGTTCCGGAACATATTTATTGTCAAATTTTGATGATTTTCAATGTTCAAACCATATATTATTTTTGTGATGGGTATCATCCCATGGAAATATGTTTGGTCTCTAAAATTGAAACGAACAAACCTTTTTCGTAAATACGCATTATGACGCATCACATCAAAACATGAACACAACATCAAAATACACTTCAAATATTCTCGTTGAATAGTGGGCCACAAAAGATTTAATTAGCAGAAAATGGGGTAACAGAAGCCTGTAAATATCAGCAAGTTCTAAAATCTAAATTCAAAAGACCCATAAATAAATTTATTAATCAATGCTTTATGCAAATACATCAAGTCACTCACCCATTTTCGGATTTCCGCCGCCATTTTCGGATTTCCAAAGTTGAGTTGGTCAATGGCAAATCTATTGACGCCTCATTAATCAAGACCAATTTGGCCGTTTGGTTTTAACGAAGGAAAAGCAATAAACAGCGCAGAGTATCTATGGCACAGAAGATAGTGGCAAACTACCCCCCTTCGCGTTCACAGTCGGTTGAGAGAAATTTTACTTTGGGAATCCGCCGACTGCTGTTCATCACCTACAGCGCATTTCATTTTGTCTCAAATATTTAATGAACCCGCAGGACAAATAATTGCTCCTTTTAACAAATAGCTTTTGTTTTTTGTTTGTCTAATATACTTCCATTAATTAAAATTTCTTCCGAAGAGCTAGACCGTGAAACTAGTTTACCTTTAGAATTTGTTTTGCCTCCGTATCAAACATTTCGTAGAGTGTCTCCCAAATATTTATTTATAATTAAATAAGAGGCAAATTTTAAGTGGGTAAGTACTTACTTCACTTTACAGGTCGAAACCTTGTAGTTTACTATAGCTTTTCAGTAATTTTGTAAATTTCCATAATCCAAAAATACCGAAATATGTTCAGATTTTTCGGATATTTAACTTCAGAAGTAAATAAGAAATAGTACACAAACTTTTAACTCTACCAAAGAATAAATTACAGTTTCATTCAAATTTCTCAAGATTATGAAATATCTTTATATTAAAAAATGTCTTTAGAAAGGTTTTTTCAAGCAATTACATTAACAATTTATTAAAATACTGCTAGTTTAAACTGCTGCTGAATTAAAATAATAAGTAATTTATATAAAAAACGAGTAGTTAATACAGGTCAAGTAATTGTATTTACATTGGCCCAGTAGTTCTCATTTTTAAGTAAGTCCTTTGCAAAATTTTCAGAATTGTTACGTAAAAAACTAGTCTTGAAGTCTTCAACTTTCTGCTTTAAAGTAGATTTATTTCAAACGCAAATTCTTCATCTTCACAAACCGAAAGAACAACATTATTAAAAACAACACTTCATACTCCAGTTTAGCATCCTTCAGGTATTTGGAAATATTTTCTGCCCATACCATGGGAAGAAATCATGAATTCCAAGGATGCTGTCTACCATAATGCGATGGTTTTACAAGACCTCATGGATTTTTTTAGCCCACTTTTGTGCTGAGGAGCACAGTGAACCATGTGAGTGGGAATAAACATCAGATCGATCTTCATGTACACGTAGGCATATGGAAACTTTGAATAATAAATTTACATTGTTCAAAAACGATGCAAAAAAACCTAAAAACTAAAGCGACAAATTCTGTGTTGTGAATTTATTGTCACTCATTGTGTACGCGCTGGAGCGCCGAAGATGTAGGCCTATCATCGGTAATTAATTATTTAGATTTGGAGGCTCCATCTACTAACTCAGTTTGTACAGCGTAAATGGCAGAGGACATTTATTTACCTTCGATGGCGCTCCGTAATGATATCAATTTCTTCTGGCTGTATCTGACAGGAGTCATTAAGGTTGAATGTGAAGGGCTTGAATTTTAGCCTAAATTTTATTCCACCTTAAGGGTTGACTGTGTGATGTAGTAAGTATGTCTGTATGTAGGATGAGACTTATCTGCTATTCTCCGAATACTGGTAAAAGATGAGCAATAATTGAAATCGACACAGGAAGAGGGACGCTGCCACCTCCGCACAGCAGCATGGGGAAATTACCTTTTCGTGTTCTATTACTAAATCACTAAAGCCCAGCCAAGCTAACATCCATGTAAAATCGATAACTATTTCTGGCTACTTCTGGTCGGTTCAAAGGTTTGTCTGAAATGTTTATACAAAGCATGGACAGCGACGGAATCGTTCAATTTGTTAATTAAAAGTTTTATTTTTGGAATAAATTGAATCTAATTTGAGAAGTTTATCTATATTTTTCTTATTTAAAATGGAAATTTGCGCTCCTATAACGTCAGTAAACCTGATACACGCATAGCATGAAATCTCAGAAATCCCTACAGACAAAACAAGTTTAACCTTACTTATAGGATATAGTCTACTTCTTGTTCTGACAAACTGATACCCATAATTCTGCCCACGAGAAATAAGACTTAATAAACCCACAAAACCCAGCTAAGATTTAGTAATTTTGCACTTACTAAAAGAAATGTTTATGTTAATATTATGGCCAATTTCTCTAAAAAAATGTCTCAAGGAAAAGCGTATTTGAAATAAAAACCCCTATAATTTTTGTGCTCCATAGCTTTAATAATTCAATGTTAATTCTTTAAAATTTAAGTAAAACAAAGCCGGAAAATTGTCTTCAATCTTTTATTAAAAACAAGTGTCAATTAAATAATTTTAAATCATCATTTTTTGTCATGTGAAAGCACATCGGAAATTCTTCGAAAAGTTGGCAAAAAAAATTTCTTGTCTTTCGTTAATAAATCATTAAGTCATCATGAATGCCTCAAATTCCATAGCCAGACAAACGTCTCCACAGTTTTGACGTGTTTAACGTTTCGTAGGCATTCTCGAACTGACCAAGCGGTGGTTAGATTACTGTTTTGAATAGTAATCAGCGGGAGCGGGAAGTCAACCGACACTCCTCTCCTGGAAGCTATCTAGCTGTGATGAATACGGACCCTGTAATACTTTAGCCTTGCCAGCCTGCCTTTCTCGTCGGTGGTTCCCCAAAGAATCTGTCCGAACTGATTGCTTCAGCTACCAAAGCACGCTCCTTCCAGGTCTGAGTTTTCTTTTCTTAAAAAGAACAGGACTGCCCTTTTCAAGGGCTTAATTGGCTGATAGGAAATATCTAGCTACCCTATCTGTGGCTAGGATTCCGGGATTGTCTGCATGGTGATTGCTAGTTTCACAACTTTTATTATTCTAAATAATTAAAAAAAACCCACGCAATTATAAAACGTTACATCTTTACTAAATTCTGGTTGTAACATTTTCATGGAGAAAAGGGGAGATATGCTGCCTATCAAATTTAGGCAAGTATGTTAAACACTTTTTAATAGTGGAATGCGGATAGTAATAATAATTTTAATGTCGACTTATACAAGTAATAAGAAGAAGAACGGACAAACAAACAAATAAAAATTTGAATCCTATCTTATTAACCGTTTTATAGTTGCGTATCTGCAAATTTCCAGACCAATCCGTTCGGCAGCAAGAGTGTGATTAAAAATAATCCCCAAGAGTTTGTTTAACTTTTATATAATATTTAGGATTAGGATGTATCATTTGACGTCCGTGATGTCCTTACAAACAAAACAGTGATAACACGCTCAGTGACCTCCGTGACTATGAGCGGTACCAAGCCAGCAGAAGACGCTCCATTGTCACTTTGCGTGCTTGTTACCTGTTTGTGTGGGCCGTGTGACGTGGAAGGAATGCGCGTTAGTAGGGGGCTTCTTTTTAATGTCAAGCTCCCACTGGTCATGTTGGCTTCTTTTGATCTGCACGAATCGGTTTAGATCCCACCTACCATTTGACCTATTTGAGAAATATTAAATGTTAGCAGATCATTACCATTATAGGAAGACTACAGAATCAATTATATTTTAGTCTATCCACGACATAAATCCCCGCAGTACACAATCTCATTTCAAACAACCTTCAATTGGGCTTTATGGATGTCAACTTATAAAATGATATTACATCAGATTTCATTAAGTCTAAAGGAAAAGTTTGATAGTGTGTATAACCAACTTACCGACATCAAAACTAGTTGGGGACTTTGGGAACTATTATTGCTCTTTCTACATAGTCTTTAATACAATTTATTTATTAAGAAATAATCAAAAGACAAAGAGATGCCTCCATGATGTGCATTAAAACAGAACTACACGAAGAGTCGAGTTATACTTTCGAAAAGGAAACCGTAGGAACCCCAGAGATTTCTCATAAATTATAAATTTTTTACATAAACATAAGACTGTAAGTAATTTGAATAGGAAGAGCAGTTATCAGCTTGATTCGCTCAGCGATCTCCAGTGTGATGATGACAAATTTATATATATCAAGTGACTAAGAGCCTATTCGGAAAGGAAAATAGTCGTAAAAAGTAAAATTAAGTGGCGTCCACAAACATCTACTTGGCATGTCCCATATGTTACAATAAACCCTGGCCAGCAAGTAGTAAAGGTAAACAATCGCCATAAAAGCCAGGCGTGTAATTTAATGTTTTAACATGCAGTCGTCTATTCACAAAGGCGAAATTAGAGTGGTCTAACCTTTTGTCTTGAAACAAAGTACTCAATAATTAGAGAAAGCTCGTTATAATATTAGTAATAATAGCAGAACACTCCAACGGGCTTTGAAGGTTCAGAGTAAAAATCAGTGCTTCTGTGGTTATCCGCTTTGGAGAGGTCTCCGTCCGCATTAAGGACACTGTCCAATAAAACTTATTAGCTTTGAACGGCTGAGTAACATCTTAACTGAAAATAGTACTTTGGAAGCGCATTAGTAGTAATTTTCTACTTACATAATTTTCATTGCCTAGAAACCTAATTATAATATGTCCTTTTTTTGTAGATAATTTCTATTAGCGTGTAACATCATCCAGGGTGCGTGTAATGGCTTTTTCATGGCCAATGTTTTGTCTGTGGTTCTGCTGATTTCTAGGTCTCACTTATCGTGCCCAAGAGCACTTCGCCTTTGGTTTGGATAGGGAAGCTTCTTAATATTTTTGCAAATCGCTCGAACGACCTTAACGTCTACTTTAATTTGAGGAGCCTAGTAAACAAAATGTTCGTGGAGTAAAAAGTGCATGCTCTTTAACATGTAAAGCAATGAAAATATATTTTCGGAGCCAATTTGCAATGATCGAATTGGTCGTAGGAGGAGGAGAAGGAATAGATGCCATATATGTGTAGATAGTCCTCGAAAAGCCAACATAATTAGTTCTTCTGATTTGAAGACGAAATGAATTGCGAAGTTCCTATATGTCTAGAAGATTCGGGCTTTTAAAAATACGTTCTAATTAACGTTTTCGTCCACTGGCTTGCTTAAACCTTGAGATAGGGTTACAATTTAAGGAAACCTTATTAACACTTCATTACACACGCCTAGCACAGGCGTATGCTATCGAAATATTTTTTCTTCCCTACTTTATTTGTGTATGTGCAGAAGAACACTTGGGTCGACTATTTCGGCACCCAAAAAAATTTCTGTAGATAAATTTTACAGCTTATGGAACACGATTTTGCCACTCGTTTTCCATTATAAACAACAATAACAAGCAATGAGCTTAAGAATCTGATTTTGGAAAGGTTTGAAGAAGTTTTAGACAGGTCAACAGAAATCTTGCTGTCGACCAAATTATGTAAAATGCCGATAGGATTATTTTTTGTATTTCACAAGTTCACAATCAAAATAACTTAATTATATAAAATTTTTGAGAAAAAGTTTTCGAATATTGTCAAAATTTAGTTTTTTGTTTTGTAAGACTTTGAAAAATAAAATATTCACGAACTAAAACTACACACTTATCTCTTAAGCTATAACGCAAAAGTACAGATCATATCAAAAGAAAAAGGTAACATCCTTAGATCGGCTTATATGAGAAACCGACTTCTATGGAATATTATTAGCAATTCTTTAAACCTTTCTAATTTATGTATTTGGCATTTAACACAAATTCAATTTATAGATCGAGCAAGAAACCGTTTGGTTTTATATCAGCATAAAATATAATAAATATATTTAAATATATTTTGTTTCGTTTGT
This sequence comes from Proctacanthus coquilletti, assembly GCA_001932985.1. Lineage (NCBI taxonomy): Eukaryota > Metazoa > Arthropoda > Insecta > Diptera > Asilidae > Proctacanthus > Proctacanthus coquilletti. The sequence goes on from MNCL01000012.1 coordinate 40,449, forward strand.
TAGACAAGTAAACGGTTTTCATGTTGTTAAAATCCTTGCAATAGATACAGACAGTATGAATATTTATTTCTAGCTTTGTTTAATTTTTCGTTAAAACAAATAGTTACTGTGCTCATTTGTACTCTGTATTATGAATGTAATGTAATGACAGTTCGGACATAGAAAATCTGTTTCAAATCTGTCCAACACTGGACTTAGAATGAATTATTTAGATTTACATCAATTCAACTGATTACTCCGCTACAAGCAATTAAGCAAGTTTCATTTGACAGTCAAATCGGTTACTTCTATCATGACTTCTTTAACTTCAATATATCACTTATGACCTTAAACTGAGAAAATCGAACTTCGTATTAAAATACTAAAACATTTAAGAAGTTACTAAATTTAATGCCGAATTTCAAAACTTTTCTTGTAATAACTTATACGAAAAGGCTGGAATTTTCAACATTTAACAAACTAACTAAGCTATTGAGCACCATGAGATTTTAGCAAAGTACATGAGTCCATAGATCATTTAGACTGAAAAATTCATTCAGCACGTATTCTTTTCTTTACGAGAAACCAAAGTATAGGGTCTTTTGTTTCAGTCTATAAAAGAGTTCCCTCGTTTCCCTACTTTGGTTGTCTAGGATTAATCTCATACAGATTTTATTCTTCCTTTCACTTATTTTCTACAATCTTCGGTTTATAAGCTTCATTAGACTGACTTAGCAATAATTTATTTCTGTCTTAGATGTCTAGTAAAGGTATAAGGTAGTGTCCTAATAATAAATAAAAGTCTATTAACTTACTATTTAAAAAAATTTAATACTGTTTTAGTTTTTCGCCTCTTAGATTATACCTACCTTTAATATCAAATCATACTAGCATTTCCTTTTAAATTACTTACAATGCATGCTTTCTTAACTTAAAATCCAATGATTTTTTATACGGGGCCAAAATCAAATGGTACGGGCATCGATTTTGAATATCGAAGTGATACCATCATTGAGTTAGGTAGCATAACCATATTAATATTTGACTTTGACATGCCGCCATTAGCCTATGCCCTTTTTAGATAATGAAATTGGCCATCTGAATACGGCATATAAATTTACGGAAGAAAAACCAAAAATTTTGCTTATATTTCTGAAGTTAAGAACCGAAAATAAATCGTTGTTATTGACACTCTGATTACTATATTGTAAATGGTAATCAAGTATACTTGCGAAGGACAATCAAGGAAAACTAAGAGTCTAAAATCGTTCTGCGTCTCTGGAAACTTTTCTTGTCTCTCCGTGAAGAATAAGATAAGATGTTATCTATCTTTTTTGTGTCTATGAAAAGAAAAAGTCAGCATCATCCCTTTGTTCTATGTAAAGCTACACAAGCTACACTTTAAGCTGGAGCTCTAGCGGACAATTTGGTATATCTATTACTTCATCGTAAATCAAATTTGGCCGTTTTGGTATTTGCAAAGAAAGTTTCAAGGTCGTGGATGAATAAAATTACTCTGTACACTAAAGGATTTATGGAAAGTTCCCCGGATTTGTGTTCCAAGAATTAGGCATTCCTAGTACCACTTTGCTTCCTAAGACTTTCTAGCTTTGTTTATGAAATTTTAAAGTTTACAAATAATTACCAAAGTTATTTCCGTGTCAATGCCGTATCTTTATAGCGTCAGTAGTTTTTATCCTTTTTTTATTTACAAATACAGCAAAGAACTTAAGTTCGAACTTTTTTGAGGTACCACTGCAACAGGTAACTTTACACTTTTCGGTGTTTTTAAATACTTATATGTGCGTAGAATTCATCAAACCTGTGGCAGTATCGCGCACACAAACGACAGAAACACTAAACACAGGAAGTGTCGCGCACACTAAGGTCGAAAACATTTAACACTTAAGACGAAAATTTGCGAAGGGTTCGATACAATATTTACATAATCGACATATCTGCTGCGATGAAGAATGTCTTCACAGTTCACACATGGATACCACAGAGGAACCCTGCACTTCTGCTGCCGGGAGCTGCGAAGAGGTCCACCAAGGACAACTGCTCGCAGATAACTGCCTTAGACGGCTGTCTTGCCAGAAGAAATTATTTCCTCAATGAAACTTTCTCCTTACTACGAAGCAGACCTTTCGCGCGTATCAGCCGCCAAAGCAAGACCGGCAGTAGAGACCGCCGAAACGACTGTGAAGTTCTTTCACTTGTCACCATATCTTATTGAGTAAGCTTTTAGGCCACAATGGAACTTTAGGTGGATGCCACGCCACCCTCCGACAAGCCGCCATGCGCAAGGAGGCCCGGGCCTCCTTTCTACCGCCTGGTCTTAGCTTCCCAACTTCCTCCTCGGCCGAGGTGTCTCCATTTAAAGGAGCAAAGCCCTGGCCTACCAGTGTGAGCCGCCTGCCCGCGAACAGCTCTGCATTCATCTATAGCACGGGTCATGGGCCATGGGCCTTCTTGATGACAACCTTGCACGACTCATTGACGACATATTATATTCTTGCTCCCAATTTCGTCCAATTTTTTCTTTTCAAACAAGCAAACAACAATGACCGGAAATTCCGCGATTTTTTGGGAGTTCTGGTAAACGAATGGATTTACACATCCGCGTACCTCACCACTTCAATTCCAGAAAGAGAAATGCTGTTTGCATGTCAGGTGATGTAAATCTAAATCAAAGGCATAACGTGTGCTTCCTTCGTCGCTACGTTTTGATTACTTTTACTCCCCGACTGGAAGAAGTCGTTTGATTCGGTGTGCGCATATTCTACACCAACAATTGATTTCCAAGGCTTATCAAACATAAATGAGCAGAAATTAATTCCCTTACGAAAATTGAGAACTTGGAAAACAAACGAAAAACATCTCTATTTATTTAGCCGAAGAGAAAAAGTAATGAAAAGGGAAATAATCAAATAAGAAGACAGAGCGTTAAGTTTTTAGCGGTTCCTGTACACCGGAAGTGCCCTTATTGTTCCAAAGATCTTGATTATATAGGGTTTTTTAATAATTAATATACAAAGACAATAACTATAGCAATCAAAGACAATAAATCTGCATGGGCACACTTCGAAACTGCTCTAACATAGTGTGTTCTTTAATGAACATTAACACTTACTCCGTTTAAAATATTTTTTGATCTCGCCAACATTGTGGCAAAAACTGTGAGAGCTTATATTAAAGAGTTTTTAAATTTTCTATAAGGAATTTTTGGAATCAATCTCAGAAAGTGAATTGTGGAACTACAAAAATGCTTTACATCTACAAACTGCTTAGTTAGAGCAAATGAAGGTAAGTGAGAAAAGTTTTAACAGATTTTATTCTGCCAAATACCGCCTTTCGTAAAAACAAAAGGGCGCATTCCTTTCTACACCTGCTCGCATAAAGTAAAACGATTTCTTTACCAGATGTTGAGCCCCCTATAAAAAATAGAAACGCTTAATATTGGTGGACATGATTGATATGCGACTGAATGGATGGCTCATGAAGCCCCAATTTCCTAAAATTTGGGATATTCCAACATTTCATTCTTATATAATCCTTAGCTACTCAGGAAATTGTAGCTTACGATTTCCTAAGAACGTAAATAAATACCGTAAATACCTTCCGCACTGCGTCAAAAGAACCGAATTCATATTTGAAGGTAACCTTTAATTTTTATCTTGGAGCTTTCAAAATTACGGAGTAACTTCCCAGTTTTCTAATCAATTTAGATGAAATTTGGTTCCTCATTTTCCACAATAAAAAGAAAATAAATAAATATTCCAAGTCATTGAACTTAGCTCTACATTCCACCGGAGTACGCACTATGGTATATAAGTAGATAGAGCAAATTTGATCCCTAGTCCGCGGTTTTCAAGTAACCACAAGACAAGATTGAAATCCGAGGGAGTGGGCTAGGAAGGGTAAGCAATCTGTTGAGTGTGCTTTCATGAGTTACCCTATTATTTGCTAACTGTATAATCTCCGTACTTTCCTTAATCTAAATTCTTCCAATTCAGAATCTAGATAGTCGTTAAAAATTTGTCTTTGCAACTAAAGAAGAAATGGGAAATTGCTCCATCCTCCCGAATGGCCAAATACTGGCTTACGACCTTCGCAAATTTTGCATAGAAATAGATAGACATCTTATTTCCGTGCACTGGCATGCCGAAGAAGTTTCCGAGAAGAAGCTATCAGCAATCCTTATAGAAGAGGAGTACTCTCACCGGTGTCGTCTTTAGAAACCTCAAATTTGAGATTAGGTTTACCGATTTCATTCAATAGATTTAGATGATAACTACTAACTGGATTTAAACACTGCATTTCCCTCTAAATATGAGTAATATGAGTAATGAATTGTATTTTTAGTAGCGACTTTGAATAAAACATGAAACAAACATAGAAAGAGTTGTATTATTAAGGAAAGCAATTTTTTAAAGTGGATGATCTATTTTTTTCACTTTGAGGCATGTAAATCTTATAATAAAGAAAAATAGAAAGTGGAAACATTGAGAGAAAACTTTACGTTGTGGTTATTCATCTTTCTTTAAGATGGAATATAAATCAGACTGGCTTTTTAAATATATTTTGCTGCAATCTACATAATTCCATTATATCAAATTTATATAAATACAAAGAATTTCCGATGCAAATGATATAGTTGTTGCTTTCATAATAATATAATTATAATTACTAAACTGAACAAAATCTATTCAAATTCACTGGTTTAATAACTAAACGAAATAAGGACAGGTGAGAAATATGCATCAAGATTAAGACGACCAGACGTCCGAATTGTGTAAGAATGCCTCGGATGCGAGTTATTTGTTTCGCATTCAAATCTAATATTTCGGAAAGTATCCAGAACTGGACATGTAACCTTTTTAATATTTGCACAGTTTACATTTCATTTCTTCACAAAGACTTAGACATAATATTATATACAATAAATTATGAAAATATTTTTCATGTAGGTGCATTTCAAATCTCTGCGACAGCCTTATTACGTCTTGGCTTCATGAGGTAATATTTGTAATATTTTAATTTGTTCTTATTTGTTTTTACAAGTTCACTTTATTTCTTCCAGAGTTGATATCAAAACTTTCAAAAATTCTTCTTTATTAAGTAAACTATATTTAATAGATTTTAATAGACACTTACAGACAGCGATCACAGAAGAATCATTTAACCAGATACTTTTTCAAAATCTATTTGTAAAGTTAACGTAAATAAACAGCAACTCTCTATCACGGCATCCTTGCAAACACAATGCTGAAAATGAAATCTTTAAAAAAAATCATTATTATGACTGAAACACGCTCATTGATGAGCAACAATAAAAAAATTTAAAAAATAAATACTTATTTAAAATGATTTTTAAACACCAATTTTGTTTAATCCGTGTGGATTTGAGGGACAAGTTTTGAAAATTCCGGCTATTATCGTTTAAACAATTTAGATGAAAATCTATCACTTATTAAAGTGACTAAAACGATAAAAGTCCCACAAACCCTTCGAGGGATTTACTGGTACCCTGAGGATCTTTATCAAATTCAATCTATTTGTTAGATGGAACTTTGCAGTTAAATCCACATTTGTAAATGTGTTTTACTATTACCATTTACAACCCCAAAGTTACAGGCCATTAAGTTTCGTCTTTTGTTGTTGAAAATTATGCTATAATCGTGCACAAAATATTCCATGTAGTATTGGACTCAAGGTTTTTTATCCTAAAAGACCCGTTTTTCAAGATTTGTACTATTTAAAGGATGCAATGAGCTCTTTAGGGTGTTTGGTCAAAAGTGTACACAGTGCGAAAAAGAAATCTCTTTAAAAAAATAGGACAGCTTATACCATCTAAAGGATGAAACTCTCCCAACCCCACCGTTGAATCGACTACCATCTCTCAGCGCTGAATTCGAAGTCGGGGGAACATCCCGCACGCTTCGGAGAATTATGCTAATTGGGAATATTGCCTAGCAATACCGAGTGAGCCAAGCAAAGTCAGATACTTTAGCTTGTCATTTATTAGTAAGCAGTATTTCAATTTTCATATCTTTGTACATACTACAATGTTTGCAATGGTATCGAATAATTATTGTATTACCATTAACTATTTAGCACATTTTAGCACAATATTTCATTTTATTTTGTATGCTTATATACTTTTTTATAATGTACCTATATAAACGAATGTTAAATAACAAAATAAAACATTTGGTTTTCGCTGCCAAATCTAGCACTAAGCCTTAAATGACAACTGAATTTTGCGTCTGGGTTTGACTCAGCTTCGAATCAGAACTTTGCTGCTGTTGCTGATTTTGTGTGTTTTGATCTAGCCGCCTATAATTTTGGAATGTCTTCCATTCGCCTGTATTGTAGTCCAAACGAATGTGCGATTCAACAAGCATGAGTGAATAGGTGCCATCGTCTTGTTTAACTTTTTCCTGAAGATATAAAAAAAATTTGTTTTATATTTGAAAATTACAAATTGTATCCCTTTGTTTACCTCTGTTTCTCCTAGTTTAATTACAATTACGTTTTCGGGGTTCGGTCGAGGATTTTCTCGCAAACCTGCCATAAAGCCAAGAATCAATGCTTTATCAGGTCTTGAAACACGATTTGCCTTCCTAAACATTTCATGTGCTTTGATAACATGCTCGTTCTGAAAAAGAATAAAATGTTAATAATTTTACTGACAACTGAAGAATCTGGGAAAAGTTATCAAGTGTTTAAGTGGAAAGGGACTGATGTAGGAGTAATTGGAATACAACACACATAGAAGTAGGACTTTTTAAAACATTAAAACAACTCACCGAAAGCGACAGTCCTTTCCTTTGAGGTTGCTGTTGCTGCTGCTGCTGCTGTTGCGGTTGTTGTTGCTGCAGCTGGATTTGTTGAGGTTGCTGAGTTGCCACAATCTGTGGCTTGTGTTGGATAATAATCTGCTGAGGGCGAATTTGAGTCTGTGTCGGCTGTTGGGTTATGATGGTCCTTTGCATTTGTGTCTGCTGAGGGTGCTGTTGCGACGTTTGCACTTGGACTAACTGGGGCTGTTGACCAGGTCTCTGAATCAGAGTTAGTCCTTGCGGAAGAGTAGCCAGACTACTCTGCACGTTTGTTATAACAGGACGAATGATCGTTTGTTGTGGCTAAAACAATTATATAGAAAAAAAAACAATAACGAATGAAACTTTTCGGATATTTACGTTTCCTATTATCGTCTGCATCGTCTGATTCTGCTGAGATTGCTGTACATTATGTGAGGCAATAACTACCGGCGTCAGCGACGGCACACTAACGTTTTGGGTTAAGGTATTTGTTGGTATTAAGGCTGGAATCGGCTGTGGAGTAGTCTTGTTTACCGTCTGAACAGTTTGTTGAACCGGCTGTTGAACAACCGTTTGGGCATTCGAAGTCTTAACCAAACCGGGCGGCCCCGTGGTCACTAAAGTAGTCCCGCTTAAATTCCCTATTCCTGATACATTGCTTAGGGGGATTTGCTGATAGACGTCTCCTCCTACGCTCCTGAGAATGACCCCCTTCTGCGCCAAAATTATTGTCTTCCCCTTCACATTCATTCCAGGAGTTACAACCACTTGGGTATACTTGGGTTGTTGTGTTTGGTTAGTATTAGAAACAACTGTATGTGCCTGCACCTGTTGTTGCTGCTGCTGCTGTTGCTGCTGTTGCTGCTGTTGTTGTTGCTGTTGTTGTTGCTGCTGCTGCTGTTGTTGCTGTTGTTGCTGTTGCTGCTGCTGCTGTTGTTGCAGTTGAGCTTGAATATGCTGAGCTTGAGCAGCTTGCGAAGCCGGCTGTATTGTCACAGGTCTATTCGGAAGGTTTACGTTTTGAATATTGAGAATTGTCGGCTGCTGTGTAGAAATAAGCGGCGGAGGATTGCTTTGTACAACATTTGGTCGAGACGTGTTCATCACCATTGGAATAGTCGGTGCTGTTTTTAACAGGATTTTAGTAGGGGTGTTTTGGTGCTGCGAAGTTACTGGGGATTGTATTATTGTTTGGGCTGGCCTGGCTTGTGCAAAACTAGTCAAAGGTGGCACCGTTGTTGGTGTTGAAGACAGAATAATTTGCGTGGGTTGCTGACTAGCCGAAGTCTGAATAATTGAAGAAGGTTTTGCTATCATTGCATTCGATGAAACAATAACGTTTGATGTCGAAGTGGTTTCATTCCGTTCCATTTTAGCAGGCTGAATTAATGTTTGGGAAATTATCAAAGGTCCACCGGTCGCCTGAGGTACAGCTGAAATTGGTATTGTTCTAATGGTACTCGTTTGCGTTTGCTGGGTGTTAGAAATAAATGTCGATTTCTGAATAGGGGATGATAGAACAACTGGTGAGGAATTTATCGGTGAAGACATCTTAGGGCTAATTTCTGCATTTATTGTGGATGATGCATCAGAGTTACTAATTGTTGTAGTAATACCCGAAGATACAGCAGTCGTTTTCAAAGGCGACAATTCCGTACTCACGCTTTCCCTTTCGATATTTGAGTCGTTTTCTACCTTCATCTCTTTCTCCTCCTTCGATGATTTCGGGATTGCAAGTGGCTCAGTCGAGTTGGACACATTTGGACTACTAAGAGATGAAACACTATTTACTGCAGACGTAGTTACAACAGCCGAAACTTTGGATACGCTTTCATCTTTAACACTTGATACGACTGGAGTAGGCGGCTGGGTATATACAGTGGTAGACGTTAGCCCTGCAGCATAATCGGGCGTGGTAGAAGCTGGTGGTGGTGGCAGTGTTGAATTATTGGCTTGCGGGGCTGAAGAAGCTTGTTGTTTAACTTCCATTGCACGTTTATGCTGCTCTTCAAGCTCTTGCTGCCTCTTTCGTTTTTTGGCTGCCGCATACCCAAGTGGCTGTTCTGTAAATTCAATTAATTTAATACCGCCGTCCTTGCGACCTGCCGGAGTGCGACTCATATTTGGTCTAGTAGTAGCAGTTGGTGTTGTTGGAGATCTGAATCCAGATGTTGGTACCCTGGAAGGAATTCCCTTTAACGGGGTAGTATCAGTCATTTTCCTAGGCATTCCTCGTGACCGAAGCGGAATCGTTGGCGCTGAAGCTTTCTTTAAACTTGATTGGGCGTCCGCTGACTTTTGAAGTAGCTCTGTACGTAAGTTAGCACTTTTCGGCTTCCTCTTTAAAGTGAAATGTTTCACAGTACTTGGCTGCTGACCGACCTAAGAAACAAAATACTTTTCTGGCTAATTTGTCGTCCGAATATAATGAAATTGTATATACCACAGATATAAGCGCGTTTTTGTTCAGATATTGACACTCGAGAGGTAGCATGCCCAAATCACAATGCTTATTCACGAATTTCTTCAAATCATTCACCATATCTGTGAAGATGGGCCGAGTCTCCTCGTAGTCTGAAATCTCTGTGTTTAAGGACCCCGAAGCAGGTAAAGTCTTCATGGTTTCCGCTAGCATTGATACCCATAGTTCTGAATCTAGACCCGCAACTTCGATAATCTCCTCAAGTTCTGTTTTCCACTAAAATAGAGAGGAATATTAGGTGCTTTAATGCTGAATTCTAAATTTCAAATACAACTCAGTAATCATGAATAAACTGGGAATAGTGCTAGCCTATTCATTACAAAGATTTGTTAGTGCACCGCAGTTTTGTTGCGGTACGAAAAACTGGAACATATTGTTCACTTTCGAGCCTTTCAATAGTGCTACTGTCATAAGGAAAGCAGCAAGATACTAGATAAAACCTGATAAAACTCAAGGACTTGATGCTCCAATTAAGAGACACATTTCTTTTCGCAATATGCGCGAAACGCCCTAGAAATTAAGAAAATTTATGGTAATACAAACCTCTTCGACAAGACGGCGGGGAATGTGGAAAAAACTAAGCAAAAGCTTCAGTTTCACTTGCGTCTGTAGGTCAGGAAAACATTCCTTTACATTTCTTAGCACCTCCTTGTTTAATTGCGAACAAATTGAGCCACTTATCCATGAGTCGTTTGATGTACCAAGTTTATTATGGAGCCAAAGTGATGTGTCGCTGTCACGCACATTCGCCATTTTACAAATAAACTGACAACTACAGCAGAAAGCCTCGACAAGTCGGGTCCAGTGACTTTACGAGATGGATTATCGATACAAAATTTGTACGGTTGTCAACCACCGCTTAGGGGCCGGTCACATGCACGTGGAGTCATATAGTGCCCAAAATTAATTTTGTGCTTACATCTTCGCATATTATAAAAAAGAAATAAATGCATATAAAATAAAAGGCAAAGATTTATGTAAGTAATTCCATGTGAAGTATTTAATTTGAGGAAATAACATTTCTTTCTCAACCTTTTTTAATTGAACGCGCCGAATACAAAAAAATTACAATAAAACACTGTCACCTCAAGCCAACCGAATTATTATTCAGTTTCAATAACAACGCGAACACAATATGACGCTAATTGTTATTTCAGATAGCTCAGTGCAATTTTGAAAGCACCATGTAAGCGTATTATTTACAAGATTCTATCGCTCCAACTTCATTCTGAAATTTCATAACATGGTGTCACTTGCCGCGTTCTGAGTAAATCCAATGTGAGCAAGTTTGCAGTGAATGATTTTGGATTGATGGATATTTTGCAGTCTGATAAGTCTTTAAAGGATGACCAGAGCAGTGGTCTTGCTGTTCGTGCCGCGAAGGGATTGTTTATCGTTTTTGGGGGAATAGGGGTTAGTCTCACGGTGGTGTGCGCCTCCTTCGTTGCTCCGGCTTTTAGGAGGTACTGTTTGCCTTATGTGCCCGCAACTACGAAGCAAATAGAAAATATCCTTAGCCTGGTACCAAAGAATTCCAAGTCGAAGCTGTTGGACATTGGTTCAGGGGATGGGAGAATTGTTATTGGTAATAATCGCTATAAGTAATATCGCACTTCTGCAGTGTTTTAATAATGAAGAGGTTTAGGCTCTGCAATTTGAAGTAAACAAATTTCGAAAGTGCATCTTCAGGATATAGGCACCAATTCTATTAGTTTACCTTTGGAGGTTTTTTGAAAAATTCTTATAAAAATTGTTCTTGTGCATAGCGATATTATAAATTAAAAGACTGCACTCGGATGCAAAATGCGTAGTAACGAACAAATATAATTACTACATACAGCTCATTCTGCCCAGCGATAGTCTAGACATCTCCCACGTAAATGTGCACATATCGTACCATGATTGAAATGTGTCTCTTCTTTTCAGCGGCTAGCAAGCACGGGTTAGACGAGGCTCATGGTATAGAATTGAATACTTGGCTCGTCTTGTATTCAAAACTTCAGGCACTTAGACTTAGTACTAAAACCAAAGTCGAATTTTATAGAGGCGATTTGTGGAATTTTAATCTCACACCATACAATTACATCGTTTGCTTTGGAGTCGAGGAAATGGTACTCATAGATTCCATAAAGTATCAGTAATATACTATTTTTAATTACATTTTGAACAGATGACGGAGCTCGAAAAGAAAGTCCGACATGAAGCCCAGGATGGGTGTAAAATTATACTTTGTAGATTTCCTTTTCCAAATCTTATACCGGAAAATACGAGAGGACATGGAATAGACACTGTTTGGTTGTATTCTATTAAAAAGTCAAAGGATTATTTGATTTGTTTTAATATCCAGTAAAATTCGACCAAAAATCTGTCCAAAGGCATTGAGAACTGCAGCGTTTTTCTTGTATTTCAATTATAATAGTTCAGTTTCCAGTGGATTTCAAAGCACTGGCAGCACTAGAAATGTCATAGAATTCATACGAGCCTGAATGTGCAGTAGTACGTAGATCATTTAGGAAAATAAGAATACGTACGATAGTGGCAAGCAGGTCTATCGATACGTCAGTTTATGCATGCCTGCATAAGTCCAGTGAAGAATGTGAATTTGACAGCTTTCAAATCTGACGTTTGTGGTGCATTTGCCCTTGTTGGAAGTAATGCATTCTTATAGGATAATATCGTGAGTAATTCAAGAAAACCTTCGGAATAAGCGCGTGTATCACGGAAATGATGTTTTAGGAAATCATTCCGAAGTAAAGCCGTAGACTAACGGAATAACCAGTTGATGTAATGTCCTGTAGAAGAAATTATTGAGCTGTGTGATGTGATTTCCCCTGATTATAGTTAAGATAGGATACTTAAATTGGCGACTAGTGTTCCTAATCTGCAAGAAAAATGAATAGTCCAAAGATAACAAGTTATGAACTTCATGAGAAATTGGGTTCTGGTAATTATGGAACAGTCTACAAGGCTAGGCACAAGGTAAAAATTGAATGTTTCCAATTTTCTGCATATAAAAATCCATAAATTACAGAGAAATAATTCCTTGCATGCAATCAAATGCGTCCGAAAATGTTCCCTATCCAAAGAAGCAGCCGACAATTTGATAACGGAAATTAAACTGCTTAAAAGGCTAACTCACAAGTATATTGTTGGTTTATTTGATTTCTTTTGTGATGAGAAGTACTGGTATTCACTTTGCTGTGAAATTTAATCTTAACTGAAATATTTCTAGGAATATTTATATAGTTTTAGAATATTGTAATGCCGGAAGCTTGGCATCGTATATAAAGCAACAAAAATGTTTACCGGAGTCAACTTGCAAATATTTTCTGCGGCAGCTGACTCAGGCGATGCAATACATGCGCTCTAACGATGTTAGTCATTTTGATCTCAAGCCAAGCAACTTGCTTTTAACAAGAAATCCAAACGCTGTTTTAAAAGTCGCTGATTTTGGGTACCTACCTACCTCGCTGTTTTGTCATCTGGTATAAACAATCGATTATTTTTTAAGGTTTGCGCAATATCTCAAGTTGGGCGAGGTTAATTCCGTTTTGAAAGGCTCTCCTCTCTATATGGCTCCAGAAATAGTTCTGAAACGTGCCTACGATGCTAGAGCTGATCTATGGAGCATTGGCGTGATTCTGTATGAATGTCTCATTGGTAAAGCACCGTATAGCTCCAAATCCATGGATGAATTGCTTTTAAAAATAAAAAGACAGGAAAAAATCACAGTTCCTACAGGCATACAAATCAGCGCAGATTGCCGTGATTTATTAGTGAGATTGTTGAAGCATGACCCGGATGAAAGAATTACATTCCAAGAATTATTTGAACACCCGTTTTTAGACTTGGAACACACACCTTCTGAAGAAGTAACTTTTGTTCTTTGCAATCTGCGCAGAAAAACTAAAACTTCTTTTTTTAAGAGCTTAAAACGAGCAATAGAAATTGTAACGAGAGCTGTTCAGGAGGATGAAAAGCAAAACTATTTGGAAGCTTATTATTCGTACTGCCAAGCCCTACAATATTTTGTGCCTTTAATATCCGAGGAAGCAGACGCTGTAAAACGGCAAGCCCTTCGAAATCAAACTATGGTCTATCTAAATCGCGCCGAGCAAATCAAAACAAATATCCTTGCGAAGAGGACCCTGTCGGTCGACGACGTTTTAGAACCAGATATCTACTTCAAACAACTATGTAATAGTTAAATAAACATAATCTCATTAATAACTAAATTATACTTGTTCAGTACATTTATGCGCATCTAGTCCACAAATAAAAAGTGCTTTGGAAATAGGTCGGCAAGGTGAACTCTACTTATATGAACATAAATTCGAGTGTGCCCTGGAGGCCTTTACAACAGCTCTTGGTATGCTAGTCCCGCTTCTGAAGAACGAACCGAAAGGAGACAGACGAACTCTACTGCACCAGCAAGTAAAATAAAGTATTTTACTCAGTAATAAGTTATTAGACAATGTCATTCTCCAGATAAGTTACTGGATGAGGGAAGCAGAAAGTATTAAGTCCTTGTTATCAGCCAAAGATATCGAGAATGAACATAATTTGTCCGTTTACAACTGTTCACTCCAATGATTTACTACTGTGAGATGTCCATCTAATGCGTACGACTTTATGAGTTAGTACTGCAAGTTGTTTGTAATGACAATGATTTGAACATAGGCTTTTTAACCATTACTTATTTTTCAAAGGTATATGGTAGAGTGCCTTAAGCTTCGAATAATTGTACAACGAATGTGAAGTTTAAAAATATGTATAATATACTTTAAAATATGCTCACGGAGACATTGTTAGATTCAAACTTATTTTTCAAGTTTATAATATTATTTATTCAAACTCTTTAATTCTTACTATGGTACTCAAAAATTTAAATTAAGTATTTTTCGGATTAATGCACTCTTAATTCAACTTGAATTAACATTTCGTGAATAATCTTGAAGAAAATCGACAAAGTTTCTTGATCTGTAATAGTATTGTCACATTTTTCTAACAAATGGAAAAACCAACAAAATTAGAACTATATACAGGTTGAAGTAAATATGCTTTAAAAATGATATGTTTTCTTGATCTTTTTATTTGCGCGTATGAAAAGTATCCCAACGGAAATACTACACTACACTCAACTCTGCCGTATAAGACCACAAAGGATAATTTCGATTGCTTAATTTACACACAATTATTAATATTTGCAAAATTTGCTAGGTATGTACTCAGCAAATCTTCGTGAAACAGTCTGCATTTCACTCTACAAAAATTGAGAATATTGCGGAGTTGCAAACTGTTTGGCGAAAAGATCAGAATTCCAGTAACTCATCCCAGTTCTTTTTCATTACGCCAGCAATTAAAAATATTTTATTATATAGAATTTTTCCCAATGCTATTAAAATGCCACTAAATTACAATTGTGTTGTATCAGAGAAAACAAAAATTTTAAAAATGTGGGGTTAATAGAAATGGGGGAAATGGGAAATGATTTTAGGTTTTTAACGTATGGAATTCCAACGCTATGAAAGAAATTCAAATTTCCCTTTTTTTGCCGAAATATATACAAGTCAAAATCAGTAAAAAATATAATTACACTCAAGCAAAAATAAAATGGCCCACACATAATACTAAAAATTTATGATTTCTTTCGTAACCCGACAATGCAAAAGATAAACAACACTAAAATCCATAACAGGATGACTAGAAAACCATTATAGACTTGAGAGTCTGCAATAGACCAACCCTTTTCAAGAATATTTCTTGCGGATATTGTTGGAATTGTGAACGGGAAAGTGAGCGCCAAATTTTGTAATATTGCCGGCATTCCTTCCAGTGGCCATAGTATACCTAAGAATTAGATGTGTTTTTTTAACTCATTTTTTTGACTAAATACGTACCACAAAGAATAATCATTGGATAGAAAGCTCCAGTTGCAACAAAGTTAGCCAACGTGTGCGTCTTGCAATACACTGATATCACTAAACCTATAAAGCGTAATGTAAAGTTTTTATCTTCTCAACGTGCATCTTTTCTCACCGAAAAGCATCCCTGCGTAGCCATTGAGTACAAAAAGTGCTGCGACTGTGAAACTGTTGCCACGATTTTCAATCTGAAAAACTACTGTAATATAGAAGATCACTTCTAAGCATTCCAAAATCATGATGGCTGTTTGGGATATTGTGTGAGCGAGCAACATTTCGGATGTTGAAATACCTGCGATTCAAGATGTTACGACTTGGTCTTAATTTTTTGGTTGGCAAAAATCTAACAAGCTTACCTGCTACTAAGGTTCTATCCCACACGCCATCAGATCGTTCAGTGATGAAGACGCTTGTCGTTGTCAGTGTTGCTAAAAAGAATATCATCCTGCAAAAATTTGTTTAGAATTGAACTGCAAATTAGGAACATGGTCATATACGTCATTACTACTCCAGGTGTAATAAAACGCTGGAATTCATCGTTTATAGTCCCATACACTGGATCCTCAAATTTAATTGGTATGTATGCTAAGTTCTTGGGCAGTCTACAGTCTAACATCAAATCTTCCACAAACAGCTTATGAGCTTCTCTAAGTTTTCTCTGAACAAAATAACTAACCTGGAAATCTGGAAAAAAGTGCAATGTTTAAAATCATTCGTAGTTTTATCGAGATACTTACCGGACATATCAATCCTAATTCGTAGAACGCTTGCATTATAAGACTTTTCATCAATAAATCTGCCTTCGTCTAAGAGCTTTTGCGTTGACTCTGAAAAATTTTGCGAAAAGTGTATATAGCCAAAAATGGCTGTTCTCAATGCAGCATCCTTAGCTTCCTCCGTTGTATTAAACAAAATCTAAATAAAAATAATAGATTTTTTTCTGAATAGTTAAGAGCTTTCAAATAAGTATACAGTCATCCTTTAACACTGTCTTCTTGTGAATTTATAAACCTCTAAACACTAAAAATAAGATTTGCTTTCCAATTTTTCAGGTTCTTTCAGGAATTCACATTCCCTTCAAATAAGGAAAATATTATTATTAGAATTTAGAAACCAACAGAGGTATGTCTTCTGTGTTATGTTATTTATAACATTCCATTCATTGCAAGGAAAATCAAACAATATTTCTATGCCTTTTTCTAACAGGTACAAAAAATGTTAAAAGTAAACCTATTCCTATTCATCGGTGGAATAAATAGGATTAAGTTTACTTTTAACATTTTTTATACCGACACGAAGCTCTGAAAAGCTTGAGAAAAAAAATTGTCCATTTCCACACAGTTATAAGTCTTCGTTTTGTGAAAGGCAACGACGCTTGATAGCCAAAATGATAACATTTTTTAAAATCCCAGTATACTTGATATAACATGAAATAGTTTTTAATATCATCGGCCCTCCGTCTCCCAGTTCTATTTAAATGTATACTTTTCCTGATTTTTTCCTCTTAAGCAAATATAGCCCAAATTTTAAGTTTTAAGTTTTTTCATCTAACTAGTGGCGCTGGTGAAACGGGCGCACTTTATAAGAATCTACCCGACTTATTAAGCCGTTGAGGCTTTTTGCTCAGGGACAATGGAAGTAACATAAATACTTACAATACTTACGGACCATAGTTACCAATTTGATTTGTCCAAATTTTCACTTAGCCAGTGAATCACAGCTTTGAACTGGTTCGTCACTCGTCAAAATAGATCCAGCCGTTCAGGCTCTACGAGGGAAAAAAATTATAGCAAAGTGAAATATGAGGTTTTGAAAAGCATTACCCTCTGAGTTCGTAGTCAGATAAAAAGGCTATCAAGCGTCGTTTCACTCACAAATTAAGAGTTGCCTAGTTGCAAATATTAACCCATTAATTGTCTATAAGAATCGTGAAACAAGCTTACGAACAATGAACTACAGCTTTATGTTAAAAAATAGTAAGTGACTTTGTGCTCTGTTAGTTATGTTATCTATTTGTCTATGTAACATCAAAATGTGTAAATAAAATTTGGTCAAAATTTTATTGCGGTATATTACGATTGGGTTTAATAATACCTGACAAAAAATGCGAAAAGTATCCACTTTCTCTTTAGCTTCACTAATTCTTAATTTGAATTGGAGCTGCATAACTTAAGGAAGTATAGCCACATTATTTCCATTTTCAAAGTAACAAGATTATTAAGAACTCTCGAATATTTTGGGAAATTTTGAAGCATTCTGAAGATATTTTCAAATATTGTTTTCTGCTGTTCACAAATAGTTTTGCGATGTTGTAAAACGTTTGAAAATTCGTTTTTTTTACAAATTACTTACCTGTTGTATAGCATCTTCATCAATTTGTTCAAGAAAACGGCAGGATATTTTAAAAAACTGACATGAATCATTTAAATTTAACACAGTCGGCAGAGTGTTGCTTTTGCACCAACTAGGCTCACTAACTTCGTTATTCACAATTCCGAGTTTAACACCTCTCGGATTATTTCCTATAGCTAAGTAAAAACAACTAATTTGTAACAACGGAAACGCAAACATGAAAATGAGACCCCTGAAAAAAAAGTGTTTTAAAAAAGCCAACGCAAAGTTAAAAGTAAACGTTACGAAAAATGTCTCGTGAGCTGCACAACATTCTTCACCATGAGTGCCTTCATTCTCGCTCGAGATGTAAAGGGACAAGACTTTTTTTTGCCAGGAGGATTTTCGTCATAGTTTCCACATTCTTGAAGCATACGTTTCTTCGCTTGTGCCGCACTAAATTCAATGTTGTTGTTCTTGATCACATCTACTAATATTGCTTCGTCCAAATCATCTTTCGGTTGAGTGCCCTCATATGCTTCTTCAGATTTCCCTTGTCTCTCGCTGAGAATGAGAAAAGCGTCTTCTATAGAACGAGTTTCTAATTGCCGCATTATATTATCTGGGGAGTCTTCTGCTAACAGAATGCCATTGCGCATTAGTCCAACCTGTAAAAAACAACCCGAATCTTAAAAGAGAAATCTGGAGGTGTGTAATTGTCCAATCTTACGCAATTTGCTTGCTTTGCCTCCTCTATATAATGCGTTGTTATAACTACTGCCAATTTACTGGTTTTGGTGCTTTCTACTAAAAACTCCCAAATTCTGTAATGCAGTTAAGAACAATAAAAACTTAAAAAAGTGGAATTTTCTTAAAGGTTGAGTATAGTTGGATATAAAAAAATAGCTAAAACAAGTGCAAATCTAAATAGCGTCAATATAGTAATAGCGAAATGATCTTTATGTGATATTCGAACCGATTCCATTATAAATTGTACCTTTCACGAAGAACAGGATCCAAACCAACGGTGGGTTCATCTAGAATCAATAATTCTGGTTCATGGACCATAGCACAGGCAAACGATATTCTGCGCTGTTGTCCTCCACTGCACTTTCCAACTAATTGTTTTGAGGAAGGTAAATCAAGGAGTTCATTAAGTATTTTGTATCTATGCCGAATTTTATCATCGCTTAGTCCATATATCCGTCCGAAATAGTAGATCGTCCCCTTTACAGACATCTCCTTTACCAATGCAATTTCCTGATGATATTTCTCATTATTCAAGCTAATTGCTATTAACTAATTCAATTGAAAATGTTACCTGAGGCATGTAACCTAATCTGGGTCCAGGATGCCCACCTCCAAGATATCCTGGCTTTTTGCCCAGGACTAATACGTTTCCACTATTTAATTTACTTTGCCCCACTATACAAGAAAGAAGCGTTGTTTTTCCACATCCTGAAGCTCCCAAAAGTCCATATCTGTTAAAAAATTAAAAATCAAATTCAACTTAAATATTATTGTACGAATTTACATTGATCCCGGTAAAACTGTTAAGTTAATATAGTTGAGAACAATTTTTTTATTGGGGTCTGATTCACTTCCATAAAACTTATATCCATTTCGAACCTTTACTGCAGCCATGGCTTCGTGTTGGTGCTAATCTCTGAAAGATGTTAAGGACAGCTTTTGAAATTTAATTAATCTATCTAAAGACAAATAAAGTCAATAAATTAAAATACAGATCCAGAAACAACTATCACGGTGATATCAAGAAAACAAAGTCTTTTTCGTAAACCTTTAGGCATATAAATTTTAATGAGATTGCAGCTTCAGTTAAACAAAAAGACTTAGAGCGCCAATTCTTTGTTCCAAAAGACAAATCTAATTAAATTATAATACCATAGCATTTATTTTCGCATTTAATGATAAACGAAATAGTAAAGTCTTTATATTGATTACCAGTAATGAAAAATTGTAGTTAGTACTGGTTACCAACTTTCAATGTTTGGTTATTGATATTGGTTGACGACGGCTGTTGAAAACAATATGTTGTATATTCGTAACCAAAATTACTTATTGATATTAATCATCGATAACGCAAAAGCACTTCTACCAATGATAGTACCTATGAATAAATAAGAGACTAATACCCGCAGCCTAAAATGAACTTTTGGCACGAGGTACTATTTAACTACGTGACCGATGCAGCCAGAATATATAAACTTGATGTTATTCACTTACAAATACGCAAATAAACTAAATACTTACAATTAAAGCAAACCATTAACAATGCAGATGTGTTATCTGGAAATCGATGGAACAATATCACAACTGTAATTAATGATGATGATCATCAGCCTTTGAAAATACCAAAAGCAGTGAAAGAAGAAGTTATGAATTCTCATTTTTTTATTTCAAATATTCCATTTTGTATATTCAAATGGTGCAGTACATCTCATACAACTAAAAATTTGGAATTACATTTTAGTACAGTTAAAAGACAAAATAGAAGCACAACTAATATCAATTAGAACTTTTTGTTTTTCTTCTTTCATAACATAAACTAGGTAGCGAGAAAGATGGTAAAAATATGTAATTTTGCGATTAAATTTGTCAATATTATCGCAAAAGAAAAATTTTGTCATGTCTTATTATTTTCTACACTTACAAGAACTGAAATTACGAGTTTCACTTTTTTCGCATTATTGAACATTCTCCCTTGAATTTTTTTTTTTTTTTTTAAGTAATAGTCGATAAAGATAAAGTATGAACTGCAGATATTATAACTAATAAATGATAGTCACAGACTTTATTCTCTCCGTAGTTGAGCTATAATTTCTGATTGATTTATTTATTCAACAATATCTGAGATATTAATAACAAGAACATAAAATATAACTCAATGCGCAAGTAGTCCATCAACCTGGATAAGCCTCTCTATTAAAGAAAAATCTTTATTATATATATCAAGTATTGAAAGAGCATTCAAGTTATTAAAAATTTATAAAAGAAATATTATTATTATTTATTATATATGATATAGAGTTCTCATAAAATCGCAAACATGTAAAATACAGCCCTACATCATGTAAACGTAAACCATGTCACCATTCTAAATGATTTCTCGAGTTTTAAACAAACATTTTTATATCTTTAACTCACAGCAACAGAGACAAAAAAAAACATATGAAGAACTATACTTAACTTTCACGTTGCTTGCACGCGTATTACCTAATGTTTAAACAACCTAAGCAATTTTTTTTCATTTCTCTTATATCGAGGTGTCTTTCAAATCTATTGGATTGCAGAAATATATCTCTTTTAAACTTCTGTTATTAATTAATGAATTATAGAATTTCTTGTAAAACAGATTCACATTTTCGTTCGGAAGTCAATTAAAAGCAAATAAATGTGGAGTTCTCATCAAAGGGCATATTTACCAAAGTAAATTAAATTGATTGTTCTTGCTAAATTTAATGGAAGGCACAAAACCCGAACGCAGAGCTTAAAACAGAACCACTTTACTATTTTAGTACTTTTTTTTATTTTAGTACCTAATAAGAACCTAAACTTATCCAGACTTTAAATTTCGGTATTAGAATTAAGACAATAGTTCCATTTCCTCGCGGAAGGTGGAAGTATAAAAAAGCAGTGATGCACAGCCACCTCTCGTATCGAAATTATCACGGCAGCTGAAGGTAACCGATGTGCATCATATCTTATTATGCAATGCAAGCACGACTCGGTTAGATGAGGGTTTTACATAACGAACGACTTAAAATCTGTAGTAGTGTGAGTATAATATACCAGAAGGTACTGTTTAATGGCAGTAATACAATTTGTGCAAACTGGACTGGCTAAGGTAAGTAAAAAACCGATTAGGCAGCCCTTAACACTTATAAGTCGCGAATATCGCAATTTAGGTCACTTACTAATTTCTTCAGACAACAGCGAAACGAACAAGTTTTTTATTTGCAGAAAACAAAAACAAAATACTGAAACCGCCGGCCGAAACTGTTCAAGTGAAACTGAACGCGCGAGTCGCTCTTCTCGCCGGAGTGTCCACCAGTTTTCGACTGCTTCCATACTCCACCTCCAGAAGTACGCTTTTACAACTCAGCAAACTTGTTCAGGTAAAAGCATATCAATTGCTTCAAAGACTGGGTAAAAAGGATGGAATAATGAGTTATGAAAGCCTCAACATTGACTGTTGGCTGTTGGGTCTCAAAAATGCGTCCGAAGTTTCAGTTTAATGATTTGAGCTAGGTTCATTACATCAGCAGATGAGGAGCTCCCTTCGGTTTTGGGTAACTATGAAATAAAATGTTTAACGCGCCTTAACCAACCTTTATCTGCAAAAAAAGAAAAAAAAATAACTAGAGGCAAAAATATCTTTTCGGTTTGCAAATTATGATAATAAATTCGTGCAACCGTCGTCAATCAATTATTGCTTACGATGTTCGTTCTGGGCACCAATAATAATAAATCCTTTGTTTTGTTTTTCCATCCATTGTTCGGTGGAAATCAAAAACATTTTCTTTATCTTTGTTATGCTTTGAATTCGATATTACTTATATTGAATACAGAAATGCTTTTCTATTTAAAGCATAAGTAATTAACAAAGAAAGTGCTTGGATTATAAACGTATGACTCTAATTTTACCAACACTGATCAAGATATTCGAATTTTCTTTTACTCCTGGACGCTGAATTCGATTGTTTATTTTTGTAGATTGTATTAATTGTTTGTTATGCTTCAGGAATAAGGTTTCATAAGACACATATTCTTCCAATTTTCGCAATGTACTTGCATAGATGTGAGTTCAGTATTTGGTTTAAATGATAACTTAAGTCTGAAGCTTCAACAATGAAATATGAAAGAGATTTCATACAGGCATTTTTCATAATTTCGTTGTAAAATAATTTTACTTTACCCTTTCTCTTTGTCGCGGCTGATGAGACACAAACAAGCGAAAATGCTTCATCATGCTCCATCAGGCTTCTCAACGAAACACTATCAAAAAGTAGAACGTAATGTATCTAGTTCGAATGAATAGAAATAGCTTTGACCGCAAGGTAAAGTTTCTATGACATTTAATTAGTCCCAGTAATCTTAATTCTACAACTAGATAAAAGTGAAACGATTTCCGCTTCTCTCACGAGAAACAGAAGTTTATTTGTATGCCTGTAAAAAAAAACTATTGGACATATTTCTAGAGAACTTTCTCTCTAAGATATCGTTCTATCCCAGCAAGCAATTTAAAAAATATCAATCATATATGTATAAAAGATTAAAAAACATTAGTGAATTAAGAAATATTTAACATACTACTCGAGGTAACACCTGTAAAGATATTCGTAATTAAAGGTTAGTTGTACATACAAATAAATATTTAAAATTTTCTTGTTCATTCTTCCTTTTCCTTTGGACGATTTTCAATTAAATTAAGATTTTAAATGTGAGCGCACTCATAAATCACGACGTTAACGACTTTATATATAAACCCCCTCCACAGCTTCTTATATACTTTCTCATAAAAATTATGAGAGGTTTAGAGAAAAGAAGCCAACATGAGTTTTTAAATAGATGCACAATCTCCTCTTTACACTTTGCCCTTGCAAAATTATATACTTTCGTAAACAAATAATTGGATTTTTTCAACGAACACGTCTGATATATGAACACGATAATTTCGAAATTCTAAGAATTTATTTTTTTTTATATAATTTTAGAAAGAACAGGAGACCCTCAAAGACTTTATATTCTTAAAATAAGTACGTTTGCTTCACAATAACATTATTACGTCGTGATCAAACAAATTGTACCTTTATTCAAAGATCACAGCAAAAAGTATTAGACTGACTCTGTTAGACCGCCCGACTTGACCGCAGTTAATAAATATTTGTATAGGCTTGATAACGTTGAACAATTGGCATTAAAATTTATGAGAACTATGTATGGAGGTTTTTTATTTTTAGCGGTTTATTTGATTTTGATTTCTGATTTTTTTTATCTTTTGGAAGATTTGTGTTAAAAAAAAAGCTAATTGAATTAAAAGATGTGTAGCAAACTGCATAGAGTTTAAGCTGACATGGTATAGAACCATAAGATTTGGTAACTTTCTGCCAGGTTTGTTTATAATTTAATACAATCTGATAACTAGTTTTATAATCTAGATTAAAACTGCTGCTGTAAATGCAGAAATTAAAGATGTTACTTCACCTATCAATATTTTTGTATGGTCCCGAAAATAATTAGTAATACCTCCGTTAAATTATTTATATATCTTAAGATCATCTCGGTTATCGGCCAAATTGAAATTTGACCTTCAAGCTGTAACAAAAGGGAAACGTGACTACTTTACTGATGGAGTTTATTTTTCAACGTTTTTGCAGAAGTTTTTTATAATTCTGCACAAACGAAAAATTCAGTTCATTATCTATTGAGGATAAACGTGCTAGTGAAAATATTCTATCACGAACAACTTTTAAACAATATGCGTCTAAAAATTAAGTTTTATTCATTTGTTATATATTCTAAAAAATTTTCAAAGAACATAGAATTCAAGTCACTTTAATATGTGTTAGGTGTATAATCAAGTTTTTATCCTCTTTAAGAAATTCACAAAAGTGGACATTAAAAATTGATTACTACTCAGGTTCGTAGTGAGTTAGCGATACTAAATATTTAACATTTCAGAACAAGTACCCGAAAGAAATGAATGCCGTCGTTCCCTGATTCCGATAACCTTCTCCTCAAATGTATATTCCAGCACTATACGAGTATCTTTAGTGAGCTAGAAGCAGTGTGACGTGGTTCTGTGGGTAGAATAGTTGCTTAAGATTTCACAATTTTTTTCTTCTTCTTTTTCCGATGAAGATAATTTTTACTTTAAATTCAATACAAATGTGCCTATTTTTTACTGGTTAGTACTTATTAATTTTTTATGAATCAGATGAAGATTCAATATGGAAATTCTTTTGGTCTCGTCCTTAGTCCTCAAAATATTTTTACATAAGGAAAAAAACTCAAAGAAGAAGATTTGTGATTTTAAAAATATGGAAACGGATTTGAACGCAAAGTAAGATTGTTTAAAATCATTTAAGTCAGCAAGATCCGCATCCAATTCAAGTTCAGGGCGGAAATTCCAACGTAAACGAGGTTTCCCCCGTTTCACTATTTCATTTCCCATTGTCCCTCTTAGCACAGCTACTTTGGAACTGAGTTTTTATATCGAATGGCACTTTTGACAATTCTTGAAAAGGCACTTCTGATATTTTAAAGAAATTTGCAACCAATTCGAATCGACAATTTCTCAAATCAGTAGGTTACAAAGTAGAATGAATGCCTTAAAGACTAAAGTGCCAAGTAGGATGTTACGTAAAACAGCTGTTCGGACAAGATAGAAATGTGAAGCTGTTGTCACTTGACATTTAGTTTGTTGAATTTAGGATTTACCGTAGAAATGGCAAATAAAGAAAATATGAAAATCACGAGCGCGAAGAGCGCCTCCTTTATAAACAGGAACTTAGTTACTATCGTCATGATACCAGCTATAATCGCTATCCACGTTGGATGGCTCATGATCCAGCAGAACGAGGCTCTTGTTAGGAAGGACGAACGTACAGAACTTCCCATAGTTGCAGTAAGTGGTTAATTTAATAAGTGGATTTCTGATCCTACCTAGTGGTTATCTTTCAAGGGAGCTAGGCTACTCTGGAAACACATCACTGGTGACGACAAGAAAGAGAAAGGCTCACAGAACCAAATAGAGGAACCGCAGAGAACCTAGAGTTTTATCTTTGGCGTTGTATATATTTCTAAATATTAAATACACAAATTCAGTGGTTATTCGAAAGAAGAATGGGAATCTTAATGCGCGACTGTTGCCGGGTGGTACAAGATACTGTTACAACTATTAAATAAGTAAATAGTATTTCTAACGTAGATTTATAAAGTGTATTTTATAAATTTATGCGTCTTTCTACTTGCATTTCTGCAGCTCTGAAGGGTCGTTTTAAAATGCGTCAAATATCAATAGGTTCAAAGTCGTAAATCATTTTAAAAAGAAATTGCTGTTGCCCCTACAACAAAAAAGGTTTCACTTACGAAAAGGTCTACGTGAAAACTCTCTTTGAAGTGAAAAAATGAAATATTTTAATAAAAGCGTTTGTGGAGTTTTCGGGCATTAGCATTTTGTTTCTGCTTTTGTTTTTATCACGCTCGGGGTTTCGTTTGTAGGGCCTGTTTCATTTCTCATCACGTCCGTATGTAATTTACGTGTGGATAAAGCCTGGGTAAACAAATTGGTGACGTTCGGAAATCGAAATTTCATGCACGCTGTATGCAAGTAGATTTGTCGAATAGCTCCACTATTTTGACATTTGTGTGATGTCCAAGATGAAAACAATTGCTAACCCAAACAACTCGTATTATGATTAAAAGTTAATTTACATGGTGTCGCACTCACGAACGACTAACAGATAAAAGACGTACGGTGGGAATCATTATAAATCACAAATGATATTATCGTGAAAATATCAATTTTACTTTTCTAGATTGAGTAAAGCGGCTTCTGATGGAAATTGAATACGTTACGTTAATAAGCGATGAGTCCGAGGGGGAAGGAACAAATGAAAGCCATTCTAAAGAAAAGTCCCAGACGACAACATCGTGGGAGGACGAGCAGGGATCCTTGAATGCAAATTTTGACGAAAATGATGGAAGACGCGTTAGTCGAAGGAAAAAAGCAAAGGTGGACTATTCCACTACAAAAAGTGGAGAAAACGAAACGAAGGTTGCAGTGACGGGCTACGTTGAGAAAAAGGAGGCCAGAAGTGAGAGCGGTAATATCAAGGCCAGACGGAGGGAGCTTTCCCGAAGCCCATCCAAGGACTCTGATGGTAAGGAAGGAATTATCAATGATTCACCCTACAAGGAAATCTTAACGGGATTAGAAGGGGCTGCTTTTCAATCTCGTTTGCCATTTGAAAAAATGACTTCAGCGGAAGCAGCTTGCTTTGGCGAAATTACGAAGAATGGACTCGTAGCTCAGAGGGTTTTCCTCAATATACGCAACAGACTGCTTCAAATGTGGATAGATAACCCCAAACAGCAGCTAACCGCCGAAAACGCTCTAAAAAACATGGAGCCACCGTTTGATAGTGATCCACAGCTTGTCAGGAAAGTTCATGCCTTTCTCGAACGACACGGATTTATTAATTTTGGAATTTTCAAACGATTGAAGGCCATTCCTACAAAGAAGCTTGCGAAGGTAATTGTTGTGGGTGCAGGAATATCAGGACTAGCGGCAGCCCAACAGTTGCAGCAATTTGGTATGGAAGTCATTGTGTTAGAAGCTAGAGATCGAGTTGGGGGACGAATTGCGACTTTCCGAAAAAATAATTACATTGCGGATTTAGGAGCAATGGTAGTCACTGGTATTTGGGGCAATCCAATGACGATTTTAAGTCGGCAAACCGGAATGGAGATGTTCCCTATAAGGCAGGCATGCCCACTGTATGGAGCCGGTGGAAAACCTGTTCCTAAGCATAAAGATGATATGGTGGAACGCGAATTCAACAGACTCCTGGAATCCGCTAGTTATTTATCTCACCAACTCGATTTTAATTATGCGGGCAATAATCCGGTATCATTGGGACAAGCGCTTGAGTGGATTATAAAGTTGCAAGAGAAGCATGTGAAGGAGAAACAGGTTCAACACTTGAATAATGTCATAAATATCCAAAGAAATATTATCGACAACCAGAATAAGGCTGCCAATTTGTTGAACAAAATACGAGAACTCAGAGCTACGTACGAGCATCTGACGAAGAACCGTCCAGGCAAAGGCGGAGATGGGGAACAGAGCAACGTTGAACACGAGTTTAAAACTAAATTAACTTATTACGAGTGGAACAAGGCGTGGAACGAGTTGGAAACATTAAAGCAGCAAGAAGAGGCTCTTACCGCTAAGCTAAAGGAGTTGGAAATGAATCCTCCAAGCGATGTGTATTTATCTTCAAAAGACCGCCAAATTCTAGATTGGCATTTTGCAAATCTAGAATTTGCGAATGCTACTCCTTTAAACAATTTATCATTAAAACACTGGGATCAGGACGACGACTTTGAATTTATTGGAAATCACACTACAGTTCGAAATGGATATTCCTGTGTTCCAATTGCTCTAACTGAAGGACTAGACATCCGTGTGAATACGGCAGTGAAAAATATCAAGTATTTCCCCGGAGGTGTGGAAATAACAGCTGAAAACTTGAAAACGAATACTTCTCTTACTTACAAAGCTGATCTAGTGCTGTGTACATTAACGTTAGGAGTACTTAAAGTAGCAACATCGCCACTATCTTCGAATCAAGTGAACACTGTGAAATTCGACCCACCTCTCCCTGAATGGAAGCAGGCTGCCATACAGCGTCTGGGTTTTGGTAATCTGAATAAAGTCGTCCTCTGTTTTGATAGAATATTTTGGGATCCAAACTCGAACCTCTTTGGTCACGTAGGGAGCACGACGGCAAGTCGTGGTGAACTATTTTTGTTCTGGAGTATATCCCAATCGCCCGTGCTCCTGGCATTGGTGGCGGGTCAGTCTGCGGCTATTATGGAGAATGTTTCTGACGATGTTATTGTTGGTCGCTGCATCGCTGTCTTGAAAGGGATTTTCGGCAACGCCTCGGTACCTCAACCTAAGGAAACAGTTGTTACCCGGTGGAGAGCAGATCCCTGGGCTAGAGGCTCGTATAGCTTCGTGTCTGTTGGATCATCTGGCAGCGACTATGACTTGTTGGCAGCACCAGTAACTCCACAAAATCCAGAAGGCTCTACAGAAGATGAGAGCAAGGAAATGCCACGGTTATTTTTTGCTGGGGAGCATACTATAAGGAATTACCCTGCTACGGTACATGGAGCATTCTTGAGTGGATTACGAGAAGCTGGTCGAATAGCTGACTATTTTCTAGGTTTCCCAGAGTCCTTTGATGCCCCACCGAAAAAAGAATAGATTTACTAGCTTTGCTGACGCACACAATTCACAGGATACCCTTTGAGAATATTTTCAGAAGAACTTATGACCTCTTTACAATATATGCATTTATTATTAGATTGCCAGTTTTATGCACAATACCATATTTAAGTTTTATTCCAAATACACAACTGACCGAGAATTTCGTTTTGATAAGAAATATTTCTAATATATTTACATTAAAAAGGGGATCTCTGGCCAAGTGGAAATTGGTTTTAGGACTTTTAATATGCAGAAGAACTCGAATTTATGATTTTCGAGATTTCCCGCCTTTAATATATATTAGCGACAATCTCGCCGTTTTTCCAAAAGAACCAAAAAATTAATAAGTGTGGTCTTTTAAAAAATGGGTACTTAGAAACTCCAAGAATCAATATTTTAAAAAACGTGAAATTAATATTTCAATTACTTTTTACATTCGTCTCGCATGACGAGCTATTCAAAAATATATTTTCATACTCGTGGATAAATTTAGATTTATATTTTGTATTTCATCTTACGTGAGCAGATGGCAGCACAAAAGAACTCTACTTGACAGCTCAACTTCTTAACGTCAATAGCGCCGCCGAATTTAACAGCTGTACTTCTTAAAAAGAAGAGGATTGTGCCTCAATCACTTAGTCCTACGTACCAATTTGTATCTTTCTATTTATAAGGTTTAAAACAAAGACGAAAGGGTTCTAATATGTCGTTGGAGGAAAGCCACAATTTTGGTAACTAAAGTGTTAATGGAATTTAGAACAATATAATTTAATTTGTATATTTCGTCTCTTAAGGTGTAGGGAGATATTTCACCACGTTAATGGAAAATGACAAAAGTCTGTCCTCAGGAATTGCGGCTATTAAGACTCTTTTAATGGTGCTAGAGAAAACAAAATGTGGGAAAGTAGCTAGACAGAGCCAAAAAAACTGACAAATTTCATTTCAGTTGATACAATCCACATCCTGCATTCTACATTACAATCGGCTGTGAAGGAGATGCGTGAAACAAATTTGTCAATTATAGCAGTCGATTCAGGATGTGAACTATTTTCCCGCTTCATTACTCTGGCAAAGTTCGACGACAAATCTATGGAGGAATGTAAGAAAATTATGTTGCATAGAGGCGAGATTTTCTTGCATAAGCTCTTGGAATCGCGCAGGAAAATTGCAAAGCAAGCCTCCCAGTTCGTTAGTGATGGATGTCGGTTGTTAACACATTCTCGATCAAGAGTTGTCCTGCAGACTTTGATCTATGCGGCACAAATGCGGAAACAATTTCATGTGTTCGTAACGCAAGGTGGGCCCGGCGATTCAGGGTAGGTAAAGAGCGCTCTAAATTTACTACAGTTCCTCTTACGCCACATTTATTTCATAAAATAACACTTTGACCTTTAGAAGCCAAATGGTGGGAGATCTGAAGAAAGCTGGAATCGATTGTACGTTAATACTAGACTCTGCCATAGCATACGTGATGGAGAACGTGGACCTAGTAATGGTTGGTGCTGAAGGAGTTGTGGAAAGTGGCGGAATTATTAATAGGGTTGGGACGTTTACTATGGGTGTATGCGCGAAGGAAATGAAGAAACCATTTTACGTGTTGGCTGAGAGTTTCAAATTCACGCGACTATATCCTCTGAATCAAAAGGACCTTCCAGACGAATACAAAGTAAGACATTCATTTATCTCAAATAAAAGTGTTTAACCAAGTTCTCGTTTCAGTATCCGAAGCAGAATATCTCGAATACCAGTAAAGCCCATCCTCTAGTTGATTATACACCTCCTGCTTACATTACTGTGCTATGCACAGATCTTGGTATTCTCACTCCTTCTGCTGTAAGTGACGAACTTATTAAACTTTATTTGTAGAATCACGTATTTTATTTATATTATTCCAAACAAATCGTTATCCTTTATTTTTCGGTTCATGGATCTCTTAAATATTGCTTAAAATGCAGGCTCGTGAATAAATGCGATTAACTTAGAAAATGACTTGCCGTAATTTTAAAGCAATGAAAATTTTCGATATTTCCAACTGACTTGGAGGTCTAGAACTTCAAGTAAATTCATTTTCATAACTTATGGGAAATCTAGTTTAGGTCCAAATCTAACTGAACCTGTTTCAAATAAGGACCACATATGGAGATTTAAATCTTGTAGGCATTGGTGTGGGAACGTCGAAAAGTTGTTCCCGTACTGTGGCCTTGTCATTTAAAAAAAAACCTTTAGTTATGAGTTTCTCCAAAAAGACCAAACTGTCTGTAGAATTTACACCCAGTTGACAGTAGTTGACGCACTGCAATAACTGGTTTCCAAGCGTGCCCTAACGGTCTGTCAACGAACAGACTTATTCTGACGTTAAAGGCGATTTGATTCCTGCAGAATCTAAACTAACGTGCAATTTTGTGTCAGTTTTTGTGCATTAATTGATATATTTTATAGAGAAATAAGAATACATCTAAACAGTGAAGAAAATCGGACAAGTAATAGATATTGTTACGTATATAGGATAAAATTCTACTTGGAGACTTCAGTTTGGGCAAAATTATAAATCGTTTTTTAAAAGAAACTAATTCTTAAGGGCTCTATTTTCGAATTGGTTGTGTAAAGTTAGAAAAATACCACATTCTGAAAACATAGGAAGTGAAATTTAAGAGATTTGGAGAAAAGAGTATTTTTAACTATCCAATCAGAAATGGAGAATCGCGGTCACATGACTTCTTTTCTGCTGTCAATTCCTGATATTGGGTAGTGAGTGGCGAATAGGTATGCTGTGTCACTAGTGGTTTTATGTTTTGGCCATTATCCAGTCAAATTATTACCTATTGTAAGTAGAAAACAATTCGTAATAAGCCACTTTACAAAATCAAAGTAGAGTACGTAAAAACTAGTATAAGATTGCCAGCCGTTCGTAATGAATGTTCCTAAGTTGGTTCATTCTCTGTGGCCGCCATCTTTTTCATGAGTTCGAAAGGGAAATAAAAGCAATGTATAATTATCATATAAATGCTTCGAAAACGCGACAACACGTAAAATAACAGAAAATTTTAGTGAAGTGGACTAGTTTGCGTACAATTCTGTTCATATAAATACCCGTTGAGCAGCTTGTTTTCAGCTATGATATTTAGAAATATTTTTTCTAGGCATGCTTGCTGGTAATCACCTGTTCTAGTTCCAAATTCGGATTAATTTACCGCAGTAGAGGAGTGGGCCGCTGGGGAGCTAATTCGTGCATGGAATGGTGAGTAAATCACATTCGATGTTTATCCAATTGCTGTAAAGTGGTCCTGGAACGGGATCTGTTGGGTTATTGTAGGTCTGTTTTGATTTTCTTTTCTTCAACTGGCTGGCACTGTCTATTATGTCCCTTTCAGTTTTCAGATCTAGGGAAATAATTATGTGTTTTGGACTTTATAAAGTTTGTTGATACAGTAGAATTAGTATAAGGTTGATGGAAGGAGGAAAACGCGGGAGGAAATAGAAAGTGCAATGGTTTCAAAATGTTAAGTAAACAAAGGTTGAGTGGAGCAAAAAATGATGAAACCAATTTTATGCAAAAATATCATACATAATTCGTCCCAAACTCATTTTTATCTTAAGTGAGATAACACTAAAAAAAATGGAAAAGTGCAAACAGGAAGATTTGCTTCACAAAAAATGGCCTACCATAAAATTAAACCTTAAAACATTTACGTATAATTTTGATACTTATATGTATTTTTCGTTAATCTGGTATTTCTTGATCTCGAATGATGCCAATTTCGCAGGACGGGTACAAATTGGGGTTAATGAATTCTAAAAAGAATAATTTTGTGGAAAACATTTCGTTTTAATTGTTTTTACTTTTAAATAATATTATTGTTCATTTAAAAGATGTATTGTGAAGGTTTTAACGTCCTTTCTTCATTTAGTTTAGTAATGTACAATTATTTAATGGAATCACTTACAACAAATTTTAAAATTCGGTTATCATACCTCATTTAAAAACAACTTTCATATCTCTTTGCAAAATATACTTGGTAACGACTAGTCCCTGTGTTAAATAAGAGAAATGAGATTTTTATGTTATTTCGATACTTTATGGAGTTATATTTGTTAGAGAAATAAAAGCCCTTTGTAAAGTGGCCGTCTACGGTGATATCGTGATATCGGTGATTAAAATAATAGACAAGAATTGAATTCTTGCACTGCAGGACGATATGGAGCGTTTTGCTTTATCTTGAATTCTGAATTATGTGTAAAAGGTCTTATAATCTACCTATTATTACGCGATTCGCCGCGTCTTCCAGAATACGGTTTTTGAATTTTTCTATAAAACATAAAGCGATACTTCGCCCTGGACTCTAAGGTACGACTGGGATCGTGTTTTAATACATTTATTGATGAAATTCGAAGTGTTTTAAGTCATAATTATAATCTTGTAAGATTTTATGCGACAAATATACGCATGCAGTATTTTTAATGTTAAATACAATATAGTCTTATCACACTATTTCTTTTACTTAATTGTGATAAACAGTTATTTCATAATATTTAAAATGCTTGAAAATTCCAAAATGAAAAATAATTTTAGGTTGAAGTCGTAAATTCTAGAAATTATCACATTGGAAATTTCTACCGAGCGCTATTTTTCTTCCAAATAAGATTCGACTGTCTTTAACATGTACACAAATTTTCGTCATTCAGTTCCAAAATTCCCAAGTACACTATTTTATATTTTAATAAAAAAAATATCTGTATATACATATTGGAGGAAATTTATATGTGTAAATTCTTAACAACTCCTTCAAACCGTGGTACAGAAGAATAAGCTCGAAAAAGATCGACCTACGCTTGCAGCTTTCGAGCTAAGCAGCCCAGCGCTTTCGGTGATGAGTCGTTCGATGGGGAACCTTCGAGTTTCCTCTTCCAACGCCAAAGCTTGGCTGGCACGCACTTGTTTATATCTTGAGAATCGTGTGCGTCGCATTTTCGTTTCCCAAAAATGACTGAGCGTGTGGATTCACCGCACATTGTCGAAGATTTTGACGAAACACGGGATAGCGTAAGTTCATCAGCCAGAGTCCAGAATTAGCCCCGCGTGACTTATGGTTGTTTCCAGAAAGCAAAAGATATTCAATGACTCGGAAAATATAAAATTTAATACGACGGGACCGACGGGTATCTTGGAGGGGGAAGTGCAGATCTAATTCTACACATTCCAAGGTTGAGTACTATTCGTTTCCTTTCCTCATATAAAAACTCAATTTTGTTTCGAAATAAATACGTATTTCACTCATCATATTCTTTTGCGCTTTTATTCCGCGCCAAATACCGATTTTTCACTTTAATCATATTTTCGCAGTTTAACCATTGAATGTTGTTATCAAAGTACTTTGTAAAACGAATCAAGAAATACTTTCTTAAATAATAATTACTTGATCATATAAGAGAACTGTTTTTGATTTTCAAAATTAACATTTTATTGAGAACTGTTCCAACGGACACTTGAATAAAGTGATAAAATAAGATAAATAAATATAATGAGAAAAAATTCATCGTACATAAAGGAAAAGGTGGTTTGTGAATCATAAAAACTAAATAGAAGTTCAAGTGATCAACACTCTGCCGTATATACGATGATGTTTTTGGGAGAAAAGAATAAATTTATAGGTTGAATGAAATGATTTAAATATTTACAGGTTTGTTGAATAAATGAAAGCTTTTGTATAATTTCCGAAAAGCGAAGAAATAAGCGGAATTATTTTTGTTTTATAAATTTAAATCACTTCTGTCATTTAAGGGCAATATTATCCATAATACCAATCAAAAGTTCTTATTTTATACGAGGAATTCTTTACTTTTGAACTCCTGACGTCACGCGTTTTTTGCGCCATTGCTAACATTGACGTGTTTATGACGCGCAGATCTAATTGCCCTCTAGTGCAGCTATGATGCAAATATTGAAATTCAGGCAGTCTTTCGAAAATGTGGAAGAGATAAACATCCAGAAAATATAATAAGAAGTAACCTTTTACTTCTAGAAAATGAAATATGACTTTTCCATTATTCGGTTTTGCTTTCCTTTCTGTTTCTTATAGAAGTGCAAAAAATAAACCAAATTATTGATTGCATAGAGAAGATCTGTGTAAAATTTCAATCAGATCGATCTATTCTCGCGAAATATTGGTCACCATGCTAGAGAATAATTTTTTTCTAATAAACGAGTTTAAAAGTTCTTTCCAATATATTTGCTACCCGCTCAGTTGCTGGAAGCTGTAAATTCGTCAAGGTAATGAGTTGTGGAATATAGTTTCTAGGAAATATAGTTTAAAGATCATATAATGCAATGTACAATAACATACCTCTGCGAAACAGATTTTCTCTATTTTCCCAGGTGTATATAGCCATAGTCTTTCAAATCTCTTTTGAATCTTTTTTTGAATTATTATTTTTTATTTATAGGTCAAAAACGACTCTGTGTGAGTGGTAGTTGTAAAAGTAAGAAAGAGATCGGTAAAGTTTATGGGGCCTTAGACCCCAATTTTGTCTGATTCGTATAACAATGAAATCTAAAAGTCTACTATGGCAGGTGGTTTCGAAAACACGGGGGGAAAAATATTTTGAAAAGTTCATATGGTTAGTTTGTAGTATACCAGATTAGCTACGTACTCTTTAACGGCCTTGAAGCGTATGTTGACCTTGAGACCACGCCAAGAGTAAATACACGTATGTAGGGTGCGTTCGCCTTTGGTTTTCGAGTCATAGCAGGATGACTTGACATGCTTATAAATGTTCTTTGTGAAGTGTGATTCCTTAGAATAAGATTCGTACAAACCTTTAATGACATTTTTACTGAGAAACAATCGCTGATATATTCCTCCTCTTGTTTCTTTCTATGAATTGCATGTAATTGCTTAAGTAGTAGCATTACACCCACTTCGTTTTTTATTTAAGCATTTACGGTTGTGCCAAGCAAGAGGACGATGTACAATATGTTCTACTAGAATTGTACTTTTGTTCAAGATAAAGCCACACGTTATTTGTTTGAAACTCATCTCGTGTCTTTTCCGAATACGCAAAAATTGTTTCTAGAGCGATTAAACTCAAACAAAGCACGAGTCGGA
This sequence comes from Proctacanthus coquilletti, assembly GCA_001932985.1. Lineage (NCBI taxonomy): Eukaryota > Metazoa > Arthropoda > Insecta > Diptera > Asilidae > Proctacanthus > Proctacanthus coquilletti. Next base: position 76,118 of record MNCL01000012.1, read on the forward strand.
AATGTTCTTTTTTTCTTGCCACTCCGCAATTCTTAACCTGTAACTAAGACAAATTATTCAAACGAAAAAACCAAAAAACGATCCACGAGAATGTCGAGACAGGGGCTTTAAGACGATCTACGAAATATAAAAGTTCGTTTTTCTTCGGAAAGCTTTCGATTAGAAAGATGTCAGATAAAGAAAATTTCAGGCTGAATTTTTTGTATTGTAAGGACATAGTGAATATCCTTTCGCGATTTTCCAATAGTTGTTTCAAACCCTTTGAGAAAAACTGTCGCCGTCCGTCGCAATTTTAACGAACGTCATCCAAATGCACGCATGCCCCCAGCTTTAAAGTTCTCTTATTTTTAATCGTTTTCATGCGAGCCATTCTCGTGTATGTACATTTCATATTCATTCAGTTCCCATTAGCTCTCATTTCTGCCTCTGTGTGCCACGAGTGAGTTCTCACGTCCTACAGCATTAATTTTTTTTGCCATCTTAGAGCTTTATGTTAAAAAGGCAGATGGAAAAAGAAATAACTGTATATTCGAAGTAATAGCGAAAATAGACCGAATTGGCACGCGCTAATCTGTGCCTTGGTAGCCTTAAATAAATCGCCACACAAAGCCAATTTGCGCATTTCGCGATGGGTCACAAATGCGTGTGAATTTTCTTAGCCCCGTAATCGTAATATGACCAGCATGCACCCTGGACATGACAGCGATCACCGATTAAGGACGGATTATAAGGCGATGACGTTTCGAACGAAATCGGTTGATAAAAGTTTCTAGTTCCTGTTTAGTGGAGCAACTTTAAAGTTAGTTTTAAAGTTTCACGGTTGAATAAGTGGAGGAGCGACGTATATTTGTAGAATTCTCCTAGCAATAGCAGCTCCCAGAGTAGAAAACCATTGGCGTGGCGACGGCTACGGCGAAGCAGTGACGCCTGTGTAGCCTTTGTTTCTCGTTCTGTCATTGTTTAATCAGATTTTGTCGTATACACGGGCGCGTTTCGAATGTAAGGAAAGAGGAAGGAGAAGAGGAAGACGAAGACGGAGAGGGCGACGGCGACGGCGACGACGATGGTTTGGTTTGTCGAAGAGTTTGAGCGGGGCTGAAGCATTTTCTTTCTTCGGATTTCTTCACGTGGCTCATGCCGTGTTGGAATTGGAAGAGCAATGCCACCACTTACACACACGTACGGCGTGAGTGTGTGGTTGCGCTGCGGTGGCGACGACGGCATTGGAGACAGCAAGTTCAGTAGAATTTGAGTGCTTGGAGACTTCAGAGTGAGCTGGGAGGATTAAATTCACGTCCAAATCGTTTTATTTTATTTTTTGTTTCGACATTGTTTTCGTTATGATGCTTGTCGGGCAACTCGGATCAAAGGGGGAGGAAATAGTTGTTAAAATTTGAAGAAGCATAAGCTCAAAGATATTTGTGATAATTTACCTGTGAAAACGAAAAATTTTATATAATACCAATTAAATTGTAAGATTGCACTGCTGTGATTTTCTCTGTTCGTTGTTTACTGACTTGAGGGGGATATTTTATTGTGATAATTTTGTAGCAAGACCTGATATTGCGTCGTGTTTTGCTGCCAGTGAAGAAGACGGGCAGAACGGCTGAATATTTTTGTACAGAGCGATACCAGACGAGACGTAATTATCTTTCGTTGCTGCACTGTGTCAATAAGATTTCGCATTTTATGTGTGTAGTTAAAGTTTGCATGTTTCGAGGCGTATAGAGCACTAGAAGACACACTATTATTGCATCATCTCAGTTCCTCAAAAAATATTTTGGACACTGCACCAGGTGTACGTTGGACCCGGGAATTTGTCCTCAGTCCAAGACAATGGTAAGTGTGCATTCTTTTGTTGTACTACATGGCAATAATTTAAGAGATTCGTTCATACACTGCTTAGCGACAGTGACAAAGCAGTAAATTTTCTGACTCATTTCCACACCATCTACGACTGAATGTGGGATATTTACTTGAATTCGTAAGGCAGAGCAATCACTTCCTGCGAACATTGGTGTGCCATAACGTTTATATCGAAAACAGTAATTTTATATTACCTCAAAGGCTTCGTAAATTTAATGTGAACTAGAGGAACCAACCAGAAGGTTATATGACAAAAAAATCGAATGTCTGAGCATATGATTAGTGGAAGGTCACTTAAATGGCGTCGGAATAACCATGCTTCTAGCAAGTTGTTCGCTTTTAGCTTTCTTTAGCGTGGTTTTAATGAAGTGAAAATGTTAGAATAACACTGCTGGGGACTCTCGTCTCTCGCGTCGACGGACTACGGCCGTGTTTAGAGGTAGTGTCGCCTCATTTATTCCCAATAAACCTTAAGTCACTATGGAATGAAGTTACAGGTGAAATCATCGTTATCTGGTATCAAAACGTTCATTTCTCAGAATATAAACTTGTCGATTGCTCATGACGTATTGGGAAATATCTGCCAACAAAGGTTATTATTTTTATATATACCCTTGCGTTTGCACAGTTCGCGTACAGAAATATTTTCTACTAAAGAGATAAAAAAGGTTAAGTAAGAGTACGATTTCCGAGGTCCCACGAATAAAGAGTGACTTTCTATAGATTTCAATGGGATAGGATAAGAACGAAAAAAAACAAGCAGTGAAAAAGTCCACTTCGTTCTCGAGACATTTTGAATTTTATTTTAAGCTTTGACAAGATTTCTTAAGAATTCTAAATCAAGATTTGTGTTTCGGTTTTTACAATCTGGTCCACGGAAATTGCTCTTAACAGGATTTTCTAGACAGTTGCGGGGAGGAAGACGTATCATCGAATAAATACGAAAAATCAAGTCTTTGGCGAATCTTTTTTAGTTTTACCGTTTGCGCGTGAATTTCTCATTAACACGAAACTTGTCAAACTCTAGAAGGTTGCAGAATACGAGCGGATCGCTCGTGAGTTGCTCACGAGCGCTCATTTCGCGGAAATGTGCGGTTGCAAATTGCACGCGCGCCTCAGCCAGTCGTCGATGAAAAGTTCTGACAACGCACACATGCTCGTGCGTCAGTAATAAAAAGTGGCTTGTGCGCTCATATTTAGGAACGCTACCAAGAAAACGCCCACGTCCTGTACGTAATGCTGGATTCACATAAGGGACAGTACTCTTGACAATAACACGGACGAGATAATATTTTGTCCGTGCGGGCCATTCGATTCGAGGGCAGGACAATGACCAAGCTATTGTTTCCCGATGTAGCCGCGTTTCCCAGGCTCGTGTTTACAAGCAGGATCTCACTTGTGCCGCAGCCAAGTTTATTTTCAGGCAAGTGTAGGTCGAATTGAGTTCACCTGACTTGGCTTTACTTTGAGGTCACTTGAAAAATTGTTATAGCCTTTCTTAATGAAAGGAAGTGGTAATTTTACAACTTCTGCCACTATTTCGTATAGATTTTTATTTGGAGAATATCAAAAAAATAATTTAAAAATCCCTATTGCTTTCTAGAGGTATTTCGATATTCACCTTTGAATTTCGCAACATTTTTTAAGCATTCTGCGACACTTGTTTAATCTTTAAATTGTACAATATACATTCTAAATACAACTTGTAACTGATATGCACAGTATCTACCCTAAAAAAATTCAACAACTCCAAAATATTGTAATTTTTTACAAAAAAGGTCACTAACGAACGTTAAAACGAATGAACAGTCCTGTCAAGTATCAAAAGTGAGTGAATATTTTGTAAATAAAATTTCGTTTGAATTTTCGTAACTACATGGTATAGCAAAAGAAAAAAAGACTATCCTTGCCAGTGGCTCTCGGATGTAAAAATCGTTGAAACAAAAAATTCAAATATTGAGAAAATAAAACAACAGGACATTTTTTTACTACACGTCTTAGAATTTGGGAACCAAGGAAATCGTATGCTTATCTGGAATTCTTTAAAATCGTATTTAATTAAATGAGGTCAGTTACGTAGGTGATTTCGGGACAAATTAAAAAAAACATATAATTTTGTTTGCTTGAAAATGACTCATCATTAAAATAAATTTTTTAATTTTTGTGGAAGTGCTGAAAAAAAAATCTAATTTCTTACCATTCAGGACAGTTTTAGTTTCTGCACTAACCAAAATTCAGTAAAGTTCAATTTTTCAGAAATTTTAAACCAGCAATTTGGAATTTACTCAGTGTGCGAACTTTTTATTTTAGGAAAACCAAATTTTGCTATTTCTTCAACAGTACTTGAAAAGTTAAAACTTAATACTTTCAGAGTGCTGTTTTCATCTTTGAAGTAAATGCTTCTTATTTTAACAAACTACGAATATCTGTAGTAAACAAAGCATTGGAATAATCAGTAAATTATTGTCCACAGTATATTGTCTCAAAATAAGAAAGTTTAAAAGATTTAATGTAATTCAATCTATTTTATTTAAAAAGTAGCGTATTATAAGACGACAGTACATTTTGACAAAGGAAAAGAAATTTCAATAGTTGAAAAGAAAAAGGAAACAGTATAAGAAAGCCATACAAGAATTTCAGGCACTTGCCACTATTACTTTTTTCTCTTCTTATAACACTATTTTATTATTATTTTTATTGTATTTTTTCAGGTCAGGAAACAGCGATCGTGACATTGCCTCTATCTTTGCTTCTCATCATTATCATCGATGATCTTTAAGACAGTATACCTTAGAAAAAGCATCGTAAGACGGTTCTAACATAGTTTCAGCGCACTGGATGCATTCACCGCATTCTTTGTTACGAATATAAATTAAAAAAGAAAAATATTTGAAAATTTTAAAATAAGTGAAAACGTCAGTTGTCAGATAAAATTTCAAATGCATCAATTTTATTAATGTAACAAATCTTGTCAACACTTTCTATTGATAAGAAAAGTTAATTTTGAAGAAAGTGCAGTGATTACGGATTATTTTTGTCACCATATGAATATTTTTTAAATTTATGAATTCAAGGCTGAAGTGGGTGCGTACTCTATAGTATTCTGAGCTAATGTGTTATTAAGGCGTGTTTTTGTTTCAAAGTGATTTCCTATTTCCATATTTTGGTATATACACTGGAGTTTCAAGTACTGGATTTTACGTTTTAAATTGCGCGTGGTGCTGGCCAACTGTAAATTTTTGAAAATCTACAATTAAGAGGTTTATCTACTAATTAATATAGCAGTTATAAAAAATCATTCAAAATGGAACGTGAGTCGAATCCAATGCAACCAATGTGCCGATCTGGATGTGGATTCTACGGTAACCCTGCCACAGATGGGCTTTGTTCCGTTTGTTATAAAGTATATAAGTTTTAGAAATTTCGCATGGGTGTCACATTAACTTTGATTCCAATTTTTTTTACAGGATTCCCTTAGAAAAAAGCAACAACCTCCAGTTAGTAGTACACCTGTAACTGTTTCCAGTCCGCAAACAACTCCCACATTCAGTCCATCTATTACAGTTACCAATACAGCGCAACCAACAGTACAGAGTTTGCAGCAGCATAATGAAGCTAAAGAGGTAAGAGAGTTATATATCGAATTGACTGACGTTGTCGAGCCCAAAAGAAGCTTGTCTGTATGTATGCCTCGTTATCTGTACGAATACAATTATGCATCGTGTAATTTTTTGAACCTCTCGAGAATTCTTTTTACTAGTTCCCGACATTTAAAGCATTGAAGTGTTATTCTGGGTGTTATTTAATTGATAAGTTCCTTAATAGAAGGCTTGCAAAATTTAATTTCTTTCCAATTTTCTAGTTTTTATTTATATGAAATTCAGTTACGATTGCGTTATCTTTTATTGAATGAGTATGATAACGTCGTATGTACACAATATATCCATACTAAACCAAACATTTTCATTCATTCCTGCTTATAAAAATAGTTTATAACAATTACTGTAGAATGTTTAAATACTATCTATGTATGTACACTTTCTATGTAAGTTACTATATCTAGAAGTCCAGGACAGCTTAAACGGAAAATACAAGTGGGGATAGGGTTTGGTTAAGATAATATAATTCAGAGTAAATTGAGAATTACATTAAATCGACAGTATTTTGTTTTTCAAAAATGTTGCGAAAGAGGGATTCATACGAAAATAGTATTTTTTCAAGAATAATATAAGTCGACCTTATTATGCTAAATACGGTGATTTAATAGGATCTAGTTCGATAGTACTTTTTTACTTTTTAGTCTCTCTAGCATAAATTGTTCGACTATTAATTAATTATAAAATATCAAGAACTTTTAGCAAATATTGGGCAGCCTTAAATAACACCTAAAAATTGTTTGATAATTCCCGATCCTATCATTCTAGACTGCTAGCATTTAAAAGAGAAATCTGAGTTGTTTACAATGTATTTTTGAAATCCAATCCTAGGAATTTTCTCACACACTTTGAATTAAATTTAGTAATAAGAAGTATAATAATTGTATATTTCATTAATTTTTCCTACATATTTAAGAATAGATCAATACTTTTGAGTCTCTCTGCGATCAAGTCGTTTGCGAGTAAGATGTTCTACCTTGACCTCTATATTTTATCAAATCAAAAATCAGCACTTTTCAGGTTGAGAATTCACCAAAATAAATTACGTATCAGATGCATTGGAAAATCTTAAAACGTAATCAGGAAGTTAAAGGTAATATAAAATGTTGACTTTTTTCGGTGAAATAATTATTGGTCAAATTACCTGAGTACTTAAAATTGCCTACAGAATATTCTCGCTTAGATATATCACTAAATTATACACACTTAATATTAATTTCATTTTTAGAATTTCAAAATCTCTTATGTAATTCAATCATTAATTAAAAAGGTTTTCCCCCCTATCGTTGTGCGATTTTACATGGTTGAATACGTATTTTATTTGAACCAGTTACGTAATTCCAGAATTTTTGGATTTTCTTAATAATAAGAATATAATGAGGATTTAACAAAATTTAAAACGCTTATAACTACAGATATAGAAATGCTGTCTTGGACATTTTTATTTTAGTAAATAGTATAGTATATAGAAATTGCTTGTTTTTCAATCTAAATTACAAATAAGATTTAGTCAGTAACGTAACAGCAAAGTGTATCCATTGAGTTCTTTGAATCATTGTTTTCTAATTTCCTAATTTAAAGTATAGAAGTGGCATTATATCAAAAAACAATGCTTCTGTGAAAGTAATTTTTGTACATTGCGGTTACAGGAACCGCTGACTTATATGTTTTGTCGGAATTTAGATTTTCAAGACGGCGAACTGTGAAAAAATTAATTCCTTCGATAATAATTGAATATTTATTAAATTAGTATATATTTCTTTTTGGTCAAGTGGATTTCGGAACTATTGACAGAATTTAGGACTTTAAAACTATTTATTGTTAAAAAGTGTTGGGGTTTTGAAAATGGTTGATTTGGAGCATGTTATCGGAATTTAGCATTTGAATTCACAATTTGAAATTTACATTTAGTTTTGTTTAATATCAGTCGCTGAAAAAACAATATAAAGTTATAACCAACCAGGAGTTGTAATCGGATTAACCGTACTGAAACGCGTAATCGCGCTGCTCGCATGCTGTGTTAAAGATGCTGTTTGTTAGCAGTGCAGTTTTAGCATTGATTGTGTGTGCTGAAGAAGGCAAAGACTCATAGTTGGCTAAAAAGCCCTGCAGGAAGAGGAGGAGTGTATAAGTGCGGATATCTTTTAATTCAACCCCCAAACAAACTTTACTATATCCAACCCTGACATCCACACAGGTTCGATATGTATAATTATTCAATCAATACATACAATAAAGTTCGTGGACATTGTATTTTTTCTAATTAACGAAAGCCCGGTACTTTCAAAGTTACGATCAACATATGAATCCTTTTTGTCCGAGATATAAACCAATATTCGTATCTAAGTACCCCTTTACCATAGACTGTGAACCTATTATGTTCGATATCATTATTTATTGTAATTAAAGCAAGTTATTATTTTAAAATCAATTTGGATAGTTGACTATATCAAAATCAATTTGGTAGTAGACATTGTGTTCTCAGCAGGACAAGAATAGTAAGCCCTCATTAAAAGAAAATCTTTAAATACTCTTTTATATCTGGCGGACAAACAACTAACCCAAGTCGTTTTACGTATTTAAAAATATCGTTATTATTGGCTTTGTATTTCCGTTAGTTCCGCGTTAACCTATGTAATAAAGAAATGGGGAAAAAAGAAATAGGCAAAGCTCCAATTTATATAAAGTGATCATGAAAACTGTAACTTAATTTGTCGAAATTGCTCGTCTTAAACGGGCATCCCTTTTCTATCTAAATCGCTCCTATGGAAGTTCTATCGTCTCAAAACGAGAAACGTGTAGAGCGAGATATTTGAAAGCTTTGATTTATGAAAATTCTATTGTATTTCAGAAACAGAACGAAGAAAGCACAGCGAAGGAAAACGCCACAGCCGGTCCCTCTTCTTCAACGAACAATGAACAAGAGGACAAGGAAGGTGATAAAGATGCAAAAAAGAAAAAGAATCGCTGCGCCGTCTGTCGCAAGAAGGTTGGATTAACAGGTAATTTGATTTTGATAGTGTGAAATTTTTGAAAATTTGAGCGTTTTGAGCGAAATGTTGCGATTACAGGTTTCGAGTGTCGATGTGGAGGCCTCTACTGCGCAGTGCACAGATACAGCGACAAACATGATTGCACATTTGACTATAGGGAACATGGAGCCCAAGAAATTAGACGCAATAATCCTGTAGTAGTTGGCGAGAAGATTCAGAAAATTTGAACTTATATTGTGCCATCAATTTTATATATATAAATAAATAATTATAATGATAATATTAAATATACACATACAACAAAAGGCAACAAAATAAATTAAATGAAGAAGGAGCAAATTATATTATTACTATTGAATAGGAAGAAAAAGAAAACGTCTTAAAAGCAGCAAAAAAATTGAAAATGGAAAAATTAAAAAAATTACTAGATATTATCTATGCAACAGCAGAAAATATTTTTAAATAAAAAAACGTAAAAGGATACAACTGAAATCATAATTTGATTCGGTTCCCGAGTTTAATCCTTTGTTATACAGCCAAGCTTAGGACGCATCGTAGCTCAAGAAATCTAATTTCGGAGAAGCGAGCGATAACATTTAGTTTGTGCACCTGCTTTTTAAATAACAGCAACGCAACGAAATTTGTAATTGTGTTACGAATAGCAGGTTAATTTTAGTAATTGATTTTGTTTTGTTTCTGAATAATGTCGTTATTTCACAATGCAATCGAGAATCGTGGGGCTTTCTTATATGTATATCTCTGTTTTTGAGAGCGACGCCGTTCTTGCGTTCTCTTTCTTTTATTATTTCTATAGCTAATTGTACTATTTAAAGATTTATATCCTCGACGCGTATGTATTATCTTAGGGTTTATTTTTATGACTAGTGATAATTTTATCATAACATTAAGTAGCTATATTTTTATGGTCGCGTATGACGATTCATTTTGTTTTTCTCTGGCATAAATGTGAGTTTTTAAAATAAAAAGTCATCACTAAAATAAAACGGTCTATTGAAACACCCCGTATTTTATTTCTTTTTACCTCGAGGTTACGAGATTTTTGCTTTTCGTAATCAGTTCAGTCCAGTTGTTACTTCCAGGTCATCAAGTTCGGACCAATGCTGTCCGGAAAATGAGACTTAGATAGCACTGTTGAACTTATGTGGGAAGTACTCAAGTCAAGTCACAATCGGCGGATACTTTATTTGCAAATTTCATTTTATTCACACGACTCGCTGTGGACTGTTTCTAGAGTATAACAAGTTATTATCCGTGAATACAAATTCACCAAAGAAAAGTAATTTTGAATCTCTGAACTGAAAGCCTAAATTCCGTCTGTATCATTTAGTTCTTTTTTAGAATTGTCTTTTCCAAGGAACTTATTTCCATTTTATAATAGGCACAGAAGCCCTTATAAGCCAATTTGTAAGATTAAGTCACAATGCCTTTCAAAATGTTACATTGCAAAATATCCTACTTTGTATTGAAATTGAAAGGAAGTACAAGGTGCGTGCAGGTTAAAACGGTTTATTTCTAAGCAGTCTACAACTTAAAATTTTTAAAAGACGCTTTATTTGCCCGTATTATACCTCCTAAAATATTTATGTGAAAAGTAATAGTGAAAACTACAAGTACAACAAGCAAAAGATATCTTTAGGTATTTTTTGAAAAAAAGTATTGGAAAATACGTCCTTTTTAAAAGGCGCTGCTCGGTTATAAATGGCTGAAGTCAAGTTGCACAATCAATCGGCCGTTTTTTTTTCTATTCTCTGTGGAGGTTGACCATCTTCGGTTGTGTAGTAATTTCTGAAAGTAGAAGCACCAAACATGAACACCCTGTATATTTAATTTAATACTTTAGAAGGTACTTTCAAGTAAACAAAGTATCTTCTATGCAAAGAATTGTAGTTTCCCTACGCAAATGCTAAAAGATACAAAATGACTTGTCTAATATGCTGGGAATTGCAGTGTATTTAGGTCCTTCCAAAATTGAGTAGTACCTCTGCCTCCATTATGTCGATTACATTTAAGTTGTTGTTACGTGGGTACTATGACTACTTTCTATTTGCTACAGGAAAACTGTAAGTAATTCGAAATTAAGTGCAGCTTAACACTAAAAACTACTCGGAGCTTCGGCAACAAGTATCAGTAATGCATTGAAAGTAGTTTTAATTCAAAAATGTACTCTCCACTACATTATAGTGTTTGTGGAAAATAGTTTTTTTCAGCCTTAAGGACTACCACAACTTTTGAGTGTGAATATTATATTTTTTTACAGTCCTTACATTGTAGGAAATTATTTCTATCATTAAAGATGATTTTCTTGTTTATTAAAAATACCAAGATTTAATTGTTTTTTATCAGTTCCTTTTTTTCACCTATAAATCCATATATGTACATAAGCACTTGTATTTAGTTAGGGTGAATGTTAGTAGCTCTTAAATAAAAAATGTTATCCTTTGCTTTATATCTAACTTTACACGCAAGGCCAGGTCGCATTTTTCTACTAAATGCCCCACAAGATTCTACAATTGCAGCAAACTAACGAATTCAAGTTCCCAGAGTTAAGTTCTTAATAAAAAGAATTATTGCATACTATATTTCGAATACGGAGGTCGAGAGAATTCTCGAATTTGTATGTGTTTTACGTTTATTTTACGGAATTTATTGGTCATTGGAATTTTATCTGAACGCACAGAGTGCGCCGCCCAAGCTCCCGTTGAACAATTTAATACGTTAATTTGTAGCTTTGCTGTATTACTGTATTGAATAAATTATCTTTTTATTTTAAAACCAGTTGTTTATTATGTATTTATTGTCATATCGACTATATGGAGATATTATATGCATAAAATTGGGTTTACATTAATATAAAATAAAGAGTATTATGAATATGTGTAAAAAAATTTTCATAATCTAAATGGTTTATTTTTATGGAATTTCATTTTTATGAAGTGAGAATAAATTATTTATTATTTTATTGCTAAATATGGTGCTCCTGATGTCTAAATCTAGAGTAAATAAAGCCGAAGTAAGAGGGATTCCATACTGGACAAACGGTACGTGAAATGTTTAATTCAAATACGAAAATAAGCCAAATTGGAAAGTATTCATGAGCAGTGTTGACAACGGGACGAAATGGAAAAAATCATTGTCATTTGACTCTGACAGCTGTCAAGTAGCTTGATGTGGTTTATTTGTGGTGGGCGGGTGTGTTTTTCGCTATTATTTTCTATAATTTACAGACTACATCAATTGGGATAATTTTCAGTGAAAAACGTGTACTAAATACTAATTAAACATGCCGCGTATTATGATAAAAGGAGGGGTTTGGCGAAACACTGAGGTAAATCGGAATGGAAAGGCACCGTGTTTGAGCAAATATTATAAAAATTATATTTGCAGGATGAAATTTTAAAGGCTGCTGTGATGAAATATGGTAAAAATCAGTGGTCTCGAATCGCTTCGCTGTTGCACAGGAAATCCGCTAAACAGTGTAAGGCCAGGTGGTATGAATGGCTAGATCCTAGCATTAAAAAGACCGAGTGGTCTCGCGAGGAGGATGAGAAACTGCTTCACTTGGCTAAGCTTATGCCGACACAGTGGAGAACAATTGCGCCTATAATTGGAAGGACAGCAGCCCAATGTTTGGAACGTTATGAATATTTGCTGTAACATTACATACGAATACTAAATCTTTAGATTTCTTTCAAATCATAACGTTATAGGGATCAGGCGCAGAAGAAGGAGGAGGGTGATGATTCAGTTGACGATCCACGGAAACTTAAGCCGGGTGAAATCGACCCAAATCCCGAAACTAAGCCCGCTAGACCAGATCCAAAGGATATGGATGAGGATGGTAAAGAAATATGGAAATGTTTCGAAATAGCATACTAAAGATTTTGTTTTTTATATTATAGAACTTGAAATGTTGTCGGAGGCTCGTGCCCGTTTAGCGAATACTCAGGGCAAAAAGGCAAAACGAAAGGCGCGTGAAAAGCAGTTGGAAGAAGCTAGACGCTTAGCTGCTTTGCAAAAGCGCAGGGAACTGAGGGCAGCTGGTATAGGATGTGGAAACAGAAAGAGGTTAAAGGGAATTGACTACAATGCGGAGATACCTTTTGAGAAAAGACCAGCACTTGGATTTTATGATACATCTGAAGAAGCTGTGGAGAAAATGGAACCAGATTTTAATAAGATGCGCCAACAGGATTTAGATGGTGAATTGAGGGTTGAGAAAGAAGAACGAGAAAGAAAGAAAGATAAGCAAAAGCTAAAATCTAAGAAAGAAAATGACATGCCATTGGCAATGCTCCAAAATCAGGAACCGGCTAGGAAGAGGTCCAAACTTGTTCTTCCTGAGCCTCAAATATCAGACCAAGTAAAGTTTTTGCGTTTTACTTTACAAATGAATTTTTTAATATCTTTGGAATTCATTATTTCTCATAGGAACTGCAACAAGTCGTCAAGCTTGGAAGAGCAAGTGAAATCGCAAAAGAAGTTGCTTCTGAAAGTGGAATAGAAACAACTGATTCTCTGCTCACGGATTACAGTATTGCACCTCAAGCGGCAGCTACTCCAAGAACACCTGCTCCATTTACCGATCGAATCATGCAGGAAGCCCAGAATATGATGGCTCTTACTCATGTTGATACACCCCTAAAAGGCGGTATAAATACGCCACTTCATGAATCCGATTTTTCAGGTTCTTTGCCGAGAAATGTGGCTATTGCCACACCGAATACTGTTCTTGCAACTCCTTTTAGGTAAGAATAATAGACAACCATTTAATTATTTTTAATAGATTGTTTTCAACAGATCATCTCATGATGATGCAACCACCCCTGGAGGATTTGCTACACCTATGTCTTCAGCTCTGGTTACGGCAGGAAAAACGCCAGGAGCCCATACTGGCTCTCACACACCAAGTTTGGTCCGTGATAAGCTTAATATAAATCCAGAGGAAAGCTTGGGAGTCTCCGAAACACCAGCATCATTCAAAAACTATCAGAAACAGTTAAAGTTATCTCTGAAAGAAGGATTGGCGTCCTTGCCAGCACCGCGCAATGATTATGAAATTGTGGTCCCTGATCAAGAGGAAGAAATCAGTGAAAAGCCCACAAATGAAAATATAGTGGAAGATCAAGCGGATATAGATGCCAGAGCTGTAGCCGAACTGAAAGCTGAACGTGAGTTAATCAGGGATTTTTTATTGCTCTATTTAATAAAATTTACCTGCAGGTGAACGAGAGCTTTCCAAACGATCGCAAGTAATCCAAAGAAGCTTGCCAAGGCCGGCAGAAGTGAACACGAAAATTCTTCGGCCGCCTTCTGAAAAACAGGGTCTAACTGATCTGCAAAAAGCTGAAGAACTTATAAAACACGAAATGGTTACCATGCTCTTGTACGATTCTGTGAAGGATCCTTTGCCTGGTCAAGCGCAAAGTAAATTAGAACAGCTTCAAAACTATTTCAAATCAAACCCGTACGAAGAATTCAATGATGATGAAATCGCATTATCTAAGAAACTACTTGATGAAGAAATGCAAGTTGTTAAACAAGGAATGGGACATGGCGAATTGTCTCTTGAAAGTTACTCTCAAGTATGGCAAGAATGTCTTAGTCAGGTCTTATATTTACCTAGCCAAAATCGGTACACTCGTGCAAATCTTGCTAGTAAAAAAGACCGATTAGAATCAGCAGAAAAACGATTAGAACAGAATCGTAAGCATATGGCTAAGGAAGCTAAACGGTGTGGTAAAATTGAGAAGAAACTAAAAGTTCTTACGGGAGGGTATCAAGCCAGAGCACAAGCACTTATTAAACAACTGCAGGATACCTATGAGCAAATTGAACAGAACCATTTAGCGCTTTCGACCTTTAAGTTCCTAGCGGAGCAAGAGAAAGTAGCTATTCCAAAACGATTAGAGGTAAAGTATTCTGTATTTGAAAATTAATGTTAATAATAATGGGTCTTATTGTAGTCTCTAACAGAAGACGTTAAAAGGCAAATGGAGCGAGAAAATGAGCTGCAGCAAAAATACGCTAAGCTTAAGGAGGTATTGGAGGAATTAGAGCGGAAAAAAGCAGAGATGGAACTCAATGGCCACTTGGTCCAGAACAGTGAACATGACCAGACAGAGATGGACACCAATGAGGGATATATGAATTCCGTGGAAATGGCTTGATTGCAGAAAATGATAATTAACGTTTTTATTTGTCTAAAACTGTTCTTTTCAATGTTCACATGGCTGGACGAATTAATGTCAGTGGAGTAATAAAGAATATAAACGTCTTAGGAAGCTATATCATGGTTTCAGTTTGAGTACGAGCGAAAATAAATTTTTAGGTATACAGCGACCTTATAACTTCGGAGAAATAAAAGGCATTGTACACTGCCACGCTGGATTTGAAAATTTTTTACAAAAATATTTATTGATAGAAAATAATTATGGCAAAAATCACAAGTTGTCGTTGCTAAAGAACTACCGGAATCTTCTCAATAGCTCAATCAGTTTTCGGTAAACCAACTTAGGTGCATCAATACCCCACAGAAAATCGACGTGATTAAACCTGTCGTAAGGAACTTTGAACATTCCTATCGTTGTCCTTTGTATCTTGCCGAAGAGTTTTTCTACGTCCTAAAATAAGTCTTTTTAATATTGCTACCTTCGCAACTAAAAGCAGTATTTTGCTTAGAAAATTAACACGTACACTGGGACCCGCCAGCCAGTCATTTTGAGCATAAAATAAAGCGAAAGGCGTCTGAATATTCGAAGTATTGTAGGAGGGCGGCTTTTCTTTTCCATATCTCTTTATGTTTTCGTTTTTGCCATAGTCAAATTGTTGGAAGTTTCCATCTGAAATACAATCCTGAGTTAGTAAAAAAATTAGGGAGGTTTTAAGAGTCCAGACTTTCATGTATTTCTTGTGCGTAATGTACAACAGTCTTTGTTGATGTTCCAGCAGGAGAATGGGCAAAAATCACTGGCATTAGTGTCTAGTAAAATATTTTCTGTTATAAAGATTAAAATGTAGAAGAAATACTCACCGCATTGAATTGGGCTTTATCAAATCCGGATATTACGTATACGGTGTTCTCGCAGATGTACCTTTCTACTTCCGTCAACTCGCACCCAAACTTTGCAAGCAATTTGATAATTTTGTTCTGAGGCAAAAATTCATTTCCCCCCAAATACTTTAGAATCATCTAAAATATATTTAAATTGATGAATATAACAAATTTTTATTAATTATTTGGCAATGATGAATTTGCCATAAGGTTTTTATTTACATTGCTTCAATTGTGTTATGCAATTGCAATTAAATCAAATAGTGACTATAAAAAAAAAGAAATTAGATGCCCGAACCTGACTGAGAAAACGGTTGCTTCTAAAATATTTTAAACCGTCAAGCCTGGAAACCATTACATTAAAGAATAAATAATACGTCTAATTTTTTATTAACTTTAGGGTAATTTATGGAGTTGTATACGATAGTCAATTATTTTGCTTATGTTGAAATCGTGGTGGAATATGCAAGCAATTGTTAGCCAATCAAGTAATTATTGAAAGTCAAATTTGCGTATTTAGTCGACAGCAGCATGTTTAACCTCCCATAGTAATCCTCGAATTGACCGAGCAATAACCAAATCAATACTTTAAATAGTGATTAGCGATTGCTCATTGAGCACCTCTCTCATAGATGCTGTTGGGCTCTGGGTGCTGATGATGAGGTCGTAATGAGTTAGTTACACCGACCTGTCTTTCTTTTCTCTACTCTGAGTGAGTGAGTAAATGCTGGCTCCCTCAAGAGCTAAGCTTCTTTGGCAGAGACACTCTGACTGTGAGAAGTGGAAGAGTTTTAGTTTACCTGGGTGGCAATCCCAGTACTGGGTTAAAACTAGTTTCTATTTGTTTTGCTATTTTCATTGATCACAAAGTCGATATAATAAAAGAGATCATCGAGATTATTACATCTAAACAATTTAAAATAATAACACAAATCAATGTTGAGCACATAGTAAAAAAATAACTTGATTGGATATGTTTAAATTAAACCAGAATGGACTCTGTACTTTATTCTTCAGTATACATTTTGGATTTAGAATAGGAAAATGAAGAGAATAATGCAAACAAAGCGAAATAAATGCGATTATAATTTAATAATGTAAAGCAATGGTCCAGAAATATGCGGAGCAAATTATTAATATACAGTGAGATGACATCGAAACGTAGATGATAAATGAATTTAAGTCTTTTCACTTTTTTGAAGCTCACAGGTCATAGCATTCATGAGAGAATAATAACATAATATTTATACACATAAAATGCTAAACCCGCCATCGGTTGATAACCCCTAAGATTTGCCCAGACAGGGCATTAATTGTCTCGTCTAACCAAGTTAAATTTTTTTATAACATCACATTTTTATTGATATTGGATAAATCATCAACACGTTTTAGATTTACTTTACTGAGTATCAATTCTGTTTTATGAAATACAATAATAGCTCTGGTTTGTCTTTGATACAAGAATTTTGTCTCGCAATTTAACTTTATAGATAAACAAATTAAGTTTTCTGATTGATTCTGTGAATTTTAATTAAGGAGAAGTGTGTAAAAAACACACGATTACTTCTCATCTGTACACTACACATGCTCGTTATGTAATTCATAATTAAATTCACTACTGTGAAATGTTGGAGCGTCCTTGAAGCTTTGTTTGGTTGAAAAAGTAAGTGGACATCGCATTTTAGGTTGGATAACAGAAGAACACTCTTGTGTTACATGACCAGTGACTAAATCATTTAATCGTCTTTACATAATGAACTTAAAATGCATTAACGTTCAAGTTCATTAACCGGAAAACGAGGATAAAATACATAGGTATGGAAATATTTACAAAAGAATGATAAACTAATTTGTACGATTGAAAGTTATTGTATACTAGGATAAATATAAATATACATATTTACAAACTCTACTTGAGAAGAAAACCTACCACCTCGGGGATACTCAAAACTTTCTCAACGAATTTTAAACTCACCAGAATTCTAAGGGAAACGTGATTCAATATTCTGTTCGCAATTATATCAACCCAATTTGGAACTCGCAATTTAGACAAGTATTTTAGAGGGATTTCGACATATTTTTCACTTGGCTAGCAAAATTTAATTAGAAAATGTAATGAATAAGTGGAATATAATCGACCTCGAGAAGATTTTTGGTTAATACTTACTTCTACGTCCTTTGAAAAAGGTGCTAATAGTCTTATCGGACTCCTCACGTGGGTCATGTACGCGACTGGAGCTAAAGCAAATGCGGCTAGAATTTTCTCATTATATTCCGGGCGAGTTGATAGCAGAACAAAAGCCATAGTTGTGCCCATGGAATGACCAATGTACAGCAAATCATTTGTTGAACTTCTTTCTTCAACAAAATTCATGTAGCTCTCTTCATCTGATTAAAATTATTTTCATCTGCTGCTATTTCTAATATTTGAGAACCCTAAATTTACCTTTAATTGAATAAATATAGTCAATTTCAGCAGGAATATCATAAACAGCCATTTCATGCCAACTGCAGAAGATGCACGTATTTTGCAATAAATTTGTATCGGTATCTTTTGAAATAATTTGATTTACCTAAAGTCCCAGAATTTCGAATTTTCGTTGCTAATTGAAACATGTCGCCTAGAGTAAGTATTACCACGGGCGTTCCCAAGCCAAACATCATAGCCATTGTCAGCCAGGATGTAAGCTAGAAGATAATGGGTTTTGCAAATTATTTCTAGCATTCATTTACACCATATACCTAAAGCTTTTCCGGGACCGCTAATCACCCAGTCGGCCGAACTAGAAAGAAGCCCATGCTGTAAAAATACTGGTTGACCTCGACCTCTTCCACCCTTAGCTTGGCATCCGAATCGACCACAAGGAATACGGTGCATTGTTAGTAAATAGCCATCTTCTGTTTTAACTATGTGAGATTCGGCAGGGTATCCGTGTCGAATTGCTATTTCTGGCTGAAATCACTTTGGAAATTTATCAGAGTTGCGCAATCGTCTTCTGCTAGCTTACCGTAGTAAGATCTGTATCTGGATTATAGGGGTCTTCTAAAAAGTTATTCTTTAACCATGAAAGAGGATTCCAAGGTGCTTGTGTCGGCATTTCTGGTATTTCCGTGGTTTTCGCAAGTATTTGATTAATCAAACTATTGATGACGGTCTGTCCATTGGATTTTGTGTTGATTAAAAGCAAGCAAATTGCGAGGCATTGCCACTTGTATGTGATCAAATCAAACATTCTTAAATGAAAAACATATTTTGAGGAACTAACGGTTGCAATGATAGAGGATTTGGTACTTATTCTAAACATAAGTCAAAGCCTCTTAGAGCGAGATTCGTTATGCTTTTTTTAATATGCAATAACATTTTTTGCTTACGATAGTAATTTCAAAATTACAATAGTTTATTCTCGAAAATTCACGGTAGTTTTTCAAATGTTTTTGAAAAGGTTCTTCAGGAGTTGAATGAATGAAAATATGTTTCAACTATAGCTGAAAACCATGTGTATTTTAATATTTTCAAGCCGGGAGCGTTTGAAACTCATATCTCGTTTTTATTTATCGAAAGGTTACAAAACGTCGCCTACATTTCGCTTCATTGAGAAAGCATCTTATGAAGTTCTGGATGGGTTGTATCAAGTGACTTAATAGTACGAACGTGTCCATGAACTTCTATTTTCTTCAATTCACACAAATCGGTGAAGCACGCGGTTAAGGAAAAGGCGGCAAAACAAAAATGCCGTGAAGAAAGCTCCGCGAAGAAACCGCTGGAGGCGGCTCCGATCTGTTGCCCAGATGCTAAAGCAAAGAAACACGAGACATCTTTGTCCAACCTCTGGAGACACTGTCGTCAGCAGGCACAAGACCACTTGTGAATACCTGCTGGAAGTGGGCATGCACCGCGCGTCAGCTACCGATTAACATCCAGGTGACTAGGTTACCGCTATAATGAGTCCCAAAAATCTCAGAAATGTACTACGAAAGCGAGTGGTGGAAATACTGCACCTATTGAGATACAAACACGTTTTCTCCTGGACCAGATTTTCTCATCTTTGGCAATCCGCTGATGCACTTTGGATGCTTCTTGAAAGATCAATTGTGCAGTGGTTACCTGAAGAACTGCGTATCTGGGGCATCAAACCAAGATCACCCGGAGCAAGACTAAGTTCTGCGTAAAATTGACGGCAGATGTAGAGATATATAAGATAGCACTACGATTGTTAAATCTCGGCACGGATACTCATCACAGACTGCACGAATCCCCGTTTTTGCCCGACGATTTCTATAATAGCTCACCTCACGTCGAGTATCTTTCCAAGTTCACCAGGTACTGTCTGATCACAAAGATTGCTTCAAGAATCATCCACTAGCGGTCGTCCATTTCCACACCGACGTCTAAGCTTTTGCATAAAACCCGGCCTATCGCTGAAATCTGAAAAATAAATTGTTCGACGGTCTTGTTGTTGAAAGTGAATTTCACAGATTGATCGCGTTGTTTATTTTAATTAATCAAAGTCGCGACTGTGTGCCATACAACTGGTCAAAAGAGAATGATCATGATCAACAGTCCTTTATGAAGTCTGCGTCCACTTCTTAGTCATTCGCGATTCGAAGCAGTTAGCAAAAAATAATTTTTGTAGATAAAAAATCTGACTCACTGCCGAGTTGAGTTTTACCCGGGTTGAGATAGAACTTTCGTAAAGCTGTAGGGAAAATAAAAAAATGCTGAATGAGAAACCCAACTGGTGGCGTGGAGAATTTGGACCCGCCATCAAAGGCCATGCGTGTAATAGGCTAATTTAATGAATGGATAAAGAAAGCCATTCGACAGCGGCAGCTATGCAAACTAAGTTTTAATTCGATTGATAGCGGTGTTCTTAGGGTTCCATACCTAAAAGGTCAAGAAGGAACCCTTATGGTGTCTGTCTGTCTGTATGTCAATTCCTAATAATAGAAGGTCTGATATATATTACAGGAAAAATAAAGCGAAGTTCCATACATTTATGATTCTAGAAGAAAATAAATAAATTTATTTTTTAAATATTGCACCGAACCCTCGGTGCGTGTGTCAGATTCGCACTGGCTCGGTTTTTTTTTAAAGAGTAGAGTAAAAAACACAATAGCATTTATTATATTTTTTAAATGCAAACAGGTATTATATAACACACTTGGAAAAATGGAAGTAGATTTACTTGAATACTTTTGTAAGTTGAAATATTGCTGTAAGTAAGAACTACTAGAAAGAGGTTATTATTCTTGTACTGTAAGTAAGTTATATGGAGTAAAACAAACAGACAATTTGCATTTTCATACGAAGCATATTATAAATTAAAGCATATAAAAATATCCAAATTTTGAAAAATATAACTTTGACAGAAGTTTTTTTAGATCTTTGCAACCGAAGAAAATTTTTGAATTGAAGGTCGATGTAAAATTCATATAGAACTTTTTAATGCATGAATATGAATATATCTTATTGTTAAATATATTGTCTCATGGTTTTAAAATAACTTTTTCCAGTTTCTCAACGTAGGCAGTTAGAACTCTATTTTGTCGTGGTATGCAGTTTTAGCAATATTTTTACTTCTCAAATACGTTTGAAGTCGACTGTTAAAAAAATATACTTTATTGGTCGATTAAACTTAAGAAAATAAGAAAAACTTAAAAATTTCAAAAAACTATATCTTTATTTACATTCAACGTCTTTCAAGTATAATAAGGATAAAAATTACATAAATCACAATAGCTGGACTTGTCACGACTTCAGAATTTTCTCCCCAAATGTTTCAAGGCAGTATTCAACAACAGCATAGACAACAAGCAGCCGCCGTTCTATAGCGTGCTTGTGTTTTTCATTAATCAACGGAAAAAGTTCATCAGTTTTGGTCATGCGGTCTATGAGATCAGTTAAGGTTCCTCCAGAAAAAACTTGTAGACGATCCCAAGTTGTCTTCCTTAAACTGTAAACGTTTGTTGCAATCTAAAATACTTTTAAAAGGCATATTTGAATTCTTACATGCAACATTGATAAAGAGGTGCTAGAATGTCGAAGAAGTCTCTACTCGGATTCCCAAAAGCTTTACCATTATCTAGAAGAATAACGCGTCCTCCCCGAGTTTCGTAGTGATGCCGGTCCCCATTTTGTATCAAATAGTCGAAAATTGATGCGTCTATAAGATCTAGCAGCCGTGTAGATTCCATCTTGTATTTTAGCGAACTGAAATGGATAATGGATTTTTAAACTTCAATGGGAATGACTAAGTGATAAACGCTATTTATTAAAGGTCCTATTGGACTCGCCTAGTGTTCACTAGGCTCTTTAAAAATTCATTAAAGCAAATGTTGGCAAATCTGAGCGTGTTTTACTGTCTTCAAATGTTTCAAAATTTCCACGTATAAATTTGAGGAGAAATTCGAGTTCGCGGGGCTTTTAGAAAGAGTGTTTCTTCTGAGAGATTTTTAAATAAAACAGAGTTATTGAAAAAACACTGCGTAGTACTTACTAACAATAATTCATGTCATCCTCCCATTGCGCTCGCACTCCATCCTTGTAAGTTCTTTGCCAGGGTGATCTTTGCTTTGAAATTGCCCCGGGAATAAGGTACAGCATGGCTCCTTCAATCATATTATTTTCGTCGCCACACACAGCCTCCTCTTCGTTACAGTAGTGGCATTTTCCATAGACACAATACTGGGTCCCATTTTCGCTTTCTAAAGTAATAATAGAACTAGATTAAACCAAATATCTTGAAATGTTAGTACTGGAGCGTATGGAATTTGAATCGTATTTAACGCGCCCAATTAAATGGGGCGCAACTTTCTGGTGCGCATTGCCTAGTCTATTAATTTTCCGCTATATTGATGCGAAAACAAGAGTTTGGTAAATTTATGGCAAAACAATGAAATACGCTTGCCAAAAATTCATTATCGACGCAAACCAGCGCCGCGAGAGAATTCTCACGTTAATGCCCTCGTTCTTGGCGAGTGCCGAATACTTCGCGCCCATCAATCTTGTGGATATCACTCGCGTTACCATTAATTTGCCCGGCAGGAATGGCCAAGCTTCAGCGGTTAGTAGTCACGAGACAATTTATAAAGCGCAAGTAAGCCACAAGTTCAGGCCCTTGCTGCAGCCGGAGATGCCTCAATGATATTTTTAGCTTAGCGGAAGAATCACTACTCACCATTTTGCAGCATGGTCCTCTTGAGCTCCCCATCAGCCCGCTGGAAGATTTCTTTCAGATTTATTCTACGGCCAACAGTAACGGGAGTCCAGCGGAAATTGAGGACCGCTCCTAAATAGAATGCGTATATCTCAGCCGTATGTCTATCTTTCCCGCCATAGACAGGGCCATCGATGATCTCGTCTCGGCCGTACCACTGGGGCTTAAAAATAACTTTCTGTTGATTTGCCAATTTTAGGACTAATTTTAATTGCGTCCCCCTTGGGGAGTTTTGTGCTCGGGTAACGGGTTCTGTGCGTAGAGAAAGCAGCAGCTGTCCCATGGAGCTGTCGTACATCGGGTAGATCTCGTTCTCGTTAGGCCACTGAAAAGAGAAGTTATCAACGGTTGACTATGCTAATTGAATGACTGCCAGGACTCGATCCACCCACCCAGTTCACGATATCCCAGATAACAGAGGCATTTTCGTAAGGCGCTGGTTTGTAGTTCCGCAACAGCTTGTTGCGGTACATGAAAAATCGCGGATTCCGATTCAGGTAGACGGGCTTCAGGTGCCGTACCTTGCTCCGAATAACATTTTCCAGAGCACGAACACTGCTCACCTTGTTCAAATCATCTTCACTCAAACGGGCTAAAAAGTAGAAATTCACAACGTACACGGCAACCACAAGCAGCAGGAGGACTCCAATCGTGAAGAAAATCCGCCTGTTGGTCATCTGGCCCTCATCTGGTTTACGACTAATCGACTAAACAGCGAGATATTTTCGTGTTGCCCGGCGATTATGGCATCTGCCGCACTTAACATTCGTTATTGCAATTCTAATAAGCTGATATGCAGTCACTAGGTTCTTTTATTTCTGATTTACATGTTGAGCTTTGTTTGTTTTCCTGAGTCGCTTGCACGCGTGACAGAAGGGCGAATGCGCCATCACATGGTTGTGACAGCTAACAGCACGTGCCAATCGCCTAGCTAGACCGCGCATCAGGGTTGGGTAAGCTTCTTGTAGGGCTCCGTCGTTTTATACATGTAATTAATTTTGGAACGGTTAAGCACTCTGATTACTTTAACTATAAGCGAATATATTTTAACGGATTTTAATGGGAATTATAAAAACGAATAATGTAGTTGTCGCTTTCATTAAAATGCCAAAATAAATACAATAAGCTTAAATTAAATCACTTGCAGGGCTCCTGGTAGTACACGAGTTTGAAGCCACGCCCCACGACTCTAGCGTTGGTCCGGACCTGCAGAGTCTGCGGGCCGTTGGTGAAGTCCGTCACTGGTGAGTTTTGGGTGAAGTCCTCTAGCACGCTGCCGTCGTTTAATTTATCTCCGCACAGTCGAATTGCGTTGATGAGGATAAAATCATTGGGACAGTTGTAAATCGTCACCCCTGCTTGCCCGGATGGCACCAAATTCATTCCCTCTGGAAGTAAAGTTTGAAAATAGTAAAAAAGGAACGAAGGCACAGAAACTCGGTACCTTCGTCGACGTTGATCAGCTGAAAGGGGAACTCGTCTCCGCCAAAAACGTTTGTGTAGGTAATGTAGCACTTATCTGGAGCTCTTTTGAAACATATCGCATAGTTTAGATTGTTCTAAAAGAAGACAGATATTTTGTTGAAAAAAATTGCACATTATCACATACTCTAAGCTTTAGGTCGTGGCAAGAAAACCAGAGAAATGTAAAAAATGTAAGAATGTGATTTAGCAGCACTGGCAAGTCATGCACAACTCGTCGCTTGTTGACCAGCTGATTTCTGTTTACTAAACGTCAATATTGTTCGGTGCTGTGTTTTATCCTAAGTGATATTTAAAGGGTAAAGTGAGTTCCTTTTTAGTTATTATTTTTAGTAGCATTAGGGGATTATTGTAATCCATGTATGTTATAATTTCGGAAGAACAATTTGCGTAAAAGCAAAATAATGAAGTTGATCAGAGGATCAGAAACAGTGCAAATAAAATGAGATTTATTGATATTTTCTCCAGTAGTTTTTCTATTGAAAATATGACTTTCATTGATTCTATTAGAATGAAATGAAGGCTGTAATGCTATAATGCAAAGAAACTGAAGTTTAACAAATGGCAGTGGGTTCAAAATATCTCGACCTGAAACCGTACGAAGACTGCCAAAACCTTATCATTACAAATTTAGAAGCAAGACGGGAAACTTGGATTTGGTTATACTAAAACTCACCGACTTGAAAATTGAATTAAAACAGCATAGGTTCTGCATAAGGCTTAGAATCTGAGCATTAATAGAAAATGACTGTTATTTTCATGAATGATATAAAAATAAATATGTTTTGATTACGAAAAATAGATATTTTATATAAAAAATGACCTTACGATGTACTGATATTAAAATTATTCTTTATTTCCCAATACCGTCATTTACTTATTATAAAAAAATTGCTTTTAGCAGCTTTTGAATATTCCTTAGGACTTTCATATGCATTTAATCCTGAGCCATATAAGCATACATAAATAGATACTTACAAGATAGCTTCCTACTTGGCATTCAACCACATTGCTGACTTCGTCATAGTTGAACGATTTTATAGTTGCATATTGGTCCGTGAAGAATTGTAAACAACTTTCAGGAGAAAGGTCTTTGCGCAACTTCAAAACATAAATTTTATATTCCTGTTGTATTTATATAAAATGTATATTTAAATAAATAAATATACCTGCATTATCTTAATACTAAATGCACGATTTCCCTTTACCCGTCCAAATATAGAAAGAAATAATTTTCTTTCTGGTGAGTTGCGAACATCTACATACACTACAATTGAAACATTTTAGATTTAGTTTTAAAACTATAAGACTTGTGTGCCAGCATGAAATTTTGATAGCAAGCTACATTAATTAATTTTCCATGAAATTTTCTATAAAAATTAAAACAAAAGTTATGAAACTTTAGGATAATATGGTAATAAATTCATGAATTGAAGTTAATGTAATATTACTTACAATGTTGTCCCGTATTTACACCACATAAGACTGGGACTTTAAAATTTGCGTTCTGTCCTGAGATAATAAATTGGTCTTCTACACATTCCCCTTCAATAGGTCGCCGTATCTATAGACATGAAATTTTTACAGTGCTTTTCTTAATAAGATATTGAAAAATATTACTTCGAAAAAGAGTAGATCAAGCCGAACTTGTTTCACGTCATATGCTAATTTTATTGTAAATATACAAGTTATTGGCTCCGACGCAGGTAAAGGAAATTTAGGGCTTTCGAAATAACTGATCGGTTGTTTAGTAGATTCTCCACAACCATATTTAACTATAACAAGAAAAGCAAACGATTATTCGATATATTAAGTTTAAAAAAAATGGTATAAATGGTTACATCAAACCACTGTTATATAAAAAAGTTTAAAAGTCATACATCTAAGACATCTTTAATGTATACATAATTATGTTTTATTACGTCATAAGCTTGTTAATATTTTATTGCTACGACAAAAAAATTTACTTACATACGCAGCAAACACCGTAGCCATTAGCGCAAGATCCCATAGGAACACCGCCTTGACTTATGCATTCAAAATGATGGTAGCAAGTTCCGTTGAGGAACCGAATGCCCTTAATTGTTGCAGTACACTGGACATTTTCAAACTGAATTACGTCGAATAGGTTTAGCAAACCCTTTCCTGTGACTGAACTCTTCTTGGACGTAGTTGCTACTTCGAAAAGTAACTCCTTTAAGCGATTTCCTATGATGGATAAAGTACTTTTTGTTTGTTGTAGTTTCATTACGTTGCTACTGTCGATAGAACTATTTAGAAATTCGGTTTTGTCTTCATAAGCTAATGGGCTTTCTAAAAACTTGCTAGGCTCACTAAAAGCTACCTTAGGCGTAGAAGGAATACCGTCGCTCGATCCATTGTCTTTATGATTTCTAATTGTCGGCTGATAAAGCAACGATGGATCAAATCGTAAATTATAAAGTGTTTTATAATCGATGTCATAGTGTCCTTCAAGTGATCTAGGCTTAGTGGTCTCCTTCACAAAATTTATATTGACACTTCCACTTTCCAACGAATTATTGCTTCTTTTTATAAATTTATTCCTCGAAGAGGCTGCTGCAACTATTTGAAAACACAGTAAGAAAATCACAGTAATAACCTTCATAATGCAACCAAACCGGCTTAAAGCTTCATCATTACTGGAAAATTTCTAAACCTTGACTGAATTCCGAAGAAAGCCTTTTACCTTTCTTTGAGAAATTGTCCGCCAGCTTAAAGAGCTGCGGGGAATCTTTGCCATATCCCATCCGCTTAGTACATGTCTATCTGCTCTGGAGTCAGTGAAGCGGGATTTTTGGAGTAAGTCAGCCGATGAAAATAGACCGTAAAACACAGTCAAGAAGACTGTGAATATAATTTTGCAAAGTATCACTTTTCTCGTTGCCTTCTAAGTAATTGGATTGTAATTATATTGTTAGCGACGTTACAAATTAACAGTTATTTAAACTATTTTCTCGCCTTTTATTTGTTCATTAACTATGTTGTAAAAATATGAGGTATAAACACCATAAGCATGTTTTTCTTTGTAGGCAAACTTTGTTTCAAACTATGGGTTCTGAACAGTCTCATCAAGGTGGAATTTCAGGGCCTATAGAGGGGCGGAGTGTTGGAAGTACCGCAAGATTTCAGAGGGGAAATACAATTGCAGTCTCAGAAATAAGTAAGAAGCTGCAAGACGACGGTTCATTCCAATCACCAGACTCTAGGCCTGCCTCGCCACCTATAAGTATCTGTTCTGATTCGGATCTCCCGTACATTTCTTACACAGATCGTCCCATTGGAGGTGCAGAATTGCAAAACTTTCTAATAGTAAAGAAATGTTTTAATTATTATTTTCACTAGACTCTCCGAAAATTCGCAACAAAGGTCAACTGGGATCTCGTAACCCGCGCTCTAATTCAATTTCAGCGAATTCATCGCGAAAGCCCGTGCTAAAGGTAAAGAATAGACCATCAACAGCTTCGCACACCATCGTGGTAGTAAAGTCTGCCTCAAAAGATCCAGGGCCTGACAAAGATCCGGACATCCTCAGGTTACAGGTAAGTCTAAAAAAAAGGTAGATCTATTGTATGCTAATAAGATGACTCACAGCTGTAAGGCCTTGTTTTGCCGATAAAGCGATACTATATAGAGGGAAATAAGCGCAAGTCAGAGTAGGTGTACGCGGGGGCTCTTTTGAGGTGCTATAGTATTTACCTTATAGATATTCGCTAGTTAAAAGCTCAAGATGTTTGATGTGACAGAGCAGGGTTGATTGTTTTCTGGTTTGTAATAATATGTTTTGACATGATTAAACCAAAAGGTTATAATACCCTCCATTTTTGTCTATTATGATTCCTCAAGTGGCTGGCATTGTTTGGGGATTATATATTACAGTTCACCTTATTTTGAATCAATAAATTATCATTCAATAGGGAACTCATAAATCATATTATGCACGAAAGAAGGTTCATTTACCAATTTTTATTAACAATAGAAATTCCGTAGGAAAAATTCAGTACTTTTTTATATTTGGTTTAGACAAAGTATAATGCGTATATATTCGCGACATAAATTTCCATAGGATGCTTTTTCTAATTGAATAGAAACGTAAAGTGTTTTCAAAAAATTAATCATTTTATTTCGATTAGTTTTCTCTTACATAAAAATGAGCATAATCAATGAATATATCATGAAAGGTCACCTGGCATTATGCAGCTCTAAGGATACCACGATTAGTAAACGATGAGACAATTTGCTGCTGTAAGCATGCGGATAAGGCGTCTTTAATAGTTTCTACACCACGCGCAGTTCCGATGTTGTAGCCGTAGGTGCAACGCTCGACACGCCTTGAGTAGAAGGAGTAACTGGTTTAGATATGTTAAATGAAAGTTATATCATGCCATTGTTAGTCCGGGAGGCCGACTGATACCCTCGCGACCGCTGAGCTGCGGACCGATTTTGGAGGTCTGTCGGTCGCTGGTTCAGTGTCATTGCCAAAGCTGATACTGCTCACCAGATGCCGGTGCGAGCGGCTGTTTGGTGACTGCTGTTGTTGATCTGGAGGCGGTAGACTAGGTTGCTGAGAACGATCTAAGGAACTCTGGCTGTTAGTGGTCTTCTCTGATCTAGCCAGATTCTTGTTTTTAGATTGAGATTGGTGACGGGAAATTGACAATTGACTACCTCTGTCTGAGTCCATGTGATCATCATGCGGGTATCGTCGGACTTCATGATACACGACTGCCTGATCTCTACTACTCTTTCTATAAAAGTTCTCATCAATTTGCTCCTCTGGGCTGTCGAATTTGTCATCAAATTGGTCGTGATTTATAGGAGTTTGAGGGCGATCTACTTTTATATTTGAACGTCCTGTTAGATAATTTGGAAACTCTTCCTTCCGCGGGGATTGTTTTCCTGCTTTTTCTTGAATTTTGTTGTCACTGATCGTAATGTTCTTGACATCGTTTTCGATTACCTTTATGCAGTCATCGTCATCATCGCTGAAGTCTGGCGAGCGAGAGGATAAATTTTCCACCGATTTGCTAAGGTTTCGCTTTTTTACCAATCTTTTGCGAGACTGGTCTTGATCGGATTTATCTTTTGATGATTTTTCGTTGTTCCTCAAGATTCCTTTCGGTTTTGTAGTCTCAAAATCCGTATCCACCTTTTCAATAAATTTAATTCTCTTATCAATTGTTTTTGGCGAATTTTTCGAATTTCTTTCGACATCCTTTTTAGAATTTTTATCAGTTTTGGGTATGTTTATATTTATATCGTTAGCATAATCGTAAAATTCCACCTTTGATGTAAAAGCTTCTATTTTATTTCTTCTAGCAGTAGTTTCCAATGCTGTAGATTGTAGTGTAGAAGTTTTAAGATTACTTGTGTTGACAGGATCATCCATAACATCATAAAATTCAATTTTTGAAGACAATTGCTTTCTGAATAGTTCTTTAGTATCAACATCGGTGTTAGAAGGGCTATTGGAATCCACAGAAGTTTGTTGTGTTATCTTCTGACGTCGCTTTGATTTGCATTCAGGTGCGGATTCAATATCAGATTCATCGGGCCAGAAGAGATTACTTTGTTGTCTGTTTGGTCCTGATTGACGATCAATCATTTTCGGCGGAAGACCCGCGAAAAACTTTCCATTAATCATCTTGCAAGTTGAATATCACACTTTGAGCTAAGTAGATCTTAAGAATAGGCACGTATTAACCTGAGAACAGTGAGACCGATCGATTACTGTTCCTCTCAACTCGCGAATTAAAACTGAACAAGAAAGTATTTCTAGGTAAAAAGTATTAATTCGAAATTGTTTGAGATCTTTCTTAATTTGGAAGTGTCTGGTCTTAATATGAAGACTGCGGTAAAATCTCGCGAACTAACCACCTGTATCTGCCTGAATGAGACACACTCGACGGACGTGACAGAGGTGTAAGAGCGCAGCAGTCGAACACAGAAACCATCCACCTACCTCATACAAATAAAAAAATCAAAAGCGATTTTAAAAAAGAGCAAAATGCCAGGCAAGGTAAACCTATTTAACATTTAGTGAGCATTGAGTGAGTTTCATAATCGGATCTTTTTGCTGGACTTAACGCGATCTGTAAAGTAGCCTTGGTTGCACTTCCCACATGCGGTGAAGATTGCTTGCTTACAAGTTGGGACTTTGCCAAGAAGTGGTTTGATTACTATTCTACAAAATAGGTAGACTGTAAAACGTAAACAAATACTGATATCTACATAAGTTAGAACCAAATTTAGAGATGTAAGTGGACAATTTCCTAAAGCTACATGGGGTATTTGATTTCCTTTGAACACTTCGGTTTTCTATTTTACTATCTCCATTTTATAATATTATTGAAGAAAAATATGTATACATAATATAGAGGATGTTTCACACTTTTGTGATTGCCTTAAATGCTTCTTAAGGAAGATTTTGCTTAGGGAATGTTTTGTATCAATATTTTGCTTTTTCTGACAACCATTGCTTTACCTAAAAGTGTTTAAAGTTTTCTCTTATTATAATTTTTATTAATTGCTTACTTCTTTTTAATACTGCCCAATAAAAACAAAAGAAAATTGATTTAAAGGTATGATGTCTATTTTTTGTATACAAAAACAAATTACAATACCTTATTGAAATATTTTTGCGTCAATTGGAAATTTGTAAAAATGTTTTAATGTGTAACATTTTCTGTATTTAGAATATACCAATGTTTCTGCCAGTGATGCGGGAAACCTTATCGTCACATTCTGGTCGAGATCCCGAAATCCTAGGCCGTTTGTCACCGATCCATCTTCAAAATATTTGCGCACGGATGCAAGCCCATTACAACGTGTGCGCTTCTCAGGTTGCTTCGGATCAGAATCAAGTAATGGCAAAAATTAAAGAGGTATTCAAATAACGCGTTAAATAGTATCAGTTTTGACTTAGGTGTTTTTTCAGGTAGATCAGACAATTGCAAAGCTCTTCGCAACATACGTTGAAAAACAAAAAGCTTATGCCACCTATGCCGAGCAATTTTCCAAGATCCGCTCGATATCACAGCAACTAATTCGATGTAACACACTTTTAAATCAAAACATCGAGAGCTTAGAAGCACTTAATAATTCCTTAGAGCTGGAGAATCGCCTAGAGCCATTTGTGTGGAAAACTGAGTAACAGGTTGTTGAAGAACTTATTTTTAGTCAATAAATATGTATCGCGGACGTAAAATATTTGTTTACATATTAAGAAATTTAAACTTTGCTGGTTGTGTTAGCATGTTTGGAGCAAAATCTCGTGATATGCTCATTTAGGGGTAAATGTGCTTTTCGAAAAAAAATTGTTTGAACATTTCGCTCTCTTTTTAATTTATAGCCTACTAATCGAAAAAACAAAACAATATGAAGTAAAAAAACCTTAAGTCAATAAAAATTCATTTCGCCATAGCTGTTTGTCTTTTAATGCAATTTTATACGAGCATCCTTGTAAGCAATACAGACTTATATAAGTGTTCCTTAAAATAAAATTTTACAGCTAACTGTTTATGATTTGTGATGAAACGACAAAAAATTTACTTTAAATAGATAAGCTTTTATCCTGGATTTAATAAGAAAAGTTGCAATTCGTTGCTTCTTGATTGGATGACCAATAGTTTCCTCCAGGACCCTAAGGTAATAACCGTTCAAAATTTTGTTATTCAAAATCTACATGGTTTTGGATCTGTTACCTCTGTGGTTGTGCACTATCCTGGATGCAATGTGCAAGTGTTTAAAGTGAAGAGAAAGACAAAGTTGAGAAATATAAAATAGTGTACGCTTGGTGCCCGTAGCCGCGGGTTCATTATCTGATAAGTGAAGCCACCCCGTGGTTCGGAAGATACGCGCGTAACGGTTGAGCACCAGTTAAAGCACGTATACACGTACAGGTAAAAACTTTCCCAAAAACACTTCTTTTACTAGATGCACATGTCCACGTCTATTATTGCAATTAGAATTTGCGTCTTTTCTTAACCTGTTTTTAATTTTGCTACATGTGTATAGAAAGTTAGAGCTCATAAGAAGTTCACTGTAACCAGGGACCGTATAAGGGACAAAAGGCATTGAATTATGTGTACAGATTAATGATCTAATGCATAAACAAAATAAAGAAGAATACATTTCTTGTGCCGCATACTCGGGAGTTTTGAAATCTTAAATATTTCCATGAGATTTTATATGTATGATACGAAAATTGTGCTATGAAATGTATTATGACCTTTTGATTTCTTTATAAATACCATAAGGAAGTAGTCGTACCTTCAAACAAGTTAGGGGTTAAGGATCGATCATTGGTTCAAGAATTGCTGTGTTTCATTTATTGAGATTGCCACAATAAATGGAAGGTCTTTAGTTGTGAAAAGCATTTATTAGTTCTTCAATTACAGTAAAATAATTATTATTAGATGGAAAATAATATCATCTTTCGAAAACCAATAATCATTTATAAAACGAAATTGCATCATGTAAATATTTTCGTATACTGAGCCGCGCGTTGTGGTTATCGGAGATTCTCCTGTAATCACAAACTGGATTGATAGACTTTATAATTTTCATCACCACATCACATCCCTCCAAATGGCGCAAAAGCCTTGTGGGGGGACACATAAAATCCCCGACCATTTCACATTTCTTCGACGTTTCGAGGAAAGGGGAATCTAGCAATTTTTGCTAATACTTCGTCTCAGTTTTGGTGTAAATTTGCTTTTCCAGTTTATCTATAACGGTTTCGGGAGATAGTATAAAATAAAGTGTATAGTAAGTTTGAATTTAACGAAAAATTGCGAAAGGTGAAATATTCCCAAAATATTGGCAAGATTGGGTAATTCGGATTTAATATTAAGATATTTCAAATAAATCGTGTTTTATGATTGCTGTGCTCCAACAGTGGTAAACGAACAAATGTATTTATAAATTGGGAATGGTTTTAACAAAATGTTTGGAGAATATCAGAAGTGAATTAAATCCGTGAATTACCTGTTTTAAATTTAAAAAAACATCTGAAATTCCTAGAAATCATCTTAAATTCTTTCAAGTAGTAAGTGAAAAGCGATTACATAATACTTGAGCGCATGGATAATTTCCCCCTTCCCCTATTCTTGCTACAACCGAAAAAGCATCCATTCGTAGAACTTAGTCATAGTTATGGTATTACAAAATAGTCAATATTATTTTACACCTTTTCATCATTTACAATTATCCGTTTTTTGTTTGTAAACGCGGAAATATTAATTGATATGAAGCAAGTTCCAATTAAAAGCAAATCGAACAGGGTTTTAGAAGGGGTGAGGAGTTTGGATGGCTTACTTGATTGAACAGAGTATGCAATATACACATTTGTCTTCTTTCTAACTGGTGCAGGATTTACATGGTCTAACTCTGCTCTAGCTCCGTACTATAGGCCATGTTTTGCGGAGAGGTCAGGCAGTTTTCCTTCATTCAAACGTTTGCGCAAAACGAGTTTCGCGGGAGCACAGTTGCGAGATTACTTTCACATCTTTTCGGACGCTGCACGATGCGATTGCATCTTGCACTTTCTGCGGTGATCGCGTGGATTTGTTATGGATCGCTAGCTAGTGAGTTTTGCTTTTACACTATGATTTCGAAATAACCAATTAGATGTAATAAGAGTAGCAGATCCATCGTAACTCTTAATGGAATTAATTGCGATTGATTCTGTGCTATTAGATTATTCATTATTAGCTGGGTGTCACCTTAAAATTATATAGTATCTATTACAAACCCAAATCAAATTATTAGAAATTGCGAAGCTAAAAAAACACATGTATTCAAAATTTCGAAATTTATAAATACGTTTCAAAATTCGTCGGCTTTACTATATTAGATTTTTTTAATAACATTATATTAGTCTACATTAGATATACAGATTTTATATTGTTTCAATTTCTCCATATGGCGTGTTTTTTTCTGCTTTTCCAGTTTTTTGATGCAAAAGAATATGTGAAATGAATAAGATATTTATATCTCATTGTGTTGTAACAATATAAAAATAAAGTCCAAGGTTTATATATTTCATTACTACAACATGGAGTTGTAGATAAAGTATTAGTCTTTCTGCGTACTATCGCCAAACTTTATTATTCTTCTCTAACTGCGTCCGCCTGTACAATAAAACTTCACATTCTTCTCGTCATTCTGTCCTAAGCTATTTTTATAACATGCGGAGAAATTTCGCTTTCTAGAAGTCTGTAATTTTACAATGGAAAAGTAGAGCTCGTTAAAGACTTGAGGTATCTACTTTGAAGTATTATTTATATAAATTCAATAGGGTACCAGGTCGTGTTTCCAAAAATGGTATATTCGCTCTACAATTTTTTTTTTAGCTTGTAGTCCTCTATTTATTTCATAGAAGAAAAATTGTACAAAAGTGCTATGAATAAAACAAAACCAGAATATGACATAGGAGACGAAGAGATCTTTGGGGTACCTTACAAACTCCTTTAATGCTTTTTAAGATGAATTGTATCTGGATTTCGGACTGTTTTCTTTGGGGACTCCATTATAAACTTAAAATGCAAATTCGATTATTCTGGGACAGTTCTCAGCTCATGCCGGATAATCAATTTCTTTTATTTCCGAACAATAGAATAGATCTCGGTTAATTGAATCCTGGATAATCGAGTTTGTATGATAATAAAGTAATAAATAATATGATACTTGTTTTTAGAGCTTCTCGCCGCAACATATTTTAAAGGATGACATCCTTAATTTATAGTCCTGATAACGCAAGCAATAAAACAGCGTACGATGACCCTTCGCAGGACAAAAGCGTGAACAGCGATGGTAGTAAAAGTAATACCATAAGCCTATTAGAAAGCCAACGGAGTATAGCAAATTTTTACGATGATGCCGTAATATTTATCACAGGTACATTTCTTCATTCATCATTGTTTAATTAAATAGACATTACGATTTTAGGAGCCACTGGTTTCCTGGGTAAAGCACTAATAGAAAAACTGCTACGAACTTGTTGTGGTATCAAGGGAATTTATATTCTTGTAAGACCCAAACGTGGATTAAGCAGCGAGCAACGATATAAAGAATTTGTAAAACATCATGTATTTGATCGGTTGCGTATAGAGAAGCCACACACTCTAGACAAGCTCTCGTGTATATCTGGTGATGTAACACAGGACTTCTTAGGTACTTGTAACTTAATACAGCTTTAGAAAAGAATAATAGCTATTTTAAAAATTAAATCCAAGGACTAAACGAAGCCGATCGTCAGTTTCTTATCGATCACATCACTGTAGTTTTTCATAGTGCCGCTACGGTTAAATTTAACGAGGGTCTGAAGGAAGCTGCCAATTTGAATGCTTTAGGTACCCAGCGTCTTATGAACTTATGCACGAAAATGGTCAATCTGAAGGTAGGTAATTTTTTTCATATACTCCAATTAAGTTAATTGTTACTCCAAAAGAGTATTGTCCACATTTCGACTGCCTATTGCAATCCTGGACGGAAGTACATCGGGGAGACGGTGTACCCGCCAGTTCTACCCATGAATAAGGAAGCATTTCTAAGATGTGTCGATTTCTTACCTTCTGAAATTCTGGAACCAGTTGCAGATCAAATGAGAGTAAGATATTGTAACTCATTTGTAATCAGTCCTGTATATTTCAATGACCAAAGGGTCCCCATCCCAATACATACACCCTGACCAAATCTATTGCTGAACAAATTGTTATGGAATATAGTAGGCATCTTCCGATATCCATTGTTAGGCCGTCTATTGTTACCGCCGCTGTGGAAGACCCTTTTCCTGGATGGGTAGATAATATTCAAGGCATAACCGGTATTATGATGGAAATCGGACGGGGCTCGATAAGCAGCATTCTTGGAGATGAGAATTTGATTTGTGATATTATACCTGTTGATATAGTTATAAACACAATTATTGGCGCAGCCTGGCTTTCAGGATCGGGGTGAGATTTGATTATATCACTTGACCATTTATCCAACTATTCTTTTTAAGACAAAAGGAGTTCAGAGTTTATAATTGCACATCTGGTCAACTAAAACCAATCACATGGAAGAATTTAGGAATCCATACACTCAAGTGGGCTCGGGTTAATCCTTCCAAATATGTTATGCTCTATCCAGCATTCAGCTACAGAACTAGTGAATTCATGCACAAATTGTTTGAAATATTTGCTCATTTCCTACCGGCATTGATATTTGATGTGATTATGAAGTACCAAGGATCAAAACCAATTATGTTTAAAATTGCTAAAAAATTCAAAAGTGCTTGTCATACAGGTAACGAAATAAATTATACAAGAATTTTTTAAAAATAAATTTATTTAGGAAAGTTTTTTGCATTACACGAGTGGGTTTTTGAAAATGAAAATCAACAAAGGTTGGTCAACTATATTAAAATAGCGGAAGATGGTCATATCTTTTCTGCGGATTTAAGTACCTTGGACTATGATGATTATATCCGAAATTATATGCTGGGAATAAGGAAATATGTCTTAAAGGACGGTGAAGAAAGTTTGACGAGGGCTCGAAGAAAGGTGGCAATGTATGTATTGATATCTTTGAATAATATTATGGTTTGTACATTTTAAAATATATTGCAGTCTTTTCTGGATACGAACGCTATTTCAAGTGGGAATTATGTTTATAGCGTTGTTTGTTATAAAGATATTATTGCCATAATTAAGGATATCGAGTAGATATATTTTCTCTATTAAACATATACATAAGTAGAATAGTAAATGTTAAATACTAATTGGTGGATTTGAGCGTTTTCTGTAGTTTTAATAATATTTGCTGTTTTATTAGCAGTATTAAACATATTTCTATAGTCGAATTAACACCATTTATGTAAATCTGCGGTGCTCTCTTCATATATATAAATAAAATATTTTAAAATAAAACACATTTTTATTATATAGTGCACAGTTATTATATAGTCCAGCATGAAAACACAGAAATATGAGACTCATTCTTAAGTAGTATATTTTAGATCTAATTAGCGACTATACCGTGTTTCAAAACAAATTTTGAATTCAAAAAAATTCATTAAACTTTCATTTCCTAAATGTAAAACTATGCACAGAAAAAATGTACTAATAATTAAAAAAACATTTTACTATTAATATTAAAAACACGGTAAGAAGTAGCAATTCTATTACTAATGACCTAAAAACAGCATATTAATAATTTTTATTTTAAAAGTATTTACTTTGTATTTACCTTACGACTTTTAGTTTCGCAGCCTTTAAAGTATCGTCACTCTCACAAAAAGCATAACGTCTTAAACCAAGTAGCAGGGTCTTGTTGTAGTCGAACCAATTCAAATTTCTAAAATCGATACAGAAATCTTCTGCGTCTGCCATTTTCTTAGTGCTCGTAATAAGATTTATCATATTTTCAACTACGAAGTTCCACTGTCGAGTTGTGACAAAACGAGCTAAAGATGAAAATTGATTTACTATATTTTTTGTAAGTCAGCGAACTTACTCGCTTCAGCCATTTTTTTCACTCGATTTGTTCGATGAACCATAGTCGGTTTTGATCCCAGCATTTTGGAATAGAAATCGATTAAGATTGCAGGCAAAGTGTGAAACAAATAAGAAAATATTATGAACAAATAGTAGTTTTCCGCTAACAACAACCAGGGATAAGCAATATTTAATTTTGTAGGATATGTTGGTATCGTCACGTTAAGATGTTTAATAAAAACAGGTAAGGGTAAGGGATTTATTCCTCCAGATACACAATTGTATACTCGTACGTTGGGACTTCTAAAAATACTTTAACAATCAAAATTTATATTCTTTTGCAGAAATATACCTGATTATAGCTGTTTCTCTTGCTGCTGCTATGATTGTTTTAGCTACTACGTCGACTGGTATTATGTCTAACCCTACGTTCGATTTGCCATGAATGAAAAATATTGGACCTTGCCCAGCGGCTGCAATAAATCCGTTGATAGCTTGGAAATTGTCTACAAATCCCGGGACAGGTTCGGCAATAGAGGCTGTTATAATGGACGGACGGACAATACATATCGGGATCTTTTCACTCCATTCAGACACTAATTGTTCAGATATTGCCTTGCTTAATACGTAAGAGTTTTCGTATTGCCCCTACGAATATCAAAAGGAAGAATTCCAAATTTCGTTTAGTATTATAGCTTGATCTGTATTTAGTGAGTATTACTTATATATATAACTTTTGAATATTTAAAGTGACCGACTAGGGTTCCTTATCGTGCAAGGAATGTGTGACAATTTTCAAGTATTAGAGATATTTATTAGATAAGATTTATAAAATAAATGTGGCAGGGGAAGCCCACAAAACCGCCGAGAGCCAACAAAACTATTCACTTGTATTCTAAAAAATTGATACACCCTTAACTTCCGCTTTGAATTAAGGTTATTGAACAACACAAAAAAACGGAATTAATTTTTTCGCTATTCTTTGGTAAAATTTTATCAGTGATTTTCCGGCACTTAGTAAATTATAAGCAATAAAAGTCGATCCCTGCTAAAATTATTTTGCTAAAGACGCTTTGACGTTAAAACTATTCGAAATATAAATTTAAAAAAATTTCGTAAACCTGTTGGCTTCTAGGGGACTCCAATAATGCCTTCAAAATACTAAAGAACACGCATTTACAAACATGATTTCTAAAGACAGAAAACTAAAGACATGTTTAAAAAAATGAGAGATAGATAGCTAAATGGAACTATTGAGAAAACATAATTCGATGTTATATCCTCTTTTGGAAGATATTTAGCTTAATTCTGAAAGTTACCACAATATGATCGCTGATAAGGTTTAACATCTCTGGAGATAAATTTTTAACAATTGCCAAAAATGCTTCTTTTGAACAGTTTTGCAAAGGATAGACTTTTTCTTCAAAATTATTTACCAACGGATTGCAGTAAGCAGTAGAAATGTAGACAAAGCTCTGAAATTTTGAAAATGGTTTTGGTATGATACATTAAATCGGCAGTGCACAATTTACTTTCAGATTTAACATCTTGCCGCATATTTCCAGTATATTTTCAGTGCCTATCACATTCAGTGGCGCGTTCACGCCAAGTGGGGCGGCTAGATTTATCGACGCAGCGCTACTCACTACAAAATTTACATTTTCAATCAAAAGCTGACGATCCGAGTCCGAGAGTCCTTCAAAGATACAAATAAATAAAATCAAGCTAAATTTAAAAAGAAAAAAGTTTTTGTACCATTAAAATAAAAACAAGACAAAAAATTTCAATTGTAATATTATTATAATTAACCTACCCAGATACGGAAGAGTGAGATTTCCAGAAATCAGATGGAGTTTGTGAAAGACACGAGGATTTTCTTCACGCAACCTATCGAAGACCTAAATTTGAATTACTAAATAAGAGGCTGGATATAGCTGATAAATTTTAAAAAATATAAATACTTGTTCTTTTAAGTAATCTCTAAATCTTGTTTCGCTGTTTTTGTTTCTCTTTATACGAATTAATACAAAAATTGTTTTTATTTCAGGACAACTTCGGAGCAACTTCTCTACGAGCACTTTTCCAACAAACCCAGTTGCTCCTATTGTAGATTTTATTCGTTTTAGTTAATACGTTTTTTTAAATTTTGTTCAATTATACCTGTAACAAATATTACAGCGTCTCTAAAAAACTCACTAAGTTTTTCGGTTTGTGTTTCAGAAATTCCAATTTGCGTATGGAAATTGATCTAAAAACCATAAAAAATATTAATATCATTTATATTACCTGCACAAAAGAAGGGAATCTTTATATTCCATTCATTACAAAATGTAGAAGTATATAGACTATCTTTCTCGTTTAGGAATAATCGATATTCTGTTTGATTACCATGTAATTGTAAAACCCAGCACAAAATCGTCTCTCATTAAAAGTGGTTTAAATTCCTGTTATGTATTTACACAATAACGCAGTTGCTCTTATTAAGCAGAAACAGACAGACGGCGGTTGAAATACTTCAGTGGGAAATGGAAGTAATTAAATGCGAGGTGCATTGATGGATACTGTTGAGGATTTCAAGTGTTGATTTTTATTTTTGTTATATTTTGAGTATAAAAGAGCTACTGAATTAGAACATACAGGCCTAATCCAGACTCAACAAATAAATCGTAAAAGTGACTTAATAATTCAAAGACTAGTCAATTATCTCATCATCTCTAATTGGCTTAGAACGCAATTACTTTAGTTACATTAATAATGGAAGACATGGGAGTAGATTTTGCTTTAATAAAAGCTGAAATTATAAGATACACAAGCAATTTCCGCCTTGCAGTGAACAAATAGAATCAATTTAAAATTTTCCGACTTGAAGTGTTACATAACGTAAGACAATTGTAGAATTTTGTCAGGAAAAATCATGGTACAAGTTCACTTAAATCGCTTTAAATTTGTTCGTGTAGAAATAATTCGGTTCTGACATGTGGATCAATATATTATACAATTAAAAAATCTTGTTAACAAGTACACGAGGTTTGAATATCCCAAGGTTAATAATGACGAATCACTTTGAATATATAATCCATAATCCCAGTAAACATGTACTTGAAATAATGTACTGTTTACACATTAACATTTCACTATTAATTCTTTTTAATGTTTCAAATTTATTTTATTTCAACAATTGTTAAGCACAGTTTGGCCAATTTATCCACGGAAATTATTTTTAGTTCTAATTAATTGCACTTTTAAATTCAATTTGGATAGACATCTTTAATAATGTTCACTTTACATAGTTTTCATACAAACTAATACTATTTAAAAATATTAACCAAGACTATGGAGATTAATAAACTTATTTTATCAGTTACTATTCACCTCCTTTTTTATTTGATGCATTTCCACGAGCACTTTGCACAAGTTATAAAATGTAAATATTAATGAGAATGGTTTACAGAATTCTTCGTAGTAGAATGTAGTTTCAGGCGTTAAGATTCACGATGTCGTTATGTAGACATTTTTCGAAAAGGGTAATATTTATATAATCATGAGAATCATCCCCCCTTGTTCTGTAAGATTATTTTTTGAATGGAATTATCTCTACAGGTTTTTTACAATACGTGTAAAAAAGAGCCATGTTCGCACTATTCGCCTTCAGTTGAGTAAGTACTATGAAATTTTGAATAGTTCAATGATTGAGCATTTTCCCCTGACTGATGGTTTTGGGTTAAAGGTTGTCTCAAATGTGCGTCAATATTGTGACAATGTTCTTAAATGTACTCAAACACCTGGCAGCAGCATGTGCATGATATAAGAGCCCAGGTCGTGGACCCACATTAAGGTTAAAAATTGACCGTGGCCTTCACGGGAGAAATTGCATTAAATCACTTGTTGTTTTCCAACTCACTCCGTTGCAAGTCGAAGAATTATTATGCAGTTCTTTCAGGGAACTGATGCGAAATTTTTTCCAGGTCAAGAGTGTTCAACCACTGCGACGAGTTATTACACTAATTTTCTCGTTTCGCTATTTCCTTGTCCTGCATGTTTGGGGTTTTGGAGCACTTGTAAATGCGTTTCTACTTGAAATTTTAATACAAATTATGTTCTCCGCAAACTAAAAATTATATCTTGAAGGACTTGTTTTGTTGTTGTTTCTTTAAACAACTTGGAGAAACTTATAGAATATATTTTAATAAGCAGACCTTACACATTACTTTATTCTTCTTCTTAATTGTTCTTTTACTCCAATAGTAAATCTATGAACGTTTTATATTCTTAACAAATAAGCTGTTTCTTATCTTTCTTCTACTATTGCAAAAAACTAAGTAAATTAGTCTTTATTTATTTTTTAAACATTTGTTTATAAATAACGTAATAAAATTATGTTTTGTGAAATTGTACTATTTTAGTAAGTTTATCTAAAACATTTAGAAACGAAATTTTTTCATGCAACGTTTTTATCTTTACATATTACTCGATAGCGTTAATCAGAATATGAGCTGCTCCGAATAGACTCAACTCACTATAATCGTATTATTTCCTCGTCTTTCATTTTGTTGAACGCACTGTTTAAATTTGTTTGCTCAATTCGCGAAAACTGATTAAATAATAAGAATTTTTAAACATATCAGAAAAAGAAAACAATAAAATATCGTTTATTTTGAGGTATTTATTGCTAAAAATCCAGTTTTTATAAGTATATAAAGATACAAAGACTTTGTTAAAGATAATAAAA
Organism: Proctacanthus coquilletti; assembly: GCA_001932985.1. Classification (NCBI taxonomy): domain Eukaryota; kingdom Metazoa; phylum Arthropoda; class Insecta; order Diptera; family Asilidae; genus Proctacanthus; species Proctacanthus coquilletti. The sequence goes on from MNCL01000012.1 coordinate 118,632, forward strand.
ATAAGAGATTGCACGTCTAGAACTAAATACATTATATGATTAACTACAGATTATAAACAATTTTAAATTAAAATTGAAGAAGTTATCTTAGACAGACTTTAAAGTGAGAATTTTATACTTTTCAAAACTCATCGCAACTTTGTTGTTTTGTGTAAAAAATAATTAAATTGAACAAAGAAAGGAGTTACCTTTTTCTTTATATAAGATAAAAGCTAAAGAAGTGTATAAATTGAAATATCACTTCACTAAATTAAGAATATTTGCACTTCACTTTTTATACAAATCAGTAAATATTTAAAGTTTTAGCGAGCTTTTGCTTGGCACGGAGGTTGTTTAAATATTTGAGATCATCAATCCGAAATATTTACGAATTTGAGAATGTCTTTCGAGATGTTTTTTCTAGCGTTAATACCAACTAATCTTTAAACATAAACTTAAATTTGTCCAATTTATTTTAACTACTAATAATAATATAAGATGTCGAATTTTATGCGAATTTTAATTCAGAAGATATTTGCCGTGGAAAAACGTAAAATGAGAATTCGGTTAAATACAAAAATAAATTGACAAAGCAGGCAAACCATTCATATTTTCAATTTATTTTACTATGATCTATAAAATATTCGTGGAATAAACAAACCGTTAAGAATAAAAATAAAAGTATACTTGGGAATTTTTGATATGAACTCGTAATTCAAAGTGATGACATTTTTAGCATTTAAGTCGATGCCATTGAAGGAGTTATTATCTAAATATCGTCTAAAGCTAATAAAATACCAGTCTACTGCATGTATTTAAAAATAAGTAGAGAAAAAAGAAAATAATATCAAGAATTACTTCAAATACCAACCAGAGGCGGTGATCTCTTATATGTTCTAAGAAATCATTTCTTCGGGGAATTTGAATTGTATGTAATTAAAAAACAATTAAGACCTAAAAACAAAAATTAAAAAGCTGAAGTGTGTGGTAAAGTAAGGAATACAAAAAGGATCTAAATATTTAAATTTGGATGATTGGGTTTTTAAGGGCAATTAAGTGATTAAACGCAAAGATTTCGCATTGCTTTATATTTTATTAATTCTCAAAAAGTAATTCAAAAAAAATTCTCTTTTGGGGTGTAATCAAATTTGATTTGAAATTATTAAGGCATGTTGATATGGTGAATGGGATTATGTGAAAAATCATAAGATACAGATGTTGGTCGTAACTACGCAGACTTTCTTAAGGAAATAATTCTAATTTTTAAAGATAATTAAACAAAGTTTTATATTTTCAAAATAAGCGTTGTTTATTTCCTATTAAAAATTCTGAAAGCAAAGATTGTTCACTGTGAGGATCAAGGTGGGCTATTTACGCTTAAAAGTAGACAAAAATGCAATACAAAATCAATTAACAAAAATAGTCATATATACACTGTATATATGTATAATAATTTACAATTTCTAATTCCCCTTGGCTCCACCCTACACTTTAGAATCTATCGAGGCTCTAATGTATTCATCTAGTGGTATTTTACCTTTTCGTATACTCTCTTGTGTCAGAATTTCTTTAATAGCTGCTTCTTTGCTGCAAAACAGAAGTTGGTTTGAATTGTCGATATATTTCTGCAGACTTGGGTCCATATTTTTCAAAATTAGGACAACTTGATGCTTTCCCAGTTCATCGGCTAGATTGTGGAAACCACGAGCCGACGTGTAATCCAGGCCAGATATTCTGCTACAGTCGATCACAACAGGAACTTGATAGTCGGCCGCGGCACACGCACTGGCAACCTTCGCCCTTAGGTAATCAACTCCGGGGAAGAAAATTCCTGAGTTGGGGGCAATATACACGTACTGCATGCCTTCGATCTAAGGGGAAAAGAATTCATGAAGGTCTCTTAATTTATTAGTACGAAAAGAGCTGCTCATTAAATTAAGGATTTGTAAAAGATGTTGTTTTGTTATACAGGGATATATACGGGCAGATAGAAAATAAAAGACATACAAGAGTACTACCTCTTTCAGTTTCACTTGCGTTTTTGGTCTAGCCCATCTGTAAAGCAAGTGAAGGACGTTGAGCAATATTCCAAAAAAGAGACCAATTTCAACTCCGATTGCTAAGCACACTATAAAACAACCGAACCATCCAATTAAGTCACGTTTACACTCTCTCCACAGTCGTAAAACAATTTTGAAGTCAATCTGTGAGATAGAAGAGAAATTGATTTCTACTCAAGAAACAGGAATCGTATAAAACTCACCATGAAGACAACAGCACATATGAGGACGGCAGCCAAAGTCGATTTCGGTATATAGTGGAAATATGGCGTCAGAAGACTTAGAGCCAGAATTACAAGAGTGCCAGAATAAATTCCAGCCATTGGTGTTTTTACACCACTAGCTTGACTCACAGCCGATCGCGTGAAGGCTCCGCAAGTTGGCATCGAACGGAAAAAGGAACCGATTAAGTTGCACAATCCAAGTGTCAGCATTTCTTGTGAAGCATCAATAGTACCACCCGAAGCTATAGTATTGTATAATCAATTAACATCGCGTCAAACATAGTTCTGCTATTCAATTACCGAAGGCCTTAGCAATTGCTACATTGGCTAGAACGGCCACAAGCGGAACGACAATAATCCCTGAGCCCAGTTCAAAACAAATATCCATTATAGTATAAGTCTCGTTTCCTCTGGAGATCTCAAATGGTGGTGGCTGGAAAGATGGAACGCCTCTCTCAACATCAGCAGAGAGACGAAAAGGAATTTTATCATTGGTTTCCGACGTCCATATGTAAGCTATTACGGAAGTTATCATCACCGCTAAAGCATTTCTTGAGATGCTGATATACCATAAAAGTTTCTTCAAGATTTTCTTGGTCTTCGTGTTTGTCTTTGTAGGGATCTGATTAATTTGCTACAAGAAAAATCTCAAAATGTTGACAAACTTAATCAGAGAATATAAATCGAAACTTACTCTTAAAGAAATCAAAAATATGATGCAGAAAAGCCCTAGCAGGCCATCACCTAACGTTGTTTCAGAAATTTTGTGTACCAACTGGACCATTGAATCTGTAAATCCCTTAGACGGAAAGGTGATACCCAGAAGATTCTTTACTTGAGATCCAATAATGATGATTGCAGTGGCTGATGTAAAAGCACTTGTCACAGGGTCCGATATAAAGTCAACTAGAAAACCTGGAAAATAAGGTTTTCATAGTTTTTAATCAAGTCATGGAGATTTATAGACAGAATAGCAAAGGCAGGATACTTTTGATATTTCACATTATTATGTTAACATTGCAGCAAGAAATTTTCTTTTCTTTTAAGCAGTTAAGTGATTTTTCAAACAAAATTGTAGGTTATCTTACCTAGTTTAAGAAGGCCCATTAAAAGTTCCACAATACCTGCTAGAAACGCTAAGACTATAGCAAACTCAACAGGTTTGCCATAAGTGTACTGCAGGGTCAAGAGGGCCATTAAGCTGGTCGGTCCAATAGAGACCTCCTTAATAGTTCCAAAGAAAACGTAAACGAGAGATCCTTGTAGAATAAAATAACCGAGATTAATGGAGCCTTCGGTAGAACAAACCCGAAGCACCTACCCATAAAAGCCGCATAAAGTCCATATTGGGAAGGGAGCCCAGCTAAAGCTGCATAGGCAATACTCTGGGGTATAATGGTAAGTCCAAGTGTGACCCCTGCTATAAGGTCAGCTATTGCAAACTGCTTGTTGTAACTCCGTATCCAAGTCAGAATGTAGATCCGCCGAAGAATCCAATGCTGCTTCTTCGGCTTCTCTAAGCTTACTGCATTCACAGAAATATTGACCACAGCAGACTTATGCAGAGCCTTCAATTCCTCGTTGTCCGACACTGAAATTAAACAATAAATCATAAACCCTGGTAAAATGACGAACGTTGTTCCTTATTACGAAAAATTAAGATTCGATCGCGGTAGTTGCGCGAACTGTGTGCAAAATCATAATTAAATTAATGGACAAAGATCATTACGGGCTATTCAGAAGCACTTAACCACATTACGATATTGCTAACCATTAGAATCACTGAAAGAGTCACGACAAATTACGAACGCGGGAAGCACACGTTTCGCCCGACATAGCATTGAAAGCAACCGGCAAAGCGTCCATCCACTTGGTCGATCTGCAGTCAGGTCAGGTACAAATCCGAAATATTATTGTAATTACACTCTTCGCCGAGATATGCTCCGCGTTTGTTGTTTTAGATTCTCATCAGTATTTTAAATATTTATAAATGTCGCGAGATAAAATTTGTCTAGAGTCGCTGAAGCTATATTTTATGCCGGGCAGCTTAGATAATTCCAAGAAAGCGCCCAAGTTTGGCTCTACTCTAGTCACTGACGCTAAACAACATAATGGAAGTTTTTAATATCTTTAAAGGAAGCTGCGGCTAAGGTGTAATATTTGCAAAAAAAAATTATGAATGATAATAATTTCGAGGAAAATGTACTTTATAAAAACTTCAAAATTAGACCTTCTATTTATTCACATTGATTGAAGACGTTGACGATGCTTCTCTGTATTTGACTTGAGTACTTTAAGATTGAGACCGGCGATTTCTGGGTTTATTTTCTTATGCAAATATATCCATACTTACACATTCTGCAAATGAGAACCACCAAATGCGATTTAATCGAAAGAAAACATCTTCATTTTTTGCGCTTTTTACAAAATATCTTCACATAGAAATGTGCGTAGAGCAGACTATTTGGTTTTTGTGTTAATCTTTTGTGCTTGAGTGAAAACACAAATAATAAGTATGCTTAGCATGAGGGGTATTCATCGCATAGTGTACTAGTAGAATCGGAAAAGATAATTACTTGTAAAGTAAAAAAAATTTTGTGGAATTTTGGAAAAAGGATTTATATGCAAGATATGCTAATGGAATGTATAGTATTCTTTATATAAGCATTCGCCAAAGAAAAGATCAAAATGTGTTCTCTGAACTATTGCCATGTGGTGTAAAGGGTATAAAGGAATAAATCGTTTTTTTTAATTATCCCAGAAGGATTTTTAATAGCTTTCTCTGAAACAAAGCTACAATGTGGATTATTTGGAACCGATTCTTAATTACTTTTATTGCAGAAAAATTTTGCTGACATCTGAAAGGGTTTAATTTACTTTGCTGTCGAATTGATTCCCTACTTTAAATGTACTAGTTAAGGTACGACTTCATTTAAATATGTTATTATCTATATTATATTTTATATATATATATAACCGAGGTCGGTAAAAATATCTAGATTTAATCTAAAAGTTCGTACTTTCTACTACAATAATTTAGTAATATAAGGTGATGACAGAATATTAAAATTAAAGTGTAATAAACAGAGTTAATAAGTAAATATTGTTGCTACCACAAGTTTAAAATGTTTGAAATTTGATAACATGAAACGTGCACGTTTGACACGACAACGTGTTAAAAACTCTATTCAAGTGGGCTGTTTTCAACGTCATTGCATGCTAAGCTTGTGAAGGTGTTGTAAAACGCGTATTACCCAATTTTGTAGATCCAGGTAATTACTGAACAAAGAAGATCCCCCCTACCATTAAAAGGCAAAGCCACTTCCAAGTGGCGTTAAGCTCTTTTTCTTCAAAACATCTTCGCTGGGGTCTCAAGCAATAAAGAAATGTCCGAGAACGAAGACATTTATAGAAGCCAGGGATATTCCGACATGGAATGCAATAACCAGAAGAGCCATTTACGCAAATATTTGGCTCGCGGACGTCAAAGCAAATCTGGAAGTGCAAACAGTTCCTTGTATAATCTTTCCCTTGTTTTTAGGGGAAGACTCAAAACCCTGATAAGCCGGTAAAAAGATGCTCTTGTTAGCTACTTATTGTTCGACTGACATAGGCAGTGTTTGTCAACTATTTCGGGCTTTCTATTTCCAGTAAATTCTTAGAATTCACTTGTTTACACATAAGACTCAGTTTTTTAATACGTTACTAGCCAGTAAGAGATTAATTAAATATGACCTAAAAATAAGTTGTTCACAAGCACAGGGTCTCGACTTTTTGAAATAATTGATCATTGTTTAACAATTTCAGAATTTGCTTACTTTTTTCTTAATATGTTATATACCCTCAATAATAAAACACACCATTCTGTGTCACTAAGTCTCTCAGTGAAGACGACGATTATGCCTGCGACTTAAAAATATAATTAAAAGGCATATTTTATAAAAATAAATACATCGTCTATACGAAATTTTTAAAGTTTACAATTCTAAGGTAATTCGTTTTCAGGTCTCGTTTTCAAGAATGTGAAAGAATGTAGTTATTTACTGAACTTGAAATGGAAATTGCATTGTATTAATTTGTAAGAAAATGCTGGATAAATAAAAACAATTATATTTTTAAGTGACGTTTGCGGTGTACAAATAACATAGGCTAGTATCGAAACGGCCTTGTGATTCTAAAATTTTAAGGAAAAACACAATACATGAATCTTATGAAATGGAACACAGAAACATTAAGTATTTATAAGCTAAGCAAACAAATATTAAACAATAAGAAGAATAAATGGAACAATTTAAAAGGAAAAATTCACGTTAAAACGTGATAAACGTGATTTCGGGTTAATAATATTGATGTAATTCGTAAAGAATGGTAAATAGTTCTAATAAAATTGTTCACTTGTTTCTTCAATTTAGGGGTTTTTATGTAATACGAAAAAAAGGTTTTTTATTTACAAAATATTGGTAATTTTGGAATGAAAATTTCGTTGTCGTCGCGACTGGCTAGCTATTACTATGCTGACTTGGCCTCTTAAAAGCTAGGCTTGTAATGTGGGTGTTATATCAATTACTAGTAAGAAAATTAGCCCACTCCAGGACTAAGACCATGTTCAGGGCATTCTGGCTTGCCTAGGCTACTACCAAGGCAACCTCTTGAGTCCATTAACAGTGGAAATTTGTGACTTTCAACAATGAAAAATTTTCTAATTGCAATGATGCTTACACTGAGCTAGGTTTTATTTAATTCGAGTCAAATTTCTAGTTACTTCACATTATTACAAATATTAGGAGTGAAGTCTATTAAATAAATTTTATGGACATTTGAGTAGGCAAAAACGCATTATAAATGCACATTTTCTTAACAGTCTTTAAAGGCAGGTGATCAGCATATCGAATATTCGTATTTGTAATAGCATGAAAAAAGGGGTGAAATTCGTTTCCGAACTGTAGATTTTAGCCTTGACGTTATTTTTTTCAGAATTTGTTTTTTTATCGCATTAAACGAAATTCTCTAAATTTATAAACAACGCGACACGCGCATCCAGATAAATTTATATCTTCCGCTGATTAAATAGTTTAATTGTTCAATTTTCAGTCCATTATATAGAAAAAGTTTCTACAGTAATGACACTACCCTTGAAATCTTATTTCATTTTTGTAATTTTTTAAATTCAGTCAATGTACAACTACACGCAGTGATTTCATAGAGTTCGGTCTTCGGGCGTCTAAATATTTAACACACCACTAAGGTTCTTAATTCGAGTATAAAGGCGAACAATTAGTAATAAAAGTAATAAATTAGCACAAATCCTAGTTTGCTTTAACTGATAAGGTAGTCGTACCGAAAGCCTTGTTGAGCGTACCATGGTTATTCAACTCCGGACCGGGTTTATTGTTAGAATCACTACTAGAACCGATTTCAGCGACCGTTTGCATCTTCTGGATAAAACTGTCTACTGCGGCGGTAGTACGATACAATTATTTATCACTAGCGTAACGCTCACTTGATCGAAATAAGTGCAAAAGCTTACAGAGCGCTTTGAACGACGGTTAGGCGCTAATTTCACTAAGGACGGTGGAAGGTAGAGCTGCATACGTTATGACTTGGCTTTCAATTTGCACGCGGCATTGTCAATCGCATCAATAGCTTCACCGAACTCAGGCACACTTTCGTGGGGTTATTTAAAAAAAATCGCTTCCTTACTTACTTCCAATTGAGCTTATGTAGACAGCGGTGGCAAAAACTGGGTTCTGGAAGAATGCTCGGTGGATGTGGTACTTGAAACGGAGAAGAATGGAACAGGTCGATATTCGACAAATCGCGACTGAATTTCAGGTGGTACAAATTAGAGATTCACACGCCCGATCATTTCAGCACAGGTGCTGCGTTGAAATGTGATAAGAATCCAACTGCGGTGTCCCTTAAATTTGCTGCTACTATTAGTTTTCAGCTATGATAAGAGCGACCTTTTGTTATCTCCACGAGCGGTATGTAGATGCGAAATGTATTTTAAAATCGTCATGAATGCACAATAAAAGCCCAATTGAATAATTGTTGCGTTGCGTGAACGCCTTAACTTCACACAGCATCCAGATAAGATGGCAAGATGCTTCAGTCTGCCTTTAGCGGGCACTTGTAATCTGGTTATTTACCGCCTCGATCGCCCACTTACTTACTTTTGGCGTTTTAAGTGAGATTGCTACAGATACTGCGAGACATTTTTGGCAGGCTGCTTGGGGTATCCATTTCCTTCCGTGGATTAAATAACAAGTATGACTGTGCAATCCTGCTATATACATTCACCTTTGAAAAGCCTTTTTCTGTTTGGAACTGTGAGGTTACCTCGAATTATTGCAAATGAAGACAAGAGTAGTTTGATTTGAACTGGATGGATTTCGCATTGTTTTGATTATATTCATTTTGCTACAACGCAGTATAGCGAACATTTGTATATTAAGCTTAGTGATTTTAGTATCATTTATATGCCGTTATGAGCTGTTGAAACTTTAGTAATTAATCCATTTATTAATTTTTGTGGCTGTTTTTAAAATATATTACTTCCTACATATTATTTTAAATTCTCAGAAAAAGAAGGAAACATCGCATTTTCGATGTGCATTAAAATCCCATTAAAAACATTATAAATATCAACTTCCATAAATCAATATTGTCTGAAATGAAAAAAATTCAGCATATTCAAACATATGCAAATAAGAATCAGGGACGGGAGCTGATAATTGAATTAATTATTAATATAACTGCTAACCAGTTTTATCAACTTGATGCACAAGTTTTTCACGTCTGACTGCATTGGTGTAATGTATTACTACATTTTTATAAATTCCTACTTCAGATAACTACAAAGTGCAATTCTTCAATTATTGCTGTGTACTTACCTCTAGAGAATATCTAGAAACTAGTTCAAGAAGGGACTTTATTGTATAAACAATAAAATCTTTATTGTGAGTGAAGATATAAAAATAAAAGATGTCGTATAATAAAACTTTACTATTATTTAACAGCAAGAGAAATAATATAGTAAATAACATTCGAATTTATAACAATACTTAATCCAGAAATTTAATACTGCAACAACGAGCTAAAACTCTAAAAACCACGCTGTCCAGCAGCTTTATGGTTCGATTTTATATCCAAGATCAATAGAAGCTCTGACATGATCCTTAAGGCTGATTACACCGTTCCTTAAAGATTCTTGCGTCAGAATTTCTTTAAGTCTCTCCTCCGTTTCAGTGAAGAAGATATTATCGCCGGTATCTATGAGCTTCTGGAAGTTAACATGCAAATTGTGTAGTATGAGGGCTTGAGCGCGTTCTCCTTCGTCCAAGTCGTTTCCCAATTTCGAGATACCTTGCGCGGCGGTATAATCAAGACCAGTGATTTTTTTGCAGTCGATAACAACTGGAACTTGGAAGTCTGCCGTAATGCACGCATTGAGAGTCTTCTCGCGCAGGTAGTCAATGCCCGGAAAATAAACGCCGTTATTGGGTGTTACTCGGACGTATTGCATCTGGTCCATCTATTGCAAGAAAATCAATAGTTTAGATTGAAGTTAGGAATATAAAATGCGCACCTGCTCCAATTTAACTATGACTTGTGGTCTGGCCCATAAATACAAAAGATGAGCTGCGGTTACACCAATTCCGAAAAATAGCCCAACCTCCACTCCAAACATGATGCACACGAAGAAGCAGGACAGCCAGGTGAAGAGATCTCGCTTACATTCGCGCCATAAACGAATTGGTAGCTCAAAATCAATTAGCGTTACAATTGCGCACATTAGAATTGCAGCTAAGGTGCTTTCAGGTATATAGTGGAAATAGGGCGTTAGCAAACTCAACGCAAATATTACCAAAACACCTGGAAGTAGAAGTAGAGGTGAAGAGTGCGGACTTTAGATTTGTATATTAATAAGATACCTGAGTATAGCCCCGCGACAGATGTTTTGATCCCACTAGCTGCACTAATGGCTGCTCTTGAAAAGGCACCACAAGTGGGCATGGATTGGACTCCAGATCCTATAATATTGCAAAGCCCCAAAGTCATTAGCTCTTGGCTGGCATTTACCAACCCTTTAGGAGCTAAATTGTTAAATTTAATTATTATTAATTTGTTTACTATTACTCCAGTCCAAAACTTACTTAGAGCCTTTGCAATTGAAATATTTGTCAAGATGGAAACCAAAGGTATAACAAATATTCCAGCTCCCAGCTCGGAGCATATTTGAAGAAAGTTATAAGTGCGATTATGTGCTTCAATATAAAATGAAGGAAATGTAAAATTTGGCAGGCCTGGGACAACATCTTCGCTTAGTCGAAAAGGTACTAAGTTCTCTCCAGACTTCGATACCCAAATGAAGGATACTGTAGCAGTTATAACAACAATTAAAGCGTTCCTGGATAAACTAACATAGTTGCAACAACTTTTCCAAAATTTTCCTTTTGCCGTTGATTCGTTAAATGGAATGCGTTTTAGTTGCTGCAAAACACTTATTACTTACGAAACTGGTGAAACCGTACTATACGTACCTTAAGAAGAATGAGGAAAAATATCGAAGAGATGCCCATTACCGCATCACCCAGTTGACTTTCATTGAGCTTGTAGGCCAATGTTTGAATTGAGTTTATGAAGCCGGGCACTAGATATTTTATTCCGAGAATCACCTTGACTTGGGACTCGATCACAAGGATCGCTGTTGCTGATGAAAATGCTTTGATGACGGGCATAGAGATGAAATCAAATATAAATCCTTTGAAACGATAGTAAAATCTGTGAGTCACAAATTTTCGAATTTATGTTTTATGTTTATATACCACTTTAATAATTATTGTTTCATCTAATTAAATATACTAACGGCACCTATTATATAAAAGTTTTAAATTAAATGTATACTTTTAACGTGATAAGATATTTTAACAAACAAATTTGAAGAAATTGAAATTATTACTAATTACATTCCACAAATATGCAAGATTCAAATTAAATTCAGTAAAATCCAAATAATTAATTTGCAAATAATGTTTTCCAACTGAATTCAAATCCAAACTCCAAGAAAATTGTATTTACATTAAAAAATATTATTATATGGATGTAGTAAAACGCGTTCTAGCAAATAGATCTATATTATAAAGCCAAAATTGTAATCACCTACTTAAAAAAACATCACTATGAACTTCACTTGAAGGCAAACAATATCGATTTTTAACGATAGATTAGAGCGTAACATAAAAATTATTAGCTTTTAATTTACGTAATTGTATTTCTTCAAAATTTATATAAAAGAGATATATTTTGTTGTTTGTTTCAAATAAAGTTTACTTTGATTTAGATTTTTTACCTAACAGCGTATTATAGAAAAGATTTCTACTGTTACGAATTTAATCAACTGTTTCTTTTAAACTAAAGTTTGCATCCAGCGTCATACTTGCAATATTTTAGAAGGTTGATGGGAATAAGATTCCAAAAATTCATGTATAATATTCTTTTAATTCTAGCATTCTGATTTTGCATTCTATTTATTATGTTTATTGCACTTATTACATTTTAATGCGAAAAAAAGGATAATTGTGAATATATTAGTTCCTCATTACTAGTATGATCAAATCTCAATACCTTATATGATTTCGAAGTTCTATAGATTGGAAACGATCAAAAATAATATTTTGATAATCAGAAAAAAATATCGTTTACAAGATAATTCATTGAACCCCCGCTGATAAGGACGTTCTATTTATAAATATCAATTAATCGGGTATTTGAGTTACCACGAACCGATCGGAATTCCTGTTATGATTAATCTTTTTTACTTTTCAACATTAAAAACTTTCCGAAAACACCGCAGACGATAAGACGACAATATCCGACACATCCGCAAAATATTCCGCATCAGGATTGATATGTCGCTTATCACGAGTAATTAGAACAATTATGACCAACACTCGGCACCAAACACAGGGCGAATTGTAAATTTATTAAATAAACGCAGGCCTGCCTTCTTGTCGCTCGCAGCGGCACAGAAAGCGAATACACGCGCTTTGCAAAATTTGATTAAATTATAACTAATCGCACGAAATGTAAATTAATGATTTCCGCTGGGCACATAAGTCTCACTCGGTTTTTAATAAGCTAGCTATATATCAGATCTGCCCTCAGGGTGTCATGAGATGGACACTGAGCAGATTAATGAATTAGATTAGTGAATTTTGTAGTTTTTTATTACCTAGTTTGAAGATGCCCATCAAGAGCTCAACGACTCCGGCCAAGAAGGTGAGGATGAATGCGAATTCGATCGGCTTTCCCATGGTGAACTGCACGGTGACCAGGGCCACCAAGCTGGTGGGTCCAATAAGCACCTTAGACACGGTCCCAAAAATTAGATATATGAAGGGACCTGAAATTTATACCGTCTTAAGGAAGCTATGACTAGTGACACGGATGCTGACCGATAAAAGCTGAGCAAAGTCCATAGTGAGATGGTAGTCCTGCGAGAAGGGCGCAAGCTATACTTTCCGGGATTATTGTAAGTCCGAGAGTTATCCCAGCGATTAAGTCATTTATGGCGAACGAAGGGTTGTAGGACCCTATCCAGGTGAAGATATAGAATCTCTGCATGAGCCATTTTTTCAATCTCGTCTTCCGGGTACGAGACGTTCTTCCTATTATAATGGTCGTACTCTGCGGTTGCAGTTTATTCGTCTCCACATCAACTTCCGTCGCGTCCATACTTCCAGTAAATCCCATTGAATTGGTTCGATTAAATTACACTTTCGTTGCGCACTAGCTACTGATACTATTTAGGATCAACTGCCGGGCGAGGGCTGTCTTATGCGAGAGATATAGTCTACCAGTGAGTTGTATAAGAAAACATTCCGCACGGGTGATAATTGAATTAAATCCTAATCGCAATCGAAGTGCGAGGTTCAAATTGGATGTAGAGAGGTAGTGTAAACAGTGACCAATTGTGTTAAGTCCAACGCTTCCTCGCGCGACCACACGTTGAATGACCAAGTGCACTAGACGTCACTAGTCTCCAGCCAAGTTGTCGCTTTGATATGATAGTCGCTAGCAATGTTTTATCACCTTGATCTCAAGTTATTTTTGAATTGACTTATCTTTCAAAAATTTTGTATCATTAGGGGTATAAACCAGACTTAGCTATCTAAGCGTATGTCTAATTGAATTGCTCAGACACCGAATGTTTCAATGAGTCTAGGAATTTTAGTACCAAGAATTGTGGGTACGAACAAGTAGATAATAGTGTGAATTGAATATAATTTCTTTGAATTTTATTTATCCTGGTATATTAAGGTAAATTTAGTATTAATCAAAAACAAGGCAATTTCATTGCGAGATACTTCTTTTTGTCATTGAGGGTACACTCCTGCAGGATAAAATAACCACTTAATTAAGATTTTTATACTAGTTAATTCTTTTTATTTGAATTATTCCAGGCATGATTAACTCTTTCTAGCCCTTACTTTTTTCTAAATCATATCAAAATTGACCCACACTACAAAGGAGCAAATCCACCATTGAAATATTTGTGGGGTAAAGCCCGACAGTTTCTTTAAGCGAGTTAAAGAGTTTTGTACAGTACGAGTTTTTGAAAAAAATATAAAATTTACTCCGTCTAGTTGTGTAGCTAATTGATTGATTTATTTATTATAATCAATGTGCCAAATAAACAAACCCATAACTCCCTGATAGACTAAAGGCAATAATTCAGATTCTAGGTCAATATGGAAGAATTGTAGAAAATCGCACTAGCCTCGATATCGTCTATGAAATGTAGGTACCGTAAAGTTTTGGAGTAAAGGAAATTGGTCGGGTTTCTTTTAATCATAAATTTTCTTAATACTGTAACGACAGGGTTGACGGAGCAAAGCTCTATTTACTAAAAACATGGCAAGAAATCGTAGACTGTAAAAATGTATTACTTCATTGATAATATTTATTTCAATAAAACATGACAATACCTCAGTAAGGTAAGTTTTATTATTAAAATAAATATAAAAATAAAGACTATTTATTGTTGACTTTAGAAAATATTTGTAACTAATGAAAGGTCCTATTCCTCGGAGTATGGATCTTTGTCAACGGCTGGAATTATTTTTGCAATTTCTTGTGATCAACTGGCGATCAGGTTATCTAACAAAAAGTTAAAAGTTGAGCAATTGTCCACTAGTACAATGTTTGCACTTGAAAATCACTGCAGGTCTCTCTTATCGCAATACTTGGAATGTGCGCAGAAATAAAGTGTTCAATTAACTAATCGATGTTCTACTAGAGGTGTGCTTCATTTGCTGGCCGGGGATTTCCTTCGGTACAGGTAGCGAAGTCAGTCATAAGCGCGACGGGAATTTTTTAAAAGAATTTACTAGGATTACGCGTTCCCCGGAAGTGATAATGTAGCACTCGAAGAGAAGTCGTTTATTGCGGCAATTAACCGGAATGTGGCAATATCATTCAAATGGAGTATTGCTTATTGCACTGAAATAGGACTCGAGTTCAGCTGTGCGTATCATTTGGTAAACAGTAAATCATATACCAAATAGTCTGTTGATTAAAATTACCTGTAATCACGTTAGCATTAATTGCTCTCACTTTCAATACTTACTTAAGAAGCTACTCAAAAATCTGGTAAGAGTATATTTTTTACACGTTTTTAAATAATACTGGTCTACAAAGTCACACTTTCACGCCGGAGTGGTTTTCGCGATATGTCTTAACTGGGGCCCGCACCACTTCATAGAATTTCCCGAAAAAGGTATGACACGAGTTCTGATTTACGTACACCTTTTCAAATAACTAACGCAGCGAAGGCCGTTTGCTTAATGAAGCGCGCGCCCCATCAAGAAAGAAGAGCCCGCAGATATGCAGAACCGGGATGCATTTCTTGAATTAAACATTAGATTTTGAATAGATTTCATCAATTATATAAATTAGTGCTTTATAGACAAATTTAACAACAAAGGGAGAAATTAATTATATTCTGGATAAACTTAATTTCAATTAAAGTAAAAATTACGTGGAAAATTAATTTTATACACGCATACTCAAATTGGATATCCCTAGTTAACCCTGATATTGTTATAATCAGTTTGTACCCGGTGACTTTCTAACGAGGTCGTTTGAGTTTATGAATGAGAAAATTGCGTTTTTAGAGGCATTGTTATAACAAAGGGAGATGGAAAATATTTTTTTATGTGCAGAGAACAACAATAAATTAGAATCAAAAATGATTTCTTGTTTTTAAATTGGAGAGGCAAGACATACATAAATCCTTCAGTACGAAAATAAATTAAAATGAATTTTCTCTTAACAGAATTTATTTTTAATACAAAATTAAAAAAAAAAAATTGAGAAAAGTTCCAGCAGCAATAAAAAATTTGGACAGTTTTTTTTTTACTAATTAAAGTGTAATAAATACGAATTACTACAATTCTTTTACCTTACAATTTCATATTTTGGTTGAACAATAATAAAATCAAAACGGCAATAACTTGCAGAGTGAGTCCTAAGATAGGAGAAACCCACAAAAAAGTAGTGATGTGAAATGCAAACTATTCGCTGGTGAAGTCTTTCATTAATAAAAATTAGTTTCCTAGGTTTGTACACATATTGCTAATATTTTCTTAAACCAAAGAAGTATCAAACAGCAGTACACTAATCTGATTATTGTACTTTCTTCGATATTTGCTCGACTAATTCATCGACTCGCTGACTGGCTCCTTTGAAGGCTTTTGGATGTGGTCCAATCATTTGGATGAATTGAGGAACATCCGGGGATACCTGATCGCAAATGTGTTTTATTTTCAAATCTCTAATCAAGGAGTTACGCGTGATATACTTACCGTTACAAAACGGGAAAGAGCTTTTAGAGTGCGGAATAAATGGTCTTCAGATGGTTGTGAATTGAAGAACTGCAGAATAGCCATAGTCAGTTCAACGGCAACATCGTCAAATACCTGAAAATTAATACTGTGATTTGAACAATTGTGGCAGTCGGCGCTTTTATAACATATATGGGGCTCTAAGTATTATTGCAATAACATGTAGGACTTGAGGTATTATTTTAATTTTCCGATCATAGGGACGCATGAAAAATATTAAATTTTATATTATAAAGAGAAAAAATATCAACGGAAGCCAAGTGCTTTGAAGAAGTTAATAAGCTGCATTCAAGTTTCGCTTCGTTAATGACTGAAGTGATGTGTTGCGAATACCTGAGATTTACTGCCTTTAGGTAACATATGTCGAAGGATTTTAGCTCGGTGAAATTTCTGCAAACAAAGTGCTCTGCAGAGTAACTGACCAATTATAAAATCCAAAAAAACAAAACATGTTCGCATTTTGGCTTTGCAAAAAAAAGAAAAATGAAAGGAATGAAGAGGAATATGGCAGCGGCAATGAGAAAAAATAAAAATTACATCAAAGATGAGGTGTTTAAAAATGAGGTTGTAAATATGCAACTTTAAATAAATCAACTATAAAAATAAGCGATACAGACCACAGTTTTTACCTCCTTGATGGCCAAGTTATATATTATGCATGTTCCAATATCCTTGAGAGTGGGACACGATGCTAATAAGCAATGAACAGCAACTTTTGTAGTTCCTCTAATATTTGAAATCTGCTGATTATTGTAATTCCATTCCGAGATGTACAATAGCCACTCCGATGAACTCAAATTTTCAAACAAATTGCACATCTGAATAAATTATTTCAGTTATTCAGTAATTTTTTCAACAGCATTAATGTTTTAAGATTTTAATTACGTACAAAGAGAGCCCAAGCTTGTTGTTCCTCTGGAGTATGTCTGTCGATATCTTGAGCATAATTAATTAGGACGTGATCCTTTCTGTCTTGGTGAAGTAGCAAGATTATGTCATCCTTAAGAGCAGCTGAGGCTAAGGCACGAATTAAGTGAACACGAGTTTCTGTAGAGAAGTTGGCCTCTCTTAAAACACGGCCTTTAAAGTGGTAAAGAGCACATCGTTAGAATTCTTACAACAGTTTTAGACATTATAATATCATACCAACAAATGTTAAGAAATTGTCGCCTAATGCCCAAGAACCTTCACCTTGTATTAAATATTGATGCAGTTCTTCAATTGAATCTTGTTCTTCCTTGTCCAACTTACCATCAAGTAATTTCACAAGACCCTCCAACTCCATTTTAGGCTAAACATAATCTTTATATAATTCTTCCTTCAATACTTTTATATGTATAAACTTACATCAATATCCTTAAAAACAAGAGGTGGTTCTCGATTTTTCCTCCTCTCTTCTTCCTCAGCTCTCTCTCTTGCTTCGTCTTCGAGCATTTGTTCTGAAGGCAGCATTTCACTTGGAATGGGTTCTCCGCTTACAGCCCCATTGACTTCTTGCTCAACTTCTGACATCGTGCTATTAGTGTAACACTCACTTTCTGATTCTAGAGACTTCGAACAATTTTGATCGTGATGCTTTCGTCGCTTCTTCTCCTTTTTCTTTTCGCGTTTTGCAATTTTTTCACGGATCGATTGACGACGTTCTTCTAGCACAAGTGATTGCAAACGAGCTTGTTCGATTTCCTTATTCAAATCCTCAAATCCAGGACTCGCTTCACGTGGTGTGATTTGTGGCTCGAACGAGAAACTGTTGGAGTTTTCAGTGCCTGCACTAATACTTTCTAGAATATAGGACTCATATAGCCAATACTTGAGATTGTTATTAGTTTATCGCTTGCCTATTAATGGTGTTATAGACTGTCCTAAGGGTGTGTTCAAAAATTCTTGTGGTAAATCTAAGATGTACTTTGGAATGCTGGTGCCACAAAGAAACTGACACAAATCTTCTGAAAATGAGTTACAGTTGTGTTTCAAAAGATTGTAATTCGATCCTCTGAAAAATATTAGTCTTAATAAGTTGCAGAATTTTTATATACAGATATTATATATTACATTCTATATTTTATTATTATATTTTAATAATAAATGTACGGCAGTTCTAATATCTAAGCAAAATTATTTCAACCTTATGTTGGGAATATTTTCTAAACGGGCATTTCTACTGGAAAACTTATTCGCCTTCCGATTAGAAATAGGAAAATAAGAAAATTGTAAACGAATTATGTTACAAAATCCCAGTAAAACTGTTCGCACTTCTTTCTGACTGAAAACAGAAACAATAAGTTATAGATGATTCAATTAGAAATTAACACGTAAGTTTCACTATGATTTAACAATTAGGAATGTTCTATAAAAATTTGGCAGACAATTGATATTTAGACGCCGCATTTGAATAAATAGACAGTCTCTAAGCTGTTTCGTTTTACCGGATCGGTCTAAATAAAGAAAAAATTCGAAGCACTTAGCAGTGACAGTGTCATTATCGAATAGTTGGAGACAATGCACCCTTGGACAGTATTTGAAAACTTAAAATGTTAAGGTCAACGACCGAATACAGTTGGCAATCGCCCAAGGAAATGACCATTAATGAACAAAAAATTTAGGGTATTTCACTTTAGTGATTTACTTAGTCATTTTTTGCAACTAATGAATGCAGATATGACTAGCAATTGGAAACTTGGCGATTTATCATATCACAGTGGGAAACTACAGCGAAAATGTGTCAAAAATAGTCACTGAAACATTCCACCTGAAAACTGAAATCGAGATTGCATTCCAACGGATAAAAATAGACAACCCACGAATTGACTCTCTGGAATTAATAGTGCATTCTAGTTAAAATGTCTTCACTCACCTGAAAGTACTTTCGGCTAGTCCCCGAATATAATCCTTGAACACTTGAAAGGGTATAAAAGTTTCACCGATCTTCTCAATTTTTCCAGGACGACCAAGAACAGTTCCACCCTAGAATTAACAAACATAGAACAGATATCAGCGACACTCTACGGCACTTGGATTTTCTTTTTGTTCATTTATTGTCTATTTTTAAGATTATAAGAGACATCAAGGGGCAATTTATTTATAGTACTGCAATAAAACTTTGAACGATAACAAAAATTAAAGAAAAATTCACAATTTGGCTAAGTCCTTTAGCGTACCTTATGGAAAACACCACGTTTTAACTTTTCTTTATTTTTCCCGGAAAATTTCGGATTGTTGCGTTCGCGTTCAGATTTCACCAGATCTCAACGGTGATCGCTCCTCAACCAACCGAGAAAAAATTCTCTGCAAAAGAAACCTAGTCGAGAAAAAGTTCTCTGCGGACGAAGGAAAGCCTGAGCGAGGTGATGAACGGTGAGGATTTTCAATGGAAACTAGTGGTGAAAAACGTTTTCTCGTTCGCATTTTATTTTCATCAAAAATTCGCTAGAGAAGTTTGTGTTTAATTTTAGTTAATCGTGTGAGTCAGAGTCGGAGACAAGAGCAAATAATCGGACAAACATACGTGCAAGCCTTCCCCCAGCGTACAGCGGAGGCAGCACTCGGAGAGAGAGCTTCCTTGGGCCTCCAACCAGGTCATCACATGAAGAGATATGAATTGTCTCATCGGATTCTTTCAGTTTTTTATTTCACATTGAAATTTTCCGAAGAGAAATTTCCTGACATTGTCGATTTTAATTCACAGCGCATTTGATTAAGAACTGGTCTATAAATAAGTGGCCAATACGCCATAAAGATCCAAAAACGTGCCATCTGAGGCTCTCCACTGCGGCATGCATCTTATGAAGACAGACTTGCCAACCGAAATTCGCTGACCGAACCCGATATCAACATCGCTGTTCCAAACGTATATTACTGATTGTAATATAACAATAAATAATAAGGCACAAGTACTAACGGAAACATAAAAGTAGGTACTAGTGTGGAATAGAGAACGTCCTTAAATATATGTGACGAGTAAAATGTAGTCATCAATCAAATGTGATCTCGAAAAAAATATATTTAACATTCTCTAGTTTTTTCTACACGTACAAAATTGAATTTTTGAAAGAAGAAATTAAAAATATTACGGATAGTTATAATGAAATAAAAAATTAAGGCATAATAATGGCCTATAACAAATATATGATGTTTTTTTATTTTAATACGCCTCAATTTGTTTTCAACGCAAATCTTAGGCAAATGTTTTGACTATATTTGTAAGATTTTTATTAGCTTCCTGCCTAAAGCATAAATGTAAAATAGGTATTCTGATATCATGTATTCATTCATTCATTTTACGACCACTGAAGGGTTTAAATGATCGTAGAAAAATATTATATACATTATAAAAGCTAAGTTAAAACAAGCTTAAAAACAATCGTGTTTTCATTGTGAATTAAAAAACCTTTAAAATACTTCCTTCATGTATGTAGCCTATTATTCGTGGAAGAAGGTAGTTCCAAAGCCAACCAGAAGTACCTTGTTACATTTTGAGCATTTCCTACGACAGTTGTAATCAAAAAATTTTTCTCATTTTAGTGATTTATGGCATTATGGCTATAACCCACTTCACCTTTTTCCCACATTAATGTCAAGATATAAACTTTTGCAAATTTATTCAATTCCTTAACATCTTAGAAACGCAGAAAATATCACAGCAACTTAGCGTTGGTGGTGGTCAGAAACAACACATGACTGCTCGGAAAATTTATATTTTTCGAAAGGCAAACTAAACGCCAAAGTTTATTTTCGAAATTAAATGCGACGTACTGGAAAGCGAAGTTATGAACACATGGGAATAATACCCCCAAGCGACAAAGGAAAACATTCGATGTTTTTTTTTTTTTAATTTAATAACTTAAAAAAGTATTTATGTTGTGCACTGCCTTTGGCAGCTATTCCTAGCTGTCGTGGGTGGATTTACCTACGACGAGTTTGCGATCGCCGGTGATTTCACAGACGATTATATTTATTTTGGCGTGTGGACGTGTATTTACCCGTTTAATAAGACACACCAACTCTAGTTTACTGTAGGCCAATGATTAAAATTCTTTGCTTGAGTACACACGTCGCTAGTACTAAATATTTTCGTAAACAATTCACTTACTGGGGAGCAGGACTGGATACCTTGACCGCCGTAGAAATACTCCTTGCCGAAAACAACAACAGCCGTGTGCCAAATTCCTTCCAGGTGACGACCTGCAATAGAGAAATTAAGTTTTTTCCTTAGTCAAAATAATTCTTTTTAAAACATCTAAAAATAAATTTGGCCAGAGAGTTATAAAATATAAAAGGAATAAACAAACCTAGAAGCATTTGTGACATCATAGAAGCCATTCCCTGCGTCAGATCGTAGATGTACAGCTCTACAACGTTGGTATCTCCTTCCTCCATGTTGACAAGTTTCTGATCTTAAATTTTCAACTCTATCTGCAAGTTATTAAAAAGATACGATTTAAAGCATTTCGGAGGAACAATGGGAGCAATAAATAAACACCGTGCAGAATGTGTCGTCTTTTGATTTATGTGGAGTGGATGAATGGCGTCATGAAAATTGCCAAAATGATCGTTCAGTAGATATGCGAAGTAATTTTTAAAATAACTTATGGCTAAAAAAATTTCATTCATACATTTAAGCATGAATTATTGCTTATGAAATTAATGGAATCATGGATACAACAACAGAACCGTATTATAGTGATGCCGGTCCTTAAATTAGCCATATTATCTCGGCAAGGCATCAGTCCAGATAAGATTGTTTGCATTTTACTTTTCACAATTCTTAAAGGCTTAACTACTTAAAACCATAAGAATACCTTCTACTTCCTTCTCAATGTCTCATGAGAATTCGTTGATCTTTTCAAGAAAACATAAAATCAACCACTTGTCGCGAATTGAAAAAATTATTTGTACAAATTTTTGGATTTAACACTTTAAACCTTTTGCCTAAACACGTTCTTGTTCGTTTACGTTATTCATAAAATTCCCGAGTATTTCCGAAATTTTCAAAACCTTTATTAGTTTCTCAAAATAATTTTTGATGAACATATTTTATATCCAACATATTTAGATGCTTGAGTTTATCATATGGATTATGTCATCAGAATTTATAAACTATGATTTAGAGATTTAGGTACATGTTAATCTTCTTGGAGTTATAAATTCTTCATGATAAATACTACTGTTTTTTTTCAATTATCCATTAAATTTGTTATGTTTGAATTACCCGCCAAGGCTAATAAAATTTATTAATTCACTAACCCGACAAATATGTATTTCCTTATTTTTCGTAGTAGGACGAATGTAGTTGTTATTTCCTTACGAACAAAGTACCATTTTAAAATTAAAAGCTCATGAGAATACAACGAACGTGATAATTTTTATAATTTAAGTTGTTACAACAATCCACATAAAGAGAAATTGATCTCGGACATAACTTGGCCCAATTTCAATTAAACAACAGAAAATGTATTATTCTTCATTTTAAATTTTGCTCACTTACTAATTTAATTGTTCATCGTCAGTTATATTTAGATGGAGGAATAATTGGATCTACTTAAAATAATTATGAGCTCAACTTATTGCAATAATTTAATATAATCGATTGTTTAAAGACAAATTTGAGGTCGTCCTTACAAAAATTGACTGATAGACATTTAAACACATTTGAATTATTTGAATATATTTCAGAATTGCGAATTTTTAATCACGATAAAAAAGTCTAACGAAATCTGAGGCAATATTATTTCACTACTAACTGCGATTTCGTAAGCGTCAACTGTGATTTTATAAAAAAAGGAATTGAAATAGCCTCGGACATGTTAATAAAACTCAATTCCCAGCGTATCAAATTTCGTCAAAATCTTACAAAAATTCCAGCCTATAATTTTTTGAGCACGAAATTTGAAATTTGTAGGATCTAGACAAATGGGGTATCAAATTTAAGGGTTTCGGATCTCAGAAAACAGTAACAATCAAACATTTCAGAAAACAAAGTGGAATGGTAGAAAATGCTGTAATATTGAAATTATTGTAATCCTATACATACATATACAATCCCATTCTACCAATTTAAACGATTTTAGCAATTAAATTCTTCGACTTTGTGTTTTCTAAGAAAATATCACGGTCTTAATTAGAAACGGTAAATGATTTATATTTTACTAAATCTAATAAAAATGGTGAGCTTTCTATGAATTACGACGTAATTAGTCATCAATCGTAAAAAGAAATACGAACTAAAAATAAACCCGGAAGTTATAAAAATCTGTTATCCAAGAATAAATTGACAAAAATAAAAAATTATGAAAGGCAAATAAATAATTTTACACTTAAAAGATAGGAACTGTATAACAATACAATCATCTTTAACTACATTTTGAATTGGTTATAATTAATAATTGTTGTAGTGTTTGGAAAAGAGAAAACCAAAGTAATAGGAAAATAATTTTGAAGAAATGCTTTCTTAGAACGAATATTATACAAACAAATACGAAACAAATATTATGCAAACAAATTATTTCTTCTAAATATAAAAAATGTATAAATTTTATTAATAGAAACGAAAATAAAATTTAATACAATTCCTTAATTCTTGTAATAATGGGGTGTAAGGATCTTACAATATACTGAAATTTTAATTTTGAAATTTAAAATTTTAAATTGAAATTTAAATTAAATTTTAAAACTTCAACGTTCAAATCAAATGCTTGAATTTTTAATTTTATAAACAATGTTACTATTTAACCAGTTAAATAATTTTCGTTAAGAAGTTCTATAAATTATATAATTTCATTAGGGATTAATTTATAAATGCTTCTTGGGAGGAACAAGCTGACACCACGTATGATGACTTGATATTCGGGAAAGCATATTATACCCTTTTTTCTTGTATTTTAATATGCCACACAAATTTAGATTAGATTGATTTACTTTTTAAATATAAATATATATTGTTTCAATTGAAACTTACTTTTAAATATCACTGAGTAGAAACAAAGTGTAAATTCCTTTATTCACTTCAAGTTCTTAAAAAAGAGCTCTTTTAGTAGCTAGCGAGAATGTCCACCCGCAGTTGAAGGTGCGGAATTCCAAACTACGAGATTTACCTATCGGTTGTGTCGGTAATATCAACGAATGATTGCCTCTCTCTGTGGTTAGTAGCACTAGTCGGTAAATATTTCGAATTTTCAGAGTTTCCTCACCACGCACGTCAAGCGAACTTTTCAGAATTCTAAAATAGACTTGATATGATTGCAAGATGCAACATTACTTCCTCGCAAAACGTCCAAGACCGAGTCTCCAAAGTTGGCTTAAATTAGCTAGTCTTAATTTAGACGTCTTAGCACAAGTTCTTTAACGGCCAAAATGCGACACGATCCGTCACGGGCTTACACTACAGGTCTGACAAGAGTGGTCCATACGGACAATGAGAAGTCCGTGCAGAGCCTGCGAACGGATTCGACTGGTCGACAATCGGCAGAAATTTACACCTGAAATATGCGAAGACGCGCCGAGATATCTGCAGATTATTTTCGCAGTATTTTTGGGCATTTCATCTAAAAATAACGGGCAAATTTTGTTGAGAACTTCTGAAGTTTTTATATCGCGCTCTTCGGCCACACAAAGGATGTAGAAATCTTTTCGGTCATTTGGATAGATTTAATGGACGTCGTTGTGGTTCTTTTGCTTAAAACGCTGACAGAGTTCTATTCCTTTCGCTCATCTTGGATAAAATTGGTGCAAAGACCTTCAGCCGGAAGTGAGAAACATATGCAACAAGACGAAAAAGATTTCAAATAAATTTTCAGGTAACCGACGCAAACTGTCCGAGAGCTGAAGGACGTCTAAAAATGAATTTACAAATTTCGTGGTGCTGAGGACGCAGTAACCAAGCAAGGTTGTGCGTTAAAATCACTTTCCTTCCAATGTTTTATATTTACGCAATTTAAAAACTATTTTGAAAAGTGAAATATTTTTTTTATTAATTCTAACCGATTATGTATTCAAGACAAGGTGGTTGTTTACTCACTTTACTCCAGGCGATAATTGACTCAACTTTTATGAGCTTACACTGAATCTACGAATTATGTAAAATCACAAAACAATTCGTCATCGGCAAAACTCCCAAACAAGAATTACATGACGTGCCATTTACGAATATGACAGTCTCGATGTTTATAAAAGATGGAAACAGCTGATTTGGTGAATTAAGGAGGCATTGAGGTGAATAGCAGCGCAGGTCAGACATCCTCAACATGTATCTATTTGGAACGACGGAATTGGGCTTGAGGGGAAAAAACTTATTGGCCGTAGAATTGTTAGCTTTTTTAAAATTTTTTACTTAATTTTATAATAATAAATGTTAGTTAGAGGCAATAGACAAACAAAATTCGGAAAAGAACGATGACAACAACGGATATCAACTTAGAAAGAACTGCGTTTAAAACCACCTTCACCGATAACTCAATAAATAGAAATTATTTGAATATTTCACAAAAGGGACCTTGGTATATAAAAAACTCCAACCAAAAGATGTTTAGGAGAAAAAATTAAAGGGGAAATAAAGAAAAACAGGAAACGACTTTGCATACGATTTACTACTTTCCAAATAAGAAACATAACTGAAAATAAAATTGCGACGGGTAATTTTTAAATAATTTTCTCAAAAAGCCATTTCAATATATTTATCACGTATTCCAATTCAATTATCAAAAGGAAATATTAAGCGGAATTCATAACGGAATATTTCAGGTAATCCACGCTGTGTCATTTCCCAATATCATTTAGCCCTCGAGGAACACTTTACTTAAGATGTACGTAGTGCCATTTATTGACTGTAAAAAGAATCATTATTTTTTAAGAAAATAAAAGAGTGTTTTAACTCTACTTAAGTCTCCGACTTCCTCAGGTTCGCACTCCTCTGCTGGCTCAGCCAGAATTTTATCAGCCTCCTCTTGAGGAATCAGGAATGGGGAATCAGTTACAGTCGTATTCACACTGTATAAAGCAAAAATTAGAAAGGCAATTAGAGGCAATTAATTGACCATACCAAGAAATAGAGCCACCGTCGAGTTCCTTCCTTACAAGACCCTGCCAGAATTTGTTCGTCTCAGCAACGACTGCTGTTGCAAATGCGGCATTCTTGGCATCACCATTGAATGCAAATTGATTTTCAGGCTTTCCGTCCGGAATCTTGTAGATCTACAGAAGCCTTAATTAAAATTAAAGTATTCAAAATGCAACCCAGCATCCCACCTTAAACCATTCGATGGTGGCTCTAAGTAGACCGGGGAAGAACTTTTCGACATCAGCAATATCGTTTACTTGATCCGCCAGAGGATCGTTTACATCGATCGTGATGATTTTCCAGTCTGTCTCGCCCTCATCGATGAGAGCAACAGTACCGAGAATTTTTACTTGTAGAACTTCACCACGTTCAGCGACACGATACCCAATTTCGAGTACATCGATTGGGTCATTGTCGCCTTTAATAAATATTTTGCCAGCAATTACAACCACTTAAAACAAAGATAATATTCAATTTCTCTTACCTTTGCAACTGGTCGATGGTTCGATATGATCAGGGTTCTCCCAGGTTTGTGGGAAAGCGCCGTAATTCCAAATGTACCCTTTGTGGGGGAAACAATTAGCCACAAAACGCAATTTTCCCTTCTTAACGTCTTGCTTAATGGGATTTAGTGGCGCTTTTAAATTGATCTATAAATAGAAGAGTTTGTTCTATTTAGTCATGTTTGATGTGCAGGGAGAAATTAAGATAAATGGGTTAAATGAGTTCCTCTATTAGCTCCAGAACATGATTGTGTCCGTATTCTTACCTCCATTTTAGCGTTTGTCCACCGTGGAATCTCCACAACCATATTGTAAACTGTCTTAGCATCATTGGCAAAAAGTGGAATGTCGTGGAGAGGTGAGATGGCATTTCCGGCCTCGTTTTCTGCAAAGATAGAATAGAGTTAAGGGAAAATAATATGTACAAATAAGGGAACATAAACATACCCCTATAACACGTGTCTGTAGGAGCTTATGAAGCTTGAAACTTATAATTTCTTTCAAAATATACTCCTAACTCTTCGTTTTATTTAAATACAGGTGATAGACTAAATAGGTCATAGCATTAGCAAGTTTGACAAGATCTTGGTTAAAAGGCTTTGAAAGCAAAAGATTTAGCTTTTGGTTTTTATGTCGAAGTCGTTCCTGTTAGCTCTGAGAAATAACGAAACCACAACAGACACGTCGTCTGAGACGAAAAACTAGCGAGTTTGTACTATCTGCTCATGTAAAATAGACCCTTTAGTTCAAGAGGTAAAAGTTGCCTTGCTAATCAGAAATTTAGTGGGTAGCAGCTTTCTCTAAAATTTATTTACACTACCACTCACAGAATCCCGCAAGCATTGACCTTTTGGACGGCGACCTTTCTAAATTCGCTGAAACAGAGCACCCATGTTCGACTACCATTTTCGCAACTTCTGAAATCCCTCAATTACATCACTGTTTGGTCATTCTACGTACATACCGATAGAATTTTATTGTCAGGAATGTAAAAAAAATAGTGTTGCTCCAATAGCCGATAATAAACTGATAGTCCGGTATAGTTACATAACCTCAAAACTTACTGAAGTAGATGCCGTAGCCCGTAGAGTTCGGCACTCCTTTTTCGACAGTTGTGTACTTCCCAGTCATTTTCCCGATGTACTGCCTCGCAAAGCTTCGAAACTGGAATAAACCAAACGATTGAAAACCAACTGGTGCGCACGGAATCTGGGCGGCTGTCAAACACCTGGGCAGGCACACGTGTGACACCGGCAACAATCGACCGAGCAGCATCCTGCGACATCTACTAGCACATAGATGCAATGCAGATACCTTATCAAACTCAGAAAATAGTGAAACGCGGACTCCCATACAAGGTCCGTTGATTTCGGTCCAATGGAACAGGTTTGCGTCTGAGGAGTGCTGCTTAGAAAATCTTGAAAAATCAAGAGAAAAATTGCCTAGATAATTATGCAATAATTATACTTCTAAATATTGCTGTTTTTAATAAATTCAAGCTATTATTTTTAGTTCATCTTCATATGCAAAGGAGAAAGGTCGATTTATATTTACTACGCATCTGCGATTTCAATCTAACGGCTAGCAGGTGCTACATTTGCGTTATTCATCGCGATTGCATTCCTTAATCTTCATTGGCTGCTTGCGACGTACTACACCATATTCGAGAATGTGTTGGTAGCAACTGCACCATGGTTGCGAATGCGTTATTAAATTTTGAGATATTTGATTGACGTCAGCTTATTGCTGGCAATACTTCTACTCTTTACACTTATCTTTAAATGCATTTAAGAAATTTCTTTTGCTTTCGAACCAGCCACGCTTATGGAAGCAAGAGCTTTCGAACCGAAGTATGAAGAACATCAAGTTGCGACACTTCAATTCATACTTCGTTTGGAACTCTTGAAAGCTCTACCAATTCAACCGCAGAGCTTCCAGCTATTTGCGAATATGAATAATATTCATAATAATATTTGCATCCCTATCATTTTGTACTCTTCATTAAAATGTCGCTACTTCGTATTATTCATGCTTCGGTTCCGGGAATTAAAAGTTATAAGTCGATTTGACTAATTAAACATTTATTAGCTACGAAAAGAAATTACGTATATATATTAATTTTAAGTAATTTAAGAGGATTTACAAAAATATTAAAATTTAGACGATTAGCAAGTACTTAAAGCTTTTCGTACGAACACTTGTTTCTTTTAATACAAATATTAATCCTTAATTGATAACAAAGGCAATTCCACTTTATGGATTATCTTA
The DNA here is from genome assembly GCA_001932985.1 of Proctacanthus coquilletti. Taxonomy (NCBI): domain Eukaryota; kingdom Metazoa; phylum Arthropoda; class Insecta; order Diptera; family Asilidae; genus Proctacanthus; species Proctacanthus coquilletti. The sequence continues at coordinate 147,624 of MNCL01000012.1, forward strand.
GCACGGATTGCAGTATGCTGAAGCATACCATCACTAGAATGGAAGACAGAATACTCTCGCTAACTCGTGAAATTCCACCTTTAAATCGGTACTCATTCTCAGGAAGAAATTCTCGAATGTGTCGTGTTTTGTTCATCATCCAATAGAACGCTTGCATGTTTCCTTGTTTCTTCAATTCATCCCCAACCAGGCGTCTTATTTTTGCATTGTAACCATTCAACCAGCGCTTCTACATGCAGAAAAAAAATGATTTAATTTTATGTTCCTTATATCTCTATGAGAATCTGGCTCACTTCTTGGGCACTTAACAAGGTTTTGTCTATAAGTTTAGGCTCATAGGGAACTAAGGTGACCTCCGTAAATACTAAGAATTTTTCACCCGACGGATGACGATAGCCAGTGTCCATTACTTGTAAAACATTTCCTAGACGGATTCCAAAGGAGCCGACTTTATAATAACCGGGTTCTAGAATAATGTAGAAGTAACATAAGTATATAAATACATTTCAGGCTCGAAAATAGTCTTACCGTTTGACAGAAAATAACCCTCATCGAAGGTGAATTTTTGATCATTTGTATAGGAAACATCAATCGGAGCTGAAAATACAAACTTTAATTTAGCGTGTATATGCTTAACATATTTAAAGAGTATCCCATAATTGGATCTGGTAAAACATACCACGGAAATTTTCTAACAAAAAAATATATATATACCTCGTGTTATTTAAAGTGGTCTATATCCGCTTATAAATTTTAGGGTATTCTTTACAGGATCTAATTACGGGATATGTTTTAGATTTCTTACGCTCTCTGACGGACAAATACGATCCGATACCGTGACCTGTTCCGTATGGATAGTCACTCATTGCGTCCCAAGCAGGCGTTCTGAAAACAGTGCCATCAAATTAAACCTTGATACATTTCTTAGATTGCTATTTACCTAGACAATGCGTCAATTTCCGACGGATGTAGATGAGCAGGAAATTTCAGTTTTGATAACATAATAATACTGGCTAGCACACTGGTGTATGCCTGCTTCTGTTCGTCTGTTGGCTCCCCAAAGTGAAAAGTTCTGGAAACATCAGTCGTGCCTTCCAAATACTGTCCACCGGACTCAATCACCAAAACATTCTTGTCAGTGACCTCAATATCGGTCACATTGCTCGGGGTGTAGAACGGCTGGGCGCTGTGTTCACCAAAAGCTACAACAGTTCTAAGGGCTAAGCCGTTGGAATGTGGCTGGGATAATCGGGATCGATCTACTTCATATTTGACTTTCAGCTCTGTCCATTTTTCGTCGTAGAACTGTTTGGAATATTAGGACCAGTGATAAAAACCCGTTTCAACACTCACCTTATCCTCAAGGTTGTACATAGCTTCGCACATTGCTGCACCGTCCCTAATGTGAGCAGTAAGCATTCCCGCTTGTTCTACGTCGTTCTTCTGTGCTTTCATGAATATTATAGGAGATATTCGTTCCAAAATTATACTCGGCTTAATGGCAGAATATATTGCTTCTGAGACCCCTTTGTCGAAGACACATGGTGCAGGTAGCAAGATACGCTTCCAAATTTGCTGGTAGGTACGCAAATCCCTCCACACCTCATCATAGTTCTTGATACTGTCCAAAACAATTAATTCTAAAATATTTTTTATAATCGATCAAAAATACTTACTTAACACAAGAATTGTTATGGCACAAATCTCCCTTAAGATGCAAAAAGACGACTAAGGGCACTTTCGATCTATCCGTGTAGAAAATCAGTTGATTATGGGTTACTAAAAGATATCCCTGCACTAAAGAAGTTTTCGATAGTGTTCCCGTTTAAACCCTACAGTACTTACCTTAACCACAGGGACGTACGGAATGTCGCGGCCACGGATGTTCAGTAGATAAGCAATTTCAGTAAGGGAAGTCACTATTATAGCGTCGCAGAAAAGCTCCTTTAACGTTTGACGAAGTGCCTTAACCTTTGATTGCCATCGCTCGCCAGTAAATCTTACTTCATGAACCTTTATTGTAATCTGTGGTGGCGGTGGTCTTCCATTCTTCCATATTTGGTCAATTAGATTGTTATTGACTTTCACTAAATCAATTGACCTTTCACGTAACTGAGCGTCCCATTGTTTCCAGGTGTGGTGCGGAACAATATGAGGATGTGCCCCAACCCTACTATTCGCAGGTAACATTGACTATGTGGACAACATTTTAGTATAATTTCAAATTGTATTTGTAAATACCTACCATTAGCCAGTGGGTCACGGTCATCCGATGTTTTACTGGATAAATCTCCCACAAACAGTCCAGCTCCCCATTTGCTTGCTCCAGATATCTGTCCTCTGTCCAAAACGCTGCGCTATGCAGTGTTACAGCAACCAGACCTATGCTGCCTGTGAAGCCAGTCAAAAATTGCATTCGCTGGTCGTGAGCAGCTATTTGATCATTGAGGTGCTCATCGTACCACGTCAGAATGTAAGCGTCTATTTCAGGACCTCTTGTACTAGCGCGAATTAGCATTTCTTGTCGAAGTGCATGGAGCCGATTTCTCAACTCGCTCGTTTGATTCTAGAAAGTTTTATTGATAGCGTTTACTAACCAGTGATATGAGCCGTTTATTTTGAAAGTGGCATTAGTCAATTCAAAAACAAAAATTATTTCATATTATTTTGGCCTTTTCTAATAAGTAGAAGCGAAAAATATGTGAAACAGAAGTTTTAAAAAATATTGACTAATGCCACTTTCAAAATAAACCGCTTATATACATATATAAGCCACTTACTCTAGAATGTGGACATGATACTCTTTCAATACCCCGTGCTTCTTCTGATGACTTTGCAGATAAAGCAACTGAAAGATAAGCGTTAATTATTTTAAATTGGTAAAAGTTCATATAAAATTTGCTATTTGAAAATAAATATGAGTTTATAACGATCAAATAAATTGCTTTTAAAGTAGCTTAAGTAGATCACATGCTAGACTTGAACTTATCGGAGGCGAGCGAAATTTTTCAATTATTATCATGTCTTGTAATATAAAAATGTTATCGCCTACCATTTTGAATCCATTGCATTTGATCGTGTAATTAGTAAGGCACAGCTATGCGCTTATATATCATTTTTATTTACTACATTTACGTATTTTAGTTTATATTATTCTTATTTTTTCTGAGGAAAACGAAATTTGAATGCAAGGAGGTTAAGGATTGGAAAAAGAAAAATTGACGCAGCATGAGGAGTATAACCTATAATCAATAATTTTTTTATACTTTTTTGCTAATAAGATAGCATAAATTTAATTTTCAATTTCTCTAAAAGATTAGTAAAAGAATGTGTGCTTTAAGAATTTGATTTTTGAAGAATTGATCTATTTAACCGAAGCTACGTCCGTGAATTTCCACTATACCACTTAAAACCATTCGGGGAACAACTACTTTTAAGATGAAATAATTCAAGAATTTAATTCGTTTTCGTAAAAAATCATCCACGAAGCAATAACTTTTTGTAAATAGTGTACTGTGAGTCGAAATTTTGCTTATGGATTTTTTCCCAATTGGCATCGGCCTTGCACAACACGTTGGGTGCCCATTACCGGCTGTTTGTTTATTTGCCCAAGCTTTATTGAATCGCGTTCTAGATTTAAAGATTACAGCAGATCGCTCGAATTTATTCTTTCTCCTGAAGGTCTGCTGGGGCGAAGATGCAGTGGCCAGAACCCAGCGCCCGCTGAGTCGCGCGGAGCGCCTTTGGCTTTCAGCATCCACACGCAGAAGGCGTCAATGTTGGTGGATGTGCGTGCGTGCCAAAATTTCTCGAGGAGTAGGCACAGTCTATTTTTTATTACTTATGTAATTCGCGTCCATTTTCGCGACCAGACACGTGCTATGAGCGAATTAATTAAAAATCAAAAACAGTGGCGCTTGCCCACACTGTTTTAGAAAGTTATTAGCAAATTTCATTTCTTTACATTTGTTCTTTCTTTTAGTTTTTTTATATCAAAGTTCGATAATGGATTCATAGGAGCTAGCGAAAATCTCTATTTGATATTTTCGTTAATTTACTTCTTGTCAACGTGTCAGATTATGATGGAAATGAATAAAATTACATAGGAAAGATGAATCATTGTAAAGTATTGTATTTTATTCTATTTTTTTTTTGAAATTATCCTCCTTCTCAGGTTATTGAACTTTTTAAAAATTTGGCACTGAAAAAAGTGCTGAAATTGATTATACTGACGGTTGAGATGCGTTAATTGTTAAAATTTTCCGTAGAGAGATGACTCAAATAAATAGTGAAATTAGTTCCAAATATATAACTAACATGTTTACTTAAAGAACTGAAAATTGTAGTACTGAAGAAGTAAAAGACTATTTCAAATGAGATTTTTTCATCAAGAGCTGAAAATGATAAAGGCCATTGTAATGTATTTTTGGTACTTTATGGTGGTGTTTAAAACAAACTTTTTGTTAAGTCTGATAGAGAAAGGGTATTTTATTGTGATATTGTCGCAAAGGAGCTTATCTTTTAACCTGATCTGTTTTTGAACGGTCTCATCGTTCAATAAAACTAATACTTTAAAGTTAAAAATTTATTTTATTTGAAATATATACACACATAGTTTTGCTTTGTGTACACCAAGTATAACAAGTTAAAAATGACTAACTAAAAAATTTATTAATATTATATGTGCCTATGATATATGTAGATATTAAAAACCAGGGTAAATGATTCTTTAGCTTGGACAAGAATGACGAAGCGGTATTTCTAATGTTAATTACATCAAAGGGTAATTCATAGTATTGCTTTTCAACATTACTTCAAGGAATATAATCCGGAATTACTGTCTTTTTTTTATTTAATAAGTTTGATAACGATTTTCAGTGTTCCGTTTTAATCCCTATAACAAAATCATGGCATGTATATACGTCACATTTAATGCAAACGTTTAATTTTCTAGATCTGCTCCTGGTTAATAGCATTGAAATATTTCGATCTGTGCTCTAAATATATCAGCACTTTAAAAATAATAAAAACATCGTAAATTTCTGCAATAAATAGAAAACCCAGTGGGATTTGCGAAAGCGCCTTGACTTTCATCTAAACACATAAACTAGTGGGAATTAAAAAAACAGAAAACCTCTTCAATTTCCTCGTATACGCGCGTGGTGTACGTTTTTCTAGGAGGTAGTATTTTTCATAGTCAAATTGTCCACCTGTCAAAACATTGTTCCATTTTTCCTAATTAACTAAAACTTTGGGAAGCCTCCACTCGACTTAAAAGAACGGAGAAATTTGTCAGAGTAGACTTGACTAATTTGCAGATAGACACCTTTTAAATTTAGTAGCGGAAAAGTCACGTGTCTAATCACTTGCTATTTTCGAATTTATGAGTCGTTAACGTTAAGGAAGGTCAAGAGAACGAATTTTATGTGGGAAGAAGACCGGTAAATTTCGCATGGTGGAGTTCATAAAATTTTAGAGCTTTTCTAATTAAAAGGTGCGAGTTTTATCAGGCTTTTAAGAACAGGCAAATGTCGAATTCAGTTGACCTCGTTAAGGCGACTTAAGGATTTTCAATATCGTTCTGAGTGATTGATACGGTTTCGGTCCAATTGTTAGACTACAATTGCGGGAGACGTAAACCGCAGCTCGTTGATGCGATACGCCTATACGAGCACATGTTTCGGTATGGAGTAGAAAAGAAAAACACAGAAGAGCCAATTCATTTCTGAGGCTAGGTGAAGAAAAGTGTCACCGCAAACCAAACCTGAAAAACATCAATCAAATATTCGAGAACGATATTATTGATTACACAATGGCAGTGACGCACTGACGCGGCATCACTTAAAGCCACTGCTGTTTCTACGAGTTTCACTTTCTTCCGCCGGTTGGAGGATCCGGTGATGGTTAGTGGGATGTATGCATATAGTTAGAAGCAAATTTACTCACCTGTTAGTAATACTATTAGACATAATCCGCTCCGCGTTCCCATTGTCGATGCCCTAATTATGCCTGTGGTGATCGTGACGCTCCGATTTTCTATTCAAACTTGTTTCTCACAACTAAAAAACGAAAAACCTATATATTAACTCTTTCATAAGAGGCAATTAATGAACTCTATTAGCCGTGGGCGATCATATAATTGCCCAAATATGGCCTCCGACGTATACTCTTGACGATCAATTGTTAATTAACTTAGAGCTGCGAGACAATTAAGTCCTAGAATCTTTGCTTCAAAAACTTAATAAACATACGAAGAATGAAGCCTACCTACGACTGCCCGGAGAAGAATTGTTTATTGTGTTGCAAAATGGGGCCCCATTGAGGTTTTTCAATAGGAGATTGTAGAAGAGGCCTCTTTATGAGGAAATCGAAGAGGAAGTTTGGGGAATTTGTACTGACCAAAGTCGGCACATCGAATAGTAGTACACTAGCACAGAGCGAACAGCCTAAAAAGCATAGATCCGATGCCTACGCTATTAACTAAGCGTCTAAGGCAACTCAAGACGTCTTGTATTTTAGTACGTTTTCGCGTAGTATGAGTGATCGGCGGATTGTTCACGGTCAATCAAGTGTGTCCGCAAATGTAGCGATTAATTATATACGTCCATCGACGAAGAACATTATCCGCGTGACAATATGAGTGGACATAGAGTCGATCTTGGGGATTTTCTTCAGTAAGAAGAAAATTTCGTTTTTGGATAATTTGCAGGTCACTGTGTGACGAAACTCGCCTACGTGATGTATTATTGATAATGTGATAGTGATAACATTCTTCATCACTAAAGATTAGTTTTATAAAATATGTTAATAAGAAATTACAAAATATATTTGTAACACCTTATACACTATTACCTCTATTCTTGCCTATATCTTATCTGCTATTGTTATTTCTACGCAGTTTCGATTATACGTGCACAAGCAGCGAATTTAATAAATCATGTTCACTCTTTTCAGTCTTTTCGCGAATTTAGTTCCGACATTTTTTAAATTTATTTATGACTTATTGTTCAAATAATGTGTACAAATTATAAACACATTTTCTAATAATTCATATCTCATTTTAACATTTGTATTTCCTTTCAAAAGCCCCTTTTCTAGGAGATTATACCGAATTATGAAAACAACTACTAATTAATGCTTTATCTGTGATACGATATGAATGAAATTTTATTATTAGTATTGTTTATTTAAATTCTTTCCTACTTAATTACGTCTTCAATTTTTCGAAACAAGCAGGCGTTATATAGAAAAACTTCAACTCTAGTGTTTCTTTTAAAAATCTTGTTGAAATTTATATTTCAATCTTTCAATTACAATTTATTGCAGTTAGATTAGTTTTGTTATTTTATTTCGATATTTCCCAGAATGTCGGACTCCCTTAAATTGCCACTATTATATGCTTATTTTCTCCGAGTACAAGCATGTCTAAAAAAAGAAGCTTATTTAATGAATTAAGTGTATTCATATTATTTTGGGCTTTTTGAAATACAATTTATATTAAATAACATACTTAAACATTAAAAATTTGATCAAAACAGCAAAAAATAATAATTAAAAATTCTATAATTTACGTTATTATAGGAATTAATTTATTATATATAAATATGGAAAAGTGTCTTCAAGCGTTTTCCATGTCATTTTAAATAAAATGTCGTCAGTCTATAATATCTGCATCGTTAAGCTAAAACAGCACAGAATAGTATGACGGCGATACAAATTTGAATGTAGTTATTTAATTCAAGAGCAAACCTTCTGATGATCTATATTGCTACGTTAAAGAGCAACTTGTGGTCATTTTCATTTCCTGGAAAATGTGCTTTTTATAATTACGACAGATTATCTCTGTCTGTCTAGAGTAACAATGTCTCACACAATAGAAATATAAAATAAATTTTAAATTAAATGCTTAAGAATAATTAAGTCTAAACGTAGAATTTGAGGAAAATGTTTTGTATTTACGGTGTATATTTTGATCCACAGAAATTTCATTTGGTAATTAACGTTTTCTTGTCAGGTACGTAATATACAAATAGAAATTGCTTTGACTGAGCCAAGATTAGCATTTCGTATGTACATATTTTTTAATGGAATGTGTTTAATTATGTAAAAGCGTAATTACTTTCAGTTGAAGTAAACAAACAGTTGTAGGCGCAAGTTCTAATATTTCCCTTTTCAAATTTTGAGATTGTTAATTGAAAAACAAATTCTTATTTATCTTATAGTATAGATTGAGAATAGAATATTACGGACTTTAGTCCAATATACAAGCTTTATTTTCTTTTTTATACAGAGCTACCCAGCTTCTTAAAATATTCCTGTTCAATGTGCATATTCATTATTTGTGCTAGAGTACTAAATTCTCGTTGCTCCATTGATTACGTTATTCTTTGAAAGTATGTAAGATCGGTAATCTTGTCATTGTTCAAATATGGTCTTCGGGTCGGTTTAAGCAACCCGTTCCTAAGCTAGATATGTTCAATTTATCGACGCAATTTATTTTAATTAGAACCCACTTAAAACAGCACAGAAAACAATTCCAACATCTCATTTGAGCCAGCCCTCACCAAGACAGATTTCGCCAAGTCGGAGGCAATTGCTAATCGAACCAATCAACACAATTGGGCTAATATACAGCGTCGTCGCCTATTTTATTTTATTTTACGAGCAGAACAATCGAAATGGAAAGCACACAAAAATTAAACTTTCTTCACTCTAATTCACAAGTCGAAATCACAAGAAACTGTCCCAGTTCTGTCCTTGATTCAGAGCCTATTTTCGGCGATCGCCTAACTCGCGATAGTAGAAGATCAAAGGTCCGATCCGCCTTTCCTTGCGCCGTTTATTTATGACTAAAGTGATTCGCGCACCTCAAATCCACTGTGAGCGTTTTCACTTTTCACACGTTCAATTACCACTGTTGAATATTCTGCACAGAGTTTCAGGGAGTCTGCAAAGGGGAAATGCAAATGATAAGATCTAAGATCGCGACTGAGGCAAGAAAAGCTCCCCGAAGTCTCCTACGGGTGCTCGACACACTACTCCGGGAAAACTTGGCGACTCGACGCATCGAAATCAAAATCAAAACTAGAAAAGTGGCTCGAGCAACAAAAGCTTGCGGAAAAAATGGAGCAAGTTTCCCTCCTCTCTTTTATAATTTTTTCATCTTTTTAGAATCGTTCCTTGCGAACTGAGATTTCTTCTGATGCTTAGAGATAATCCATTCCATGTTGGTTTGGAACTTACATGGAGTGTCCGAAAAGATGCTCCTTAGGGAGAAAAAAATGGCGGGTGGTCTTTTGAAGTAAGTTTTCCGCGATTTTTATACAATGACGTTAGCTCTAAGATGTTGCCGATTACTTCGTGGAATGTGATGAAAACCTGATAAACACAATCCTCGGAAAAATCACATTTGCTTCTCAGAATGTTATGAGATTGTTTCTAAATTTAAATCGATGCTTTTACGGTTGAGGCAAGAATAATTAAGACCAGATGCAATGTAGATGAATTTGTAAGGAACATTTCTTCGGCTAAAGCTAGAGGCTTGATTCTTATCAGTATTTCATGTCGGTAGTGATAACAATGATTATTCATGGCTAAATAAACCGGGCATATTTAAATGAGGTCTTCAGGTTGTTCCCACCAGAAATAATCTGTCACGAAACTCGGACCATGTTGTATTTGGATTTTGATTAACATCAATAATAAAGTTTCAGGGAAATATATCCAAATCAAAAACTTAGCCAGATGTCTTCTATAATGTAAAGTACTTAAATAACGATAATTGTGCTCCATTCTTATTTCCCGTTGAATTTTATCGCGGATTTTAATCTGTTTTGTTTGTTTTATGGGTTCTTGGTTTTTTTGTATGTGCTTTGTTTACATTTTCCATATCTGACGGACTTAACATTGATGACTTGATTGTCTGCTGAAGGTTGTATCGCCGATTTAGAGAGTTTTTAAAACAAGTCTTTACTTGTAGTAATTTGAATTTCTTTTCGGGGTGTATTACAGTTATATTTTATACACTAAAACAAAAAAAAATCAACTAAATAAGAAACTTAAATTAAGGAAAATAAAATTTAATGATACGAATTTGATTCAAACTTTCTTTTCTCTTAGCCAAATTAACAACATTCTAATCAAAAATTCTATGCCTAAAATTGTTCTATATCCCTCATAGTTTCCTCTTATTGAATTAATAGGATTTTTCATCTTTGATAGGATTTCTTTCTTGACTTTGTAATTAGAATGTACATTTTTATAACCTTGAAACAGGAAATGTAGTGAATATTTTTTATGGTATATTTCTACTTTAAGTCCCTCTATTTCCTCTCGTTAATGTGGTAATAATGCCAATTTTAAAGTAAGGATATCAATCTATAGTCGCATACAGTGTCTATGGCTTGGCACATATTATGTTAATATCTTCAGGCTAAATGTTTCATTTGCAATCGAATTGACGCCGAGGACCGTTCTTATTCTGGAGTCAATGAGTGCAGTTCAAACTGGCAAATGGACAAATTGAAACCCTGCCCAATGCCAATCTCGCCGAACTCTTTTGTCCTGTCGTTTCATTACTTCAAACCTACGCTTTTTGGTCATTGATGATATCACTTAATTAGAGCATGTGATTAGATCTCAAATAGTTTCGGAACGACTGCTATAAAGATGAAAATTAGCATGAGTGATATATTGCCGGAAAAATTCTGATAAATTCGATTTAAATTAAAAGTAGGGTGGCAATTAATTTTAAATGGTGATTTCTAGGCATTTATTTTTATTTCTCGCAAAAAAAAATTATAAATACGAAAAATATGACAAATTGTAGATCACTCAATGATTGGAAATGCTTTCAAGCCATTTATTTTGATAGAAATTATTTCATAAAGGAAAATACAATTTCAGATTTGCCTTCAGAGCACTGATATAAAAATAAGACAAAAAAGCCAAACAGAAAGATTTCAAATTAACTAAAGAGAGAGAAAACAGAAACAGAAAATAAAAATAATCAATTTATGGAAAATGCTTTTCTTGAATTGAGTAGAGTACAAATGTTAAATTTCCCTCTTAGAACATCTAGCCTACTTAATCAGTGACAAATTTGAAAACTGAAAATGGGAATTTTTATTTGAAACTTTTTGTTTTATTAGAATCATTAAATTTGATAAAACTATAAAAGCAATATGGTCATCAAAATTAAAATTCAGTTACATACTAGAATAGATAACCTCAGTATTTTTATAATTTATTAGTTATTCTCTAAAATACAACTTATAAAATTTTAAGTATAGAAAGGTACAATTTTCTATAATAATTATAGTTTGAAGCTAACGTAATATTTCCTGTTCAAAGAGTAAGTGAAGTAAATTTAATAACAGCTTTGTTGTGATTTCTAGATAAGCCGGAATTAGTAGAAGCTACTAAAAACTAAAGTGGACATCAGTTTACTTCTAGATGCGGCAAATTATATGCTTCCCTATCTGGCAAGACTATAAAGTAAAGCAGGTCTTGCCAGAAAGCACACTCTACGCGTTTAAGCTATTCGGAATACTTTTGATGATGCTTTGGTGTTATTTGTTCTAATTCGTATATACGTATTTTTATCACTTAGTGGTCAGCCCTTTACTAGTAAATAAGCGATCTCCGAGGCGGAGACTGGGGATTAAAATTTTCCGAAATTACTGCAGGAAGTGAGAGACTAGAGGCACTACAGAATACCCGAGCGCAGCAACCCCTGCAACATCGGGCGCACAAAACAAGTAAATTTCTTGGGACGATGGGAAAACCCACCCCAGTGGAGAAAACAGAAAACGTGCTTTTGGTCCATTCAAATCTTCCGACATGTGTTCGGCATCGGGACACTGAGACCACACAAGCAAATGATGCGGATGTAGTGAAGCCGCCACGCGGAAAACCCTCCAGTGCGCGTATGTGGTGATGCTGGGTAAAAAGACTTTCACTTGCTGGAAACGTGCGCGGCGCTGCTGTGTGCCATAGCCGTACTGTAGCTACATGCGCTCGCCTCTGTGTTAGGGGATGCTTCGACGACGGATGCTGTATGGTCCAGCAGCGCCGCTCGAGATCAGTCCGAGTCGAGTTCCAAGTGTGACGAGTCAAACTTCCGTCAGTCGCGCTCCGACCAGCAGATAAACAAAGGAACCTTTAGACTGTGAGTGGCGCATTCAATTGACCAATTCAAATTTCACCGATTAGAGGCTCCTAGTACGGCCCAGCGACGCGACCGGAAGTACCGCGGAAAAGGATAGGATGCCGCGACCACCGCTGAGCCACCACGGCGTCTGCCTGTGTTGGTTGCTTCTGCTGAGTGCGCTTCTGTGTAAGTTCTAATGCTTATTGTCATTTTGCCCCGTTTCGCTCGTCCCGGTTCCCGCCCTCACCGATCGCGTGGCCCTTTAATTGGCCCGGCTGTTCGGGTCAATCAACCACCGCACTACTTTATCGACGATGCGAAGCGCTGAACTTGACCGAGAGTGCGGCTGATGCACTTTCACTCATCGCGCGGCACCAGCTCTGCGCCGCGCTGACCGTCGTCGAAGCGGAGCCGCCCCTGTGGGCCAGCCTATGCAGCTCAGTGTGGGTGGTTGATGACCCCCGGGGTGAGGTAATCATTAGGTAATCGGAGGTTTGTTTACAAACACTACAATGGCCCGTACTAGCGTTGGATTTAATTGCTGCCTGACTGGAGTCCAAGTCATCCAGAAACCAAGGACATAGCGCCAGGAAGGGTCAGGTGGAAGGCGCTCTTCGGCATGGGGTTGAACGACTTTTGGAGTGGCGAGGTGAGGTGTGCATTGGCACAGCCGCGAACAATCGATTAGAGGTTGGACAAAATTAACGACCACCACCACCGTGTCCGAAACCCTCGCTTTCAAAACTGAAAAGGCACAAGTCACCTCTTGCATTTAAATCACAGCCTGGATGAGTTCCATTTGCGAGCTGAAGAAGATTTCATTGATAAGGCTGAAGAGGTCTCCTCAGGCGGAAAATTAAGTTCCTTTCCTTAACGGGTCAACTGGGTTCAGACCCGGTGCAAAAGGGGTGCAATATGGAAGGACTCCAGTGGCAATCTGCAGAAATGGGTTGCAGAAGTGCAAGTTGTGGCAGGGTATCTGTGTAGGGTGTGCATGTGGTGCATTCGAATCCGACCGAGGGCTGGATTAACTCAATTTAATCCCTGCCTGCTACTGCAGGATATGCGGCGATGGGGAGTTTCGGTCTCCTATCGTGCCCTCGCTCAAACGATTGGTCAGCATTTGCATAGACCAAAGTGGCTCCCTTGTAATTTCTGTGTCGCCAGAGTGGGCTGCTCAAAGTGGCGTGCAGGAGAGGTATTTGCACTTTTTGTTTTATTGATTGCTCTGGAATTGATGCGGACAGAATTGTTATGACGATTTCCTTTTGAAATGAGGCCAAGTCGAGGGAAGGCGTCTTATAATGCAATAGCAGTCTGCACTATAGGAGCCGTAACGAACTCCTTTTCCCCAAAGCTCTACATTTTATTTAGTGAAATCAGAAACTTCCTTCGTGTTGTATAAACTATATATGTGCTCGATTTTCAATAGAGGTAGTCTTTTTTAAAATTTCTTTTATGCCTCGTAAGAATTTTAAATTGTAAAAGTATTTTTAAAATTCTAAGTACACATTAGACGTAGACGACCGTTTCTCATCTATTTTTGTGTAGTGTACATGGAAAAAATGTGCTCCTCATAAATACGTTATTTTGTGTTCATTTGTGTACTGCACGCAAAACAAAATATTTACGAGTGTAAATACGAATCTTTCATGTAAATAAATCTGCATTAAACGGAAGAGAAAAACAATTTTACGATCCATCGCAGTGTCTGTCTGGCGCCTTTGTACATCGAGCAAATATTTGTATGTCGCATAGTCAATATATTCCCCTTCTTGAATAAGAAAACTTCCTGTTCCGTGAAGAAAACGTATATAACATCGCAAAGTCAAAAATTTTAATTGAAATTGAATTATAACTTTTGTTTACGTTAGATAAATTAACGATTTTATATTTTCGTTTTTCTTTATTGAAAAGATTTAGAAAAAACTATAAATACACAAACAAGAGTAATTGCTTTATAATTAGGAAATTATCAAATCAAAAATGAAAAACAGAACGCATAGGTGTTCTTTTGTTAAAAATGGAAATCGTTATTCGTTGATATTTTTGATCCAGTATGCGATTGCTGGTTTTTTCCTCGCACTCTTTAATTTGATTCACCATTTGTCTTGGTCTGCATGTTTCGGAATTTTGACCCCAAAAATTCATAGGCCAAGGAGCTAGAGTAATTACATTCCACGACATTCCCTACCTAGGTACAGAATTAGTACAAAGAGTGTGAGGAGGATTTTTTCGAAAATTCGACGAAATTGGACATGCCCTTTTTTCAACGCCAAATGAAAGTGAACGGAGAGGGCTACTCGGAACACCAACCCTTTTTTGGCGCAAGCAAATCTGATGCTCCAATTGAATTTCAAACATGCGGAAAATTTTGCCCAATCCACTACAGAGAAGTCTTTTACAAAATTAAAGTTCTAAATTGCCTTAGTTGTAAATAAAATTAAAAAATGTTTGTAAAAAATAAATTCAAAAGGAAGGTTTGACTATGTTCAAACCAGGTTTAAAATTTGTGATTATTAAAATGTTAAACTTAAAACAAACAGCTAATTACTACGTAGTAACTACAGCACGTTGGTATAATTACTTACTTAGACCGTATTAAAAATGAATTTAATTTGCCTTTAGTAGCTGCAGAAACGCCAATCAACTTCGTCCGTTGTCTGTCTACCATTGGATTTATATTTAAAATTTGGATTTTGAAATGTTTGCACATATTTAAAAATTTGGGTGCGGCTTTATTATTCCCCCCTTTCCCTGATACTCCGTAAAGCGTAAAATTAGCTTAAAAGGCAACAATAAGTGCATTAGGTAACTTCATTTGACCCTCTTGGCAGGAAACGCACTCTGGAGATTACAAGGTTGAAAGCGGAACTGTATAGCGAAGCCCTCGAATTGTTACTACTTCCAGTAAATATTCGAAATAGCGTACAAAGGGCTAAGCGAGTGCTTCCCCTACGCTTTCTGGGCTCTGGGCTCATAGACGGCGCAATTATGAAAACAAACATCAAAGAATATGTCAAGTGTACGACGGGGCTCCCTTTGATCACTTTGCGTCTGAAAGAAAGAAAGGGTTGTCGGGGTTGCCCCAAAAAATGAAATAAGTGAAGTGCTGTGAAAATGGGAACTGTTGTCTTTTGGCCTTTCTCCTGAATTTTAACATTTTATATTTGCAGAGTACATTAATTAGGCTAGATCACGGTCCTTTATGTGATTAAAAGTTTTACTCACATTGGCTACAACTAACCCGTATATTTCTTAATATAATATGATTTGATTTGTAATACAACTTATATTCATAATATACGTACAGGTATGGAGTGCAAAATTTCTTAATTTTTATTCAAGACCAGTGGAAAAATACTTGCAAAATTTCAAGTTTCTATAATACTTTCAATTAAATGTATTCTAGCTCGGAAGTACGTCTCTTTTTAAAAGTTGGTTGTAGTAAAACCAAGTAATTTTATCAGTTTGAAATAATTGAAAAAAAAAATTATTTCCACTAATTATACAGGCACTTGAAGTTTCCAGATACTTAAATGATTCACACATACAACGTAGGAATGAGTCTAAAAAAAGCACAGGAAATTCAAAGAACTTTACAGTTTAGAGTTGAATTCTGTTTTTTTTTTATTGATGGAAAACCTTAAAGTTTATAAATATTTGTATGGGCAGACCTTGTGAACAAAAGTTTAAACTTGTTATTATATTTGTAGTATTATTATATAACATATTATATAATATTTGCCATCGAATGTAAATCTGTTTCCCTATTTTCATGAATAGGAGTCGAATTGCGAAAAGTTTTCTTCGTTTAGTGCTTACGGCACAGAAAAAATATAGATGAATTTGGGTTTGGTGAGCCAGGCAATCTGGAAAGCGATTCTAAATGAGTAAAGATAATTACGCTCCAGTTGTGTGCCGAATCAACCTACATGTATACAACGAAAGAACTAGAGAACGCTCTTTGTAAACTGTTACGTAAACAAATTTGGACGTTCCATGAAGACAAGGGCTTGAATTTTAACAGATTCTTGCTCACGAATAGCTTTTGCCGTTCGTTTCTAGTAGAAAAATTTTTGCCATAAATCTGTAAAGGATTTATACAAATGATGATAAAATTGAATACAGTTTCCTTTTCAAGAAAAATTCAGAGCAAGTTTTTCTTTTTATAAATTGCTAGTTTTTGTGTGATATTTTCCATTAATTACAAACTCACAGATACCCAGTTCCTAGTTTATAAACACTGACTGCTCAGCAGCCACTCTTTACTGCGTTCTGTCCTATAAATAGTAGTCCATAGGGTTTGTTCCAGTTATTGCGAGGCGAACAATCCAATTCGGTTTAAAGAGTTTTCTGGGTTAAAGTGATGCCGTTGAACAAATCGTTCTTAGGATATTAAATGTGGACTCCCTAGCTGGAGTCCCATTTGGCTAAGAGTGCGACCACGCTTCATTGGCTTTCAAAAGCGAAGTGATTCCTCAGCGAGGAGCGGCAGCATCCCTATTGATTCGAATAACTTCAATTCGTTGTTTGTTTTCCACGGAAATGCATGCTTTTTTCGAAAGGGTAACAAAAGGAATTTCCTTTGAAAAAAAATAAAAAGAAAATATGCGCGAGCTCATTACACGTAACCCCGCCGGCGTCCTTGTCTCCAGCACTATTCTGGGTTCAATGCCCAGAGGGGATATGTTTAAAGTTTCGCTTGGTGGCATAGGAGTAGTCAGGGAGACCATGAAAGCCGCAAAGTGATATTACGTAGGGTGAGCGCAACTATGACAAAAATAAACAGCACCTCCAAACCTACCCTTTAGCTTTAACTCATTTTCTGGGTGATACCTGCTACGTGGAAACAGCAGCTCGTATAAGTACAACGATTATATGTCTGCACACCGACAGCCACGTCTCATCTCGTCTTTAATAGTTTGTAGACTGAGAGTACACTTTTGGGGATAGGTGGGAAGTTCCTTAGATCCGGCTTCGGTGCACCTGGGTGTGCAGAAGGAGGTGTACCGCGACACCGGAGCTTCATCCACTCCGCGCTCCGGCGATCCTGACTTCCCCAATCATCTTCAGAAAGTTATTCGCGACGACAAGGGTGTCGGAGAATGAAGTGCAAGTCCTGCATGGTTACACTTCAAAGCAAGTCCCTCGCACTGCTGCGGCCACTGACTGTTGATGCGCTTACATATTACAGATTCATCACTCGGCGGCTCCGTTATATCATTTATCTCACCTGAACAAGTGAAGGATATCGGGGAGGATGTGAAGTTTGATTGTGCCGTGGACAATGCTGACGACTTTTCAGTGGTTTGGAGCAAGGTGCAACCGGACCACCCCTCCAAGGATGTTGTCTTAGCCATCAAGGATTCCCTCACTATCAAGGACCCTCGCTATTCACTCGCTGAAAAGCAGAACGGCTCCACCACGACGTACTCGTTCAAGATAAGTAATTTGGAGGCAACCGACATGGGTACATATGAGTGTCAAGTGATTGTCTCACAATCCGAGAAGGTCACGTCGAGTGTTAATCTCCTTGTGAAACATCCTCCCATCATCTCGGAAAAGCTCACGCAAAAGTCAATTAAGGTTGTCGAGGGGCAGACAGGTGAGATCACCTGCGCGGCTGATGGATATCCGCGACCCAGAATCAGCTGGAAACGCGAGTACAATGCGATTATGCCTGGCGGAGGACATATCCACCAGTAAGTGAAAGTTACGAAACGCATATATATATATATATAATATATAATATATACTCTGAGTTCACTTGATATTTCCGTCGTAGGGATAGCACGCTCAAGTTCAGACCAGCGCATAGACTAGATCGGGGGGTTTATTACTGCGTAGCCGACAATGCTGTTGGCAACCCAGACCAGAAGGCAGTTAACGTTGAAGTCGAATTCTCTCCGACCATTTCAACACCTAGACCGAAAATTGCCCAAGCTAAATTCTATGGCGTTGAACTAGAATGCAAAATTGAAGCGTACCCAGCACCTGCTATAACTTGGTTCAAAGACGGTGTGCAGCTCACCAGTAATGGAAATTATAGGTTTAAAATGTTATTTATGCTAGCAAACAACACCAAAGTTAAAAACTGGATCTTATTTCAGGATTACAAATATCGCTACAGCGTTTGAAGTCACAAATTCGGTCGTTAGAATTTTATCAGTGGACGATAAGGACTACGGAGACTACTATTGCAACGCGACCAATAAAATGGGTCAGGCTGAAGCAAGGATCAATCTTTTTCGTAAGTTTTAATACCACATTTATAATTTTAACGTCACTCTTTAAGTTTTTATACTTTATAATTTATACTTATAACTATTGTTTCATATTTCAACTTAATTGGAAATAATGAAGGATAAAAATGCAATAAGTTTAATTGTCGCATTTCCACGTTTTCCTAAACACAACGTTTTATCAACCACTAAATCATTTAAATTATGTTCGAATGGTTTAATTACTTGAGAAATAATTCCATTTATGTTCGCCTTCTTTTATAAAAAATCTGCCATAACGAAAATTTAAAATCTTTTTAAAATTTTGTATCGCATTGTAATCCCATGAGCCTAAGATTATGCAAACAATTTGTTCGCTCAATAACGGCCCGACCTCGATAACTTTAAAATTAATTCTGGTCCGATTTATCTGCGGTTTGATTTTTTTATGATCTGGAGAATCCTTTGAAAAGTTTTCTTTCCAAAAATATTTTACTGATTCCTTTCATTTTATTTTTAATTACATTTTGGTTTCGTTTTACTTTTTGTTTCTAGAGCCTGTAATCCCGATTCCTCCGTTATATAAATCGCAATAGATTGAGGTAATGTATTATTCAATTTCTAAATTATTTTAAACTATTTTAATAATTAAAATTTTATCGAGTTCTGCAACCTTTCATGTCTGATATGTCTCACAGGTGCCCACAATCCCGACATCAATTTCCCTGGACTGATATGGACAAATGGTTCCGTGCGATCAATTAGCCAGTCAAAATTCGTAGAACTTATTGCAATCTTCACTATAACGGCAATACTCAATAGAATGTAAAACTCTAAGAACCCGACAGGCCATCAAAGTCATATCTTTTGCAAAGAAAATTGTTGTTAATAAGAAGCTAATCCACAGTTGAGAATTTATTGAACGATCACAATTTAGCGATTGAAATCAAAATTATTACAAAATTTTACGAGTACTGTTAAATGGAATAAACCAAGATTTTTTTATATATACGAAATATCGAGAAATTTATGAAATTTTAGAATAATCTTTGGAATGGCGCTTTTTGTTGGCAAACCCTCTATAAATAAATTCATCTAGAATTATCTTAAGCTTTAAGAAGTTTGTCGAATTTTATAAATAAAAATTTTGTATTAAAAACGAACGTTTCCTTTCCTCGTTTTCAGTTGTGTCTATTTATGATTATTTGCATCCAAGTGCAACCGTGGGTTTGTTTTTAAACGTCTTTATATTTACATATCTTTTTATCTACTTTTTTTTCTCAAACATTTTCCAATCAAAAGCTGAAGTTACTACTACTTCGAGTAAATCAAATGCTAAAACTAAATTATCAAGAGGCCAAGTTTGATACTTCGAAATATTGGTTAAGTGGTCACGTAATGACATATCCATCCTGTATCTGCACTTGGGCCTATCTTTTTCGTTTTGGAAATTAAGAAACTAATCCCATGGCAATGAGACATGAGAAAAAGGAGCAACTACCGTTCGATCAGTTTTGTGCTCGTCATTAGTCTTCGAAGAGTAGACTCAGACCCAGGTACTGAATCGAAGCCATCGCTGAGAAAATTAAATCAAGATTAACGACACATGGCACAATAAGAGTAATCAAAAACCAAATGAGCCGGTGATCATGCAGCTGATATGGGTGCACAAGAAGGAATGCCTTCTTTTCGCTGGGCTGCGAATGTTGCCCCCCTCCTGCTCCACTTCGAGGCACAGTTAACATTTTTAAGTTCACTTTCCCTGAGCGGCTTTCTCCACTCGACCTCATTCTAAATTACTTCTAAACGATGATCGCGTCACAAGTGATCGCAGCCACAGACCGATCCGAACGTCCCGCGCAGCCAGCCCCGCAAAGAGGCTTCAGTCGCAGCCATCCGGACACGGCACGTTTCTTAAGACTTCTCGTCTTTTGGAAGTGAATTCTTTCTTTTTGTTTGCTTTTCATTGGCCGCCTCAAGATAAGCACAAGACTGGCCCGAATTTCGGGCACTTTTCTGGGCGACACGACGGAGCGGTAGTTCCGCAAAATGCCCGCGTCGCGTTCCACTAGAGCGGCGTGTCCGTGTACTTGGGCTGGCGTGGCTCCCTTCGCTGCGGATGCGACATCGATTCGATGGAAACCTTTGGGCCTGACAGATCCAAACAGGTTGGGCCTCTGCCTCGGCCTCTAGTGAATCTGCCATTGTGCAAGTACTGTTAGAATCTTCGATGGCTATTTGGGTTAATTCAGTTCCACGTAGCGAACTGCCTACCCTCTTTCTAGTCGGCTGGTCTGCTTGTCGCCTTCTTGGGCCCTTTGGAACCCGCATTTGGGGCGTGCCAATTAATCCCACGTACGCATCTGATAAGTGCTATCTATCGCCAAGAAGCGCCGTTTGATAACTTAATTGCGGGAATTTGATACACTCTGAACTGAGCCTACGTAAAATAGAAGACATTTTTATGCATATAACGGTTCTCCAGCAATGATGCTGTGAATCTTAATGAAAGAGTAGCCGTGCTTCAGTTTGACGCGAGAACCTTTTCTAGGTCACAGCAGCCCACATAGAGCAGCTTCTTCTAGATTACTTTTATTGGATGTATCACGACTTAAAAGGCTATTGAAAAATAAACAAAAAGAGTCTTTCACCAATGTCCAGAACACTTCTGTGGCTTGACCACTCACCCAAGTATTGAGCCGGAACCGATAAACTCTACGCTATCAGTCATTGGTTAGACTATGTAAGTGGATCTTAGTCACCTTGGGGACGTTTTTATTATTCTACATCCGATCGATAACAAATACAAAGAGAAAGGTGGAATTTCTTAGATATTTTAAGCTTTTGCTAACTTCTGAATTCTTTGTTTAACTTTCTTCAACTTTATTTTTAGCTTAAAACTAATAGGCTGAATTTGAAAACTCACAAAAAGATTAATTGTAGTGCTTATAAGTAGTGGAGTTAGAACTCTAGGGAAAAAGAACTCCATCATTTTGTAAATATTCTTTAAAAAATACAAAGGGTGGAAATGTTAATAGTTTTACAAAATTATTATTTCCTCTATCGAAAACATAACATGCAGTTTACGTTGAATTCAAAGGAAAGTCTTTGGTGTTATGTAAGAAGAACTACGTACTGCTTTATTGTCCTAAGCCAATTCACGATAATTAAATATTAAGATTGTGAGCAACTTTTTCAAAAGTTTCAATTGACACAAACTACGAAGAATTAATTTCTTCAATTTATTACTTCAAAAGATGATATTGATTGATATTGGAAATTGCATTGATTCACATAAGCTTCTCTAAAATTAAGGTGCATGTAATTTCTATAGAATGGATACACTTATTCCATTGAAACTCGCACGTACATAATAATCTAGCAAATTCCTAAACTATGCAACGAGTTCCTAAGGATATCCACCTGTTTATGTTTTGTAGAGGTTTTACATTGCAAGCATCCGTCGACTTCCTGAATTCTAAATTTTCAAATTTGCTTACTTTCTTTTATGTTAGTCATATTTGATATTTAGTTAGATGTTCTATTTCTTAATTGTATTAATAGTTTAATTCAATAATTGAAAATAATATGGGAAAATCATAAAAGTACATACATACCCCATAATAGTCTAGTATAGTCTATTACTAGTCCAATGAGGGTATAGAAGTCTAGTAGTAAAATAATTTGTATGCGATTATTATATTATATAAGAATATTTGTGTAAAGGACGTCGATCTTGCGTTTATAGAGGAAAATTTAAATATTCTTACCCCTAACATACCGCGAAGTCAAGTAGCCTTGTATTTTCAATAAATGCCTTTTATAATTTAAACCAAGAGGAATAAATATGCCAGCTATAAAACTTCTTATTTGCAACTCGAAACGACACGGTTACCTAGAATTAGAAAGATAAACTTGACGCTAACTGATAACGTGATAAGAACAAACGACAAGAGATGACGCGATAACAGTTGGACTCTTGTCAATGTTTTTAAGCAATAAATTTCTTGAAAGAACAAAATTGTTTTTTACCTTAGACTATGGCGGATCGTTATCACAAGCTCTAATCAAGCTTCTGCCCCATGATAAAGTCCTGATAAATAGCCTTTTTCGTCATGTAGAACAAAGACCACCCTATCGTAACAAAATTCATTTGTTCTATAATTTGTTTGTGAACTCATTTTATTTACACTTTACTAATGTGATTTTATGTTTCTTCTTGAACAGGATTTAGGAGCTGACATAGCAATCTGTTGATGATGTCACGTAACAAGAAAACTTTACAATCTTAAATCTAAATGGCCTCAATAGTTTATTGCTTTTATTTGAGCACGGTTTTAGATGCAGTGAATCTCTTAAATGAATGTTGATTTCAAAATTAGAACGTATAAAGGACAGATTTTACTTAATATAATAGTTTATTAAATAATAACTTTTGAGAACATTTTCTCATGTACTTAATAAAGAATATACATTTAAGAAATTCTTGAGTATATACTTTAGTATAAAATATTTATTTTCCCATTATTTCATTTACATTTCACACATCTCATCAGCACACATTTTTGTAAAAAAAAAACATTCGGTGTGCAATGTTAAAAGCTCGCATGTCTATTCTTAAAAAAGACTAAGAAATTAAAAAATCTGAACATTTCCTTTTAATAATTTGCTTTAAAATCAAAACTCTTTGCTTAGACTTTGAATTTTAAGTGTGCTTGGAGAAACCATCAGTACTGAAAGACCTTTTGATAAAACGTTTTAGTATATTCGGTACACCACTGCTTTTAAATAAAAGAGTGAATACTTTAATCAAAATCTCTTTACATGAACCCACCAGATAAGTGCAGTATTCCACAAAAGTCAAAGGAAAACAGCACCATACACTTCACTCTCGGAGCAAAAGATGGTCTAGTCATTGTAGGATCGTCCGCAGTCATATGGTGTTTACTGTTATGAATTTCTTCGTTTTCTACCTTTATACTGGGAGCTAATAGCTAAATGACGTACTTGTACAAAGAGAATCTCAAAGCTTTCTGAAAACTGAAGATTTAACGTCGGCACAGTTACAGATGCTGTAGTAAGTGGGTTGCTCCGACTCAGACTAACTTTCATCATCCAGAAAAAGTACTACAAATATACTAATTTTAATTATTTATACGATCTTGCTACTGAGAATCAAAGACATATAGAAGAATGAGAATAAGAATAAGAAGGTTATTCAATTCTTAGAATAACCTTCTGACCATAAATATATAATTTGTTTATTCTTATTTTAAAACGCTCTTAAATACGGTCTCGAGCGTTAAACATTTTTAAATCTTCAAATGTATCATAAAATCCTTATTGATAAGTTTAAACATTAGACATTATTTGCTTACATTTAAGATCATATTTCTTTCTGTCCACAATTTTCATCAGTTAATGAAGCTTTTTTTATAAAACTATTGAGAGATCTTACACATATTTTGGAAATTAAAAGTCCTGACTTTTGAAAACTAAACAAAAACGAAAAAAGACAACAATATACGGTAGAGGATTTTTGTTAAGGGTGATGAAGAGAAAGTTACCCGGAATTTTAACATTTATGTGTAACATAATATGAATGATATTTAAAGCTAAATTTATCGTTTTTTAAACTAACTAGAAGAACTAGCATGAAAAGAATTTTATCAATAAATTCGAAAGTTCCAGATAAACATACGGACGGTGAATCAAAGTAATCGATGTGATTCCGATAATAATCGACGGAAGCTTTTTTTAATGAATGAAAAGTTCTTCAGGTGTCTCAAAGTGGCATCATCGTTTCGCATAGATCGCTCAAGAAGACCCAACTAGCAATATGTAGTATCAAACATCTTCGCCACTATCGTCGGAAGATCTCTCTATTTTACAGCACAAACGGACAACATCGAACGAAAGGTGTGACGAGGAGAAAGAACAGCGTCGGCTAATGGGCATTAGAAAAGAAAATACGGTTAAAAAATTGAATTGTAAAGAAGAAAAGAAATCCAAGAAAATCCGTAAGTCATAGCCCGAAAAAGAAGGCAAGACGCCGAAAGCCCAGGTAGACTTACTATCCCGCAGCACATAAGCGATACTCGCGATGATAGTATCAAACTGAGACCAGCAGAGCCAGACCATAACCAGACAGAGTTGTACGACGGTGAGAATCAGACGGTGTTAACGTAACGTCGTCGTGATACCTGTGATACCTGGGCGAAGAAGAACAGTGTACAGTGCAGCGAAGAGTGCTTTTATCGGACTTTTTCAAAAAGTGGCTATTCGGGACTCAAAATACAAAAAACGGACGCTATGACTTAGACTAGGACACATCAGTGCCTTTGTTCTTCAAAACTTCTTCAGCGCTTCTTCTGGTTTTCGGGTATATCAGGAAATTTTCATATAACTACGAACATATAGCATATGTGTGTGAATTTTGTCAAACTCTGCAATATCTCTAAAGGACAGAAACAATGGCAACAGATATCTACAAGGCCCTATTTTCAAAAAGTACTAAAATTAAGCAAAAACATAGCAAATAGCTCAGGATTTCAAACAGCAGTGCGGTGCGGCGAACAAAAGTATGCCAGTAGAAATATCAAAGTTTGAAATATAAACAATTAAGGCAAAACATTCAACGAAGCTACTTGAAGAAGATTTTATAAAATTTTTAAAGTGTTCATGTTTCAAAGACGGAAGTGTACTGGAAATATGTGTTCAGTTAAATAAGATTTTTCTTTCTGAAAATACAGAAAGCTAATGGTTGGTGAGGAAAATTCGAAGAGTGAAGAAGCTGTACAAGGAATTTTTTGAAAAAAAGAAAGTTTTGTGTTTTACGTTAATTTTCGAAATATATGATTAAATTGATTACACACAACCAAATCCGTTTAATAAGTGAATATATCTTCTGTTGTAAAGAAACTGTAAATATTTCTCATATAAAAGGATAAGAAGGATATTGACGAAGCAGCTTTACCCAGAATATAATGACGGATGTTTTTATAAACAAAATGGCACAACAGTCAAATAATAATTGCCAATATTCGACGAGATACTGTTGTAAGTATTTACATTTCTTCATGCATCTCTCTTTATTCTTGGTCTCTTTCCTTTCCCCTGATTTTCTTTAGTTTTCTTTAGTTTCGTCTTCTTTCTGGTCTGGTGTTCTACTTTCTTTTCCCAGTTAATAATATTTTAACATGAGAGTTACATGGCGATGGCATTGTGCGACTAGAGTAACACAGTACGACCATGTCGGCACTCCGAAAGTTTTTCTTTTTTAACATCATATGTATGATATTTTTGCATCTTCCTACACCCGAACGCAGAAAAACACTGGAGCGCTATTATTTCTTGCTACAAATAATTAATCTCGAATTTATCAAGTGAGGTCCCAAATAGAAATGGATTATCTATATGATGAAATGAAGTGAAGGTCGGTCATTCGATAACATAATTTTCAAGCATAAAAGAGTATTTTCTTACTGCTTGCGTCATTCGACGTCATTTATTTCACGATTGGTGAAAGTTTTACACATCCTAGTGCTCATACGTATGTGTTAAACATGTTGAATTTGACACATCTACTACTTCATTTTGCAGCTGTGTATGCGGTGGAAAAACTAATGAAGAAGAAATTTTTTGAAAGTGAATTCATATTAATTTAGTCAAGCATACTTAAAAGAATAGCATAGAAATTTTTTCAATGCTGCTTAGATACCTGCTATGTTACCAATGTGTGGATGCTTTTACATTCTTTGTTCATTTCTTGAAAAATCTCATTTTCAATAAAATAAAATGATCAATGTTGCTTTTTAAATTTTTATGGACGCGATTTTAAAAAAATTGCCAACATCTCTAAGATTATTTTATTATTCGATTGCTATCGCATAACCAACATTTCTAGAAAGTGAAAGAAATCTAACAATGAAGAAGAAGCCATTCCTATTCAATTGAACTCTTCGGATTTGGTGCTAATGTTCGCCGACCACCGAATCATTTCAATAATGATTCTCTTGCATTCCCTGAGAAATTTTCCGCAATTTTCCTTTTCCTTTTAATCGAGCTTTAATGACTTTTTAACGTTTCTTTAATTTGAAAGAACGAATTGTTGAATATGCATTTCAAGAATATCCAATTGTTATTATTCGGAAGTAGGATATTCTAACAATTATTCGAATTATGCCAAATACATTCCGCCTTTTTAAAACTTGTTCATAATTGGAAAATTATTATTATTAGTCAATCGATAAAATGGAAACCTATTCTTTTATCTTTTCCGTTAAAGTGAGGCGTTGTAATTTGGCATTGGATTTTCTTAGATCTTAAATGAGATTGGATTTCCTTAGATCTTAGATGAGAAAAATTCTAGACTTAAGTAATATTTATAATAAAACTTAATCCAAGATCCAGAAGAAGTCAAAGACACATAATACATATATGAAAGACGTGGACCCCGTGTAATTACGAATGTTCAAAATAACTGGAGAAACACTTGAACGTAATTAAATACATATCATAATCACAAAGTTTGAAAGTTATGCCTTTAAACAATATTACAAATATTTTACACGTGGGGAATTATAAAACACCAGTGACATATTTAATAAGACATGAACGTCAATAAAAACTTTTGCTTAGATATGGTTAATTAACCACTAGAAAATTTCTGTTATAAACTAAAAAGATTTTCATGATAACCTTGTTCTAGGTTTTGTTTAAAAATAATCTATATTCCTCTTACTGAGAAAATGTTCAATTCAAATGAAGCCCTTCCTTTGAAGCTATGTTACTCATGATCGTGAAAAAAACCATTTATTTTGAATAAACGAGCATGCAGCTTAAAACACAAGATTTATTATTTACATTTTCAAGGAGGAAAATATTAATTTCTAATTGAAAAATCGTGAACATCTAGAAGCTCAAAACTCGAGCAAGTTTCTTATTCATGACAATTTATGATCTTTTGCACTGATTTTAAAAGTTATTCTAACATATTGTTTTCACATATATAATAAACTTTAAAACATGTTTACGTGCGAATTAATATAATTTTAAACAATTTAACTTAAAGTTAGAAGTTTTCTTAAAGCACGTGTTTCCTTAAAGTCTCATCTGGAATGCAAAAAGAGATGTAGAAAATTGAAAGAATGATTTCCACAAAGATCTGGATTTTTAAAGATTTTAAAATCATTTTTAACGTTCATATTATACAGACGCCTTCCCAAGCCGAACAATGTAAAGAAAACATATTAGTTCAATTAATTTTTACACATGGACGGAATTAGTGGCTTAATAAATAATAAAGGACTATGATGTTTAAAAAGATTAAGCTGTAGATATTTTCACGGGAGTAGCCAATCTTCTGAAGACGGGTTTTGTTATTCATGTAAATGATAGTAAGGCCCTATGCTTTTTAACATGTATAGATATTGCATTTCAAAGAAACCTTGGAGAATACAATTAAATAACCTTTTTCCGTTGCTTGATCACTAAAGCAAAGGGTTTGTAGTACCCGGTACGCATATTTGGATCCTGCAGAAAAAAGTATTAAATTTATCCCCCTGAAACATGTTATTATCCGTTCTTCACGTAATTGCTTTTATAGAAGGGATTTAACGGATTTATAAATACACTAAACTTAAGAAATACATTGCAAGTTTATTCGAATTTTTTTATCACACTAGACCTTTTGGCGGACATTTTGCTCAAGTAGCTATTCCTATAAAAAAATTCATTTAGTAAAGGTTGAATACAATAAATTTTTTCTAAATCGCCAAAATAAACATTGTTAAAACGTTCTCTGCACTTAATATAGAAGGACTACAAAAAACCAGCGTAATGGACAATATAATTTTGTATGAGCCTAGTGTTCTAAACTTAAATATGAAGTTCGAATGCATGTGTGCACGCACAATCGCACAAATCGTAACACTTGATTATATAGATTATTACGATAGTGTACGACTTGCTTGCTAATGGTCTTCTTATCACAGCAATTTATTACTCAATTGCACAATGAATCTTTCAACAATTTTTTCGAACCTATATTAAAGCGCTTGCTACTCAATGGAATTGCGATTCTCTCAAGAACGTATGATCATCTTCACTATTAATCTGTACCGCAATTGAAATTCCACAAAAACATCCGTTTACCTTAATGCCAAAGCGGAAATAACACGACAATTGCCTACTTACCTGCAGACCTCCAAAGCCCATGAACATTCCCGGCCCAGGAAAAATGTGAAGTGAAATATTCAAATAATCCTGAAGAGTCCAAAGAAAATATAAAAGAGAAAAGCAAAAAAGAAAAATAAACAATAATAAACGTACCGTCTCCCGTCGGCCAAAGTAATTCTTTTCTTCTTCTGCGCCTCAATCGAAAGAAATTTCTCAAGATTGATAAAATGTGACAAGAGCAAGTTCCGTTACGTCTTCCTCTTTTCCATTGATGTGTGATTCTTAATGTTGGCCATCGGAGCATCACCAAAAAGTAGCAGAAGTTGGCGTCGGCACCAAGCCAGATCGTAACAGAAAACTGGTAAGCCAATCTAAACACCCCTATATCGAGAAGCAGCGCGCAGAAAAAAAGCAACCAGCCGCAAGATGAACTGAAGAAGCTGATAGAACCAGAGAACAAGGCCAAAAGAGAAATTTTCTCCTCACGAAATGTGGGTCAGCTGTAGGGCCGCCTGAAGACCCGATCATCCGTCCGCCAAGACGTCCACCATCTGCCCCATGTGCTCCGTTTATCTTCTTCTGGGCAAAAAGTTCTTCGCGCGCACTTCCATTCTTACGAGTGATCTTCGCGCATACGACTATCAATGGACTGACGAAGATGATAATGATGACAATGGCGAAGACGACAAGGACTCACGGTGAGGTGCAGTGTGTGGGGCCCAAGGGGGCTTGCCGAACCCATACAGGCGGCAGATGTGGGCTCCGGGATGCAAACAGGGCTGTCCCAAAACGAGATCTTCCCGTTGCTCGTGGGAGCCTCCGGTTCTATAACACCAGGCTCCATGATATCGGCGCGATCGGTGTCTAGGTTGTTTGTTCTTCTTTCACGGGTCGTGATCACCGGCAGTGGAGAATATCAAGAACGCGCGAAGACGCAGATGAGGAAGGCATTGAGGTTGAAAAATATAGGCCTAGAGAGAAAGAAAGAAAATAAAGTACCGTATGGTGTGTGATTCTAATTCGAGATAACCCACTTTTCGAATAGAAAAGGAGAAGAAGAAAGCTCTACCACCAGCGGCACTCCTCTTACGCCTCCTTCGTCATTTGCTAGGAAGAAATTTTCGTTTCGTTCCGTTTCACGTTTTCGCCCTGTATGCTTCGCAACTTATAATTTGTGCCAGTTGTTTTTCTACTTGTAGTTGTTGCTGTTTTATTCCCATAATTTCTTTCTTCAATCTTCGGTCGCGGACCGGCAAGCGAGATTCCGCGAGGCGATTCAGCGACGGCGGCTTCTTCTTCATCGGCGAGTTCTTCTTCTTCTTCTTCGGTTCGCATTCCCGGACGCCCGTCCCCCGGATCTTGTGAGAAACAAACTTGTTGTGGGTCCACTGGCTGCAAACACTGCACCACTCCAAAGTACTCTAAATGCGATCTAACTTGATTTTCTTTGCTTTAAGCTGCTTGTTTTGCCCATTCCCATTTGAGCGCTCCATCTCATTCCTTCTTTACTATCTTTACAGGGGAAGCAGACAAAGTGAAGACGTTGATCCGACTACGTGCAGAACTTTCTCCGCTGTTTACTGGCAAACGGAATGCTTCGAAATATGCATGGGCGTAAGTATATCGCCGCCGAACAGCGGCTTGTTGTTTTCCCTATCCTCTTCTTCTACTACTGCTTCGCCACTTTTGATTTGTTATTATTAACTCTGTCATTTTTCTCCGGCTCGAGCGCTTTGTTGGCATTCGCATTTGCTAGCGATAGAAATTTTTTGCGAACGCACTTTACAAAGGCACACAAAAATTTCTATTTCACTCGAGAATATGGCATCGTTTTCTTTCGCTTTTTTGGGCGCAGCCTGATAAATTGTCCCGTTCCTAAAAAAATAGACAAGATGCAGGCAAAAAGCGAAAACAGAAAAATGTCCATGCAATCTTTTACCGATCGAATTTAAATAATTTCGACATACCGTGTCGAAACACAATCAACCTCTAAACTACTTTAAATGTCCGAAAATAAAAAACAAACACGACGATGTGCCTAGAGCCACCGGTCTCCGATGGTGTATTCTTTCACCTGTTTTCACCATCGTTTGAAGATCTTCGGATCTTCAGTATTTTTGGTAAAGCGACTCTTATTTTTTTTTGTGGCCGCTCGATCGTCATTCGCCAATGCGTAAGAAAAGAAGGGGAACGGGCCGAGTTTTAAGGTCTTCTCTAAAAGAAACTCAGATCGAAACTAATTTCTAAAGGTTTTTTGCGCATTTCTATGAAGAAGCCACGTATTTGTTTACTCATGTTTCTTCATAAATTTTTTTCCATATTTGTTTATTTCTGGACCTTCGATGGACTGTTGCATTCTTCTCAAACGTGGAGAAATTGTGCGGTTTTTTTCGCAGATGTCTTTCGTTTAAAGTTTAATTTATTCTAGAAATTTGATAGTTTGCCTTTATAGCACGAAAGTCGCATACACCATTAATTGGCCTTTTGAGTGAAATTTTCTAGTTTTTTGCGTAAAAGTCGAACCGAAGTCGGTTGCATATAACACTGTGCCACATTAGAGGGAGTCTCGAAAAGAGCTCGTCGGTGGTGACATAATTTACGCACAAGCCTTTTCGTTTAAATAACTAATTTTTTTCTACCTGGCCCGATGTAAGGGAAAGTGAACGATTAGATGGATGATACTATCTCAGATGGCCTTGGCTGTATTATTTTATATTAATTAACTGTAATTTGTTGAAGACGAAAAGTTATAGTTTTTAATGCATTAAGTCATTTGAACGTACTCTTTTATTTCGATCTTTTGCAGCAGTTGAATGACGAGGTAGATTTAGATACTTGAAAATTTATTAATAAATCAAGTTAAATTAATTAGTTCTGAATAGTTCTTTATTTCACTAAGCTAGAAAGAATTTTATACATGTTACTCGCACTAATTTTTATTAAACCAAAGTGTATATAATGTAATAAGACAATTCGGAAATTCCTAATACTAGTAAGATTATGAAAGCAATACTAAACATGTTTACTGAAATAACCAAAAATATTACATAAATTT
Organism: Proctacanthus coquilletti; assembly: GCA_001932985.1. Taxonomy (NCBI): domain Eukaryota; kingdom Metazoa; phylum Arthropoda; class Insecta; order Diptera; family Asilidae; genus Proctacanthus; species Proctacanthus coquilletti. The sequence goes on from MNCL01000012.1 coordinate 179,233, forward strand.
TTTGTTTAAATTAAAAGCAAAAATAAATTTGTTAGATCCACACTCGATTAATTTAGATAAACTCTTTAGAAAAGTGTGGAGGTTCGAAATACAAAACTAGAAGTAAGAATTATTAAAGAAAATGTTGCAAAGTTAAAAACTACATACTCTTTTCAAAATTTTCATTAATTGCTTTTACTACAAGAATGAAACTATAAATTGCTTCCAATTTCAGTGAAGCTCGCTAGAGATTAGTTTTAAAAAAGTAGACAAATCTTAACCCAAACTAGAATATCTCCTCTCTAGTGAAGAGACAACGTCCAAGAGAATTCTGTCTTTGCTTATTAAAATTACAAGTCTGCATTAATACAAAAATTTACCTTGACAATTATTCAGGTAAACGTACAAATTTAGTATAAAGTTAGATGAGCCCCAAAAATGTAACGCTCTTTACAATTATTTTAAAAGTGAACTAGTTACAACCACAGAGCGCGCATTTTGTTTAAACTATTTTAAACACCTTTTGAAACAAAATGATTTTAATTGGATTTTATCTGTCGATTGCAAATCCCAAAGCTACGTTCTTATATAGTCTCTTATGTAGTCAATAAGTAAATGGCATTGTTAGGAGTTCGGGTGGCTTTGCCTTATAAAATTACCTTTTGCAGTATATTTTAAGTGTTATATTAAAAGAAGAAATGAGTGCATGTATTTTAGGGTTGTGGTTTGAGAATGAAGTTTCAATATTTTTCTGCCGAAATTATATCACATTTTACTGTATAATCATTGGAAAATTTTACTGAAACCAAATTCCGAATTTCATGTAGTCTGTAGAAAGAGGCTATTATTTATCATATTGCAGATTCTTCCCTGCGGAGTAAGGAATTAACAAACAATAAAGCGAACATGAACTCAAGCTTCGCACTAAAACTTAAGTAAAATTTTTGTTTGGGAAGACCTTAATATTCTAAGACGGAAGATTATTTAATAACATTTCAATAATTCATCAATGCACCTTCATCATCACTAAATTTTTAAGAGGTTGGCTATCAATTTGCCTTATTAATTCATATTTTAGATTTAGAGTTTGGACAGATATGTTAATTTTTTTAATAATAAGATTACATATTTGAAAAACTATATAAAGGTTCTATATGAAAACTATATAAAGTTCCTATTTGAAATTTAAATTGATTTGTTGATTTGTAATTTTGTACTTTGATTTGTAATTTTGTAAAATGTCTATCAGTACTCTCCATAATCATCCTACGCAACAACTCAATGATTCTCCACAATAAGAAATAGTACTTATAAGTATGATGCAAATGTTTTTTTGGTTAAAGTACTTTATTTTTTTTATAAAGATATTGGTTATAGTTGATAAATTAAATTCTGCACTTCTAAATAGGTCAGCGGGTATCAATGGCGAAAGCAAAAGCCCAAAAACAGTCGAGGAAATCCATATTTAGAAATACAAATATGATAAGATAAACTAAAAATTAACTTACTTTACTTTCAGTGTCGTCGAACGAGAACTGAACGTACCGCTGCCATTGTCCAAAATCATCAAAAAGTGGAATAATCTGCTGCAAGAATACAAAGTAAGTACTTTACCAGCTACTTTTTCCTTCCAACAGCAATCTTTAGAGCCGCCATGGCAGTTTCTGAAACAGAAAATTTCGCTCTGGACTTGTTAATATGCACATCTGCACACAAACTTGCAACATTCATTGAATTCAGGTGAAAAGCTCATTCTCCTGTGGCACGTAGCTGAGAAGTGATAAGAAAATAAAAAGAAAAATAGATTTTTTCTTCCATTTTTCTCGCACGTTTCTAATTGACGAGAAATGGTGAGAACTTTTCCCTTTGTTCGCGGGAGAAACATTTTTGATTATTACCATAATCGAGGGAATATTGTTCCATCCATGGTAGGGGAATGTTTTATTCACAGTGCTCATTTTATGCACCAAGCTTTCACGGCGACGACGGCGTGATCTTTTCGGGCGTAGGTGACTTCTTCGACATTCTTTTCATAAAGATAAAATTAGATACAACTGCCAGCCGAATCTACATATTTCGGGAAATTCTGAGCCTTTTCAGCGATTCATTACTTCCTGCATATGATATGCATCAGTCCCGGTTGGTCTGACCACCATCCGCTTTTTCAGTGCAGAAATTTGAAGGTCTTCGCGAATTCGGTTGCAGGCTGGACAAATTTGCAAGTATTCTGATAATCGCACATTTCTGTGACTGACGAAAATCCGACCGAGAGCAGTGGCGCTTAGAAACTATACTAGGAGTCGTAAACAATTTCCATTCTTAGATGCACATTGTTTGGAAGTAGTCCACGGTACAGGGAATATGATGAATATAGTTAATCCACTGATCTAATGGCGCAATTTCGTTGAGCAAGCTTTGAAATTGTAATGAATCGTAGAACTCATTCTTATCATTGTATTTTCAAATTGAAGATACGAATTTCATTCAACATTTTCACAATTGTTTATGTAAACTAATCTGAATCAGGCGGGGTATACATAAATCTTAATTTTCAAAGTTATTATTCGCGGCTGTTGTAGCTTTTTGTACATTTTAATGTTTCTGGTCTAAAAACCTTCAAGGGAATCTTCCTTCCCCTTTATTTGAGCTGCATCTAAGATCGACGTTGTTCTCATTCATTCAAAAATTAAGTTTTGTTAAGTTAAAATTTGCGTTTTGCAAATAGGACTTTTACGAATTAATAAATGTTATGTCCTTAAACAGATCTTTGATTTATTCAAGTAGTCCTGAATTAATCAAAGATCTGTTTGTATTGCGCTTTCTGACGATAATTCACTTCTACACCGATGTAGCTAAAATTTCGCGGTGATTTCAATTATTTCTTTTAAATGTTTGTATATAGTCATAATTACGCAACTATGGTATAAATTTATATTATAAATTTATTTGAAACTTCTTCAGTCTCTGAATGCGATTTATCTTTAAAAAAAGACTTTTATTATACATTATAATTCAATATGCAAGTCTCAGTCTATTTAAAAATGAGTAACTTTATACAGTAAAAACCGAACAGCCTTTTGAATATATAGCAAATATTTTTTTAAAAAATATTTTCTGTTACTTAAGTAAGATTATTATGGGAAAATTGTGTATTGTTTGCTAGAATCCTAATTTTTAATACGTTAGTAAGAAACAAAATTGAAGGGCTATCTGAAGGTTTTCACTTGGAACTTAATAACAGTACTTGCGGAGGATTATGAATCTAGGGACAACAATCTAAATTATAGGTTCCTGGCGGCATTTACTTACCTTCAAAATGTTACGCTAACCTGTTTACTTTCCAGGAACTTTATGATGAAGATGATCACACATATTTTTCGAAAGATTTGCTTCTCACCATAATCTATCCAGCGCTGAAGTGAAGACTGCAACTAAATGAATAGGCAGAAACATTGAAGGAGTATTAATACAACTTCTGCCAAAGAATTCTATTGAAGTGAACAACGTTGCTAAGAAGTAGACATGGAGGTCTTGGATAAGCAAAAGCACCTTTATAAGCGGCAGAATTCCATTTCACTTTTATATGGCCTATATTGCTTCAGATTAAATCGTATAAACGAAATTCGGTTCAAAATTACTGTAACACACAGAAAGGTCGGGAGCCGCACAAAAACTTCTTTTCCTCACACATGACACCTCCAATATTTTATCGCTTAGTGCCCTGCTTGTGCCTCTTGAAGCTTATGACGCATGAAATTCCTTTTGAAACCACATAATGGCATAGGTCCGATTTATAAAGCTCGCTGCTTCTTTTGTGCCTTTTGTTAGCGTAGAATTGTGCAACTCTAGACAGGCGGCGCCATTAGCAGCAGCGCACAAGGACCGTAAAAAATAGAGGAAAAAATGAAATTAAAAATCGCAAATTCTTCCAATATATCGTCTGCAATGTGGCCCACGAAGAAATTATCGCCACACAACAAAGTTCCAATCTCCGGTAGAAAGTTCGAATAAACAAGTTGTTACGAAAGCACCAAAGGCCGTTCATTCATCTCATTTAGATTTCATCTCTGACTGAGTAGTCGGGGAGCCAGTCTCGAGAGTGGCGTTTCTTTCTACTGTGTTAACTAGAAGTCTTTGATGAAATTTAGAAATGCTCCTTGCTACCTTCGCCGGTGCGTCAGATAATTACTTACCATTGCAAACGACCATCACAGACCTCAAAACTAATCCATCACTATAAGCGGAACATGGGCTAGCGAATCCGCGGTGGTGCACCAAAGCGTCTTGCAGGCTTGCTAAGGCCATAAGCAAGCATTTCTCTCAACGTGGAGCCCGGCCTGGCCCCAAGGGTCTCTAAGAGGCTCAGCTTAGCTAGCAGCCTGCCTAGAGAATGTCGTCGAACGGGGGTGGTAACGTTGTCGCGATCCGCGAAGAAGATGGTCTGGTCGGTGGTATCTAGCCAACATCAAAAACTAGCGCTGCAGATTTAAATATTCGCGGCATGCTCGAGCACGCTGCTTTGTTTTTTGAACTATTTTCTACTTTGGCTATTATCATCGGCCGTTGAGCGAGTTGCGCTTGCGCCAGCGCAATAAAAACATGTGAGAAGCCGTCGACATAATTTCACATATATAAAACGAATTTTTACGTTTTACGCTTCTTTTTTTTGTTTCTTGCTCTTGCTGCTCACACAAGGAAAAAGTGAAAGCTGAGGAAAGAATTCAAGCGCTCACATTCATGCTGCCATAATAAACAAGCGATTCTGAAATTTGCCGTCCTCTTCTTCTTCTTTTTAGTATGCTAACCCACCTGAGTCACACATGTACAGTGTCTTATAAAAGCAATTTATGCAAAGAATGTTTATAGTTGCGAGTAGCTGGTATATATACAAACTTTCGACTTTTTTGTGCCTCCCTGGGCCTTTTTTTACGTTTATTTTTTCCCCGTCTTCGCATGCTCGTTTAGTCACCTCTTACAGCAAAACAGAGCCGCCACTCATCGACGATGAATCAAGCTTTTGACTAGAATTTATACTTAACAAAAATTTCTACTTTCTCTAAAATTATAAAACCAGCACTTCTGGTTTTGGTCTGAGGACCAACCATCACAAGAATGTTTTTTGGAACCCCGGCGCATATACGGTTTTACTTTCTACTATAAAACAACTTTTTGGTAGAGAAATGAAAATATCAAACTGATTCTGGAAAAAAATGTTTTCTTATGACGAGCCTCTAGCTATGGTAGGTTACTGACATGCTTTGCTGGTTATACAACTTCCGGATGCTTGATGAATTCTTTTCGGTTCGAACTGGTAACACGTAGATTTATGGAGTTTTCTTTCAAACTGCCTACTACTAGACGTGCACAATTAATCACTGAAAGGTATATTCACGGTGCAAGGCGACTTAAAAGTGATTGTGGTTGATATGAAGATTTGAGCAGGTGATTGCTTAATGGACTTGGTTTTGCAGAGATCATCAAAAAACTTCATATATTCGTACTGTTACTTAAGGCGTGGTGATTTATTTTCAAAATCGCGTTATAATAACGAAGGGAACAGGTTGCATTAAACTTTCGTCTGAAGATAAAAGATGCCTTGAAAGAGTTAAACTTCGATTCTTTTAAATTTAAACTTACAAGGTTACCTTTTCACAGATATTCTAGTTCGCTGTATACTCCACCATCCAATAAAATTTAATTTACACCAAATAAATACCATAAGAACTTATATAAAGGTTTGAAATTATAAACCAACAAACAACCAGATTTGCTATATACATAGGTGGCGTATAGAGTAGACCGGGATATTCTAAGTTAATCTAACAAAGATCTGAGACCGATTTCTTCAATTACAAATAAATTTTGCCATTGGGAAAATTGGTCTAATTCATTTAGTATCTTTAATAACAATTAAGATAAGTGAAAAAAGAACACAATGTGGAAAAATATTGTTTTGTTTCGAAATTACCTATCAATATTTTTTCACTAATTGAACAGCCACTAATGGAAGAGCGGACTATGATAAGCAATATTCCATCAATGTCTCTCTGTCCGGAATTTGTTGACTTTTATAAAATTACTTCCCATATTTTATCATTATAACTTTTATACAAATAATAATGGAATTATTCACATACATTTCAAATTCACGACGAGGTGGCAAGCACAGTTGTGAGATATTATAAGAACTTAAATTCCTTTTTTTCTTTGGTAGATACAATTTAAGAAACTGAGATGACCTTATCGAACATGTTATAGTGGTAAATCAATTAAAGTTATATCTAAAGAATAACCTCGTTAGATTTAGGCTCACTTGAAAAAGAAACTTCAAGTACTTTAGGTACATCTCGAAAGCTTATCGGTGATTCAAGTTATCAGAGGTTTATATCTCGCTTTATAGAGATTCAAGATTAACAGAATACAAAAATACCTCCTGTCATAGAAATTTTCAGCTTACAGAAATTCGATTCATCCAAATTTCGTTTAATTCGAATGACGTCAAATCTTGAGCAAAACTGCATATGTATTGTATTTTCGTAGGTAATCCATAAAGAAAGCATTGTTTATTTGAATTGCCTAAAGCCAATCAAACCCACTATACTATAAAACAACTATTGAAATTCTGAACCTGTAAAATGCATTTGAAATACAAGACTGCTCTATTTCAAGATCCGGCTGAGGTAGATCATCGCCCTGAACGCATAACCCGCACATCATGAATTTAACATCTTCCGAATCTCGTCTTCTTCTTCTCGGGAAAATCACCAACCGATGGGAAGCGCACAGATTCACTTGACACATTTCGGGAGTGGAATCAGAATTTCAAATTTATCGCTGTTTTTTTAAAAGTTCCAGATGAAAACGAAGCATTACTTAATACTAGCAAATCTTCCACTAAAAAGGTCTGACCCCAAAACACCCAACAAAACTTTGTAATTGGGTCCGGTCCACGTGCTGCCCTGGAACGCCGAGAAGAATTCTGAGCTCTCTTGCTAAGACAAGAAGACACTCCTAAGAAGCTAACTCTCCTGTGCCCAAGAACCCGAATGAAATCACTGTGGCGTATGATTAAGATCATTTCTATCTGGGTTCGATCGCAGTACACCTAGTTTTCTTCTATAACGGATAACGAAATCCAAGTCATAACTGAGTGACCCGCATACGGCGGATACACGTCTTTTTCGGCAGACTCGTAGGTGCTGATCCCGTTTGACTATTTTTTTAATATTACTACAGAAAAAGTGGCTCGCGGCCGCGCAGTGGCTTATGAAGATGATCGAAAGGAAAATCTTTTGTTGCTCCAGTCAGTAATCTTCGCAACTAATTGAAAAGTAAACGAATCGGTGGGCATAAGAAGACCGTTGCACCTTCCAAAATTTTAAGAAAAAAGATGGTAAATTACCGCCCGATCCCGGTGGATCCAATGAATCCAGTGAGCACAGTTAATTGGCTGGTGATCAGCGCAAATCTCGATGAGTGTGTATAACTGATGTCCGCAATTAGGCAACGATTCACCTTTCTAGAGCGCACCGCTGAATCTTATTTTCGGCTTTCTGCTTAATCTGAACGCACCTTGCTGCTTTCAGTCATTTGCTTAATAGAGCAAATCCGGAAGATCGCGTCGAACAAAAAATCCACATTGTTTCGACATTTCGGTCACATAAGTCACCGTCTTCGTCTTCGTTTTCGACTCTCCCTCTTTACTCCTTGGGTTTCAGGTGCAAAAGAATTTTGATGAATTTGGATTGAGCGGGTTTTGCTTTTTGTGTGCTGATAATTTCACTTGCAATTTCAAATAGTAAAGAGTTAACAGAATGAATATGAAACAAATCCTTAATGTGATTATAACAAACGTAAGAAAGGGCACACACTTTCTACTTTATTAATGGCTACTTCCATTTAAGATTCACTCAAATTCGAATAACGTGAAAATAAAAATAAATAGCTAGAAAATACAACTCGAAATAAAGTTAATTAAAATTACTTATAATTCTGAGGAACTGTATTTCGAAATTTGCCTTTCCAAAAAAGTTTTATTTCTCTGTATTATACTATTATTTCTCTATATATATATTATACTATTATTAAGCTAACCGATCCGTTTCTGTGATTTGAAGAATATTTTATTTATAAAGTGTAGCTAACTATGAATTTGCTTTGCATATTGAATTGCATAACAATATAAATTTTTTAGATTACTGTACGAATTTTTAACAAGTATTTTTTTTTTTAAATCGCCTTAAGACTTTGGATAGAAAATACCATAAATTTACATGACATTTTAAACCCTTTTATCCTAATACAATTTCTTCAGTATGTTTTAAAAATGTTAGTAAAAGATTCTCTGAATTTTAATGAAATGTGAGATATCGCAAGCACTGTTCTAAGATGTTTTTCAAAAAGTATTTAGTATTTTGTAATAAGCCTTTGTTTATTTTTTCCCCTCAAGATTGAAACTATATTTGCGTGCAATAAAATTTGGATCAATACCCAACATTTCATATACTTTTTACTTTACTTTTTTAGTACAAAGACTTAAATGGCTATTTAAAATTTCAATACAATATAATACTAAACTAGCCACTTTTCTAGTTTTAAAAGCTATACATTGAAACTTGATTAGCAATACAGAAATCCACTAATCTGCTAAGATTAGATTTTGCTTATAATTACGTTTTAGATGATGAGCAATTTTATAATTTACACTCGATTTAAAAGCAATTAAAGAGTTAATGATTCAAATGGAGAGCATACCTAAAATAAAATTAGCCCTGATGTTAAAGAAGAAAATTGATTGTTATTCTATAGACACTCTAGACTTTAGTTAAATTGATATTTGTTTTAAATTATGGATTTTTAATTTTAAAATGAAAATCTCTAAAAATTATAATTTCGAAAGCGCGGTTATTTTTGGTATGTCAGCGTACCATTTTTGATAATATTTAATTCAATTCAATAAATTTAAGTTTAAATCTCAAATATCCTCTCCAACGAAGATTATTTCGGAACCAATAGTGGCTTAAGTATTTTAACACTTCGCTGTGTTGTAAATAGTAAAAGTCTATTGTCTGAAAGTCTGTTTTCACGAAACTAGTTCTAACCGTGAACTACTTCCGAAACATTTCGCCCATTAGCAATCATTATCATTAATTCAAGTTCTACTTCGCTAAATGCAAATTCGACAAAGTGGCTAAGAATAGTATCTTAGCTCTGCAGTCTTCAGAATAGCTCAGGTAAATAGCTAGATGAATTTTAAGCAGCCAGAGGGGAAAAAATTAATTCGCCAAAAAGAAAGAAGCAAATTAACTTCACAACTCAGCGCTGTGCACGATTATTCGATCGTTTTCTTCAGAGGAGAAAGTGATTCTTGCGGTGAAAACCCCACCAGACTGGGTCAATCCAACGAAAACCCAGAAGCAAGCGGGCACAGCAAACAGACGAACAAACGCGTCTTGAATTATCACCTCAAGAAGGTACTGCAGGCAAGGCAGTTCAATTCCCGTAAGTCTCGCGTCTCCGGCTCCGTTTACGATTTCTTCCACGGCTGACTCCGCCGCGATTTCCCCCCGTGTACTTTGGGCTGCGCACGCGTCTGAATCTTACGCTCACTCGACTTACCTTCAAACAACTTTTAGCTGCGGTTTTGGCCTCCCCGATGAAATTTTTACCGACTATGGGGCACTGTCAAGGAGAGACGAAGCTGAGGTGCTTGTCGAAGAATTAAGAAATTTCCAATAGGTTTTTGCGCGATCGCACTTCGCTTGGTGCCAATCAGCGCAGCCAGAATGAATGGGTTCTTAGCGAAATTGAGATGGTTGCCAGGGATCAAATTTGGACTTCTCATAACGCTTCCCAGTATCCGGATAACTCGAAAACCTCCCAAAATAAAGTCATGCGCTGGAGGTTGTTGCTCAGCCTTGACACGCCTTGCAGGTGAGATGGATCAGTTTGCAGATGGGCAGAAGACTTTTCTTGAAAGTTGAAAGATCATGACGATGAGGCGATGGTCTTTCGAATTTGCGTTCCGGTGAAATTTTCACTGAAGGCACTTTCTGTATAAACTGAAATGAAATGACTTGAGCTTTATGCAAAACCAAAGAGAATTTATGTGTGCCCATTTCAGGTATTTCAGGCCACAGACGATTTTTGTTTCTTGTACTGCAAAATTATTCTATAAAAGTTATTGTATTAAATTGATATTCATTATATTGATTACAATTACGTAAAACGAATGAAATTTTTAATCTGTGCAAAGAAGTATTAAATTCTTCTAACTTTGCACCGTTCTGATGCTTTTTACTTGAACTTTCGATTAAAAAGTGCCTTAAAATAATTAACTTTACTTAAAGAAACTGAAGTCGTAAATCATATAATTGATTTTAAAATATGTATTTTTATATACACTGGATTTTTCATAACCGTCTCGTGTTACGAACATGATTTTTTTAATTTGCACAGTAACACAATTCTTTAATAGTTTAAAGATGTTCAATATTATACTGTGTATTTAGTATTTTTTATTTCGCTAAGTGAATTTACAAATAAATATCAGAGTATTAAGTAAAAATCGAAGCACTAGTACCAATTAATTGAACCTTTCCCTGAAAATGTAAAACTTTCCATAATTAATTATATTTACAAAAATACATAACAAAATTTTTAAATGAAGATTTGATATAGATAAATTTTGTATTACTATCTCTGCATCTATTTTAATAAGTCTGAAATAAAAGTGCAATAAAGCAAATAAACGGTTATTTTCTTTCAGGCTATCAAACTATCAGAAGAACCAAAACGCCGAGAATGGCCATTTTTTACATTAATGGATGTATACTTTAGTGATCAAGTGAACGATCCAACACTTCGTCTATTTTCGTCAACAAAAACCTTAAAAGAAACTATAGATGATAGTGTTTTTGAAGATGATCCAATAATATCATCAGCCATAGCTGCAGCTACATCAGGAGCATTTATGGACATATCAGAAATTAGACGAATGAAACAAGAGAGGGAAAATGAAGAGTACGAAGACTTGCATCCAGATATGTCAATTAATGATTATAGTAAAACCGGTCCAAATGCAAATAACAATAATAACAATAACAATAGTGAAGAGTCTCTGAAATCAGTGATAAGTCCGGACCATCTGCATAGAATAAAAGAAGAACAACTGCAAGCACAACAGGATTATAGACAACAGCAGCAACAACAGCATCAGCAGCAGCAACAACATCGAAAGCAACAGCAACAGCAGCAGCAACAACAAAGGGAAGCACCAGAGCATCATACTATAGACCAAGTGATTACTGGCTTCATATATGTTTGCAATTATAGTTCACTTATAGCGTATTGTTTTTTTAGTATTTACTATCCTGGAACAATTTTCACGGAAACATGTGTAAGGGATTTCACAGCTTACAAAAGGATGAGAAGATGGTGGACGTGACAATAGCGGCAGGAGGGAAGATTTTTAAAGCTCATAAATTGGTAAAAGACAAAATCGAAATAATAGCATACAATTATTAAAATTACAAATTCCAGGTATTATCCGTCTGTAGCCCTTATTTTCAGAAAATTTTCTTGGATCATCCTTGCAGTCATCCAATCCTATTCATGACAGATGTGGACAGCAACCACATGGCTGGACTGTTGGACTTTATGTACAGTGGGCAGGTGAGTACACAGTTTTCTTATGGTACTGCGCTGATAATCTGTTTTAACTATCGTACTCAAAATTTCGTTGAAGGTCAATGTAAAATATGAAGATTTACCAAACTTTTTGAAAACGGCCGAAGCTATGAAAATCAAGGGGCTACACAGTGAGGTAGAGCGAATGACTCAGTTTGTAATAGTTGTGTAACCTTAATTGATTATTCTCAGATTTCTCAGAGTACGACTGAGATGGAGCAAGATTTGCGACTACCAAAACCATCGGATGATAATTCCAATCGGTACAGTAGCCAGCCTCCACTTAGTACTACGCCCACATCCTCTCTATTCCCCAATATCAATGGCCCCACGAGCACCTCACATCTAGGCAGCACTAGCACAACACCAGTCTCACCGTCGTGCAATCCGCCAATACCAAGTCCAAACTTTTTAAGTTTCCGCGACCACATTCGTTCTAAGGCAGCCATCAACGAAGCTTTTTTGAACAACGCCAGCAACAACAACAATAACACATTACCTGAAAAATACTCAATCCAACAGACGAATAGTAGTAGTAAAATACTCGACGGACGAAAACACCACAAATACTTTGCCAAACGCAAAATGCTCATGCAGTACAATCAGGACATATTGCGGGAGAAGCGTAATCGGGAGCTAGCAGAATTAGAGCAGCATCAGCAGCAACAACAACAGCAGCAGCAACAGCACCAACAGCAACAGCACCAGCAGCAGCAGCACCAGCAGCATCAACAGCACCAAGAGCAGAATTCGCCTCTGAACGATAATTTCAAAATAAAACTACCAGAACTGGTGAAGGAAGAAGCCCTTAATTTAGTCCAAACAATTAAGAAAGAACCAGAGCAGGAGACCATTTCCCGGGAATGTCGTCGTGAGGAGGACTGTAGTTCAACGACACCAACAGATTCAACAATCGATGAAGAGGCTGAAAACGATGCTAAAACGGCTTTACTACGCCTTAGACATTCTATTCTCGAACAAAACCTAATAAATAGCAATGCAAATAATAGCAGCAACGCCAGTAATAATAATAACAACAACAACAATAACAATGACTACAGTAAAAACAATAATACGAAGCCGTCTGTTGAAGGTGGTAGCGTTAATATTGATCGAAATCTAGGCGCTGTCTGCAGCTAATCGTTTCAGTCAAACTCTTCAATCAGTCAGTCTACAATGCAAAGTTCAGGTAGTGATGAAACCTAAATTTGCACTGCAATAAACGAGAAATGCATTGGTTAAACCGCATTATAATATTTTCTCAGATCAATTGAGTTCTTGCAGTAGCTCAAGAGATTCTTATCCGTGTTGCTTATTTTATTCTTATTTATTTTCATGTTCTCCTTTTATATAAATATTATATCCTTAGTATCTAATTGCGATTACTTGTAATTTTTATTCTAAAAAACTAGCTTTAGAGTTTTAACTTAATCAATACGATTTTATTAGATCTTGTAGGTGTAAATTTGTTCTTCAGAAATGTTTTCGCGAGTCATAGTAAAGAGTTCTGTACCTAAAGGATAATATACATATTTGAAAAAAAGATTCGCTTTTAAAGCTAGGAATTTGCAATTGATGGGCATTTTTTCACTGAATTGAGACAATTAATTTATTTCTTTCCTTCGAAAAGAGATTTGTAGTAACGCTTTTATAGACTTAACGTAACGTGAACTTAAGTTTTATTTTCTTGGATTTGTTAATGGATTATTAATTGCACTAAGCGATTTTACCTAAAGTTATAATACTATTCATAATAAATTTATAAGTGATGTGGAAAGTAAAATGAAGAAAATAATTAAATATTTTACTAAAAACATGAAGAATTGGAAAAAATGCGATCGTGCGTTCGATATCTGTCTTTGATTCGGTTAACATAAAAAATAATCTGAAACATTATTGCAATTATTACCACGCGCAACCGACTTTCTAAACTCAGTTTTAGCAGAAATAACAAATTACTGAGCTCATTAAAAAAAATAACATAATTTAATCATGTATAAAGACACAGTGAGGTTACTTGCCCCTAATAGAGAAAAGTTCCACTTTCGTTGATTAAGATATTTATGGATGGAATTTTGCTTAATCAAATTTTTTTTCAAATTGAGTCTCTTTGACGACTTTAATTTAATTTTCCAATTTGCAGTGTGTGAGGTTTTTAAGTTTCGAACTTCTGTATCATTTTTCTATTTCAGAAAATTATTAAAAATCAATACCTACATTGGGTATAAGGAAATTTTATAAAACTTCATTAAAACAACTTTAGATCTTTTAATATATAAGACTTATAGCAAAACAAACTCACTGTTAATACTCACATGACCACAGTTTCAAAAAATGTGAACTAAACTGATATCGACTTAATTTATTTCGGTTTTAAAGATCGAAAAGATGCAAACCATATAAAATACCAAGAAATGCAGTCCTAGGGTAGTCACACTACAGCTTGTATGAAATTAGTGTTGTGAAGAAGAAGCGATGCTTAAAATTAAGCTCAGAACTACTCATATTTGTCTTCCTCAAATTCAATGTAAAAAAGACTTATGTGAAATCCGAATACATATATACAAAAATATTGTAGACATTTCTTATCCGAAGGGCAGAGTAGAACGTTATCTGCCGTTAAAAACTCAGGGGCGATTCAGATGTACCAACGCAACGATAACACGACACGGGGAAACAGCCGACCATGAGTTTTACTTAAATGATTGCATTTTTTCATTCTCTAAAAAATTCCCTTATTTTTCGATACAAATTAAAATCACACATTTATCAGGTCCTCTGTCCTGCGCGTCGGTGCTGGCAGTCTGAATCGGTCCATAAGCATGTAAGTGATGTTTTTACTATAAACAAAAAATCGAAGTATCTAGTTAGTTCTCTAGTTGTTTTGTTAATATTATCACCTACTTTTAAAACTCTTATTATGACTGTCTTTTTATCCTTATTTTTTTATTTTGTTATTTATTACTCGTTGTCCTGATAGGGGGCACCCGTTTTTACGATTACTATTATTTATTCATCTGCTCTTAATATTTAAAAAGTGATTAGTTGTAGAATTATCACGTTTTTTTTTAAATAAAACTTAAGTGATAACTCAGGGAAGGGTTATTAAATGTTTTAGCAAATAAAAATATGAATACAAAAGTGGACAAGCTGAAAGTGGATAATATTAAAAAAGTAGTTTAAGTTGTTGAACAATCATTATTAAACTGTTTAAATTGATTTATTAAATAAGATGGCGATTAAATCAAATCAATTTGTTTCAATTCTACCTATCAACCTAAAATTTTAAACTATAAAGTAAAAAGAGCCGGGAATTGCTTAGAAAATCATAAATATGGAATTTGTAAACAGATGTTATTTGATATGATTTGATGAATTTCAAATTAATCCTGACAGTAACTCTCTTAAATAAAATATTTATTATAAAGCGCTTAATCAAGGTAATGAGTAATCACTAATTCTTGACGCAAATCAAAATATTTAACCGAAGTACGAATAATACGAAGTAGCGACATTCTTTAAGGAGAAAAATTTACTGTTGTAAAACTGAAATCGGTGTGCGTAAGGATTTTATTCACGGACGGTGTAAATACTGTAGGTAAAAATGGCCAAGCGCGAATGTTAAAAGGTGATTGCATGCGTACCTTTCATGTAGTCGGTTTGCATATTTTGCTAGATTGATGGAAAGTCGGTTTAGGCAAAATCTCTACTTGGAATGTATTTGTAATTAGAAAATATTCGTTGTAAATTTCTTAATTTACAGTAAAGGAATCAAATTCAAATATGACGTCAGTGTGTTCACGGGTTGGGTGCGGAGTACTCAAAGATTGAAAGATTTCGAAACTGCTTACAGTTTTATTTATTTTCAAAACAGATCTAAACGATTTCTCATCAAATCCTTTAATGCTTTGGTATTTGAACTTAACGGCTGGCTGGTGCTTAATTTGTGTTATTCATCGCAATTGAATTCCTTAATCTTCATTGCCTGCTTGCGTCGTACTAGCACCGTATTCGAGAATGTGTTGGTCAGCTGGCAGTTGTTTCTAGCAATATTGAAGCAAGAGCTTTGAGATATTTGAAAGCTCTACCAATTCAACCGCAAAACTCTCAACTATTTGCATCCTTGTCATTTTGTGCCTCCCATGGAAGTGTCGCTACTTCGTATTAAACGAAGGCTATTAGTTGATTGCGAGAAAAGGGCGGTATCGTTGAAAAAAATCCAAAAATTTTTTCAAAGACAATGCGACAACATTGATTAAAAAAAAACAAATATAATAACAGATTAAGGATTTCCTTAACTCTAATTAACACCTACAGAGATTTTACTTTACTATTCTAGGAATAATTGAGCCAATATTACTGCTAGAATTACTGGAGTTCAAGAGTAGGTGGTTAATTACGTCCATAGTTTTCGCGAAACGATAACGAGTTAGCTGTTATTTGACGTTCTTGAAAATATAAACTAATTCGGGATTTAAGTAGTAAAACAAACCAATATAGTGTAATGAAAAATGTTTACGTAATTTAATTGTTTCTTTCTTCATTTTTATAAGTATAATACAGAGTACAAGATGCCTAAGATCTAACTTGCTTCGTTTACGAGTAATCTTATGTTGCTTATATAAATAGTTATGCAATTTGCTCCCTAAAGCAAAACGCTTAGTTTCAATTTTAACTTTTACAATCAAAATTTGAACAAAACAAGAAGCTTAGATATCCTTGCACTAAAGTAACATTTTCTTGTAAATCTAGAAAAGTAACAAAAATACGAAACATATTTACAAATTTTCATCAATAAAATTGAAACGGCACATTTAAAAAAACCGAAAATTGTGAAAGTTAACTTTTAACATTTAAATCGAATTTACGTTTGTTTTTAACTTTAAATTTTAACGAATTTAGAACTTTTAAATGTTTCTTTAACGAAGAGGATAATTTTTTAAAATCGTATCTGTCGTAAGCAATAAATATTTTCATTTCTTGCCTTTGACCTGTTTTATAAACTTTGATTATTAGCAGTAATAAATCTTCTCTTTGTTCAGATATCTGTTATAAATACTCCATATTTCTCTGGCTATTTAACAAAATTCCCTGAAAATGTGAGGTATTTCTATGTACGCGTGATGTGGCTAGTTCTTTGAGTTTTTCCTGAGCCTTTTTTATTTTGCAATGAAATTGTACCCAAGTTTCATATTTCTTTGTAATTGGTCTTAAAAATTGCTGAGTTTTCTGAAATCGAAGACCGGTAGTTTGTTCCATCGTTTCCAACGATGACGGCAATAAGGCAGTTATTAGTTGGCATTTAAAACTAATGCTCGCTAAAGTTGAAACATCCCGCGAACACTATACACTTCTTCACAAACGAGGAATTGCGCTGTAGGAATTCCTAACACCCGCTATTTTATCTTTGAATAATTTCTCCAGAGTACGAGTTTCTTTACGTATATTTTTCAAAGTCAGCCTGTATTTCAAAAAACTCTGCAAATGTCCGGTGTTCTTGAAGTTCTACTATGCAAGTTAACATTTTTAGTGGTAACTTGTTAACTTGTTATATTTGCTGAAACGACCCTCAAGCAAACAGTCGTCCAGCGATGAACAGATATTTTACAAATAACTCTGTATTCATATATTGTTAATACAATGCTTGTTATATTTTTTATATTACTATTGTTGTACTATTTTTTTGTATTGAATTATGAGGTTACCACGGTTTTCATTACTTTGTACGAAAACGATTTTTTTTTAAATCATGATTTTCAATTGTGATTCGGAGCTATTTTTAGAAATGAATTTACCAAGGAAATTTTTTACTTGAAGGCGAAAACAGTAAAAGTTATTACTCTACAAAATTGTTAAACACAAGTTACAATTTCATACAAAACAACTAATCTAAAATATTACTTCATAATAAATTGCAGTGTATATACCGTAAAGTGTACACATAAAAACTTCCTTATATTTAAAATAATTAGATTATTTGGTTTTTTTACTATTAGAAAAACCACATGTGATATTTTATTTACGGACACAATTTGAACTGAATTATTTTCATTTCCAAATAAATGACTCTTTTTAATTTTTTAAATAAATTGTAAACTGGAAAGAGCTCTATTCTTTAATAACACACAGTGAAACAACCAAAAAGAGTTCAATTTGCAGTTTCAGCGAAAATTTCTAATTTCATGCATTATGTAGAAGATATTGAAAAAGTGTTTAGTTTGTTAATTTTAGTTGTGGATTATATTTATATATATGTCTTATCATACGTCCTATAATTTTCTTAAGAAAGCGGTATTTCTTCCTCCCTTTGCTAATGTTTATCTCGGTAAAGACATCAAGCAAAATTATCGAAGCAAACAAATTATTTCTATAAATTCTCGCTGAATTTTCCTTAAAATCGAAATTTTTATTGAAGTCTGAAATAAAGAAAATAATTTTATGTACCTTTTCCTCAATTATTCTAAATAAATTACAACTAAGAAGGTACTTGATAGATTCAAAAAGATACAAGAAATATTTATTTTGATGTATACAATCACCTTTCGCCTAAATTTTAAAAAAGTGATATAAAAACTTCGAATTTAATTCGATAAGTATAAGCCATAATTGTTTTTACCCAGAAGAATTAATAAGAAAAAAAGTACATGTTTAAAAAAAATGCTTTTTAATCTTACGGGTTTTCTAGCAGTTTTGACTGTACGTTTCCTTAGAATACCTAGCTTCTATTTCTAACGTAACACCGAATTATTTCAAGCTATACTTATTTCAAAAGGTCTTTTACACTCGCCGAACAATTAACCCACATATTTAATATTTCGTAGGGGAATGCCTGAATTGTTAGTTTATACTAACTTAATGGACACTGATCCTCACTTAAATCCTTAGATAATTCAATATGATACCGTGTTGGTGGCAAACTCTTAACTTCAAAACTAGGCGCATCTGGTAAATTAACTTGAATATTTTAAACGACTATGAAGATATTTGCGCTGCTTCAAATAGTGGAAAGGATTTCACGGTTGGAATATCACATATATCGTTCCATTACCAAATTAAAAATTCAGTACAAAATCAATTTAATGAGTTTCTTAAAATCCATTGATTACTAAGAAATTTCCGAATTTAAGTTCTTTATAGCTTAGCGTTAGCGTATTTGCAATCAAATAATGCTAATATATTTCAACAGATATAAATGCTAAAACAACTTTAAGTTTTTGGCTAGCCCACGGCAACTAATAGGTTTTTAAGTTAAAATTCAATTTTTTAAAGTCAACTCGCTTTGAGGAATTATTGTTCTAATTTAAGAAACGTCAATTTTAGTAAAGTAGGAAAAATACTACAATCATTAGAGATTTATATAAAATAAATGAAGGGAAGAGAAGCTTCTTTACTTTCAACAGCAATCCCTTCCATCAACTGAATCAAATATATTTAAGCCATTTTTAAAAGCACCAACATAACAGAAGCAAAATGATATTCATTTCAAAATTACGAAATAAAAAATCGTATAATAAAAAGTACGTATTCAAATAAAAATGTTAAGTCACACACATCCAAATAATATTATGTAGTTAGTTAAACAAATTTAATCTAAGATCTTTTCAATTAATTTACTGCTCTCGCCCCAGAGTACATTACCTAAACAAATTAATTGTACACAGCCAAGGAGCTCTCGAATCACATGAAAAATAAAGAACAAATTGAAATGCTAAACAGTTAATCGATATATAGTTGAAGGTAGTAACAAAAAAGTAGGGAAAAATAACATTCGTCTTTATTACAAAAAGATAAGTAAGAAAAATATTTTTTAAAACTCAAGTAACTCTTAAGATTCGGTAAATTAAAACGAGACACCTAACACTTTCAGTTGCTGCGGTTATGCCGATGTTCTTCTGTTCTTTTTTAGACTAATTATAAAATTAGGTAAAATCACTGACCATACCGAACGTGGTACACCAGTATTTTACTTAATGGAGCTGTAACTATAAATGTTCTCTGTACACTTCTTTCTTCATGTAAATTAAAAGAGAAGGAAACAAAAAATAACATTCAGTTATATTTTGAGTTCCCTATTTCGCACCATTAAAAAAGAACAGAATTTTTAGTTTTTATCTCGAAACAGACTCCAACATTTCCACGAATAATTTGTTCATTGTCACATTTCCTTCCCGGCATATGTTCACCCAGAACTTTCGGATTATCTGATCGGCCTGTCGGAGCGATGGTAACAAGAGAAACAACTGCTGTTGGTGTGATACAGCTGAATTGTGTCTGCAAAATTAGAAAATATTATTGGAATTAAATGTTAACTGTAATAACACTTCCACCTGTTTTCTCCTATTTCAAATTCAATTACATTTTCAAGTTCAAGACAACTTTTGATCAACGGCATGAGTCGCTATGGTACCCTATCATGAAATCTACGAAAACAAAAGAACTCGCGTTTTCGTCATGGGTGCCTTTCCTTTGCTATTATCAATATTTGTTTGGCTTTTACAAAGACAGGAAATAAAATTGCCTTTTATTCCGCTTATTAAAGAAATGTTTAGAATAAAAGTAGTGAAATTCACTTAACCTGACAAAATACAATAAGTTAATAACTAACTAATGTTATCCACTTGTAGTTTTAAAATTTTGCAGTTGATTGACAAAAATATCGAATAATAATTTTATTCATGAATCCAAGTATCAGCTGCTAATCACTTACCTTTTATCTTTATTCAAATTTTCCTTTATTAAAATGCCTCAAGACTTACGAAAAATTACGAAATAGAAATTTGATACTTGGATTTCAAGAAAATCCGTATTTTTAATAATGCTCTAAATTTACACTTTCTAACAACTAAGGAAATTTTCTTACGAACAATAGAAGAAATGTCCATCATTCTGTTTTTACTTTGTGTGTATACGCATTGATTTGTTTCGATTGCCAGTTAAACGCTACATTTTATATTATTTGTTAAAGGTAAATGTATTGAATATCCTACTACACGTTTCGCTTTTTGTTCTAATTATAAAACAAAATTAACTCTTACTCACAGGTTAACATTTTCCTAAGATGCTGTAAAAGCGATGAAATTTGAGTTAAAATTTTCGGATGCAAATGAAAAAAAACAGATTAGATCAAATGAGAACATTTTCTTTAATATAATTCGTATGACTACACACTACACGTATTAGAATTCGTCAATTTGATAGGTCAAGGTAAAGCACCGTCTAGCATAAATGTGTTAAGTGGCGAATTTTTAATTGTATCACTTAGAATAAATAAATAAATTTGAGTTAAATATTAAAATATCCACCGGAAGTAACATCGACTTAACAGACGTTGGCAGCTAAATTGAAAAATTCTTTTTCCCCTCCGTCTTTCAAATTTTCTAATAAAAAATATTAATAAAACTCCTCAGTTAAGAGCAGTTAAGAAAATTTTTAAAATAAGGCAAACCTTAAGACTGAACAAAAAAAATTACCATCGGCGTCAAAATGCATACAAAACGAAAATGAAAAATGCGTTTTTCGTAAAATGGTTCCCTAAGACTGCACATATTAAGCCTAATCATAATGCGCGACAAGTAGAAATGAAATAAATAACTTACCTAAGTAAATAGACACAATCGTTGAGCGCACTTAAAATAGAGTCTCTAAATTTTCTTAACATAAACTGATCGTCCAATCGGATATCACAGTTGGACAATGCTAAAGCTTTCAATAAATAATATTCCTCCTTTCTGGGGGACAGCCTTTCCAGTCTCTGAGTTATTTGCACACACTATATGAAAACCATGGTTCAGAAGTCAATTATAATCTCTAATTAATGTCAAGCTCACATGATAATAAATCTCCGTTGCTCCACATTCCTTGGCCGTCCTTTCGTCTAACCAAAAATCTGTAGCAAAGTAAAGCTTCCCCGTAAATGGAATTGAACGATGTGCTAATTGCAACGTTAAAATCTCCGCCCAAGATACTTGGAGGAGTTTCATTTGATCGTTCAGAGGTAGTTCTGTAAAGCCTGGAATTTGTTTGGCCCAGCCAATAACTCCGACCAACTCTCTATCGTAGAGATCACTCATAATGCTCAGAATTTCATGAGAATCGGCGGCTAGTTTTGTCTTATCTTCGAAGACAGTTGATTTGTCATCACAGTCTCTGTTGAGCAGATCCATGCCCACAAGGCCAACAGATAACGGATCTGGTTCATAGTTGGTCAGGACCTCCAACATTTTAATATCGTCGAGGGTCGAAGTTGTAGGTTGGTACATAACTTGCATTTGGTATGGATTTGAAACTGGATTCCTTCTATATTTTTGTCGACCACCACGGACTCTGTCCAGGCGAACGCCCTCTTTCAACATACCCATTAATAAGCATTTTTGAAAGCGACATGCTTGGCAAGCTTTCCGCCGTCTTTTGTTTATTTCACACTCATTGTTGGCAGGACATGTGTACTCAATATTTCCTGGACATAAATAATCACTAAATCGAATTAATTTTAACTGTTGCAAGGATATTCACCTTGAATGGTCCTCTTAAAAAATGCTTTACAGGCTTCGCAGCTGGCTACACCGTAGTGAAATCCGGATGCGATATCCCCACATACCAGACACAGTCTCCTTTAATTTCCCAAAAATGGAAAATAATTCGTTTTCGTTGCAAAAGTTCAAATTAAAGGACTGTGTTAAACACATCTACTCACCTCGGTAGGTCTTCCCTAATTGAATTTTGATTGCTTGAGTCACCACCGATTTCGCCTAAGGTTGTTGTTGTCGAACTACAGAATTGTCTGTCTGGAGAGCCTGGTGATGCCTGTCATTAAGAGGAGAGCTGATAATTATGGACATGGAGTCGAAATAAGTCTGTAACATGCAAACCTGTGAGTTGTTGTATACCATTGATTGACCTTGATTCCCAGTCGACGGTGTAGGGCTGCAGCATGACGATGTCTCAATTTCCTGTTTAACCCTAGTAATCGAGCCGTCTGTCATCATTGAGACCTGAAAACAAAGTAACAAAACTTCCAATGTAACTGTACAAATCATTAAAATCTGGTTTTGATAAACATTTTTGATAATTGTAATAATTATAGTCAACAAACAAATGAATTAATTTCAACAAGTTTTGTTTTTACTTTCCTTAAAAACTGATAAAGGAGAAAACTTTGAACTCTTAAAATCGAAAACCGGTTAAATTGTTTTTTAGATCAATGGCTTTTTATTCTCTCTGCATGATCTTATAGATCTTTTCAAGATTTTCTAATTTAATCTTACAGAATTTTTGAATTAACCCTATTTTACAAAGGAAATTCGATATAATCTCTGCACGGTAAAGCCATTTTCCCCATTTAAAGAGCCAAGTATTCACTATTTAATTAAGACGAATATTTTGGCAAAAGCAATTTGCGATTCCTCAGAATGGTCTTCGGAAAGAATTAAAAAAGAAAATGAATGTCTGGATTATCTTCTCGCCGGAAAGTGGGTGGAAATACTTTTTGTTCATCTAATGGCAGTGAAAATCGACATAAAAATCGAGTGTCTGCAGACGAAACGAAGCCGTAATTAACTTGTAGCCAAACACAGCTACTACGATCGTTTGCGACGTTTGCGTTCGTCGCAAAAATTGCATTTAAGTACCAAACAATTGCGCTATCTGAAAAAAATGTCTGGCCTTGACTTCTGCCGAAATTTCTTCAAGTTCATGAGCATTTGCCGAAATAGCGAGAGTGCGTCTGGCTTGGATCAGTACAAAATATCTCGTTTTTTTTCTTTTCTTCGCGAAAAAAAGTATCTGGCCGACTGTAAGCAAACATCATTTTGGATTACTCAAAAGACGCCAAAATAGATAGTCTGTCAGGAGACCAGAAAAAAACAAACTCACAGGGGAGAAAAACATGTTCTGACACTTCCAGACACATAACTTTTGCTGGCTCTTTGCCTTTGGTCCAAATAAAAAATAAAAATTAAAAATTAAAAACGAAAAATAAAAACGAGTGCAAAAAGAACAGCACATCACTAATGTAAACTTTTTGAAGTGCCTAACATTCGCATGAGTCCGAATTTCAGCTGCAAACTATGCGATCACGAAATGGAGCCGAATTCAAGCCGAATTCAAGCCACTGGTGGGTTATCAAAATACTGCTCGTAGTAGGTGCTATTGATACAGACGCCTCAAGTGCTCACCCGGAGTTCAGCTATTAATCTCCGTGGTTTTGAGCCTGTGCTTTTTGCTCCACTCCTTGCCTATAGACAGCCAATTGGAGCATCTGCTACTGTAAAAAACGATAAACATATAAACAACATCTCGAAGGACACATTATCAAAATAAAGGCAATGGAGACACCCCATCAAACTCTGACTGAAGCGGTTTGTATATGTGCCTCAACGAATTTATGAGCTTTATACAGGTATCAGGTAATAATTTTTGCCACATAACACTGCTAATTGACTGAATTTATGCGTGTTTACACTGGCCAAAACGATTTCGGGGATTTTCAAATTTTCTATATATTTGTTTTGTGTAATTTCGGTTGCTGGTCAGTGGTTTTTGGCTTGGTTTTGGTTTAACAGGTCAAACAAAAATGTGGGGAATTTTTTAATACAAATTGTTTACCTTTTTCTAATTTCGAAGAAAACAAAATTTGGGTTACTTTTTGTAGGTACAAAATAATTACAATGTACAGTGAGTTCCCGAAACACGCAAAAGTTTTGCGATTTAAACAAAGTGATTTACAACAAAATTCATTTTTCCACATAACTTACACATTGAAATAATAGAAGATTGAATTTAAACCACTAATTTTCAAATTCTATTTATATTTATGAAACTGTGTGGAAACAAGGGGAAATGATGATTACATTATCATAAGTCTATAAGTATAACAACACTTTTCTCCTAAAAGCACGTTCTTGTTTCTGGCTAAAGCAATTATTTTAACATAATAATTTAATACTAATTTTATTCATATAACATTTTCTAAATTTTGGTTCCAATATTAACTTTGTGGGAGGGCCGATCATGAATGTAATATTTTCGTAAATTCCAAACACCTGTTCATACTAACGACAGAAAGTGTTCAGCACGATAATTTCGGTGATAATAGATCTTTGGTCTGTGTCCTTTTTTTCCAGTCCAAATCCTGTGATTTTAAATTATTATATTATTTCCACAGTAATTTTAAGTAGGTTAAATGCAATGTGTATGACAATTGGAAATGCATAATCCATAAATTTATTTTTAATATAATTCAAAACAAATGGGGTGAGACTAGAGATTTAAAAATAAAAACCGATTTTTATATGCAGCGATGAACATAATTCACACTGCATATAATAATAATAATTGTCATCAAGCGTCAGTCAATAGCCTTATTAACAAAAAAAAAACTAAAACAGCCTAGTTTTAGACCGGGTTGTTTACGGAAATCTGATATATCTCCAGAATTTTAATATTCCATTAATTGTATTGACGAATAGACATGTTTCAAATTTTAAATACTTTGTTCTTTCTCCTTTTAACTTCGTCTCGTTACTCCACCGCAATCGCAATCGTTCGAAGCTTTCTTATATTAATAAATGCGCAATATTATAAAAGACGTTGCTATTCTAAAAGAAAAAAAATCGAATTTTTTAATCATTTATATCACATGACTTTGTAATCGCGAGTACAACTAAAAATAATTTTTAACAACTAAATCATTAAAGAGACGGAAACTAGTTTTGCTATTTTCGTGTATTTTGTTGCTATCACTTAGCGAACAACATATCACTGTTCTGGCCTTGAACATGTTATAATTGTATGCTTTTTTGTTATTATCGTTTACTTCTGTGACCTAGGTCAACAGAAAATTAAATTGCGATAGCAATTTGCGATTGGGTACTTAGAACAAGTAAAGGATTCTATTACGTGAATTTTCACTATTTGATACTAAATGTTAAAAATCGAAAGCATTATATTAGTTTTATTTTCCGATTAAACTTTAATTAAAACTCATTAAGGTTTAAAACGAAGTATTTAGATTATTCCAATAGTGATTAATCAAAGTTAGTGATATATTGTAATAGAAGACTTTTGAACTTTAAATCATTATATAAGGTTAAAAAATAATCAATTTCTTCAAATATCTAGAAAAATGTATTCTTGGTTTAGCGGAAATTCCTCTATCGTTTGATTTCGACGAACTTCTGAAAAATTGTGTGTTAGAGGGTAATAATTATGATCAGTAGACAATAGAACATATTGATATGCTTGGTATATTGGATGATTGTTGACAACTCAATAGCATTTCAACACATCAGCACTAGGGAATCTCAGATGCTAAATGGATGTGTCAAGTCCCTGAAGTCCGTGATCACCGATCGGAACCGAGGATTACACAATTAAGTGCTACTACTGAGTGTTCTCAGAGAGTGTGCAAATAGTTCTCGGCAGGGCAAGACGGACGGCGAGGAACAAGAGCACACAGCGAAAGCGACCGACCAGGACCGGAATGAATCACACTAACCCACAAACACAATGCCACTATAATGGCGCGCGCCACTAAGCATAAAGCCACATCGCATTAGTCCGTCGTATAATCATCGCATTTTTATTATGTATATCAGCCAGCAGCAAAGCGGCTCAGGCATCGAGCTGGCGAGCAAGGCTGCATTGGAAATCACACACCCAAGATGAGGCTGGGGTTGTGTTTACATAAGCTTCTCTCGGCCAAGTTCAAGGCAAACCAGTTTTGTTGCGTTTTTCGCGCTTTTTCTTTTTTGTATTTTCTTGTTGTTGCTGGGCTTACACCGCACTTTTTTCTCTCTTTTACTTGCTGAGGACTTCTAGACTTTTTTGTTTCATCCCACCACATGTCCACTTTGTACAGCACCAGTACGTATCAGCCAGCTAAAAGATGTAACTTAACTTCTCAGTCAAATCAAACTCGTATTTCTACTTCATGGGGAATGGATGGCTATAGAATAAGTAGCACTCTAGTCTGGATGGGGTTGTTGGTGGGTGAATCAGTGCACACTTATCAATTGTCATTAATTAATTTAAATATTTTAATGGATTTAATTCGAGAGCCTGTTGGCAATACTCCACTCTTTAGAAAGGATATTTTTATCATATAGCATAAGGCAAATTGGAAGTTCGAAAGGAGATAAAAAAATTCGCAAGACAATAGAAAATACAAATTAAAAAATCGAACTAAGAATGAAAATATGTTTCAAGATAAAAATGACCATTGTATGATTAAAAATAAATTATAATATACAAATATATAATACACAAAATGCTAAAAAAAGCAAGCTTCCCAAATCCTGTGAGGGAAGGGTAGCTTTAACCAATTATCCAGAGGATGTCGAAAATTAGTACAATAATTATATTTTACTTGTCGCAATTTATTTTTCAATTAAATTATGTTAATGCTTAATTGGTAATTAAATTTGAAGAGCCCATGCCTAATATTAGCGAAATTAGAAATGTACGAAGAACACTTCTACTTACATTGCATCAGAACATTGATCTTTATAATTTGTTATACCATACTTTTAAATTGAAGAGCTTTTAAATAAACGTAGCCTAAAGTAAAATCAAATAAATTCTGAATCGGAATAAAAATTTCTATTTTCAGACGGAAAATAAGAAGCAAAGAAATCTATAAACTGTTAAAGCAACAAAAGTGAGAAAAAATCCACTTATTGGAATTTTATTTACGTTCAAGACTTTAAAAATGTACTTTTAAGAAAAACCTTTGTCCGTGAGTAAGCCGCTGCTCACTACGCTGCTCGTTACGTTCATTATGTAAGCTTTGTAACTGTATATTATATATAAAATAATAATAATAATAATCATAATAATAATATACAATGCCACTACAATTATACAAAACTTTTACAAAATCCTCTAAAGGCGTTCCAATGAAAGGCAACCTTGAATTTTTGGGAGATCGTTGCCCAATATCAATTTCAACATTTCAATAAAGAGACTTTTGTATAGATACAAGAGGCCTTGGAAAAATGTACACTAGTGGAAACAAAACAACATCTGATGAACAATTGATTTGGGACTGAGTACAAACAAAATCAGCAATCGTTACGTACATAGTCCCCGCTGCCAGCAACACCCCATCAACTAACTTCTAAGGTGAATCGATTAAAGCTGTTACTCAGCAATAAAGCAGAATTTTATGCCGTCACTTCTAAGGCAAACAGCCACAAAATACAAACAAAAAATGAGGCAAATAAGTGTCAACATAAAACCACAGCCAGTCGGGAACGGAAAAAAGGAAAGGTTTCTTTCTTATCCAGACGAATTTCTTAAATTGCCCTCACATGAATAAAAAAGGAAGACGAGATTTATGCTAGCAGTCGCCTGTAAATACTACCAATATCAGAGCCAAAATAGTGTAAGCTAAGAAAATACATCAGAGAAGCCTAACACGCAGCTCTCCTCGACGACAATAATGAAAAGAAAATGTTATATGAAGAAAACATGAGAAAAAATGCCAACAACCGCGGCATGCACGCAAGCAAGCATCGGACGCTAGATTTTTTGGTTGCCAAGGTCAAGTATTTTGGGCAATTTTTCGTGATAAAGGTGAGTTTTCTCTGTTTTTCCCCGCTGTAACGAAATAGAAATAGCAGGTGGGTGTCTGCTGAAGGACATAATCTTTCTCACTTTCCGACACACAATAGAAAAGTGCAAGATATGCAGACAAGAGAAGCAACGAAGTATCGAATGCGAATATACACCATCATTTATCACTTGTGGACAGATTTACCTTTTCTTATTGGTGAAAAAATTCTATTCTACTCTACCTTTACATTACGCTGCAATAAATTGAATTTTATATTCTCAGTTATAATGTTTAAAATAAAATATTGCGGTATTACACTAATATTTTCACTTTTTACTTAATTTCAAAATTTAAAAAAATTAAAATTTCCTTTGGTTTTATATCTACCCCCAAGATCGAGCTTAAACTTTGTTCTACGTATGAGACGACATTGTTTATTTATCAAAATGCATTTTAAGCACCATTTGCAAAAATAAAATCCAAACGAGAAATTAGCTCAGAGTGAAAAATGTAAAAGTAAAACCGAGTATTGGCAATAATAGAAGCCTTTGTTAACATTTGTTTACCTCGTTATATAAACAGCAAGAGCGATTTTGATAACACCGGGAGCATCCACTAAAACCACCTAATGCCATGCGATAACACAATAAATAGCTTGGAAGAAATGAAACAAAACAGGTATATAACGATGATAATATCGTGAAGACGGAAAACTTAATCTGACAGTAGGCAGGGTTAAACGTCTGATAAGGGTGCATTTTCCAAAACAATTTGACCATGAAATTCTATTTTGCACTTGAATTAATCGCTGACGTTTTTTTATCAGTGTTATTGAAAACGAAAGTTATATTTATTTTTGTGATAATGGTGAGGCACAGGTAATCACATTACAGGGAATTTCTTGCAAATCCGATTACTTGGAGTGGATTAATATCTCCACTCGATCATTATGCACTACAAGCGGCTATAAAACGTATTTTGGCCCTGTATATCGTAAAGATAACGAGAAAAAATAATTATCTTTCGGTGCAATACACTTCCAAGGTTAGCTTGCATTTCTACTTAATAAAAGTGGTAATTTCAGCCGAATTTAGCTAGACTTCATACGCAATTTTTTCTAGTAAACATTGTGTTAAACAGAAAATGATAATTTCCCCGTGGCATTTTACAAAATGTGATAATAGTAATTGATAACCGGAAGCAATACTTTAGATTAAATCAGTAGGGAATTAGTTCAATATTAAAAAATAAAATCACAACACTTTATGCAAATCGATATGATGCATAAACCGATTTCGTTTTAAAAATTTAATAACGAACATAGTTACATTGTTAAAATTGTTTTTTCTCCGCTTTATGTATAACGAATGCGTAGAGCTTTTAAGAAAGTAATAATTTTTTGATTTTTCAGATTTCTTAGATAAAAATAGGGTATTATATTACATATTTGATTTTCAGGCTATTTAAACATACCGAATCTCATATTACAATTCAAAAAGCACTGAATTTAATTGAAAAGTTAAACCACAATGAGACTGCGATCAAAACTGGGTCTTTTCCAGCATAGTCGAAATCGATCACCGCTATTTTCATTTACATTAATCTAAAAACAAAACGATTTGCCTTTCTAAGGCAAAACGGTAAAGCACTTTAAGATCATAACTGAGCTAATAAAATCTTTTGTTCAAAAACATGGAAGGTTTAAAACGTAAAGAGAATAATTCGCAAAGTTTAAAACCATTACATCAGTATCTCAATATCTCCATCCAGGACTGATTCAGTCTGATTCTGATTTTTTCCAAATTCTAGTCTATAGTATACCGACACAAATTTGCATTTGTGGAATTTTAAATGTCTTTCTAAAAACAAAAGGAAAAAAACAGACATTTGAATCTTCAGAAAACAAAGAAGTTTGAGTAACATAAATCATCCATACTGGATCGAAATAGAAATTGAAATTCAAAATGGTTGTGCTCTAATCATGTCATAAATTCTTACGTAATCAAATGCACATATGTAGCAGCCACAACAGAGCACACAATCGTGTGTTAGAAACTGCAATTCACAAGCTTAAGTGCTCTTATGTCATTAAATCTTGATTGTAGTTGATTGGAACACACATCTTTCGCTGAAACCAATTCATTTTTTTCTTGCAGTTCAGCAGGCAGGCACTAGTCGCTGGCGTTTCGCGAGCGAGCCTCTTTCCTCGCTTATTTTTTTTTCGTTTTTTAAATTGATTCGAACAACAGAAATGAAAGATGTTCGGTTAAAGCCTGTTTGATTTAATTCAATAAAAAATAAGAAAATCTATTCCACGTGCGACTGTATACAAAAAAAGCTTAAAATAGTTCAAATTTTCAAATCCTTATGATGTAGTGTACTTGTAAACAAGGCACGAAAACCTACCTCATCGATTTGTAATAATTTCATAAATTTTATGTATGTGCGAAAATGCAAAGAACACGGAGAATCGGTGGTCGCAAAAAAGAGCAGTTGTGCCCTTCAGTGTGCACCCGGTACACTTCTACTGATTATTTAAAATATAATTTTATATGTAAAAACCATAAGTCAATACTTAGGTTGACCTTTTATATTTGAAAATATACAAAAGCATGTATCATTGGTTTAACTACTTCTCATAGGAGTTAGATTATCCTACACCTAAAAAGTGACTATATGAATTAATTTATTTTCGAGAATATTTATTCAAAACATTATGAAATTAAATAATTTATATGCAAGTTAGTGCTTGGAGTAGAAAACCACAATAAAATAAAGGAAAGGAAAAAAATAAGCCTGCAAGAACAAATTACTATCACCAAATACTCTTGTGTTCGACTTCTACGAAAAGGCTTCTTTTGTTTTGCCTTTAAACTTTTTGTCATCAGACATTTAATCATATAATCACTCTGGTAACCACGCTCAAATTGAAATTAATTAAATAATTAATTCGCTCCTAACGATAGCTGCCTATTACTGTGCCAAATTAATTGAAAAATGAAGACGAGATAGAGTCGCCGACGTGTAAATTTGCTGACATCCAAGTCCATAAAAAATAATTCAACTGAATTTATTTCAAGGCCAGGAAGAGTTCGGGTTTAACGAAATAAACATTTGTAATAAGAGATTGTCCAAAAGTGATATGGATCAGGTTGAAATTCAGTAAAAAAAGGTAAAAAAGGATCCCAAGAACAAAAGCATCATATTTCCTAGAAAGCTCTAATATCGCATTTAATCTCGGAAATGATCATTTGTTTATACTTCCACAAAAGCAAAACAAAAGCAAATTAAGCCGAGTAGATAGCATAAATCTGTGGTCATTTGGTCGATGCTAATCTACGTCTAAGTCGATTATGCGCACAGCGTTTCCAGCGATCACAATTGCTTTACCTCAACGCGTATGACTCAAACTATACATTAATGACAAAGTGACGTCAAACTTTGATAGATCGCCGCGATGATCTTATGCAAGAGCTCATTTGTATGTTCGACAAATAAATAAATAAAACCATGAACCTTTCCAATGTTGTTGTTTCCAATGCTGTGCGGTTGTAAAAATAAAAACAGAACTGCTGCTGATTATATCTAAAATGGATCGAACGCCTTCGGCGGAACGTCGAACTACTGGATGTAGACAAATTAAATATTTATGGTAATTACTCAAAACAAAAATAAAGTAAAAGACCCGACGTTGGCGAACAATGAATAATTGAAAAAAAGTGGTTCGACAAGTTTCTAGAAGTGGCTACCTTTTTCTTGCTATATTAACCTGATTTAGTTCTATATCGTTACGTAAATTATTCCCATCGTTATTACTATCGCCAAAGAGTTCCTTCAACTTAAGATCTTTGTTGTTATAGAAATATGTCTTAAATTTTGATTCCAAAGCTTAAGATTATATGCTGCAGTGTTGTAAAACTAAATAAGGATAGGCCTAAACTCCAAATTCATAATATATCTACTCAATTAAATCTGCAAAACAATACCTAACTAAAAAAATATGCAATGCACTTCAAAGTTATAAAAACAGAAAAGGTTTGATCGCATTTCAAAGTTCTCTTTATAATATCTTTTGTTTTAGTCAGTTATCTGATCTTCAAAAAAGTCGTCTTTATACGAAACACTAAAAGAAAATGCAATGTAATGCAATAAAATTGTCAAAAATAATTTTGTGATACCAACATTTATCTAAATCGTTATTACTTTTCATTTCAAATTCCTTTTACAAAAAATTCATATTAAATTTGAAATCTATACTTTCTTGTTTAACCGAGACTTATCTTGACATGTTTAAAGAGATAGTATAATTGAAGACAATATAATACTACTAATAATGATACTTATGTAGAGGAGGGACAAAAGATAATTTTAAACTGCAGGAATGTAAAATTAAAGGTTTTCTTACTTAATATGCTATATTAATTAATTCAATTTTCTGACTAATTTGCAAATTCGAAATTATTGTTTGTATATTGAAGGATACTAAATAAAAACAATCTATGTATTTTAATTGTTCGAAAGAGATGATTTATATACTCTCTGCGTATTTAGCAAACTAGCACGTGCTAAATTCTTTCAAGCAAACAAACGACTCAAAAAGAATCACATACGGAGTTCCAAAAAGCATTATACTGCTTTGTATTTAACAAGAAAACCTTTTTTTGTTACAGTGACTTTAACAATATAACGATTGCAATAAATAAAAACGATCAATCAATAAAAAATTTTTATGGATTCCAAGATTGACTGAATATTTAATTATGATTTGAATTTTTTATGAATTGAAAAACATTATATTCCCGTCTCTTTGGGTATATTAATCTTAATAAACGATATTCTTTTCGGATAAAACCACTATATGAGAACATTAAAAACTTTCATTAAACAAGACTAAAACAAATTTACAATTATCAACAGAGATAAAAAGAATTGCAGTGATAAATTTGCCTCTCAGAAAATATGAAGCAGATTATACTCGCCGACAGGAATTTAATCTCTGAAACGCAAACGTCTATGGTGTATATAAGAATATGCTTTAAAGTTATTATATTTGAAACTGGGGGCAGTTTTAAATACAAAAAATTTGTCAGTTACAATTCGCTGTTGTTTTCTTACAGATTATAACAAACGAAGTTTACTTTTTATCTTTGCTTTTTCGTTTGGCGCCTTTTTTTTAAATAAAATAATATGCAAATAAAAAACGCGCAATGATAATTTCATAGATTAATTAAATATTCAAAATTTGTGCTGAGCATTTGTTTCAAGGTTAGATTTATATAAATTTATAAAAAATTAAAACTATTAAATATACTATTGGTATAAAGCAAATCTAATAATCTATATGGTAATCAAATTCTTATTCACACATTCGCAGAACATGTCGATATTTGTTTCCATACTAAGGCAGGCCTGCAAAATTCAAAAAGCAACGAGCAAGGCAACATAAGTCGCCAAAAAATAGGTTTTAAGTAATAAATTGAAAAATGGCCTCATGTTTAATAATTAAAAACGACACTTACGTTAAATGAAGTGATTTATTTGTTAACTGAGTAAATTTAATGATTTATAGCTAATTAAAATAAAATTAAAAATGTCTCGCGGTCCTCACAAAAATCACTCCTGTGATCTCGCGGCCCGTATGTTGTGCAGAATTGCTCTAAGGTACACTTCACCAAGGCAATAAATACTTTCAACTAAACTCTAGATTAAGAATTATATACAATACAATTTATGAAAAGTCTTTCATATCAGCTAAATTATTCTCACAACTTTTATTTAACACAAAAACGTAAAAGCTCGGAACTTTAATAAACCGAAGATAAAACAGGTTTTAAATTTGTTTGATAATGCAATTGAGTTTTGTAACCACAAGATTCGTAGATACAAAATACAACATACCCGGTAACGTGGTGGCAAAAGCGATAACGTGAAAGCCACGTTACTAATACAAATAGTGAGCCCACAACGGTGACTCAAATCTTGATCGTTGAGACTGAAAAGCAGCGTAAATAGTACATACCATATCTTGCACCCAGCCATCCATTTTGGGTAATTTACGCAAATTTCACGGTAACAGGTAAAGCGAATATTGGTTCCCAAGTAATAGTAGTAAATGTAAAATCTAAAGACACTTCAGGCGGTTGTTTGTTATCACAGTCGTATATTTTAACATTTAAAAAAATTCACACAAAATAAGTCTGTAAAGCCTTTCACTGTACCGGCATAGGTATAAAAAATATTTGCATATCACTGGGCAGAACGTTTTCCCAGATATCTTTTTTATGGAAATTCTTTCTGATGGAAGATAAGCAGTAAAAACTTTTCCTCTGCTTTTGCTTACAAAAAACAAATATTGCAAAAAATCAACATCGTAATGAATGCACAACAAAATTATCACAAGTTATCTAACAGCGGAATCCGCGGAACGCCGGTACCATAAACAAAACTGGCTAGTTCCATGTTCAGGATTCAGGATTCGCAATGTTCGTCAACAGTCTTGAACATTTAAGAACAGCGAACGACTTAATATTTAGAGTTTAGAATGGCATTTCCCTTTTCGCCCGTCGCCGATTTACTTTTACTACTTCTCGTTCGTCTGCTCACTCTCGATCTCAAGACGTTTTACTTTTTGGCCCGAAACCAAACTTATCTGAGCGACACCAAGTCTAACACTAAAAGAATTCTTTTTCGCGAATGATTATTTGAGCTTTGTTTATATATCTACACATATAGCTCTGGAAGCGAGCTCCGACACAGCCGGCTATATGCTCAGGCGAAACATATGTGTGGAAAGAAGCTTTATAAAACGTTTTCTAAGAGTAAAAATGTTTAATTCCACATAGGCGTAGAGACCTGACCCAACTGGGGCCGTAAAAATTGTTATTATTACTAGTGGCGAAGAAAAGACAGCGACCGCAGAGATGTGGTGTGCGATTTCTTTTTAACTGGGAACTTTTGGGCGGATATTTTAAAGGCAAATAGAAAAATGTTGGATAAAATTGCTGCTGGAAGGTAAGGTAAGATATAATAAAAAGCGTACGTGAGCTCAATGATAAAGGGAACAAATCGTCCGCTGAACATTACTATAAGAAGCCAGTAAATATATACCCCCAATTTTCCTCATTGCAAGCAAAAGTCCCAGCAATTTCTTTATGGTAGTGTAATATGAAGTTATTGTACTTACTAAGCATTCAGACAACTTTCTTTTAAAAATAAATTAGAACAGGCGGCTAGACGAGATCTGTCTTTGTTTACATTCCTGGTTATTAGGATAGGTCGTTAAAGAAGTATTGCATTATAATGTTAAGTGAACGAAAACAAAATATGGTACCGTTGCTAGAATGCAAATATATTGCATCGAAAAATAATTTAATTTTTCGTTTCTTCTATTTGTGTGGCCGCAAAGTTAAAACCATAGCTCTACAAAATTTTAATTTTGATCAGCGATTTATCAGAGATGTCCAAAATCATACAGAAAGATACAGGAAAATAGTATATGACGAAGAAAAATAAATAGTTTTTAAGAATCCAATCGGATCGCAAACTCCAAATATTTTTAATACTCAGACTTCATAGTTTTTTTTACTGCGATGCAGTATTGAAATGATTAAAATGTTTAAGCATCTACCTTTAGAAAGTATATTGCTTAGGAAAGTTTTCGATCGAAAAAAAACCAATGGTATTAAGGACCTTTGATATTTAAAAAAAAGGAATATTTTACGCCGTCGTTATAATATATAAATGCAAAAAATATACATTGATTTAAACTATACCACGGAAATATTATGGCAAACTATATAATGTTTTACTTTACTGGATTATTCAATTAATGTTCCTGTGAATAGATTAGTATTTGCTTCATCATCGTTTTTATTCGATTTTGAAATCAAAAGTATCTCATTGTTAACATTGTTAATAATATAGTGCCTACTATATTAGTATTTTATTGAATTTCTTTTTCACCGTAAAGCTATATATACGTACATAGTAACAATTGTAGGACTATCTTTTATCTTAGAATATGAAGTCAAATATGAACTAATAATTTTACACAATTATTGCTAAGTGAACATAAAAACGTGCTTAATAATGTTTTAGTATTTACATTAAACCTTTTGCTTAACTAGTCGAAATCACAATAACAATAGAGTTATTTATCTCACCGGACCACTCTTTAATCTTGCTTTCATGCAAAACCTACTACTTCATTCTTCGGGTATTCCCAGAGAACACTGTTTCAGCACGGTTTTATTCCCCGTCCAAAAGGTGATCTTCGTAGAGATGCTTGCTATAGATTTCTTAGTATTAATTATTTTTGACTTTGCTTATTCGTATCTTCATTGATACTTGAAACTATCCAAAACTAATCACAAAAAAGAATGACTGCAAAACAAGATCTCTCCTATATTCTTCTAAAAAGTTTAATAAAATACGCTAAAGCAATTTCATGCACTATAATTAATAAAATCCACGTGCTTTTTCTTCCGAGTTTTTCATACAATAATTTATTTGGAGACTAATTTCCAACTTTATTGTTGTGATCTCCTTACATTACCACTACCCAAGCATCACTTGCACGTGTAGCTTCCTACATTTTTTACAAATGAGCAAGTTGTTATAAAACCCCGGTGGGCAGTTACGATCAAACTACTCCGAGGTAATTCAACGTAAGTCTTTCCCGTGCTTAGCAATAAGCACCTATTAAAAAGTCACTTAAACCAAAAACAAAAAAAGGCTTCCCAGACTCTTTGAATCGAAAGAACATGCGTTCTAGTAGTTGCTGACTCTACTTACCTATGATACTTGCTTCTTCTTGTCTTGCTTCTCTATTTGGTCGGTAATTTATGCCAGAATTCGCTTTCTTCTCTGTTGATGAATTGATTTCTGCCCTCCTCTTGGGATAATGTAAAATGTCGTTTGCATTGCAATTTATGTCGTCCCACCTGCGGTTTTTCCTTTTTGTTTTCAGTACCACTACTTTCTATGAATCTGTATCATCTTTATTTATTGTGCCAATCTGAAAGTAAATAAGATCGCAAATGTTAAACTTTGAAGGGTATCGATTTTATTTTATAAAAAATCATTGTAATAGTTATTTTGAACAAACTTGAAGTTATTTTTAGAAAGAAAAGTGTTCTCAAGGTCAGTTTCTACAACTTAAGTCTAGGCCTACTAGCTTTAGTTCATTTCAAATATTGTCTTTCTACCACCTACTTGTCTTCGAATCAAAATGTAAAATAAAATCTGATTTTCAAAATTTTGGCATAAAAAATCACAGCACAAAAAATACAGAACAATATTAAGCGTACGAATTTTTCAGCCTCAAAAATTCAAGGCAAGCCAACAAATACGTATAAAGGACGAGTATTGTTCACAGAAGTTATAGCGAACGGATGCTGAAAATACCAATTTGGATAAACTCGTAAAATGATTTTATAATACTTTAAAGGCCATGCATTTTAAGGTGCGGCCAAACATACATCAGCGCCTTATGGAGAAGTAAAGGAAACGAAGTCACGTCTTATTTTACTGTCCTGCAATAAAATTTATTTCGTTCAGAGAATATTTCAAGAAATGTTATTGAACTAATTAATATATCGCTGATTTGCTATGTGCTTTATTTCAAGAAGCATTTTTCGTCCGAATGTTGGCAAATATAAAAATATGAATACGGAGACCTTTCGTTGCACCGTGACGATAAAGTTATACATATTGTTCAACACAGCGGAACAGTGTTCACTTATAATAAAAATGAACCTGATAACCAACTGACGAGCTTTCGATTTAACCACGTTATCTCACCAAAAGAAATCACAAGTTTTATATTGCTCGTTGCCAATTACAGTGACCCCCAAGTGAAAGATTCGAGATACGATTGAGATGTCTAAATAGACCCCTGAAATGGACAACGGGCGACAACGTATGAAGTTATCGCAGTTATCGGGCAACTCAAATTTTAATGTTAGTGAATATTTGTACATTCCTACCTAAAGATTATGAGACGAGGCTGCTTTTTACGCAAAACTTCAACTAGAAGCTATTCACAAACAAATTAAGGTATCGATCGATTACTTA
The DNA here is from genome assembly GCA_001932985.1 of Proctacanthus coquilletti. Taxonomy (NCBI): domain Eukaryota; kingdom Metazoa; phylum Arthropoda; class Insecta; order Diptera; family Asilidae; genus Proctacanthus; species Proctacanthus coquilletti. The sequence continues at coordinate 217,526 of MNCL01000012.1, forward strand.
GTCATAGTGTGTTGGTTTTTTTTTCTTTCACAGCTGCGGGATTTTCATGTTATTTCCTATTTTTTTCGGTTTCAGTCTGAACTTTTCGTTTTAATTTACTTCCGACAAAAAAGAATGTTATGTACTAGAAATTATATCATTTACATGTCCTCTTTGTAATTGTTACATATGTTTGCAGGGAATTATCCAATTTGGAGGCTAAATTAAAAGGCAAAGCTTTGCAATAAGTTGCGCTTGGAGAGACACACCAGAACTGCCGAAGCGTAAAGACGAAGTGGTCGCTGTGGTGTCAGATTACGTTTTAATTTTAATGAACCATTTGCAGAAAGCATCAGGGAGAAGATCTACGTGTACAAAAAGAGTATGACATCTATTACTGAAAAGATCGTAGCTTATTTAATATGAACTAATTTCTGAAATGCATACAATTAGAAGTCCAATTAAAATCCATTCAGCAGTTATTGCGTGACTCTAAAATAAACGTATAATCCCGATGTAATGTAAACACGGTAATTTTACACATTAAGCCACTCAATAGTAATAATTTCATCGAAATTCAGTCAACACCGTCTGGACTACGCGACCTAAATGGAATTTTTAACAAGTACTTTCAGCCTCTACGATCTACAAATTACGTGTTAAAATTGTGCCACTTTACAGACTCAATTAAAATACGCACACTTATAAATAGAGAATAAGATGTATGTGAGAAATATTAAAAATAGTTTACAATTTCTAAATTGTAAATTTTTTTAAAAACAAAGCAATCGAAAAACAGAAAACTGAATATAATCCGAATTCTGCCCTCTTTTTGGTTGTATTGAATTTCAACTTATTTATAAAAATAAAAATATATTTATAATAATAATTACTAGTACTTTTTTAAAATGACAGTAGCTAAAGTGAAACATTTAGGAACATAATAACAATTTAAGCTTTTGAATTTTGAGGTGGAAATATAAAATATGAATTAAGCTTCGACGTTCAGGATAAATACTTTGATACTTTCTTATTGCAACCTCCTACCTTTGCTGAATAAACTGACCATTTAATTGCAAACAAACCGTGTGAGCCATTTTGCAAAAATCTATATTTATTTCGTGAGAAAACGTCGCAAAACAAAGGCACAATTCACGAAAGTGTTAATGAAATTAGAGACTTACGCGAAAATAGCAGTACCAAAGGACGGGTGCGGATCACTCGGGTGCGACATATTTACTAAGGCTATTGATATCAATTCAAACAAATTCAAATCTGCAACAAGTGATATTGATTTTCCGGCAGCATACGAAATTATTGACAACGTGCTGTGCATTTTTTGAGGCTTTAGCTAGAGATACATTCAACGTCAATGGAATCCTTGAAATTTGCTGCCCCGCGATAGGAATAAGCTGGTGTATAAAAATATAAAAGGCAACCAAAAAATTTCTCTGTTTCTGTTATCTGAAATCGAGTTATTTTAAGCAATTTTCAAATTTGTAGCAAGTTTAAGACAGAACAAACGTCGAGAAACATGTCGCTCTATTCAAATGCAAATTTGAACGATCTAAAGAAAAAGGCAAAAATCCTGCGATTCTCAACACAGGCCCCATCCATCCTCGTATTGTTTGCTTACACCACGACGATAGTGGCGAACAACACATCACAAATCAACGAAATCTCGGCAAAATCTGAAATAATGTTCTCATTTGTATCGCCAGTCCTCGGGATGGCGATCATCTCCCCCGCGTTTAATATATGGCAATTTCTGCCATTAATGCGAAGTCCGTCCCGCCTCCTCCAGTGGGGCTCGCGATCGACACATCACCGCTCTCGAGCCTCCTATTCTAATTTAGTCTTCGCGAGGTTTGGCCCTGAACTTGACTTAAACACCGCGAGCTTGCTCGACTCGATCTGCGCACGCCGCTCACATACGTGTCAAAGATAAAAAATTGACACATTTCAGCGCATGATCATTTCTGGCCCGCTAGATCGTTGGTGTACAGCACACCTCTCCGCGCGGGTCTTTGTGTGCGTTTATTTTTAAATCTCTGCATCACGTTCTCTGTTTATCCGCGATTCGCCTGCTCTTTTTTCCACCGACAATTTATTTTCATTTTCTGCCAGTTGAGCCATTGACGGAGGTGAAATAATGCAAATAATAACAGAGATAAAATGAAATTAAACGGAACAAAAGGGGGAAAAAACAGCGCACCGAGAAGTCCAAGAAGTTTGAGTTTAAACATAAAAAAAGACTATGGATCCGATTCAGATGTAAGTCGACAAAAAGGTAAAAGAAATTCGCGAGGAAAATAAAGAATGATGAGAAAATGAAATTAACGACACACAAAAATGTTTCTTCGGTGAGTGATTAGTGTCTTGTTATAAAAAAAACCTTGTCTGACTAGTTTTTGGTCGTTTTTTTGCCAAATTTTGGCAACATTTCTGCTAACTCCACAAAAATTAATTTTTCATGACAAGGACGTTTTTACTCGACAAGAAATCACTGCAGCCTTTTACAATAGTTTATTTTCCCTTAATCACTCCCTTTATTTTAATTTAACATGACAAAAGAGCTGATTTATCGCTTACCTTAAAAAAAAAAACGTTGCGCATAATCACTGCGAAAGCGTGTTAAAAAACATCATGTGCAATTATTTAACTACCTGTGAGTGCTCCTTAAAGACACAATCGTCGCATAGAACTATGTTTTGAAATTAAGAAGATTTAAAACTTTAAAATTAAAACGAAATAGGAAGGAAAACTACTGCGATTACTGCGCATTGCTAGATCATAAAAATGTTTATTTTCAAACGGGTTGTGCAATAAAGTTGTAATTTCTAATCTGTGATCAATTCGTAATGTGTAGAGACCATAACCATTTCCTGCAATATGGACTGCATTCTACTACCTGTTTAACTATTTATAATTTATGTTTTCTAATTTAGAAGGACAAAACCAATGAGCAACTTTGATAGTTCTTAGTTGCATTTAAAATATAGACAATAAATTTTTTGTCTGTTTCCCTGTTTGTTGTTATAAAATTTAAAATTATTTGGCGGATTGTTACATAATTTTCAGCATCAAACAACTCATGGGTTACGTTAAAATATAGGCTATACGACTTTTCTTATCACATTTTCATGCGAATTAATGCAGATTAGTAATCTAATAGTAAAACGTAAATACTTTGATACCGTCTCCACTTTTTCACACCTTCATTTTCATTCAAATTGAATTGGCACAATGACTGTTTTTAAAACGATGCGATTTTATTACCAAGGAAAAAGCTATGCCATCAGTTGTGATATAATGGCCGCTATATTAAAAATTAAACAAACATTATATTACAGATTAAACATATAGGTGCTAAGCTGGTGGGTGCATTTCAAATTTATGATTTCAATTTTCCTTTCTCGATGCATATTTTATGTTGTTGTCACCAGCCTCTATTCCTTGTCAACATGCAACAGTTCCATTAGTTGATCGAAAAGTCTATGACAATATTCGAGCTGCTAGCGTAGAATCTATCAAAAATTCTACACAAGTTACCAAGTGATGAGGTGATGACGTTCATATATAACCACTCACCATCGAAATCCACATGTGGCCTAGATTAACAGAAGTGTTGTGTAAGAGATATTCATTTCGGAATTTGATTACATTATCTATAGATATAATAAAACTATTTTCTGTACACTGAAAATATATAAGAAAAAATATTTTTGTGGGACGATTTAAACACAATAGAAGCCAGAAATACCATATTTTAAATATGGTCCGTCTGGACGAATTTTGATGAAATTTGATACAAAAAATAGTAAATAGAAATTTCACATCGGAACACTAACCCCTTTCTGACATAAGCAATTCAGTTCAGAATTGAGTTTTAAACATGCGGGAAATTCGAATTTTACCTCATTTTTTAACAATTTTTATATTCCTTCGTTTTTTTAAAATTTATCTTAGAAATCCTATTACAAAAATGTCCGAAGCTAGTTTGATTCTTTGTTTTAAAAAATGCGAGTGTGCGCATACGAAAACGCGGACACAGTTAATTGTTAATAAAACTTTAGGTAAAATCTATTAGAGTATTTAAGAGTTGATATCAACAAAATTATAGAGGGATACTTTTCAGCTTTGCGTGGGAGGTTGAAACATATGAAAGGAACAATATCGTCTACTAAGAAAATGGGATCAATCCTCATGCAGAAAGTAACGAAATCATAAAACATGTATTCTCCTCCTTCCGAGTGCTTTTTTATTTCTAAATTTTTATTTTAATATCTTTTTCATTACTTCAAAAAAAAAAAAATAAATAAAATAAACAAGTGATTCATATCTTAAATATGTTAAGATAAGAACAGGGATTAGTTTAAACCGAGGATAAATTTCTTTCCATCCTTTATATAAAGCGACGGAAATAAATTTATCCGCGATTTAAGATAAAGTCGGTTAGGGAACACACGAAATTCTGATTACATTTACCTGAATGTTGGGTTTGTGTTTTCTTGATACACATCCTAGAACCCGTAGCCTTTTCAAAATTGATGCAGGTGAAGTTTGGTAGATCCAATAAAATGTTAGCGACGAAATACGCTTGTTTTTTTATTGTCGAGATAAAAAATTTGTGATTAGAATTTTTAATTGACTTGAATTTCTAAGGAGTACAATTTTTTGGCATATATCCAATGGTACGAAGCAACACGTTGGATTTAAAAAGACTGCAAAACACATTCGTACGACGCAAGACTAAAATGTAGGGAGCAAAGTGGAAAACTTACAGATGTGCAGCACCTAACATCCAAATGCAGGTTTGTGGACCGCACCTAACTGAGGATTGGCTACAACACCAAGTCAAGCTTCGGCTGCTTTTGCTATGATGGTATTATAGGCAATTTATGCCTTTTCTCATAGGGGGACACAAAGGACGTCTATACGGGATATTAAACAAGGGAAACGAAATAAATTCAGCCTCTCCTTCAGTTGTTATATTTATTAGCAAACATATAGTTCGTCTCAACAAAATATCTAATTTCACAATTGGTCCGCTCCAATAGTAAACAGAAAGTGAAACTGACCTAACCTACGAGCAACTCGAGGATTCGCCACATTCCAATCAGAAACAGTCGCGCGATGCTAGCCTGAGACTGACTCTGGCAACTGCCGGACATTCTTAGCAAAATTCCAAGATGTTTTTGTTTACCCTTTAGCGCAGAGTGCAAATCTAGTGCTTGTTGATAATTTCCCTTATAATTATCGGCTTATTACACAATAGCTGATGAAGATAGAAATTTTGACGTCTCGCACTATGGCGACGATCTGGGGGGAACGCACGCAATTTTCAGCGATAGAAATTCGCTCTACACTCATCTCACTATGTCCCTACTAAGCAATGGCCAAACTCACCTTTGTTTCATATAATATAAACGATTAAAATTATTTAAAACATTTATAAAACGCATGGAACACAACAAAATAAATGGCACAAATCCCACTTTCAATGAAAACAAACTCAAGCAGATGGCACTGTTGGTGTTCTGGAGAAATTTCAATTGAGGGTGTTTGATTGACAATCATGTTCACCAATTTGACGGAATGAAAATCTCGACAGAGACAAATATTTTGTTTCATATTTTCCAAAGCCAAACACTTTGATATACGTGAATGTTATCTAAAAGCACAACACCTATTATCAATTATATATAAATATCGTAATTCTTTGGAACTTAACTCCAAATTTTAAATATTCGTTAAATATCAGCTGACACGAGAAAAACCCCGTCGACTTTTTGTAACGACACATTTAAACTGAACGAACAACTGTCTTTTGTGCTTGATTTGTTTGGGACTTCTGCAGAAACGCCGGACAGCTTTGTTTACACCTTCGTTTTTGTAAACACAAATTCGCAAACGAAGCACAAAGGGCAGTTTAACTGAAATGGATCTTGGCGATACAGAAAGTATGAATCTGTATGAAGAAGAATACAACGGGTCCTTGTGTCGCCTTTGTGCTGATAAATCTGAGTCTCCTCTAATTTCAATTTTCTGCGGTGGTTCTAATAATTTTGCAATGAAACTTATGTTCTATTTGCCTGTAAAGGTAGCGTAATATCTAATTGCTATTCGTAGCATTCACAAGTTTGTCTCAGGTGACTGAAACAGACGAATTACCTCTTGAAATCTGCATGAACTGTCTAGACAGTATCCTCAGGTGGGACGATTTTTACCAGAATTTCATTGATGCTGATCGTAAATTACGGAACGCTTTCTACGGGGTCAATATAAAAGATGAGCCAGCAGATCGTGATCAAACAGAAAGCAGTAAATATGACGATTATAAAGACTACAAAGAAGAGGAGAATTATATTGAACAGGTAGTTCCAGATCTAGTCCCTCGTGTCCAAATTCATAACTCCTTTATCAGCAGGACAGAAACAATTCCAAAATTGCCTTGGTAGAAAACAGTGAGGCAAAGCCAGGGTAAGTGTTGCGATAAAGTAAATGTTTTAGTTCATGGCGAAAGATACTACGGTTGGACTGACTAGGTGCACGGCTAGGAGTACTACCGCAATGAAGTGCGCACAAAGTAGATTACGAATATGATCCCTCTGTTTGCGAATGTCTTCACGTATAGAAGACTATAAGCAGTTTTTTTCTTCTAGATATCGTACAAGAAGTTCGTTGAAGAGGGATGATGAACAGGACCTACTTAAAGTTATGAAAATGGTGGAGGAAGAGGTAAAGAATTTGTTTTCGAGTTGGCACGCATAATTTTGATTTTTTGTTATTTAATTTCAGGATGCAGAACTGAATCCAGGCGAGATATTGACTGAAGGCAGTGATGAGTATGTTTCTTAATCGACTCTCGACTTTTTCTAAATTCACTTATCTACTTTCAAGGTCATCTATGGACATACTCAACTTAGAACCCATTAAAGTGCGAAAACCTATGAAAATAAGCCTCACTTGCAAGGAATGTAGAACCACCTTTCCCACAGATGTAAAGGTTGCAATACATATGCTCGAAGTGCATGACAAGCATCAGTATCTACAGTCCCTCCTGCGATTGCAGCTGGACAAAATAGACGAACTGACAATCTCGAGAGAATCGAAAATAGGCAAGGGATCGTATCGCTGCATGTACTGCAGTCGTATTTTCACATCGCCATCAAAGCTAAGCGTCCATATACGAACCCATACCGGCAAACGTCCATTCCATTGCTTTCTTTGTACGAAAACCTTCCGACAAACTTGCCATGCCATCACACATATGAAATTGACCCACTTCAATATTCGATTCGAATGCGAAGTCTGCCGTAAACCGTTTCAGTCGAGATCAAGGTTACGATTCCATGTGGCAAAAGACCATATAAATTAATTTATATTATCTTTGATGGCGAAGAACGCAGAGGGTGACAAATTTCAATCTCAATTAAGTTCAGACGCAATCGTCTGGAATTTTGTAAAAAGATTTTAGCTGTGCCAGATATTTAGAATTAGTTTTCAAGATCTTTTTCAGTGATATTTTAAAGTTTAAGGTAGTGTTCAACTTCTACTGAAGTCCTGAACGATATTTCCACCTAAGCACCGATTTCAGCTGGCCTAAAATGCGTAAGGTATTTTTGACTTGTTTCGTATTTTTTTTTCCATTTTAACACTTCTTTTTGTACATAATTTTGGAGAAAGTATTATTCAATCAAACTGGAGAAATGCAGTTTGACAAAATATTTAATATGTAAAATAAGTGAAAAGTCTGTCATTATTAAACGAATAATTAAAAAATAAAGAAAAGCTTTTACAAAATTACGTCCATTAAGCTACAAAAGAAGTCCAACTCAAAATGCAACAATTGGTCTACACCTAAAAGGGAATTATAACTATTAGATTTAAAAATGCTCATTTCCTTAACGAACTTATTATTTACTCTAAGGAGCAACGAAGGGCTTAGAAATGTTTATCTTATCGATTAACAAACACTAGAAGCATCACAGCCTATCAGGTCGGTTTCTCTGAGTTCTCTAGCCTACCTTGCGCCGATGCTGTGCACTTCTTCCACACATGAATCTGCCACTGCGTCCTGTTACCAACCACCTTGCCGCACCAGTCGCAGGATCGGTGCATGGTTCGCTTATGTTTCAGCAAGGAGCTCGACTGGATGAAGGCAGCATTGCAGAGTGGACAAACGTGTTTCCGAATATCCCTGTGCGACCTCAGATGTGTTGCCAGAGTGTTCGACCGTAAGAACTTCTTGCCGCACTGCGGACACGTGAAATTTCTAATTCCTTTGTGTATCGTCCGATGCTGTGAGAGGTTGCTGCTATAGCGAAATTTCTTTCCACAAGTTTCACACTGATAGGGGCGATTATCCAAATGAGTATTCTGATGCTCCTCCAGTCCCTTGAGTTGTCTAAATTTCTTGCTGCATATTTTGCACTTGTACAATGCATCGGTATGGCTCTTTTGGTGATTCTTTAACATCAATTCAGTCTCAAAAATCTTCCCGCAATGGCATACAACTTTCCTTTCGTCAGTTGTATGTTCCGCCAGAGTGTGTATGTACAATTTGTACCGTGAGTCAAATAGTTCTTCGCAGGAACTGCAATCTACTTTATTTTCAGTTAGGTGGTACTTTTCAATATCTTCTGCAACATGTGTCAGTTTGTGCTGGTCCAAGAGAGCGTCGCTGTTGAAACTAGCACAACAAATTCTACAGGGAAAATCGACCGTGTGGGAGCTGATGTGTATCAACATGTTGTACTTTCGATTCATGCTGAGTCCGCAGACAGGGCATACGAAGGCTTGGTTGAGACCTTGGTGCAGTTTAATATGAGCTACTAAGTTAGAGTAATTCTTAAAAGACTTGTTGCATTCATAGCAAGTGATTTCCCGGTGCACTACAACGTGCTGTCGAAGTGTTAGTTTATTGGAAAACGTTTCTCCACAGATTTGGCACTCAATTTCTTTCAAAGACTTAGTCATTTGCTTACAGCATAATCTGCATTGAATCTGAGAAATTTCCCGATAGTTCGGTGCATGTGCTGTGTCGAATTCAGGCCCATGGATCTTTTGACTAATGCAATCGCGACATAATACTTCAAGATGCTGGCTTGATGAACTGCAAAAATTCGTTTGTTAAAATAAGACTTGAAAGACAATAAAAATTTTTAATTGCATATGTTAATTGGAAAGCAATTCGTACTATATACTCTGTTTCAAAAACAAAATAGGATATAATATATTTTTAAGGAATAATCCTAAATGGAAAACTCATCTCGAAAATTTGAATACATTTTTGACTGCTCAAGTTCTAGTTTTAACGCACAAGTTCTTTTTGGGAGGCCAAGATAAGGCCCCTGAGGTTAGTTAGTACCTTGCTATGTTGAAGTGGCCGCGATCAGTGTTGTCTGATGAACTCTCTTCATATGTTTCTGGAGGTATCGCCTTTGCTTCATCTTCACCCCGCATATGTGGCATCCATAGTCAAGACTAGTGGAATGTGTTTTTTTGTGTTTGCTCAAATTATTCTGAATAGAGAATGCCTTATGGCATATATTACATGAGTATGTCTTCTCTGAGGAATGCTGGGTCATATGGCTGGTCAAATGATGCTTGAATTTGAATTGTTTTTCACAAACATCACACTTGAACGGGCATTTGTCCGAGTGTGTCTTTTTGTGGGCAAACAGAGTAGAATCAGTTTTGAACATCTTCCCACACACGTTACACTTAAAGGACCTCTGCTTCAAATGGATGCTCTTTTTATGATTGGAAAGCGTTCGCTCGCATGCAAAAGACTTCTCGCATGCGTCGCATTTGAAATTCTTAATTTTAGCATGCACCGCGTTCATGTGATACTTAATGCCGCTTAGGTGAGCAAATGATTTATTGCATTTTATGCACGTCAAGTTGCTAGATGCTTTTTTTGGGTTCTTTTGCTGGGTACTTTTCTTCAAAGATTCCAGGGCATGAGTAGTCATATGTGAAATTAGCTCAAGGCGTGGACAAAATTGATCGCATATACCACAATGGAAAATTAGGTCGTTATGCTTTCGCTTTAAATGCTCAGTCAGTTTGATTTTGGTTTTGGGACTCGTTTTACAAAATGAGCATGGGAGCAGTTGACGGCTTTTAAATATTCGATTCCTAAAAAACAAAAAGACCAATATGAGATGAAAGGTATTCTTGAATATTGAAGATATGCAACTTAATCTAGAAAAGATCACTTGTGAATAAGTCAATACAGGCATTTCCGATAATGAGGGTCATGACCACTTTTGGTTTGATTGTGAAGCAAATGGGAGCGATAAATAGGACAATTTAAGATCACCAATTAAAAAGTGGAGACAATTATGAATTATACAGCTCCTGATTTCATCTCATGTAGGTAAGGAGGTAATCAATAAAAATATACTTTAACTGTATCTTGTACACCGTGTACGAGTTAGTTGACATCCAATGTGAGCATAATATTTTCTATCAACTGCCTAACCAAAGCTTTTTACTAATCTTTGAACTTAACATCATTACGGACCCTTAAAGTCGAAACAAATTGCTTTCATCTGCAGTCTCATTACGGCACCAATTCTTAAACGCTTCAAAATACTTACTTCGGTTTTGCATGAGACGTCTTCAAATCTTCCTCAGTGTCTGGTTCTGTATAGGCACCAAACTCATCCGATTGGGCCTTTCACATAAAAAGGAATATTATCCAGGTAAGAAGTATACCTATACCTATAAATTTTACCTCTTGTTCCTTTGCGATACTGCTCACATCCATGCCATCATAAACCTCCGCAGATTCGGTGTTTACCGGTGTTTCTTTCCCTATTCTGTTGTGAAAATATTGATCAAAGCAGTTCTCTTCACGTTCCTTTTCCTCGAGGAGCATCGTTTGAAATTTTTTATCCGCCTCGACACAACACATGTAGAAGCTGTGCCATTTTTCAACCATCTCACTGCAGCTGGTGCAAATTTTCACAGGCAGATCGTCATCGGGTGAAACCTTCAAAATTAGATTTCTTTAATGTCACATTCACAACAATGCCAGACTTACTTTTATAGGGAGGTAATTCATGATCGTTTCAGCAAGTCTTAAATTATCTGCCCTGCGCTCCGAATAGATGCTAACGAGAGGCATTTCAGGGACATTACCACAAATCCGACAAAGTGAGTTTATATCGGTTTCAATAAATTCATACTCATAAGTGTCTTGTACTGCTGGTGAACCCATTTAATAAATATTGAAGTACCAATTAAATAAAACTAATTCGCGGTCTCTCTGGTCTTCAGCTGTTTACCATGCTCGTATTTGACATCTGACACCTTCAGAAATGTTTAGGTGTTGCCATTGCACTCCCTGCTTGTCGTTTACAGAATTTCTCTTAAATTTTTATAGCAGCTGTTAGCACTTGAATCCATCTAATTTCCCTCTTTCGTATCTGGTTCCTGGAGAAAACATTCCAGGGGCGACCTGTGGTGCAAATGAGCAATAAATCACAAAGTTTACGAAAAACCTGTATTTCGTAAATATCACACTTAATTGGGTTAGACCCTTCACAATAGCATGCTGAAAATGTATTCTGGTTAATATCGGTAGAGGTACATATTTAAACAAGTATGACGCCTAATTCTACGTCAATGTACAAACAAATAGTTAACAAATTAATTCGATTCGTTCTCGGCTTTAACAACTGGAGGTGTTGTTCGGCCGTCTGTGTTTTGAACGTCTTCATTAAAGAGCCTCTGCCGCTCCAGGTACATGGAGACTCTCATGTTCATGATTTGGTGGTTATTAATTAATTTCAGAAGTGCTATGACTGCTATGCCAACGGTTATAGCAAACGAGCCCCAGGCGCCAAACTACAGCAAGAACATTAATATTTCACTGAATGCAATTTTAAGCGCTTCTCACCTGAGCAGTACCCATTTCGATGTAGAAGCCCGAAGTCTTTATTTTCTCATCCTCCCTTGTTATGTTCTGACCAGCAGCAATTTCACATGATGGGAATCTCTGGGTCATATCCGAGCACCAAACAATGAAGCCCAGAGTGATCATGATGGCTGATATTATAGCCATCGCAAACATGTTTATACCAGCGACAACGTCGGCGAACAGTCCTAAGAAGGATGTATCTTCCTGTTTGTAAATTAAGCGAGCGTACCTACAGAGGACACTAATAGTTAAGGGCTTCCCGATGGTTAAGTACGCACCTATAAATTTGAATGGACGAGACCAACAAGAGCACAACACCAGTTATAATGGGAAAATTACAGAAACCCGTTGAAGCCCAGTTCGCCTTGAAGAGCCCGTCATCTTCGCGCCAGGTTCCCGTCGCGAACAGCAAACAGTGGCCGCTGAAATGTGGATCAACCACTAGAGACAAATTCGCTGTATATACGAAATTATTCCAACTCACTTGAACTCATGCAGATGCAAACTCATAGGAACGATAATACACAGTGATAAAATGAAGAGGATAACATGGCCGGCTATTTGACTGAGTGTTAGCACATTCGCAAGAGCCATTCTGCTTTGTTCTCAAGCCCTGTGAAATTCAGATCGTGTACAATGGATCGACAGTGGAATACGAGAAGCGTAGCAGTAGCGCTTATCGCCACTGCGCTTTTCAGAAAAGATACGTAGTACGCTGTTTATTGCCTGTGTTTCTTACAAACAAGTTGTTTAAGTTGCAGTTATATAGTCAAACAAGATCCAAAAGTCAGACAGAACTTATCTGGATGGCTCTAGAAGTAAATTAATAATCAGCAATTCGCCCCAGTTTGTAAATACAGAACTCTGCGAATAATACTGCACGAAACTACTGTCAATACTGCAGCACGGTAAGCGAACGAAGCTAGCTACAATTGTAATAAACCCGTTAAGTTAAAAACTGACAGTTTTCAAATTAAATTCATATGATCAGCATCTGTAATTATCATCCCTCCGATTTGTTAATAATAAATATTATTATTATATTATATATTATATTATGGGTTATTATTATATTATGGGCTGTTATTATTAAATTACAAGAAAATATTTAAAAATCATGGTTGTTCATTTAATTCCCTTTTTACCAATTTTTTTAAATAAATTGATTTGTTCCGTCCTCGATGACTTTAAAGATATCTACTTTATATTGTATAAATATATAAAACACGTCTTTTTACGTAATAAATACAACGGTCGTACGAAACAACATGGTGTCTTCACACTCCGATGGCTAAAAGATAAGTTATTACTTTAAATAGGAATTCACCCCAACTGGCTAAAAGATAAGTTATTACTTTAAATAGGAATTAAACACACTATAAAAACACTCACTCGACACCTCTCCGTAAGTCACGAGGCCCACTGGTGTGGAGCCGCTGGTCAGTCTTGCTTCCTCAAAAGCACAATCAAACTCCCTTACGGGTCGAAACTGCTTCCTTCTAAAGTGAAGAGTTGTTTGACTGGCGCAGTTGGAAGCGGCTTCAATATACCTGTACTCTGTGTCTCGTCTGCATATTAAGTCGATCTATTAATAGCTTATAGAAACACGAAGATGAACCAAAACAATTTCTGAATGAAGAACATACGAAGGATACTAGATGTCTTAATTGATAATAATAACTAGTTCATAAAATATTACTGAATAAAAAAGTCAATCAAGAATTAAATTGCAACTGTAGGGAAAATTAAATTTTCATAAAACGATGGAGGATTATTTTTCGAAAATGAAAAGGACTCCAAGGGGAGAAATTCAACGATGAAAAGAAGTGGGAAATCGGTACTCTTGGTTTTTTCAAAAACCAATAATAAAAACTACAAATCATTTTTTCCTTTTATAAATCCTTATGCGCGTTTTTTAAATTATACTTAATTATTCACAACTATGTAGAAAATAAAAAGTGGCAAGTAGCCGGAAAATTAGGTAACTAAAAGACAAGTTCTTCTTTAATTACATTTATTTTTCTTTTATAATTATTTTCTATTTCACAATTTTGTGTAATTCTATTTTAATTAATATGTAATCACATATAATAATTTAAGTATAAGTTTTATTTTTCACTTCTCTTTCCACATGAGCTCAGCGATTGATGAAACCCAACCTCGGCTGCAAGCCAATCTTGCAATCGAATGTCTACCTGCTAGACGTTACGGGTTTTTATATTTCAAAAACTGCTCCCTTTCGATCACCGTCTGTAAGAATTGAGTCTAATCAATCGCTGGCCAATCAACAATTGTTCACTTTTGTGTTTCGTTTTATGGCTGCATAAATTTATTTACTTATTTAGTTTAAGCTTTTTTGAATGCTAGTAGCATTTTGTTGTTGGTGGTCTTTCTGATTCGCGCTCTTTCTTTGCTTCTTTGAACTTGAATCACTTTGAATTTGTTTCATTATTTTCTTCTAGTTCGTCTTGTTCGCTTTCTTCTACAACTTTGTTTTATTTCTTGGAATGAATAAACTTTTTGAAAAGAAGAAAATATTTTTGTACTAAGTCTCTGCGTGTGTACGTTTGTTTATATCTACTGAAAACTGTATTTCTGTATTTTTCCTGTTCTTGCTTACTTTGATGTTTTTTTTTTTCACTTTCAATACAAAAATATTTTAGACTTTACAAATGTACGTTTTTTGGTTTTTACACAATTTAATATTCTCCTTCTTCTTTGTTTACTATGAATACACGATTTGTTTTTTAGTTTAAAGAGAAAAGAATTTCATTATTCATTATATTTTTTTATACTTATGTTATTTAAACATCTAATAGAATTTCTAGATAAATATTTGGGGATAATGTTAGTAATATAATTTCTTTTGGATCTTTTATGTATATATATAGAATCTTTTGTTCTCTAGCTTGTTACGATCTCAACCTTCTTAACACTTTTGAATTGCCAACCGACGACGAGTTTTGTGTAATAAACCGACCTACATAATTGGAATTCACCTACGGTTTCGACTATAAATATGGTAAGTAAGTTTCAATTATTTCGGAAAGGCTTGTCTATTCCACTGAGCCCCTAACTCGTATTCGGATGGATTTCATTGTCCTCAAATTTAAGATTTACTTTTAAGTAATAAATACAATTGTTGAGTATGGATCAAAGTTGCTAATTAAGAAAACATCTTCCGATGAATGTTTTGCTCGTTATTACAACTTTCATCGCACCCAACGAGGGAAGTTCTATAAATTTCTGTTTTCCTTTTTTTCTGTAAACTACTTTTCAGCTTTTCTAAAATTTTACTTCTCCAAGTCTTTGGTTTTTTTTTTAAGAAAATGCAAATTACACCGAAGATCACTTTCATGAACTCAATGTTCTCATTCAAACATGGAATACCCTTCGAGCTTTTATATAATATATTATTAAAAACTAAAATATTTTCCTTACATACAGATGTGAATAATTTTTTTTTGCTTGGAAGAATATTCCATTTCTGAAAGCATAAAGAAGAGTGAAGCTATTCCTAATGCAGCTTAAAACGACGCTGCAGTCGATAATTCGTTTTTAAAGATGACCTCGGGGAACATTACAAGATTTGCATTTAGAATTCTCAAAGAACCATTTCCTACATCAATTTGCCAAATGTTACGAACCTCTTCTGTCCAGTTTACATCACGACTTACAATTTGTACTTTATCTTGTATAGATCCTTGTTAATCTTTGATTCATTCACCTTAATTTTGTATACAATTATTTCGTAGTGTCTTTTCGATTCTTTTCTTTTCTTCTATACACTTCAATCTTAATCGTCCCTCCAGATAAGCCATCCTCAGCAATTCAAGCAAATTTCTCGCGAAGGTCATCAATTTTAATCAATGTCTAGAGTTATTCGATTTTGATTTACATTTTTTTCAAAATATATTTTGAAAATCTGTTTTGGGGGATAGCGTTTCTTAACAGCGTATTCTGCTTTTAAAAATGCTGACAGTTTCCAAATATCAAACGTTTTCTTTTCTGAAAAAAGCGTTTAGTCGGAAAGCGCCTTATTCTATTTTTGTAGGAAATTTGTTGTTAAATTGTTTATAAAGTCCTTTTTCGTGAAGAAATTGTTTGATATTTTAAGAAACTACTTATGTGTTTAAAGCTTTCTCCGTTAACGATGTTTACCTTTTGTGAATGAGGCGATTTTGGTTTTTCTGGGATTACTAGTTTTAATGTATTATTGACATTTTTCACCACCATGGTTATGATTAATGCCATAATTAATTATAAATGCTTACTTTTAATAATAATACATGCCTTTTTGCAGCAGATTCTTACTAGCATCGAAATCAATTTTTTAATTTGCGCATTTCACATGTTTTCTTTGCTTCTCAAAGTACTCCGCTATCAAATTTTTAAAACAAATTTGAAGCGTTTTGCTACGTAACATCAATTCTTAGATGTTTCGTACTTTTTCAATGTCTAACAATTCGTTCCTTGCATTTAATTTAACCGATTTTCAAAATAATTCTAATATTAAACCCCACTCACTTCTGATGGTCTTTTCGGGGATAATTACAGCTTTTTATTTCATATAGCACTTTCAAATGTTTGTTTTTCTCGCCATGCATCGACAGTGCTAAAACTATTATCAGTACATATATACCTCAGTTTTAGATGTTAATCGATTTTTGTATCCACTCTGGAAAATAACCAATGCAATGCTTAACTTTTTTAGTTTTTGCTTTTTTTTGTATTTTTTTCCTTTTATTTTTGGTAATTAAAAAGTTAACTTGTGTTGTTTTAATAATGCTTCCAAATTTCGTATTTTGGATTTGAAATTCAGTATGGCACCAATTTCAAAATATTCGCACTAAGTACCTATTCTAAACGACACTATTTTATTTGATGAGAATGTTTTACACATTGCGTTTTTTTTTTGTTTTGTTTTTTGTTGTTCTTGTCCTTTAGTAGGTATGTAGTTATGTTTTTTTTCTGTATTAGTTTTATAAAATATAATCAAAAAAATATTACAAATATATATAAATTTCATTTTTTTCTTATATGCCTTATTTATATAATTGTGTTAAACTTTCTTTTTCTTTGGCCTATCGTCGCTAATACCTTCAAACGACCATTGAAGCATCCCTCAAACTTTCCAATTTTGATATACCAGCAACTCTATGTGTAACTTTAACTTTTAGTTTTTATATATAGTTTTAAATTTATTAGTACTATTGTTTGCATTTGTTCTTGATTTGTTGCCGTTTCCCTTATTTCAATAATTTCTTTACTTATCCCTACATACAAATTTAAATGTCCTTTTCTTAATTTAAAGAATTAAACAACTAAGTTGAATGATTTTTATCTTTTATTATTTTTTTTGTATTTTCATTTATGTTTATTTACTTTAAAATATATTTATATATAATTTCAATATTTACGTTTTCATTTTTATAGACATTTAATAGGAAAATGTTAATCATCTTTCGTTCAGTTTCTATTTCCTTTTGTTTTCACTTTTCAAGTTTATCATTTTTCGATTTTGTCTTCATTCAGTTAAAGCTTCGGTAACACATTGCAACATTTACTGTGGCAGTAACTTTTCAAGGTGTGAGCACCCATGAGATTTCGAACACTTTGTTTAAAAGGCGTTACTATTTATAGTAGTTCCATTCACTCTTAAGGAGAGCTGGAGAAACATGTTTAATTAAGTATTTGAATTTCACGCAAATAGAGTAATAAAGCGTTGACTGTATGAAAAAATTTGTCAGCAATTTTGCAGACATTTACAGACATTAAAAGCTTAAAAAAATACTAAAGTAAAGAAGTCAAGTAATAGCATATTATGCTTGTAAAAAGGGACCGCCAAAGAAATGATTTCATTTTAAAGAACGTAGAGGTCGAAAGAAATTTTCCAAATATTTGCCAAAGCCAAGGTCAGAATTTTATCAATCATAGAAAGCAACTATAAACTGATTAAACATTCTGCAACTTTAAATAAAATATTGTTCACAGAAAAAAGTACAATGTGCAACCGTTAAAGCATGATCTTTTCGGTGCAGACCACTATTTATTTTTTGTTTATTTACATACGGTTTTTATCTTTTTGCCTTTTTTTAAAAATATAATTTAATTTAATTGTTAGTTTCGTTCAGAAATATTCCACTTTGTTTTCATTACTTGTTCATTTGGTAAAAATACCATACAAAACGTAATTTTAGCATTACAGTTTACAAATATATTTAGCACTTCAAAGAAAAGTATTATAAATAACTATAAGATTCAATCACTAACAACTTCCGTTCCCGTTAAAGCATTCTACAGTTAGTCTCAAAACGTAGAGTATTTTACACCCTACATTTGCACCTATATATATTATGTATATTTTAGGATATCCAAAAGGACGAATTCTTTGCCTCCAGAAGAATAACTTCATCTTATGCTAAGCGCCTCGTAGTTTGAGATCGAAGAAAACACTTCGTGAATTTTTAAGTTCTTAGTTTTAATAAACGCAATGAACCGTGTGATTGTATGTAATACATATTGATTGAGCAGGCTCTACTGCTGCAATAATTCTGGAAGAGCTTCCAGGTCAGAAAGTATATCTCAACGAAGAGTAATTGCCTGTCTGTGGGACCAACGCAATGTAATATACTGCAATGCCTTGTAATAATTGCGATCAAGTTTCATTGATCAAATTAAGTGTTATTGAAAGAACGGAAGTTTTTATGATAGAACCCAACTGCTTCTAACAAAAAGTAATTTGAAGATGTTTTGTGTTGTTAGGTTGTTTTGCTTGTTGTACTTATTTAACATATTCTACAAAAAATAAGATTTATATAAAAATATGATAATTGTTTACAAAATAATATAAGTATAAAAATAAAAGAGTGTTTCTAAGATTTGTTTGTGTGCTGTAACCATTGTTTAGGTGAGTTATGCCCCTTCAGTAAATTACATTACTTTGACAAATTTCAAAGTGTATAATTTTCTGGAAAGACCTAACTATACTCGTCTGCATCATTTTTTTTTCTTTTTATATTTCTAAACCTCTTACAATAGCAATTTAAAAAATACCTTATAATTTTAATTAAGCGTATAATTTTGTTAATCTAAACATATATATAATTATCTTGCGTGTTTTCCTTTTTTTTGGTTTTATATAGTTTCAAAAAGAGATAAACATCGGCTTATTAATCGATATAATTAAAGCAACTTTGCATCAATCGCTGTTCACTTGACTGCACTCTAGGAATTTTCTGAGTCGCTTTGTCTTTCCACTTAATAGGGAGCATACATATTATATATAGATATAATATAAGTCCATGATTTTATTTTTTCCTTCTAAAAGTACTTTAGTACTGTTTTTCGTGTTATTTTTTTATTTATAAATTCGAATTACATTTGTCACTTTACTCGTTACTTTTGCTAAACACGACAAAAATTCAAGAAAAATTTGGAAACTTCTGCTTCATTAATCAATAGGTTAAATAAATAACAATGTATAAATTAAATTATTTTCACCTTTTGTAAAATATTGACTTTTTATAAGGCAGCATCGCCTTTTAATGCTTCCTCATTTAAAACGGAATCAAAGACAACAAATAGAGATTAAATATGTATATATAGATATATATCTTTTTATTTTAGTTCAACAGTTACTAAAAAACTATGCTTTATTATTTTTTTTTATAAACAATCATAAATATTTGTCTTAGTACATCTTTTCTTTTTATATGCTACACGTGTTTTGCTTTCTTGTTTTGCATTGAGTAGGAAGATAGCGATTATCATTAAATTGTGTGCTTGCTTTTGTTGAAAGTCGTTTTTCTATAAAGAATCTTTTTTGTTTCTCATACGCATCACGCTAAAGATACTTTTAGGTATAGATTATCCATTTGCGCCTTTTAAATATGAGTAGAAATTGTTTCTTCTAACTGATAGGAAACGGTGTAGAGCAACTATTTAACGTTCCATTACATATTACGATTTTAGATTAGAGATTGTTTCATTTTTTAGGATTATCAATATATTAAAAATATTGTGGAACAACCTTTATATATATGTTTAGCACCGAAAAGCGCTTTATGTCTTATAGCATAAAATTTGATATTCGCACTGTTCTTCATTTAAAATCTGTTTAATGTCTGACAAAAAAAGATTTCGTAGAGATAAAAGATGTTTAAATTAATTATATAGTGACTATTTCTGAACTTATTTTTAATTTTTCTTTTAAATGTAAACTTCTTCCTTATAAAATTCCACCTGTCTGTGAATTTAGAATACATGTTACTTGTTGTATTTCATTATATTTGGTGTTTCTTAATAAGATCCCTTAAGCGCTTTTCCGGTAAACATCATCTAGAATACCTCACATGACACACTGCGTAGAACATTTTATTACAAAATTTTGGGTTTTACCGAATCGCTAAAACAAAGTATGTTTACATCCTTAAAATTAAGATCAGCCATATTTACATTGACAATTTTATAACAAATCAATTATTTACACACAACATATTTCACACGGGGCGTAACGTGCATTAGCACGTTAAATTAGTCGCTCATTATACCATATTCAAAAGTCCGTATTATTTGTCGTGTTATTTTCATTGTTCTCGTCCTGTTCCTGCGGAGCTATGGCTAGTGTCATTGATGGCCCTGAAGATCCAGCAACGACCATAGTTGGTTCCGTGTTACGACGCTTCATCTTTCCTTTATTCTTTTTTAACATTGTTGCCTGCCGTCCGGTCCCAAAACATTTATTAGTTAATGGCAATCATTTTGTTAAATGTTTTTTTTTTTTTAAATTGATTTTAAATTTTCAGAAAATCTCGTTTGTATGATGGTTATTGCAATGGAGACCGTTTGGTTCGAATATATAAATTTTGTTCAGTAGTTTTTGAAAATGTTATAATCAATTAGATTGTATATAAGTACGTTATATTTAGGATATAATTATCATTGGTAGTAAATATATAAAAACGTAGTTGTTCCATATAATATTATCAAAATAGATTGGTATTTTTTATTTTATTTTTGTTTCATTATATTTTAGCAGTTATTTTTGGCAAATATTTATATAATTACGTTATCGGAGGGGACAAAGAAAGAAAAAAGAAAACAAATATATGAATATTCTTTAAAAATTCAAAATACTTTGTAATCGAATCAAATTGAATGGATCTATTTAAATATTAAATTTGTATATTAACTATTTAAATAATTAAATACTAAATAATTTGGAATAAAATTTTCATTCCCGTTATCTTTTCTTGTTCATGTAGGAATTATTACATTTAAAATAAACACATAAAAAAGATAAAGAACAGAATTAGTATAATTCTAGGATTGAGCACAATTGTATACATAAGAAACCAATTTTCGGCACAAGCAAAATATATATATAAAATTAGCTCTATAGCGAATATGTAATCGAACCAAAGGAAAATTATTCTTTATATAAGTAACACCCACAAAAACAAGCAAATAAGTATTAAAATTTTGTTCGAAATTAGAAAAGGATATTTGTTATTTTCTTTAAAAACAAAAGTTCTTCTAATAAAAAATCCGCTTGTTTTTACATTAACTTTTTATAATATGTAATACATTCAAAGTAAACTTACTAAATTCTGAATAAATGCAACAAATACTGGAAGGAAATGACTGTTAGTAGTTACACTTTTTGGTATTTGTTTTCCCAATTGAAGGATTTATATAATTGGTATTTTACCCAACATTTTCATGTCATTTTAAATTGTGGACATATATTCCAAATAAGAATATAATAACATATAAACAAGCTTTTAATAATTAATATAAATATTAAAATAAAAAACTCTCTGTGATTCTGTGTGACCTGTGCTTCGTTTACGTCTTTCTTCTGTTCGCTTTTATAAGATCCCGATAAACTACTTAAAAAAAACGAAATTCTTTTCTACAATTAGTTAGTGTTAAGCTTAAAATATTCTCTTTTGAATAAATGTTTAAGGCAATATGTATTTGTACATGAAGAATATCTTTTTATATTCTTAAAATTCCTTATGGAATTAATTTGCTGTAAATCATTTAATATTATGGCATTTTGTATATTCAATTCTGAAAAAAACCGGCAGCTTGAATTAATTATAAAATGTTGAAGCATTATGATAAAGCTTTGTTAAATAGCACTTGATCTTATTGCAAATTTGAGACTTTGAATCACTTGCAAGATTATAAGTTTTAAACAATGGACTTAACTTAAACCTCTGCATAAAGGCTCTAAGGTTCATAATAAATACAAACTTCAGTTAATGTAGAAATTGATTTTGTCTAAACCTGAGAAATTTCACAATGAGAACGACTACAGATACCAACAACTAGATTAATAGTATGTTAAAATGCCATGTAGTGTACATAAATTGTGCTGTTTGGCTCCAATATCGTTATTGGAATAAAGAAATTTGGAAGAGAGAAAACTTTGGATGTATGTAAACGTGTAAAACGTATCGCATCAGCACGGAAATTTTACAAGTATTAGAAGTGTTCCTTTAGTTTTTTCAACATATTTTTCGTTTACTTTTCGTAATGCAATTTGATCAGATTTTCCAATAGTATTTTTAATAATAAACGTAAATGCAAAGTCTAAAATATCTCAAAGAAAACATAAAAATATTTCTTTTTTCCCTTATAACTAAATATATAAAATCTTCAATCAGGATTTTTGGTCTTGCTAGAGTTAATAGACGTTATTCCAATTCAGTAGTAAATAAAATGCATTAGAAACTTGAGAAGCAATAAATGCGAAAATGTTTAGGAGAGTTTCTGTTGTAACAGCGAATAGAGCAATCATTGAACGAAAAATTATCATTTATGAATTACTTACTATAATATATAGCATAATAGGAAGGAAATTATATCATATTATAAATTTATCCTGTATTCAGTAAAAATATCAATTAATTAACCTTTCTCTATGTCTTCAACAAGTTTCTTAATTTGTGATTTAAAAAATAAAATTACGAAATTCACGGAACAGTATACGAAATGTATCATGCGGTTAAAAAGCATTTTTAAAAATGTTGTACCAATTGTAATATTCCTTCAATTAGGCCTGTACAGAACTTCAAAAGGCAATATAACTATAAAATGTATATGCAGTCTCACAATAGAAAGTATACAAATGCTAAGTATTAATAACATGTAAAATATAATAAACTGTGAAAATGTCATTATAACAAAAGCATCGAATAGAAATAAAAATCTTTCTTACATTAATATTGCACTGTTAATGATTTATTTCAGGAAAGTATTAAAAAATAACGGAATAGAACTAATTCAAATCAACTTTAAAAGGAGGGAATGGCGGTACTTGTTTCATTTGACATAATTTTCACAATTTCGTTTAACAAAAAACATGATATTCTGTGTCTTCTCCTCGATATATATATTTTTTATACAAAAGAACAGTAGTACTCTATTGGATATTACAGAAAACAAGAGAAAAGAAAACTAGGACCGGACGGACGGGTTCTCTATGTGCCAAGGGGCTCCCTTTCACGATCCCCATTTTCTGGCGGTCCCCCTTGAGACGCCGAGCCCGCCACGGCCGGTGATATGTGCGGTTCCGTAAGTCTTCGTTTACTTTTTGTTTTCTTCAACATTGTTGCCTAGGTAGATTTGTAATTATGTAGAAAAGGAAATAATTTAACAAACGAATTTTCTTTTTTTCTTTTTCTAAATGCTACAACAAAAGAACAACCAAAAACAACATATAATCTGGAGTGTTACTATGTCAAATTTCTGCTCTTTGGTACGTTTATCAAGAACCTGATGTGACTGTGTGGCGTTTTTTGGTAATTTGAACAGTAGTGTTGTCTTTGTTAATATCCGAAAACAAAAAAAAAACAATTGAAAAATTACGAAAGTAATTGGAAAAGGAAAAAAGAATTTTATCATTTCATTTCATATTTATCATTAATGTAAATTAAACATTTATCCGTCTGTGGCGGAATTGTAGTTAATTTTATATGTTTATCATTCCTGTTATTATTTATTAAGGGGATATTTGTGCGGATTAAATAAGTCCAAAAATTCAATCAAATGTTCAAAAGAAACGACATGCAAATGTCTTGAATAATATTAAAGATCAAAAAATCTGAAAAATCTCCATGCAAACGTAATAAATTTGAATCATCTACAAAAGAAGGGAACTTCAAAAATTTTAATAGAACGGAATAGACGAAATTGACGAAAAAATTAATTAAATTAGTATAATTGCTACATGTACAGTGTTTAAGTGTGTTTTTTTTCTTTCTCTATATTAATTATGGTTATCCTGAACTAAATGAGGAAGAATTGTATTAAGCGGTTAAATACTCACCTTGAGTGCGGATTTCAAAACAACAACATCACCAGGACTTTGTACCCAAGGCTCACCATCAACCTGTACTGGAATATCTGAATGAAGATGAATTTTAATGTGCCCTCCCTGAAAAATAGCGATTGATGTGATGTAATTCTTCTTTACTCTTGCATTGTACGAAATTACCTGGGCTATTCGCATAGCTGATCGAAGACCTGATTGTATTTGACCTAAATGTACAACACCCGTAACACCCACAATTTCAAGAACACCATCGTAATGATTAGGTTTCGTGAATTGATCTTCTTTTTCAGGACCCCAAGGATTAGCTCCAGAACCCCAGCTGAAATAAAAAAAGGTAAATATTTTTATAGTATTCCAAAATTCGAGTATTTCATTTACCATTTAAAGAGAAAATATGGTAATAATGTGAATAAAACAAAAAGGAAATAAAATTGAGCTAACAAAAGAACGTTTTGTATGTTGATCGCTCACCTTAAAATATTAAGAATAATAATCCCTTCCACTGGTGGCAGTTCGACAACTTTTCCATCGACTTCTAGCCTCAGTTCTTTGTGAAGTTCTTTTACAGTCTTTCGTCCAACGATTTTTCTTAACCCCATTTTGACATACACGCTCTTGTTATGCAGTCGTGAGTTGAACTTGTTTGGATTTTCTTCCCGCGCATTGTGAAAATCCAAACATAGATCCGCATCAATGCCAATACCGAAGTAATTATTCATCACAAATATTTGCGAGTTATCCTCGCTTTGTGTTCCGCCACCTAATGAAATAGCTAAAGTTAAAATTTTCATCTGTTTGGTTTTAGATAAAATTTGTAAGTTCACGGTGCACATATAGAGTAGCAAACACGTTTTAAATGTACATAAAGGGACTAATGAACGATTAAAGCACACTAGCTGTTAAGTCTGATTCATCGCGTTACTTAGCACTTTCTATTCAATTGCTCTTCTTGTTTTCTTAAATTCGAGACCAATTTAACTTATTAGATGTGATACATAATATTAACAAAACTCTATAATGAATTCTAATTACAATGACAATTGAGTTTGTTTGCGTTTAAATTACAAAATGTGGGATACTGTGAATTACCCTAAGCAATGAGAAAGATAGATTATTAATGTAACTTTGTAATTTGCAAAGTAAAATTTCTAAGTAAACTTTGTCTTCACAGGTGTATATGATTACGAATTTCAGTAAATCTTAGAATTAGTTAGGAAAAATCATGTTTCTATAATATTATCCCATAAAATCACTAAGCAATCAAAATATCGGTGTATGTTCACTTCCGCTGCATGCTGTATTATACTTAGATATTGTAGATTTTCTTTAAAGGACTATTTACAAAGGTGCCTTAATGCATTTATACAAAAAAAAATATTATAAGTTGTCCCTTCACCTTAAGTAGTGGACATTTATCTTAGCATACTTCGAAAATAACCAAAAATATATAACATAGGCATTAAGGGAAAGAAATACATTAAAGACTTTAGTTTATGACCCCGCAGTGATATTATCACAACGTATATGAAAAATGCGTATAATACAAAATTATACTAAAACTTATAGAAAACGAATATTTTCTTATTTTGTATCCCAAGAGAAGAGAGCGAAATGTCATCTATCGATTTTTCTCAAATTTGAATATTTTAGGGAACCAAAAAAAGTACCGAACATATTGAGTATGCCTACAGTAAGCGTGTAGATATGTATTAAATAAATTCACATGTAATATACCACACTTATCAAAGAAGGGTAACTTATTTTCAGATTATTTACAACATACAATTACACATTCAGAAAAATCAGATGACATTTCGGTTCCAAACATTTTTAAAATTGTTTAATAACTATAATTAAAAATGTTGTTTGGACCATATCAAAACATGCCTTTTCGTAATAGTGTTATATAAAAAAATTGCAGTGTTATAATTAACCATAAAAATGCATTTTTATCTTGCATCAAAACATGTTTCGAATTAATGCAATTCTGATAATTAAGTTTCGAAGGATTTAATCTCTTGTATTTATAAATAAGTGGGCCACGAATATGACAACGAAGTAAAAACGTTTTTTTTATAAAAATAAAAAAGATAATAATTGTTGTATGTACAAAATTACAAACCTTTTCCGATACCTTTTATTTTCTACTAAAATTATGTGCTTTCCCTTAGAGTACTTTAATTTGTAAACCCAGAAAAAAGAGTCTATTGACGAGGACAGGTAAACCCGAATTTTTATTTAAGTTTATTTTTGTTATTGAGGGAATATATCGTAGTGTAAGAATTTCTTCAACAATCAATTTTTCGCTTCTAAATGTACTATTGTAAATACAAAAAGTATACAGCAAAATAAACTAATATTCGTGCAGTTTGTAATTCTACTTCTATTAGTTTGGAATCATCGAAGAGTCCTATTTAAAAACTCAGTTTTAATCGAATGAAACAGCCGTTATTATTTGAGTTTTACTTTTTAGATACTGTCCTATCTTATAATGTCGTATAAATAAATACTACCTGAAGAATAATCAATTTTGAAAACGAATAATTTGCAATTGTGTGAAGCAAGCAAGAAAAAATGTTTGATTTGTAGATAGAACATGCAACAGTTATAACACTTAAACGAGCGACACAGTAGTTTGTCATATTGTAAATTGTTCTTGTTCTATATAATTTGTTTAAAAAACATTGGCACCGTTTACACAAAAAAGTTTTAGTGTATATAACAATAACTGAATTTGTTCTGTGTTGTATTTGTTTGTTTTTTTCGAGACATCAAATGACCTGATATATCACTCGATGTAATTGCCGGTAATTGATGATGCTGATTCTGTTGTGATAGATGTGCTTGATGAACCTTCTTCTTCTTACCAGTGGCATTGGAGGGCGCTTTCAGCGCTGAATCCTCTGGCTTATCTTCTGGATGAAATACAACTGTCCATCGATCAAGCCGAATTTCTTCAGCTTCAATAACATCGCGTAGTAAATTGAGAGGATCTTCTCCGCCGGTATATCCCGGACCCCACCGCAATACACGAGCTAAATCATTTCCTGTTTGATGCGATATATTTTTTAATTTTTACCTGTGACCTGTACAATTATATTCAAATACTTACCAGTTCCTAGTGGAACAATTGCACAAGGAGGGCTGGAGCATTCAGAATCTTGTCCAACGTTGTCCAGGCACTGTAATACCCAGCCGATTGTCCCATCTCCGCCACATACGAGAATTTTGTAATGTTTAATTTGGCGAAATACATAAAGCCTATGATTTGACAAATAAATAATAGTTAAATTTATATATATATATATACATAATAATTAAAACTTCTAGAAATACTAATAATAGTACGAAATACTCCCTACTATTAAGTTCTTGTATATTAAAGCGTATTTTACATTAGAAGAAATCAATAAATACAATAAGTTTACCCTGGTAATGGTCCTCCGTTGTCAAGATCAAAAACCTGATAAGGATTCAGTAATTTTCGAAAACTTGATATCAATTCCAGTCCTTGGCATCCACCTGACTTGACGTTAACAAAAACAAGTAAGGGCCGTACATCTGGAGGTATCATGCTAGGTTCAATATTTGGTAGTAGAAGAACTAGGAGTTTCTTATCTTCTACGATAGTTTCTCGAAGATTATAAAATGCCCGAACCTGCCACAAAATAAATAATTAAGACATAACTCTATTTTACTCGAATAATAAATTTACAGCTTTAGATGCATCTTCAAATGTAATTACTACAGAGCCATATTCGTAATAAATTGGACCTATGCTAGTGAATTTGTTCTCTTCAGTTGCGTATTTGCTTAAAATTTGCTCATAATTTCTTTGTGAAAGTGACGGCGGCAGATTTCCAACAAAAAGGGCTATATTTGGTCCATGTGGGTCTTGTTTGTGTTGCAAATAGAATCGCATTAGTTCCATTTGCCGTATTGAGTCTTTGCCTAGTTGTTTCATGATCTCCCAAGGGCGTTCATTCCATGAGAGTATTCGTTCCGTAACTCCTCGATCTAGCAATACTTCAGAGCATCTAAAATGAGAGTATGGAGCGTTGTAATAATTACATCTGCAAAATTCAAACTATAAATCGTCAAATTACCTATAATCCTGTATCTCATTGTCTTTCAAACCAAATTTATCGAGAGCAAATCTAATCAAATCCTTAACAGTAGTATTATTATCTACAGGAACGCTTACGAATGGCTCTTCAACTTGACACTGAAGTTTACCGGGATATACGCGAACGAATCCCTTTTCATTTTCTTTATCGTGAAACCTAAGAAATATGGCCGGCCTTTTGCCTTCTATGCGATTTAAACTCATAACGACGTTAGGATCTTGTAAAGGTACATCTTCACCTCCCGGAGCATATAGATCGGTTAGATAAAATGCGCTTGGATCACGTGCTATGTGAAATGCCCTTAGCGCTGCTGTTAGCAGCTGTTCTAGTGTACATGTTCTAGATACAGTTATAACCCGAAATATTCTACGTCGTAAGGAACAATTGCCATCGAATACTTTTATTGATTCTGCAACAAGAAACAAAAACGAATATCAAAAGCAAAATTATTTTTCTTCTCCTCATTCACCTTCATCCCTTTCTTCCCTTTCTCTATCTTTCTTCTCCTTGTCTTTGTCGACCTTATGTGTTAATTCTGGTTTAAAGTGGGAGGAGGCACTTCCTCCACTACCGGTGGGTGCAGATTCTGCTTTTGTATAGTCTTCTTCTCGAAACCTGGCTGCATCTCCACTGCTAAATTCCTCTGATATACTTCGTGCTATGTAGAATTTTAAATATACATTTAAATAATGTGCTTCTCCATTTAAAAATTTCTGTTACATTTAGTTACAAAAGCAAGCCAATTTTTAAAAATCCGACTGCTGTTTCATATGGTGATTTTCTAATGCATACTCTTAATAAATTATTAAAAAGTCAATTTCAGATTTTTATATATATCACTTTTATTTCAATAGCATGTTAATTTTTAAAATTTTTGGTCAAAACAGCAGTGAGGGTAGTTTTGAAAGCAGTTAAAATCTAAGCAGGTACACCAGTAACAATAAAATGCATGCGCATGGGGACTTACACAAGAATTTTATCATGCAAATGCACGTCAGCTTTATAGACATCAAAAATTGTAAAAATTTAGATCTTGAATATTGTTTTATATATGTCATCATTATTTAAGATTGTTGTTCAGCGATAAAATGGAAAATGGCCTTAAATGTATGTTGTGTATGTGAAATATTTTGTTACCAAAAATTTAAAACCGAAAAAATGAAAGAAAAATACAGAAAGGAAAGAAAATCCCAATCACCTCGATAGTTTTTACATCGACTTTTCCGCCAGCCCAGAGAAATTTTTCTCATCCTCCTAAGTATGCGGCCGAGGATGTGACCGCTACGGATGTGCTTCTCACCACAGGAGTAGCCATAGGAGGGCTCATATTTTTTATTTATATTTCCTTCTTCATCTTGCACAGTTATTTCAATGTTCTGTGATACTGTGTCTAAACTGAAGTCACTGCTGAAGCCAGTTCCTTTACGCTTCATAAAAAACCTATTACTCTTCTGTACAGGTAGTTGTACTCCTGGTTCTTGGAACGATCTGCTTCGAGAAACTGTATCAGTGTTAGATTTGCCCATCCTAATATGATTCCATATGCTTCTGTCACTGGCCTTTAGTTTTTCTTTTGTATTTTTTTCAGTACCAACTGAATAATTGCTTAGATTTAAATTATTAACTACGTTACAGCTACCAATATCAGTATTCATATCATCGACAGTATTTCTTACAGTATCTTCACCACTACTACACAATCTTGGCCAACTCTTTTGGCTACCCGAAATTCTTTTCAACAGTGAAGACTGGCTCGATCGGGGCGAACTTTTCTGATAATGCTGAGGTGATTTCTGTTGTGATGGTGATGATGGTGTAGGTTTCAGGAATAAATGTCTACTGTAACTTTTGCTGACATGAGTTTGTCCTATCGACAACTCACTCTCTGTAGCATCGCACAAGCCTATTGTTCTAAGTTCCGCTAAATGAAATTTTCAGAAATTAAATCAAAGTAATAAACAAAAGTCGACAAAAAAATGTTTGCAGAGAAAGTAATACACAAAAATTCGCATATGCTGAGATAGAAGCTTTAAAGGCTTTTTTGAGCGCATACAATGACCAAGAGATGAATGATAAAACATGATATTGTAAGTTTGAAAAAACTTAAAATGTAAAGGCATCCAAACATTGAAAAACTTTGCTTCCAGTAATGAACTACTACTCAAGTCAATTGAGAATAAACGAAATATTTGAAAAATAAAGGGAAAATGAGATATAGAGTTTTGAAAAAGAAAGACAACATCGCCACAATATATTGAAATCTGTACAAGAAGATACATATGTTCTGTGCATAAAATGACCAATGCTTTACTTACGACATGAATAGTCTCTTTGCAGTGGTGTGCTTTTCGATTTCACTTGAACACCAATTATGGCTTCCATTGGGACTTCCGTTCGCGGTATTGAAACAGCATGCGGTGGCAAGTATATGGGCTGCAAGATGCCGAATGTGCATTCGTTGGGTATGTAATTTCTGCATCCACCGTGTGTTGTCATTCCACACCATTCGCACCGATAACCTGCAATAAATGAATGTTATATTAAATTACCACAAACAATAATAAGAACTGAAAAAAACGACAACAGAAAAAGATAAGGCAGGAATAAAAATTTCAACATTTTAAGATTTTTCCGTGGAATAGATACGATAAATTATATAGGCCTTTAGATTCAAATTAAGACCATAAAATCCACACTCAAAGTCATATTAACAAAGAGTAATATCATCTAATAACTTTTATTATAAAACAAAAATTACCTGTTAAGCATTCCGATGAGTAACATGTTTTCTTGCAATAGCCACATTTCGATGTTGAAGGAAGGTTTCCTTCTCTCCAATGGTGCGTATGCTTTACATTTAATAATTCCTTTCCTGGAACATAAGTTGCGTTTTCTTTGCAGTCTGGAACTGCAAAATCTTGGCACTCTACATGTGCGAAATACTCGCAAACTGTAATAATAATAAAATAAATGAATTTTTACACATAGGAAAAAAATAAATGAGTTGGGTAGAAATATTAGAGCGATTGTAGTTCTTAAACTGTTTTGAATGAAAATATTAATGCTGCGAAGGACTTACTTAAACAATGAACAGCTGGCGTCTCATCCAAACGCTTTCGACATACCGTACAAAACCTTTTTTTGTGTTGCAATGGCTCGGACCAACAGTGGGCGACAGGATTCTGCAAATGAAAGTACATTCTATTAAATTCCGTCCTATCTATTGAACTATCGTCAAGCTACACCATTTGATAATAAAATTACCTTTATAATACATGGAGCTATGCCAGAGCAAGGAGTTACTACGCTGGTTACACATCTTTCATGAACTATGAAGTTGCACACTGTAATATTTAAATTTTCGTATTAACAATGCTAACTTTTTACTTTCATATTTTTAGTACCTAAATGCCAAATATTTTAGTACTCAACTAGTTTTTTTAATAAGTTCTTGAAATTATTTTTTCATTTTTGCTTTCTTATCCTTTTCAGAAAACTTATTGACTTATTTCTCATTTCCATTAGACAATTCGACTGTAGATAAAATAAAACGTATACTATAAACTAATCATTTTTAGGGTTCCGTATCTCAAAAGGAGAAAAAGAACCCTTATAAGGCCATTCTTGTCTTTGTTCGTTTGTCTGTCACAGCCGTTTCTCCGAAACTGTATGACTTAAAAGCGCTTAAAATTTGGTATAGTATTGTATTTAAGAAATAATTTTATTTTATTTTTAAAAAATGTGAGTCGAATCCCCCAGACAAATTTGTTTCCCTGGGTGCGGGTGAAAGAGCTATTTTTAAAAACCTGAACAATGTTTTTTTCAAATTTTAAATGAAATGGTTTTAAAGTTATAGTTCAAAATGTGCGAATTTCTAAAGCTAAAATTTTGATTTTACTAATCTTAGTAGTTATTGACCCTTAGATAACATAATATAATAAAAGCAGCCACTTTTTGTTAGCTACTTAGCATAACTGCCGAAAAAAAAATTTTGTAAAATAATATTTAGTTAATTTTTGTAACTCATTTGTCCACCATTTTCTATTCTGTAAACATTTTTACAAAAACAATTCTTTAAACTGAAAATTGTTAGTATTTAGTACATGATTTGAGTTCTAAGAACCGATTTTGTATTCTAAAATAGCAAAAATTAATTGACTCGGAAAACCCAGCAATGAAACGAGTCTGGGATTGTTCGACTGATGAAGCCGTTTACTTTAAAATGCCACTAAAAAAGATGCAATAGAAAGTTTACAAAAATTAGGCCGCTGACCTAACCGTGACGTCATAGTGAAATTATGAGCAACTTCGAGATAACTCAATCAAAATTTTTTAGAGGGAAAAGGATGGCGAGAAAATCAACTCCATTTACAACTTTCCTTTTTGCTAAGCTGGAGATTACTTAGTAACGTTACCCACTATCCTCCTTTTCGCAAGTAGGGGGAAGGAACTGGATCCGTGCATAGTCAGTGAAAATAGAGGGAGAAAATCGCGAATTTCCGTTCCAAAACGTCTATTGGGTAGCTGTTGGACTGGAATTTTCCTTGTGGGGCGCAATTCGTTCCCCATGGAATGTGGAAACCGTGGTGAGAGTTGGATGAATAAGCTAGAAAACTGTGCACTGGTAAATCAAGAGTTTTCCGCTACAAACTATAAAATCGTTTTTAGGGGTCAACTAAATTCAGGGGAAGAGATTGACACAGAAAATGTAATGAAATCGGAAAAAGAGACAATAGCAGTCCTGTGACGTCAAACAAAAAGCACTTTTCGACTATGCATGCATGCTAGAGATATTTAAAATTTTCAGCATTTTCTCGTTTTCTTTGACCTATCTTGGAATATTAATTTTAGTTATTACAGGAATAGACTTTGGGAAGATTCCTTGCCTCTGTGGTGATTTTTCTCGACTGCAATAAGACTGCGTTTGTAGCGGTGTTGTGTATGTAAGAAAAAGCAAAAAATATGCATCTTGTTCCTGTACCTGTAAATAAATCTTTTTGCGGGAAAGTCATATTAAAGGGGATAAGCACTGCACAGTTACAAAGCATGCCTTTTTAAAAAGTAAACAATGAAAGAATTTAACATGATTTTTTTGATTTCAAACAGATTTTTATTGAAGAACAATATTAAATGGCGCAGCAGCATCGTATTTTCACGACACCTTCCTTTTTCTCTTTTGTTAGAACTGAAATATTTTTCAATAGAAAATAGCATAGGTCCTCACAAAATCTGTAACAGCTTCAGTCTTCCAATATGTACAATACAAATGCGAAAGTAAAAAATATGAAAACATAAAACCATTCGTAGTAATTTTTATAAATATCACACTTGTGACCGTAGTCCTACTAAAATATAATAAACAAGAGTGAAGAAAACTTAGTTTAATGACAAATCCGATTTTGCTTATATATTCTGAAAACATGATTTTCAAAATTGTAATCACCATAATTAACCATTCATAGAATTAAAATAATACCCAATAAAACGAAGATACTTAATCTCTTAAAATAACTTTTCTCGAATTGATAGATACGATAACTTAAAAGGCCATGCTTAAACATTTTTAAAGTGAATTCAATTGATGTGACCAGAAATTAGTGTAATACTAAGCAGTTCAGTCCAAAAATTCTGCAACGTTTGCATCTAGGTATGCATTTTATTACAAAAAAACCAATGCTTCAGTATTTCCCACAAAAAATACACCTTAGAAATTCCAAATAATATATGTTATCCAAAATAAAGACAGAGAGAGTTTTGACGCACTATGCATAAAAACAGATTGCAATAAAATGTATTTGATGATGCATATTTTAATAACAATCCCCAAAATCCATCCGTTTCCAGCTATACTATATCGATTTTTGAAAACCGATTGGCTTCTCTAGTATTTTCTAAGCAACATTGAGTTGCGGATACTTGCACCAAGACTGTGTGCGATACAATCCACATGAAACTGTTCGAAATAATTTTTCACTTTTGTCGTACTATTGTTTGGCGCACGATAGGTGTAATGTTCCTACGATTTTATAAAACGTTATCATTATCCTTTGTTCTATTTATAGAACCAGTCAAGTGGATATCGCGTGTGCAGGAAATTTAATTGTGCAGCAGCTAAAAGGAAACGTGTTAACATTGGCCTGTTTGAGGAAAAGCGTTTGAAATTCTGGAAATATCTTTAGTCCTACGTTCCTGTGCTACGCCTACAGGGAGAACTGTGTGAAAATTGAACTTGTTTGTGCTTTGCGATTTTTACTTCTGCGTTTTCTTTGTTAAACTCATAATATCATTAAGTGTACGCTCCTTGGAGGCTTGGAAGTTCTTGCCACTTAGTCTCCCTTTTATTTTACCTTAATCCTTCAGTTACACCTTATAAATAGGGAATGTAGTTGCACTCCCACTCTTAGGTTGCCATTGTAAGAGCGAATGAGTTCCGGGGGCCTTTGCAGTTTTAATACGAGTTTCAAAATTTAGTCTTTGTTTATTTAAACAAACACAATTGCATTAATTTAATGGGAAACATCGATCTCTTCATAATTCATGTAATATACGATACAGTGCAATAATTTCTCTAGATTGTATGCATGTTCTGTGGGAAACTGAATTTGGCATAAAAAATCTAAATGGTTTAAAAAAAATACTTGTTTTGATTTACAGACATTTCCTTAATATATGCAAGACTTATAGGTCGGTTTGATAATCCATTTATAATTCTTAAGTCAAACATAATAAATATAATTGAGTTTTCCAGGGACTACCTCTCTCCTGAACACTTGACTATCTGCTTCGTGTATCATCCGTAATACCGCCACAAGTACGAAAAGGAAATATTAATATTTAATACCAGTACCTCCGTGTTGAATTATAACTGATAAAACGGATAGCTTTAATTTAACTGATATGAACGTCCAAAAAGTTTTTTTAAATGACCATCTTGTGAAAAATGCTAAATTAAAGAACAGGACTAGAAGAAAATCATGGATTATTTAATTTTAACCACTGAAATGCTTTAATTAATAAATATGTTGGGTACTGGGATAAATATGGAATAATCATCGAATATTCATCAGAATTTATTTATTCATATAACAAGAAACTTTGTTCATCAAAATTTGTTATTAAAAATTAACTAACTTAATGTTAAAATGGTGCTTGTGTTGTACAATGCATTTGCTCAAAGATGCAGATCAATCTAAAAAATAAAATCAAAAGCTGCAAAGAAAAGTTCCTGTAAATTTCCCAAAATACGTCCACTTTACACGAAAATTTCCCTTACCACCATACATTCGGGATATATAAGCAGAGCATCCAGGTTTGCCTTTCTACCTTTCTTTTTATGCTTCAAACGCTTAGAAATAAACAGCTGAAAATTGGAAAATCTAAGCAAACAAAAAACACCTTCCATGGGAGTTTTCGTATTTGCGCCGAGCACATAACGGTTCGTGCCTGTACGACAGGGGAAAATTGGAAAAACACACCGCTACCAACACGTTGCCACCAGACAATAGCATGGGAAAACCTAAAGACGTCACTTTGGAAAGTGGGAAAACGATGCCAGGCACTCGCAGCACGTTCCACATCCGTAACTTTTCTACGGGCAGGTGCATGCCATGCTCTTCCGAAGCGAAGCGAAAACAGACGAAGAAGAAGAATCTCAACTCGAGTCGTTGAGCAACACCTCGGTTTTCCACATTTTCCTCGCTTTCCTCAATTCGCTGCTTCGCGATGGAAGCAGCGATTCATGCAGGAAATATGGGACGGGACTTTTGGCGAAAGTAGTAGAGGAAGGTTGAAAAAGGTTTGGAAGACCACGACTGTCGGCAGCGCCAGAGATAGGACCTCTGGAATATCTGGAAAATCCATGTACGGCGCAAAAATAGCGAATCCTATTCGAGAGCCACACTGGATCCTTAAAAGTATTGGAAAATATGCATCCGATGGGGAAAGCTTTCCTTAGTGACCTACATTCGGCGTTTCTTCAGGATTAGCATGAGCAGAGTTTATCATGTGGAGAATTACCTACAGCGCTCCTGGGAAGTACAATCCCTTTCTCAAAAGCCAACTAATTTTGTAATCCCACAGGATTTCCTCATCTAATTAATCTCTTTCTCTGTGTCATAAAACACCAGAAAATGACAAAGGTCACTAGAATCTGTGAAAAGCGTTCCACACAACCACCGTGACCACAAAAGTGTAAAAAAAATTGCATGTACGAGCAGCACCTAACCACTACACAGACGGGGTCAGACCTGCTGGCTACAAAAGAATAACATCTTTTGAAGCTCTTGATGTTTCGATAATCTATAAATACAGCATGCCAAACGAAAGACGGCTGCCTAATCTGCTTTTGTGAGAGGTAATTGAAATTTCAAAACATTAATTTATCGACAGGGAAATAACCAACTACTCTCTTGCTCTCGAGACGCAGAAGTCGCTGCGGTCAGGAAGTATAAAACTCATATCAACATGAAAAATCCCATTCAGAATCAGAATTTATGAGGACGAAGAGTTCTCGAGGTGTTTCTAGTGTGCGGATCACTATTAATAATCATGGTGAGGCCTATTTTTAATCTTTCGTCTATTTTCAGAGGAATCGTGTAAAACGGTCGAATGAGCTAGCACTTCGTAAAAGATATATACTAAAAAGCATGCACAAGGTGAGAACAATTCAAGTCGTACAAATTCCAAAGGAGATTTCTTCTCGATAACTATGTACATTTTCCCACACTAGAGACACTCATACAGGCTTTCAGTTTCTAGGTTGAACACAAAAAGTTCATGCAATGGGAACTTTTTTTCACTATTATTTCAAACAATATCTTTGCGTAAATGTAAAGGAAACAACTTATTTTTGTGACGCAAAGAGATGGAATCATCGTAACAAACAAGTAAATAAAAAGGTATTAAGTACTTTCAGAGGAAATGAAATTATTAGAAAATAAACAAAACTAAATTGAGGCAAATAAAAATTATATTGAACTTTTAAATTTACTAAAATGTTAAAACTTGTGCTAAATCACTTCTTAAATTATTAATTATTTACTCTTTGGAAATAAAATAGTAAAAACAAGTACGACTCTTTTTCTCTTTGTTAAATATTTATAAATTATATACTATTTATTATTCGTTCAAAATCAAAGGCTGGTGTTTCTCAAATACATTTTTTCGAAATTAATTTAAAAATATATATATACATTTCTTTTACTGTCTTTCCGATACCGGAAACAATTTTTTCCACTTATAGCAATTATTGCTGTTCCATAATAATTTACAATTTTTAAAAATATTCGTCACAAATTATTTTCTAAGTAGTTATTGGCTAGCTTAGGTGCAATATCAAATCCTATGCCTAAACACAAAAGGAATTTACTTGCATCGCATTTATATAATTATTAAGGAACAAAAAATATAAACAAAACTTGTAAATATTTTTAGAATCAGAATCAAATATTTTATTAAAGGCATAATCTGTGCAACTGATGTCAGTTATTTTATCTAAACAGGATTAATAAATTTTGATTCAAAAATTCCAAATCAAATTTCAAATTGATCTCTCTTATAGAAAAAAAAAAATGTACGCCCGGTGTAATTAACTGTTGTTGTCGCGACACAATTAATAAGATATGATACCTCAAACTTCCACTCGAATGGTTTCATGGACCATAAGAGGAGATCAAATACATTTCAAACACAAATGAATATCAATGGCTGCTGCTCGTTCAATATGATCCTGAAACTCTAGAAGAGCTGCTCGCAGGAAAACATGCAGTAATAAGTTGGTTCGTTGGCAATTCTATATAAGCACTTCTGCTTAAGGGCCAGAAGGTGTTTCACGAAATCTAAACTACCTGGCAGTAAAGAGCACACTGATTGCAATTTGTGACGCAAACTTGAAAACATTTGTAGAAAGGGGAGTAAACAAGTTTAAATGCTAAAGGTCAACTGCCTTTGGAGTACATCTTTGGCATCCATGCGAATTCTGCCTATCCTCCACCTCACCTTTCGCTATGATCATCCAACTCTAAATTTTAAAGCTTGCAACTTTCAGCTACGTATTTTTATATAGCCGTTAGGGCAAATTAATCGGTTTACTTGAGTTTACAAGTTTTTGCAAACTAAACGAAGGATATTGCCCATCTTTAAAATTGATAAAGCAATCTCGTAAAATTATTATTGATAGTTCGTTGTAGAATGTTACAAAAGGATTATTTCGGATGAAAAGAAATTTGTAGCACAGTTTGAAATAAATACAATACAAGCTTTTCACAGCCAACAAATTTCAAATAACTCTTTCATATAAAGTATTTTTGTTAAATAAGTGATTTATTTATGGATATATGAAAATATTTGCGAATTTTTTCCCTGCTATACCACTGATCATAAGCGACTGATATTACCTTAAGAAAAAAGGCTAAGAGGCTAAAAAGGCTAAAAATTAGGAAATTTGGTACCCATGTCCCCCAGTAATGAAAGTTGTTACCTACCTACTGTTAAACAAAAATCTAGCTTAAAAAGGACTTTACTTATATTAATTAGGTCTATTTGCCTAGCAGTCCAATTAAAAGCTAAAAACGAATGACTTTTATTTCTCGTGCTTGATGGAACCCAAGTTTTAGCAAGCACAATTCCTAAAGTGTTTACACGCGATAAAATTCAAAATTACAAAACAACTTTAATACAATTAATAAATTATTGGTGTGTAATTTTACAATTACTAGGAACTTAAAAATTAGTAAAACTACAGGCACAGATACACAAATATTAAAGAGGAACATATCAATATTAAAATCTTGACCACATTTGGGAAAAAAATGATATCCGTCGTGTACTTCTTTTGATTCATAATTTCTTAATCCATTCTAATCATTTTTTTATAAGTTCATATTCGTTTCTTCACACATGAACTTATTACTCAATATTTTCAAGTGCAGATTTAATAAAATTATACCCCATTCGGTATAGTTTTTGTAATAGAAAAAGAAATATAAAATATGAAAAACTTTGGTTTTTTTTTCTTTTTTTTTACGGTAAGATATATATCCCTCAATATACGTGAAGGAACAATTGCAAAAGGAAATTGCTTACTGGAACCCTTTTATTTATGGAGAAAGAAAACTAAAAGAATAGTAGAATAGAAGTGTTAGTGATAAAAACTAAATAAAAAAAAAGAGAAATACAACCAAAAATTAAAAAAACATTAGCAAAACGAGGGTAAAAACAAATAAACCAATATGACATTTTAATATCATTTAGACTTTGAAGGTTATTTGGAGCTGCGTGTGTCTATCTCTTATTTGGAATTCATATTGAGTTAGACCATATCTGTTTTCGAAATCCAGAAAAAGACAACGAAAGAAAACGCTTTGAGGAATAATTATATAGTTTAGTTGAATCATTGAAGACTACATTTTGACTCAACGTTTTATCTAACGGAATACTATTCAGTATTATTAGACAAAAAATAATCGTATAGTTAATATTTTTCTTCTACTTTATGCACAAACGACTTTCTGCTTTATTTTGTCCCACCAGTTCTTTAATAAAAAACAAAACAACAACAAGTTGTAACAAAAGGGCAATCCTTACAATATTTTATATCCATGTGGTATAATACTGCTTATCGAAGATGAATTTATCTATGTAATTACTTAAAACTATAAAATTAAAATGCCGATTTGTCGCCTTCAATTACAATTAGGACTACTGGTTTAACACTGTAAGGCGTCTCCGCTCCTCAATTATTCCTACATATGAAATAATTCACCCCAACTAGATTACATTAAATTAAATATTATATGTACGCCAAAGAGTTAACAAGTGACGTCAATATCTGCATAAATATCTCGGATAATTCAGAAATTCATTTTGCACAATTCTATTTTTGGAGATGTCAAAAATTATTTAAAAACACAATGGACATTGGGAATAAATTTACACAGAGGAGCGATAGCCTTAATCGACTTATTAAGCTGTTTTTAGGAATAAGATGTTTAGATATTATTTTGCGTTTATTGTAACTGAAATATCGTCTTAGAACGGCAACCGTTATTTTTGTCTTTTATGCACATGGAGAATACCACTTTTAGGATACCGGAGGACAACAGGTTGTGAACAGTAGTCAAATTGAAACGTGAGTTGAAAAGTCCGAAAATTTAGAATGGATATTTCGTCGCAGAAATTATACATGGAAACCTAGTCGTACAGAGGGTGTAAACTGAAAACATGCATTCATTTTTTCCAATATCGATCACGTTCGTTGTACGAGCAAGAGGACATTTAGCAGACGGCCGGACCGTCGATGGAAAAATCGGGCTTAAAGCATAAATACCTTCACAGATGTATCCTTGTCCAATCAGTCCCCAGAGTAAATCCGAGCAGTGGTGACAGAACGTAGGCTTATGAAATGTCTTCTTCCCAAACGAATGGCCACCATCCGCCATTTTGTGCCAAATGTGTATGGTGAATAAATTCCACGATTCCGCCGGTTTTCGAGACTTCACGCGACTCGAATCAAGTGCGGACGACTCGACACGGCATCATCATCCATTTTTGTGCCCGAAAATGGACTTCGTTTTGAAATATTTCCGTTGCAGAAACTCCAACTTAACGGGAAGAGAGTGCTGCTGCCCTGGCTCGAGGAACGGCGATGATTTGCGTCTCCCACCCCCTGCGGGCCGTCCCTCGACAAGGTATCGAAGAGAAAGTTGTTACCCCCGCGGCGCCACTGACTACCTGGGACACTCGCGATGATCCCTAATCCATTTTCGCCAGTCTTCAATTTTACTGCGTCCGATTTCCTAAGGACCCACAGTTCCGATATGAACTTAAGGTTTTCGCCCCCCGAAAAAAACGATAATGTCAAGGAAAACCCAAGAAAAAACAAGAACCACACTGGACCCACTCACGCACACATGAACATACTTTTTTCTTCACTCCTTGGGAAAAATTCCAAGCGAATTTGCCGAGGTTATTCCGTGCGATTCCGCTACTGCTCGGCCCTAACTTTATCGGTTTTTCAATTATTCCCGCTCGCCCAGCACTTTTCGCACAATTTAAAGCACTTTTTCCCAATTTTTCTTATCTTTTATCCATAAATTCAGTGGTGCACAGATCTAGTGTGTTAGAAAATCGTTCGCGCACAACACACCTTTTTACGGGTATTCGATTTCTCTCCTCTGTACCCGCATACAACTGTGCCAGAGTGCTCCCAGCTCGCAACCTATGAAGGGTCCACCACGGAAATTTTTCTTCTTCCGCTCGATACAAATGGCCGCGCGAGCTCCCCTTCCCAAAATCATCTCTCCCGACCCATTGCGTTGTTGTTGGCCGTCGCTCTCAAATGGAAAATCGTTCCCTGCCGAGTGATCGCTAGGTCCACCCGCCCATTGCGCATGCTCCGTACCGTGTGTGGGAAACATGCGTCGTGAGGCGCGCTCTCCCCATTAAACCGGCCGTGGTGAGTTTTCCTCACCAGCGCCTGTAGTCAGAGGAAAAACGGGAAATATTTTGGCTGGAAAAGTTCTCAGGCATAAAGTGCCACTGTTTGAGTTTCCCAGCGTAAGATGGGGTGCAGGCGAATTTCGCGTGAAGTAGGCACTCGTCCTTGGAGAACGGTGGCCAACTTTAAGTTGGAAAAGCGGAAAATTCGGCATTACAGTCGCTTCGAAATCTATCGTAACTCTACCATTTGCAAAAAAGCTCTCAAACACCTCAGTTTGGGTTTGAATTATCGGCCAAATTTCGAATGCTAAATTAATAAATAAACGATTCCGTGGGGCACCCCGTCGAGGCATACTGCAATATCTTAGTTACGATCAACAGTCGAAAGAAAACTTGCATTAACAGCAATTTTGTAATCTTTTTATCATATTCCTAGCGAAAAAGAACATGGAAAAGATACTAGAACGTAAATTATTTTTATTCTGTGTTATTTAGGGCTATAACGATTTCTTAGAAAGTGGAAAAGATTTAATTTGTTAACTAATTTCATTAGATTGGTTCAGTTTTAAAAATTAATCCTCGTACTTTTTTTTCTTCAAATACAATAAACAAAGTTTACCCACAAAATTCCAAGCAAATTTGCATATTCGGGCTAACATTTCTTTATTCAAGCGAAACATTACAATACTATATTTTATAACACAATACCGTGCGTAG
This sequence comes from Proctacanthus coquilletti, assembly GCA_001932985.1. Taxonomy (NCBI): domain Eukaryota; kingdom Metazoa; phylum Arthropoda; class Insecta; order Diptera; family Asilidae; genus Proctacanthus; species Proctacanthus coquilletti. The sequence continues at coordinate 260,067 of MNCL01000012.1, forward strand.
GCACTATAAGCTAAATGGATAAAAATGAGCAAGCGCAAGCGGATGAATTGTAAAAATATATTGATGATATACTCAAAACGGAGAAATCGGACCTGAGCCGTGACGATCAACGATTAAAAACGCATGTGTTTTGAATTGATATGTTTATAGGAAACAACAATAAAAACAATCCCTTAACCAAGTCCATGGTCTTCAAAGAATCCCTGTGGTGTTTCATCCTGTAAATAGAATTATTACTGAGTTAGTTTTGTTCTTAAAGGCCGACAAAACGTAAGCGGGAAAACTCTAAATGAACCGAAACAAGATAGCTTTAGTTGTCCAAATGATGTAGCTATAAGGAGATTTTTACATACCTTGTTAGGGTTCCTCTGAATAATATCTTGTGTTTAGTGGTAAATAGCAACAAAGACATAACATGGTGCATCACTACTCACTATAAACAGAAACTTACAACAAATGTGGGAAATTATTTGCAAAACATTTTTCGTGTTATTTTATGTTATTACTCTTCGCATTTTTACACATTTAGAGGACTAATGGCATGCTTGCATTAATGCATTGCATAAAAGGTGTATACAAAGAGGCCAAAATGCTGAGGATAGAAATCCGGCCACCAAAAAGGCTATAAGCAGTGTTCTTAGGACAACCAAAGAGCACTCCTTGAAACCAAAAGTCTTAGGGTCTTTCAAGAAAACCATTTTTTGTTTAAATTATAACATTCGTTTATTGCTAAATTGTGACAAAATTCCAGTAAACTATTGTTAACTAAATGATTCTTTAAAAATTGCCTCCTTATTCAATAAAACACAATCTGTGTAAAACTATGAGATTAGAAAAATCTCAAGTTCTGTTTCTGAGGAATATCTCTTAATACATTTTATCATTATCATTTTAAGTGATTGGCACAATATAATGCTTACAGTGTTCAACAAAAAATATTATCATGGTTCATTTTTATTATTTAAATTCGTTAAACATAAAAAGTAGGCAAGCAATCTTATATACACTTCTATATAAAAAAAAAGAGAGTATAAAATAAACAAAAAACACAACGACGGAAATATCAATCGAGTAGAAGAGGTTTTGTCATTGGTTAAAATTAGTCACAAGAAAACAATATGCTACAGAAGTCCAATATCTTTTAAAGCCCCCTCAACAGCTTCGTCCTATTTTAAAGAAAAAAAAAACGTTTCGCAAGTTATAGGAAGTTCTGTGCAAAAAAGGGTGTTTTTGAATTTGTGGGTTTAGTAACCTCCACCCAGACAATCAAGATATTGGCTAAATAAAGTGATGCAATAAAATAAGGAAAAATAAGTATTAGTTACAAATGTACCAAAACACTGTAAGTTATCTTAATTTTTACAATAGTGAGCTGTTATCAGACAACTGATTTAGAAATATCCTGACAATTATGGATGTGCTAACTTTACATAATGTCCAGTTTTATCTCCATATTTCATTAAAAACAAGCAGTTTAATAAATTGCGCAAACGAATTCTATCTAGGAGAATATCAAATTCAAGAACTGTAGAGGGATACACTACTTTGGAACTGTTAAAGCTTTTTTTGAATTCTTTTTCACTTTTGGAAATTAATTGCAATAAAAAATTACACGTCGCTTTTATGACTTGCGTGGCTGTTAAGACACCGAAGCAGTAAATATCTCGTACTATTGCAAATTTACAAATAATAAATTATATGATGCTGTAAAAATAAAATCAAATTAAATGCTTAACTTCACTTAGTTCGATTTGTTATTTGCGAAAAAAGAAAATATTAACATCAATAATATGTACAAATAACTAATTATTTTATTATAATCCGATGTTCACAGTTTTTGTAATGATATTTAATTGTGGCATAAAAATGACTTTTATCATCCAATTCCACAATTTATGCGTCCAATAGTATTTTTTTAAGTGACAACTTATGTAATATTAAAACTGGTTAAATATAATGGTGCAGCACCTCATTAAACCCCGAATAAACCTAAAAGGGTGTCATGATCTCCGACAACGTTGGCATGCTCAATTTAATAAAGTTCAAACCTTTTGTCTATCTCTAATTGAATGATTTCTATATATACTATATTTTAGTTTAAAAGTGGCCACACATGAACTAATACATCGAAATGCATTAGCTGAATTCCAATTTGCCAAATTACTAGTTTAATACGAAATATCAATGGGATATGCGATTTGATATCAATTAAGGATTACATAAAAATTTATCGAATTTATAATAATACACGGAATTTCGTAGAATTTTTAATAACTTTGTATTAAGTCTGTTCAGCCCACTTTCACGTTTGTTGAATATTCAATCACGTCATTTTTTCGAATTTTAATGGCAAGTTAATGAAAGCCAAATTAGTAAAATGAACAAAAACTACATGTAGTCTATAAAACAAAGTAAAGGAAATAGTTTTTCACTTAGAAAATACACGCCACAAAAGTATAAATTTGTAAGTTAAAAATTAGTGTTAGAAAAAGTTGTAAATTGTTAATAAATGTAAATACGTATTGTCTTACGGACGAGTAATACCATAATTTTGTAGACAATATAATCTACATGTCTAAGAACGAAAATTTATTTTAGCGCAAACATAAAGAATAATGATATTTTCTGTTTATCTTTTTAATTATCCTCGCATTTTCTTTGGCTTTTCTTACATTTGAGAATAGGTATATTATTTTTTTATTTTCTAATTGAGGTATTCATTGAAATCCTGTTAATTGAAAGCATTAAAAGACACATTTCAGTTTAATTAGTCTTCATTTATGGTAACTACGTTTATTTATTGCATGCATAACTAAGCATGCAACGTCCCAGAATTTTCATTATTTCATTTATTGATTATCGCATACAATATAAATAATTTAATTGGAAAAATTTATGTACTTATGCATGCTTTTGGAAAAGAATCTACGGTTTTGGACCAAATATGTTTATTCTTGGGTTAGTCGCTGACAAAATTTTATTAAATCAATGAGCATCAACTTTATTGGAAGATTAATAAATAACGTTGCTTTATTGAAAATTTTTTTTTTATGTGTCCGGGATTAGCCCGGACACATGCCTGTTAAATAATGCAATATTGATTTTAAATAGTTTCCCAGACCTGTTATTCTTTTCCAAAAACTTTTGAATAAATATTCATATTAGTTAGTTGCCTTACTTAACCCTTAGTAAAATATGAAAAATTATAAATTAAAAAGTATTACAAATCCAAAATATTAAAAGTTGCTGAATAAAGGCATCAAGCTAAAAATAGTTGTGTGTAAATACTTGGCTTAACAAAAATATAACAAACTGAATCGAATCACAGAACAAGAAAATAAAGAGTTACAAAACTAAATAACTTGTTAAATTCAAAGAGGAACTAATGCGAACAAAAGTAGTTAACTATATACCTAAGACATTTTCAAGACATGATTTGCTCAAAGCAGCGCATTCAATATTTTTTTAACAAAACATCCACGGACGTGAAGAAAAGTAGTTGTTTAATAATAATAATAATAATAATAATAATAATAATGCTTTTGAAGAATAAATAACGCGCAACAGTTAACATTAAAAGAGGCAAAACAAACAAGAAAGATTTGTCAACTTTACAAGTCATAGGTATCATCTGGAGTACTGACCTCTTGTAGAAGATCCTGAGAGGCTATAGCTTTAAGGACATTCTTCTTCGAGGTTTCCTGCATTTCGCCGCCAATAAGTAGCTCGTCCAAGATGAAGTATGCTTTCTCAAAGTTGAAAATTATGTCCAGTTCACAAACCTGTATGTAAGTTAAATTATACATTGAAAAAGAGATTGGCAATAACTGTACTATATGATTAGCTGCAATAGATATATTTTTAGTTGCAACTGAGAAATGGAAAATTTATTAAACTTGATTTTAATAAAGTACATTCTTTTTAAATATTGTGCAAAGCATACAAATAATCAGATCATACAGGGAATGTTTTAAGTAGTTATAATTAGTATGTCATAAATGTGCTTTCAATTAATTTGAATTAAATTTATGTAACAAAATCCAAATTTCCTTCATTTCAACAGATATAGCTATTCCAGTTACTGCATTTTTCACAAAGAACGCCTAATTTAAAATATTCCCTCTAGAAGTTGCAATTAGTTCTTTACCACCACTTCTTTTTTGAGCTACAAGCTGCTATTGCAACCCTATTTGTTTCTTACATTTCCGGTTTCCGCTGTCGAATTTTGAGTAAAAGCACAGAACATTGTAATAACTAATTAATTTCGGAAACACGGGGTTTATGCAAAGGTAAAACCCCCCCCATTGCAAGAAAGAATTCTTTGCAGTTGAAGATTATCTACTTACACTTCCGAAATACTTATCCAAAAGCTCCACGTATCGGTGAATTATCTCCAGAGTGAGAAGCTCATTATCATTTTGTTCAATAGCACAGCAGAAGTACAAACTGGCGTATCTGTGAATCGTATAGGGAATTTCATTAGTATTGAACGTAATTATTGTTTAATTTTAATGGACTTACCTTTTATACACAATCTTGCAATCTTTCCATTCTAGGAATGAGCACATCTTGGGTTTCCTTGCAAGAATTGTTGTAATCAATTCACGAGTTATTTTCTTCTTTACTTTATCTGGATGTGCAACGTACCATTTTTGGAGTCTCAGTTTGCCCTGCCGACTAAATAGTAGCATAAAAAGCATCTGAAATTTAGAAAATATGGCGAGATATGTTTTGCGTAGCATAACAATTTGGGTAATAATTATTCTAAAAAGCACTGCTCTAAACGAAGCCTCAGACATTAGAAAGGATATTGATTATGTTTTGTAGCATTTTACTTACCATTTTGGCGAGCAATCTCAAAAACTCCTTCACACTTTACGGGCAAATTAACAGGAAGACATTTACGATGAGTAAACGTTGCACTGACAACTATTATGGCCATTGAACGTTTTGTATCACTGCCTTAATAAGTAGTGGTACCAACTGTAGAATAAAGTCACAACTGGGATATAAACAAGGACTTGTCAATAGTTTATTGGTCCATTTTGCTAAGAATTCGTAGAGAAATTGTTAGTAAAAATTATAATGCAGATATTAAGGTGATTGGCCATGAACTGTAGTACGGAGCGTTTAAGGATTTTCTTGCGCGATTAGAGGAATGTGAAAAATCTCGAGTCAACTGCCAGCAAGTCATTTTTTGTTTTTCACTTCTTTTTGTCAAATGCGAAGGCATCTGTAACAGTTTAAAAAAATGCGTTCCGAATCAACTAAACAGCATAACCCTTGTAATTCTCAGCAATTTTACATCTGTTAATTTGACAGGCTTGTAATATGAAGTGCGTTTGTTTGTTGCAGGCAAGCAGCGTACAACGAGGACCAGTGGAGATGGGATGGAGCAGAAAGACATCTCGACAATCGAAGCAAAAACTGAGACCATAAACTGCGGTCAATCTGATAGTAATCAGTCCGCGAAAACAGACCAAAAGCAACTTCGACCAAATGTGACTGTAAAGTCTCTCTGCAAGCATAGATCTACCGCAGCAGACCAGTCTCCAACTTTAGGCGGTTTTCCCAAAGGGAAGTTGCATTTCTTGATCCCAAAGCTTGTGTTGCCCAAGAAGAAGGTAGAGTCCAATAAAGCGAATAGAAAACCAAAATTTGTTCCCTTTGAGCCATACAAATGTGCTGTGAAGCCCATAGTTCCTCTGAAGAAGCCACAGAGGGTGAAACAGAACAGGAATAACTTGGACATCAATATTTTGGTCACGCAAATGTCGGATATGAAAACTTCGGAATTGAGTGGTCCACTAGCTCGAGCATCTGAAAAAGTAGAAACGGAATTGGAAAAAGAACGGGAGAAATACGCAAAAGAAATTGAGGAGCTGAAGAAGGAGAGGGACACAATCCAGGCACAGCTTAAATTTCAAGTTCAGGTGAACTCTGAACTAAAGAATTTGCTTGTCGCTGCTGTTGGGGAGGATATGCAAACAAAGGTCCACGTGCTAACAGAGGACAAACTTCAGTTGGCTAAAGCACTTCTGGACTCGGCGAATAATCTATCTACGCACACAGTGAGTTCCCTAAAACGCGCCTTTATTTTAAATACATTTGAAATAATTTCAGGAGCAAATAGAATTCCTCGCAGGACAATGCGAAGTTTGGCGAAGTAAATTTCTTGCTAGTAGTGTCATGGTGGAAGAACTTGCACGGTGGAAAGCGGACCTTACTCATAAAAATGCACTACTTACAAAATCAAGCAAGCGTATGTTACAGCTGACCGCTCAGATTAGAGAAATGCAACTGGATATTCTTAAAAATCTTAAATTCCTGGCTAATTTAAAACAACTTAGCCTGCCAGCCGGTGATCTTATAAATTTGAACTCGGAGTGCCTTAACATATCTCAGCAATTGGTGCTCCATTCAGGCATAGGTATGCCTGAAAATCTGGTGCTGGGAAATTTGCAAACGTTAACCGAAGCTGAGAAGGATGCTGTCGAAGTAAGAATGAATATTTCGCTTTTGGTTCACATAAGTACAATTTGGTAAATTTTGCAGGCTTTAGAATGCGTGAGCCAGCCTCTTGTGGCAACTGATGAAGCTTTTAAAGCAATTGTTGGACAAGCGTTCTCTTCGAAGGCAAAGGTCAGCCCATCGATAATTGAAGATCTGCCTACGCCAGGAAATAAATCCTAGTTAATTATTTTTCTTGAATAAAGTTATAAATCCTAGTTAATCATTATTTTCTTTTAAAGCTATATATAAGAAAATTTGAGTATCTTCGCTATAATTCTTAACGAAAATGCATGGACTTGTGAAGCATTATAAAAGCTGGTGTTGAGAGATTCGTTCTAGAGCTTACTAACCCGCCACCCTTTTCTTTTTGGTTTACTTAATAGGGTACATAAACAATGGAAATTGAGTGGGGAATTGCCTAATAATAATTTCAGAACTTTCTCCTCAACGAAAAATATATTTTATATTTACATAGTAAAAAGTGTCCTGCATGTTGACAAATTAATAATACAGCGGTCTTGGTTGAATGATGCACTTGACTAGTCCCATCGAAACATATAATTAAACCTGTTTCAATTGAATATTGGGTCCCTGCCATGTGACAGACCAACCTTTCGCTATCCGAATAACTCCCACGAGAAGGATTCACCAGAGTAATCGCACTTAAATTAGGGAAAGTGAAGGTACAAAGCGATATAGTCTGATAAGTCCAGCCCGTTAAGAGTGCGGTAGGCCTGTCGTGCGTTCACATGGCTGTATTGAATTCTGATAAATTCGCAAAAACTTAAATTTACCCTTAAAGACTCATTCACACTTCTACAATGAATTCAATCAATCGCGTTTCTGCTTAATTTTGAGTTATCCTTTCTTGCAGGGTGTATAGGAGGAAATTGTTATAATTTAGAGTCTAAAATGAAAGATGTGATTAATTCTACTGATATTGAGGGGTCTGCTGACCGAAACTGAATCCCTGATTCGCATCGCCCAGCACACTTGGATCCTCTGTTGGGGGCATTGGGTTTCGAAATTGTTCCGCTGATAGTCGTGTGAATAAAATTCCTACACCTTCAATAAGAGCTAAGAGAACACCACCAATAATTGCGCTACCAGCCATGGCAGGAACACCTATACATAAAATACGTTAGAGAAGTACAAAAAGCCACTGTACTGGTAGAGTATACCATTTCTAGCAGCTAAAATTCCTCCGGTAGCTGCTCCGCTTATGATCGAGTTCCAGGGATCCTCCTTTTTCCGAATATGCACCAGTGTGCAATCAATTGTACTGAACATGCCGCCCCAAACAGCGAAGTTTCCTGCTATTATAGGCGACCTAGTCTTGATGGCTGATAAACTCCCCAGCTGGAAATGTTCACAAGGTTAGATTAACTAATTTGACTCGAATCTGACTTGATCCTTGCCATTCGCTTACTAAACCCTGCTGGGGCATTTCTGAAGCCCTTAATGGCTTGGAACACACCACCGCCAATGCATCCCATAGCAAACGCTCCACCACAGTCATCAACTATTCTGTAAGGACAAGGTTCTCTCGCGTATTCTTCCATTTTTCGTTACTTGCTTCGTGCTGAAACTATTGGGAACTTGTCAGCACATCGACAAAACAAAATTCTTTACGTCAAGTCACAATGACAGTTCCTGGCAATTATATAATTCTGCCGAGGAATTTATGGATTAGCCAGAAAAAATGATTTAAATAAAAAGTTATTGACACATTAATTGCGTAGAGTTAACACGCAAATACGCAGTAAAGTAATCTATGAAATAACACAAACGATGTCGCAATGTTATCGAACATAACCTTAAGTAGGGGCTATTGGTCGATTTTCTTAGATTAGTGGGAAATTAACAAAATTAACTAACATTTAATAACACTGGAGAGTTTCGCACCTAATACAGACAATTTCGGTAAAATAAATTAACTATTCTTTACATTAAGGACAACTTTTACTTTTAAAGGAATTAACCTGTCACTTTCCCAACTGAGTTCGAATGAAATATGGACCTAGTAGTACTAGATGCCAAAAAATTTCGGAATATACGATGGATTTACATTGTTAGATGCGTAATGTGATAGTAAATTTCAGAACTAAATATCGCTTTTTTATAGTTTCATCTTTTTAAATAACAACAAAAAATATAATGTTTTTTAAAAGGTAAAATGTAAATTTAATTTACGGAAAATTATTCTCTTTCTACGACATGTGTAAAATATTTATATTATGATGCTATGGCAACACATAACGCAACTGCATGGGTCTCTAACCTCAAACAATTAATATTTTGACGTATTCAGTGAAAGGAGATTTCATATTTCTAAGACGTTTTAAATTTAATACAGGCAATAACGAGATTTAAATCCATGACTGAAAATAAACTAAAAAGTAAGCCGTCCTCTGAAGACTCCTCGAAGGAGTCACAAGACGATAGCAAAGCCAGAGACTCACAGCAAATTTGTGGTCAACCCATTGCAGATTTCACAAAGGTAAGGATTACATGAAAACACTGATTTCATAATCTGGTTAATTCTCCTCAGAGTGGTTTGTCTTTAATCGTAGAAGCGACAAAGGCTGTGAACTCGTTTCCAAGTGGAGCAGCGAGAGACCTATACTGTGCTTACCCGGCGTTTGGGAAGGTCATTGATAGCCAGACAAACCATATCCTTGGGATCATCGCACAAGTTCTAAAACAGCAAAATGTCAGGGGGAATATACAGAGGTATTGTGCTGGAATATGTAGTTCTATAATTGTAAGGCGGGTAAATTGCAGGAGGCAAGAAGATGAGCAGTTTGATCTACTGCTGGACTGTAACGATTCTATGCTTGAGCGGATCAATTCAAATTTAGATGAATTAGCTGGGATTAGAAAAAAGCTTGAAACAATTTTGGCTCAGTCCAAAATATCAACTACTCCAGATTTAAATAAAAGTGCCGGGAGTTGGAATGTAAAAAAGTCAAATATGAGTTCCAAATCTGCTAAGTAAGTGCCCTGTTCCTTGCTTATGTTTTATACTAACACTTCATTCAAAGGTTGTTGATCACTACAAAAAATATCGTCCGGCCTCAGTTAGCTTTCAAAGTTTCTTTGGATAACCGACCCAACACCCCGTTCGAACCGCGTATAAAAGACAAGCCTAATTCGATCCAACCACTTGCAATTCTTCCAGAGTACGACGAAGAGGGAAACATAGAAAAGTATCTAGTCTTAGTAAAACAAAGCTTCAGCAATTAAATAATTAATCGCACAGCTACCTTCATCCCTACGAATTTGAGTTGGACAAATTTGAGCCCCCTCAACATCAGCTTGAGCCTTGCGAACCTCAAATACCTAAAAAGGTGGAGAATACCCCGCTCCTCTTCGTGGACACTGAAGAGAAATTGAACCAGCTCATTGACGAATTAAAAGAAGCGGAGGAGATTGCCGTCGATTTGGAGCATCATTCGTACAGAACGTTCCAAGGATTTACATGCCTCATGCAGATTTCTACACGCAAGAAGGACTACGTAGTGGATGCTCTGGCACTACGGGAGGAACTACAGGCTCTGAATATCTTCTTCACCGATCCGAAGATTATGAAAATATTTCACGGCGCGGACTTGGACATTGAGTGGCTGCAACGAGATCTTTCCATTTATGTGGTAAACATGTTCGACACTCACCAAGCGGCCAAATTGTTGTCGTTCCCTCGCTTGTCGTTGGCATATCTTTTGAAACACTACTGCGGGGTTGAGGCCGATAAGGCTTTCCAGCTAGCCGATTGGCGGATTCGGTGAGAAAAATTATTCAATTGTTTGCTTCCCTTATTATAATTCAACAATTTTCCATAGACCTCTGCCGGAAGAGCTTATCGCGTACGCCCGTCAGGATACCCACTTCCTCATTTATATAGCTGAAATGGTTCGGAACGATTTGCTCAAGCAAGCGAACAATCAGCCAAATCTTTTAAAAATAGTTTATCAGAAAAGTACGGAATTATGCAAGAAACGATACGTGAAGCCAAAAATCAATGCGGAGTCCCACGTTGAGCTTTATCGAAAATCAAAAAGAATCTTCGACAATAGGCAGCTGTTCGCACTTAAGGAAATCTTTCTGTGGCGCGACAAAGTTGCCCGTCTAGAGGACGAAAGCTGCGGCTATGTTCTTCCAAATCATATGATGCTGCAGATATCTGAGAGTTTACCGCGGGAAATGCAAGGCATTTTAGCCTGCTGTAATCCTATTCCTCCGCTTGTTAGACAAAATCTTTACACACTCCATCAAATTATTTTGAAAGCAAAAGAGCAGCCTCTGGTTAAGGTAGGAGCATTTTGCAAACTTGAGGTTAGTCATTAATTGTATTATTTTGCAGCCCATTATTGATGAAGCCATCGCTAATCGAGTACCACTGCCAGTGGGAAAAGACTTTGAAAGCAAATTGAATTGTCCACATGATATGTCGTACAACCACGAATTCCGTGATGATCTTGAAACACTTTTAGGACAAGTGAAAACACCTGCGGAAGAAAATTTATCCGAAGCTATCCAACTTAGAAAACCTGCCATCAGTCTCTTTGAGGCAATTAGGACACATGAGGTAAGTGCTTGTGTATGGTGAAAGATATCTAAAGGCAGGCGTGTTTATTAAAGTCTGAGGAAAAGGAGATAATTCTGCAAAAGTTGGAAGAAGTTAAATTCATTACTCCTTATGAGAGATATAAAGCAGTAATTCCATTTGCTGAAAAACAAAGACTGGAGGAACTAGAAAAGCAGCAGAAGGAGACTGAGAGCAGATTGCTTTGTCCTATCAAGCAGGAACCGGTAATATTTATTTAACCAAAGCAAGAAAGCAAGATTCGAAAAAAGTGTTTTTATAGATTGACCAGAAAACTTCTCAAGAAACGAATGAAAATAAAGACGACGATATTTACTCAGTACCGCTGAAGAAATCTTTGAAACGGAAACTGAAGAACTCTGATCACCAAGAACCCGTATTACCTAAAATAGCAAGGGACACTAATCACGCGGGAGACGAAAACAAGCTACACTTTATTGAAATGCATAAGAAAGAAAAGAAAAAACAAAAAAAGGAAAATAATAGAACGATGTTTTCAATCAAAGTTGAAGACACACCATCTGAGTCTGTAGCGAAAACAAGTAGTGAAGAATACTCACAACCTATTGAGGGCACGAGCAGCACAACTAACATAGGTGGGAAGTCTAAAAGGAAAAGAAAGAACCAAAAGTCCCAAAGCAAGACTGGCCAAAGTTCAAGTCAACCCGTGCAGTTCGACTATTCGAAGGTGGATTTCAAAAAGTTCCAGGGAGGTGCTCGGCGGGCTAAGGGAACCGAAATTAAAGCGAAGTTCCATGGAAAGGTGAGCCCACAAGTAATCTCCTTAATCGTAACTACACACTTTTTTCTTGCAGGGCCAAAACAACAAAATTAAAAACAAGAAGTTCAACAAACTCTTCACTTTTAGTGACGCGGGTACTAAGAAGAAGTAGGTTTATACTGTTCAATGTGTTGTATATTTTATATTCTAGAGCTGTAATTTAATTTTGCCCTTAAATAAATTAAATCACTCAGTCTCAAAGTGTCTCGTTTGGGTCCAGGCTTGTGTACAAGGTGTATATCTTTCTACTCAATTCTGATCCAACCCGACGAACTGATGATAACGGTCCTGCAGCTCTGCGGATCTTTAAATCTGCTAGAACGTCTACCCCCTTTGGATTGTCTTCATATTCCTGATTCAAAAATTCAAAATTCCTCTCAAAATGAAAACTAACTAAAATTACCTCGATTAGCAGTTTCGGGTATGGGTAGGCGGTCATGATTGCTTCCGCCGTTTCTAAGGTCACCAGGGGCAGCCGGGTTAAACTCTGTTGCCAAAGACGCGAAAGTCCAGCAGATCCCTCGACGCGAACGCAATCTTTGTTATCATTCAGTAGGAAAAAGTTGGCATTATTGAATTTCTCCATTGTTTGTGTTCTTAAAAATAGGGGTAGTTCTATGCACGTACTTAAAATATTTAGAATAACTACTTGAAAGGTATCTCGGCGACCGCTTTACTAAACTGTGAAATGGTCGCCGCTACTTCGTCAGCATTCTCATGCAAACGATAGTTCCAACCGTGCAATACTTGCAGCTCTACGAGGCACTTTTCTATTTCCATTCGACGAATTGACGCGTTAGAGCGGCAAAAATTCCTCAAGCCAAAAATAATAAGAGTGATGCACATGCCAGGCAAACCTCTCTTTATTCCCGAAATGTAGTTTTGGAAGGTCCTGTTCTTGATGTCTTTAATCATCTCCTCGGTGAACGCCAGCACCAGCGCCTGATTTTCCTGCACAAACTTTTCCGTCAGGGCGAGCTGTGAGTTTTTCAGTTAGAGTATTCTGGATAGAAACTAATTACTTTTAACCCGTACATTGTCTGCGCTTGTGACTACAGTCTGTTGTTCTGACCGCTCCCATGTTAAGATCCGAGGGATCTTCTGCACTTTGATTTGGTAGTTTACGCCTAGGTCGACCAAGCTGTTGAGCACTTTAGAACTAGGCTGGCCAGCTAAGAACTCTGGGTCTATCACAGCTTGAATATACTGCAAAAATTGGAAAATTACATGCTAAACAACAAATGGCTTCCTTTACTTTTAGGCATTGTCCGGGTTTTATTCTACGTTGCTGTTCTTGCACATGCTTTCGTTCCAATTTCTCGGCAGTTATTTGCCCTGTCGTCTTGGCTTTCTTAAAAGGAATACGAACAGCGTCACTCATTGCTATTCGACATATTTTAACCACCACTGTGTTCAAATAAATTGAAGGAGGCAGCTGCGCAAACTTGACGTTTAATTGAAATATTAAACCACATACAGACATCTGTGTGAAATTTACAGAACTAGTCCGGCAAAGAAGAACACTATCTTTTCTGTTTCTGCAATATCCCACTCTTGCAGAAATCCCTGTTGACTTCTTCAGACAGCGGGGTTGGCCCTCGTTGTTTTTTAGAAAAGATGAATGGAGCAGGTCTGAAATTCTCCATTAAAACTAGTGTGCATGTGTGAAGTAGCCCATGTACAACATGCTGTACGTACCCGCATCCGCTGCGTGGGAGGAGTTTCAGAAGTGGAAAGAAATGGCACTTTGTCAGGCGCCATGACGGCGTTCTGATTCGAACCAATCACGGCCAAGGCGGCTGCAATATTATTTACGTTTATGGCCCCAATCCGCGGGTCCGATTTACCTGTGCCTTAGTTTTTTGAGACTGAAAACGAGTGTTTAATTTGACGCCTCAGTTGCCCGACTTTACGATTTCGACCCAAAAACGCCGTCGAATTTTTGCGAAAATCCTGAAAGTGAAATTCTCTTTTCTTGCCGGGTGGGGAAGACATAGGACATGCAGCAATCGGATCCGACTCTGGAAACATTTTTGAAAAAGAACCGGAAGACGACGTCTGGCCGCATGATTTTACAAAAATTCATCTGCCCCTTTTCCAAATGGGCAGCTACTCGCACTAGCAAGTGCCCGGAAGAGCCCGAAACTGAATTCAATACGGGAAGATTTGAGCTAATTTTTTAACAAATACAATTTTCTATTATTTACGTATGTCCAGCACCCTCAAAATGGGCGTTTTTGATGAATTTTAAAGTTATGGAAAGAAATTAAAGTAAATAATAATTACACATTGCTTATTGATTCTGTAGGCAAAAGAAAAAAAATCTTACTATTTTTTCCTTTCCTTTATGCCCTTAAAATGTATTTTTCAAAATATTGAAGTAATACACATCGCCAGGGTCACTAATGCACTGAGACTACTGGCCGACGCCATAATCCACATGAAGCCACTGGACGAGATACGAATGTTACTTGCTTCTGGTGAGATACGGCTCTATTAAACTTACTGGCCCAGCGACAAGGACGAAAACGGGTACATCTGTACCGGGTCCTGGACGACAGAGGGCCCCATGATATGTTACATAATCTTTATAAGGGCCCACATGGGAATCAGAGGAAAGGGTCCCAACATTTCAGCGCCGGCAGAAACAAATTATCTGCTTTAAAAATTTCGATATTTTCGAGTATTGTGCAACTTTATATAGCCGAAGTGTCTTAGAAGCACCGAACATGTTTTGATTAAAATTGCAATCTGCTGAAAAAACTTCAAGCGGGCCTTACTATTAGTTTTGGTTTATAGCTTCTGTACCTGCTTTAAAAACATCGGCAGTGTAAACCAAAGTGGAAAATTAGAAAGGAAATTATACAAATTGTAATTTTATTCACATGTATTTCAAATAACCAGTGGAATATATTTTCAAAAAGCATTTATCAAAATAAGTTTCAATAATTCATCTAACAGATGTGCTTTTTAAAAAGTGAACAAACAAAACGCACATTAACTTTAAAACAATGAAACTTATATTAAACGAATAGTAATCATTTGCAGTTTCTAGAACTACTAGTAACGTAGCAGACTACGTATATTATTAAGCCCTTAAATGCACCAAAGTTAGCAAAATTGGAATGCAATCATACTGACAGTAAACTAGACAGAGCCCCTTCAAGGGGGTGGCTGGGGCGGCAATAGGGGGTCCGCTAACCGGGTTCTGAACAGAATCTATGGACTTCTCTTGACTCGACGCATCATAAAAACAATAATAGTTTTTTTCTAGCCCTGTATAATGGGATACGTCGAAGCGCTTATATCCGTGGGGCTGGCTCAGGATGTGGGGTCCGTTCATATGATTATGATTCATATGATATCTTACAAAAACTCCACACGTATTTGTCCATTATTTTATATAATACTTTACATTCTAGATAAAATTGTTTTTGCAGTTGGGTTGAAACTGTACAATTTCAACAATTTCCAATAACCTGGAAGGGATCATTATTGTGACATCCTTCACAATATGAACCGTATACACAAAATACATATTTCAGATAGTTAATAATTTGATTAACTATTTAGGGGAGGCTATTTTCGAAGTTGATCAGTTTATATATATATTTTTCGCTATAATAAATTAATTTGTTATATAATAAACCCCAAATGAATTCGATTCCATGGGCATGAATTTTTAATTCTAGATGTATAAGTAGACATGTACTTCTTTAGGTTGGGGTGAGAAAATTAAGTTAATAAATTAGTTTTGTTATTAATTGTCAATTAAAACATATTTTTTGTAAATTATTTTAGTTTTAAGGAAGTAAAACCGCTTATGTTCATTTATGTATTATGTTAAAATTTGAAATAATTCGAGATAATAACTCTTAGTAAGTACTTTCAACGGAAATTCGTACATTTAAGTCCCATTGACAAGTTTATAATGGTTTCAAAAAGAAACACTTAAGTTGCTTCTCAATAAAAGAGGTAAAGTTGTTGTGAATTCCAGTTTTGAATTAACTAATGAGGAATAAAAGAAAAAAACAGAGAGAATTTAGAATTGAGATAAAATTCGAATCCCCGTCTCTTAGAACTTTACATATTCCTACAAAAGCTACGAAACCTTAATATAGCTGGCCGATTCTAAAACCATACATTCTGTAGGACTCGCAATCACGAGCAAAAAAAACTAAAACCTTTATGATGACAAACAATATAATTAGGGGCATTATAATGAGCATTGTTAAAGTTGGTAGTGCATAACTGCAGCTAAACAGGCAGAGCTCTAGTGCGAAATTATTTCTCGTGACCTTTGGCAGGATTTTGGGCGTATATAGGAGATCTTGATTAACACCGAGTGTCCATAAGGATCATATAATTATTATTTTTACTAACGGCAAAGTAGACGAAGCTTTGGATCTTTTATATGCGAGAGTGGGATGTGGTTCAAATTTGTTTCATAATCAACAGATGTTTTGTATGTTTGTTTTGAAATCATCCAAGTATTTATTCATGTTGTTTGCTTCTTACTGTTGCTAGACATTAACAACGCGTTATTTTTTTTCAGAGCATTTGTCGAGCACCTACAAATTTGCAACCATCTTTACATCTAAATGAAACTTCAGTATTATAAGCATCTCTTTAATAATTCTTTAAAATTACCAACCTCTTTATTTTTAAAATTATTTTAATTAATAATTTGATATGTTCCAGTATTGTCACTTGTATTTTAGAAATTTATGAATTTATATACTATTTCTATAGAAGTAAACAAGAAATTTAATAATGTCGACCAGTATTACAGAGGAGTATTTAATAAATTGATTCTTTTCGTAAGGGGAACGTGTGTTTCTCAATAAATGCCTTACTCTTTTCAAATCTTTTTTTAAAGTATTTTCGATATCTATAGCAAGTCAGTAATAATAACTAGAGCTATTTACAAATATTTGAATAACATGTGCACTTTTTTTCCCAAAATGAAACATCAAGAATCAAACAAAATCCTTTATACGAGGAAGTCATGCGATTTAAGTTAAGGAGTTAAGGATGTTATTTTTATAGTTTTATTGCTCTTGTCGGCTACACCTCAAATAAGTAGAATTTAAAGGCATTTGAGTGATCCAAGCCATAAAAATTTTCTTTTTGCCGTTTTTTTCAATTTGGTGCAACGTGTTTTAGGCATTTAATATCATAAAAAGGACTTCCATGAAATTTCGCATTTATTCCGAACCCGAAGTTACGGCACCTCCTCAGGTCTTTAACTAGTTAGATCAAACGGATGAGCATCGTGTAGTTTAATTTGTGCGGTTTATGATTTTATTTTATATTTTTTCAATATATACGTCCCGAAACGAGAGTAGGTATTTAGCGAAATTTTAAAGCCGAAACATCGTTCTAGAAAACATTTAAGAATATAGAATGATTTTCTTAATCATTAAATTAATGTGGAAAAGGCTTTTTCTTTACGAAAGACATGAGTTTATTAATTTTGTTCTATATGAAAGAATTAAAGGAATTTTTAAATTGAAAAGGTCTGAATTAATGTAAATGAAGGCACGTATGTATAATAAAGAAAGTCAGCATAATCATACCTCTGCATAGCCATTTTTGCGCTTTAACGCCATTTTCGTTTACAAGGGCTGTAAAAATTTAATCATCCATCTTATCCGAGAGCAGCTCCTCAATAAACGTGAAATTAAATTTCCCCTAAGGCGAGTTGATGGCAGTTTTTGCACTAAAGGAAGGCCAAGATCGAAGCGAAAAGCGGGCGAATAAGATTTCTCGTTGGACATAAAAAGAGTTATGACGGTGCCCATGATTACTTTTATTACAAGAATCCCTCATTGTGAGCAATGTTATAAACTGCGATATGAGCCAAGAATGACTTCATGCTCTTTAGATAGAAACCAGGAAATGTCGCCATTTCTACTTTTCTGAAATATATTTATACAGCGTATATCATTTTTAATGCTAATTCAGTCCTTATTTAACTGACTGTAGACCGCGTTAACATGCTTCCATATTGAGTTGTTAATTGCAAAAACATTAATGACGATGTCTTTCTAAAAATCGCCACACGAAATTCTAGGCGGGGAAGGAAGGAATTATTAAACAATTTAATTTTATTTTGAAGTTTGAAAGTTAAATGAAATATGTTTAATCGGTTTTTTCAATTAGAATTCTTTTAATTAATATTAATTTAACATTAAATGTTTTGTGGCGTAAATGCAAGTATAATTATTTACTATTCGTTCAATATAACGTATGCAATAATTTTCTCAAATGATTCTCTCATTCAATGCCCTTTAGAAGAATTCAGTAAAAACGTTTATTATTCAACAGCAGTATGTATGTATTGCATGAAAGGACAGACATGACTATTCCACTAAGAATAAAAGCTGATAGTTGAGCACAAAGTTTTAAAGTTCGCCCTGAAATTTTCGGGAGATTTTGCTTTTTCCTCGCTGCCTTGCATTGTGGCACGGAAGTAAATATATGCTGAAATATATTACAATTCATTTTTGCATTTCGTTGTAATACATTTCAAAAAAATTCGAATGGCGCGTTTTACGTTTTAGTTAAGTACTACTAAATTTGCGTGATTAAACATCATAAAGAATAACGAGAATTTTTTTCTTAAACTAATTAAAGGATTTAGAGATTCTAATCGCAATTGTTGTAAAGATTCTTAAAACTATTAAAATAATACAAATTCAGTAAATTCATTTCCGTGAATGTGTAGGATTTGCACATCTCGCGTTTTTATTAAGATGTCACGTCGTTTTGCTGTCGTTCATCTTCAATTTAAAGTCGTTAGTTCTGATAGCTGGCTTATTAAGATTTTTCCATGTTCCGAATTACGGAAATATTCGCAATTACATTAATCAGACATTTTTTATTTTTATTGGATCATATAAATAAAAATATAAATCGTATGGCATGTGTACACCTTTACTAATTACGAGTAAATATTTGTTATAAATTGTTTTAGTCCAATAACCACAAACGTGTAAAACGGGCGGGTGCTCAGATCGGTTTATTTAATTTTAGTTGAAATTTAGCTTCAAGCTGAATGTTATAATGCCATAAAATAAATCAATATATCAAGTGACTGTATTTATTTAACAGAATCAATGGAAGAAAAGATCAAGGTTCTAAAAGGTTTTTACTATTGTTGTGTAATAAAACAAATAAATTATCTTAAAACTCATGCAGAAGAAGTATTGGATGCACATATATAATTGCTGAAATTAATTTACTGTGCTTCCATCCACCCAACCTTTATACAAAAATAAATAAAAGATCAATTACAACTCATTATGACAAAATCCATTTCTGAATGAGTCCAGAATCCAAATGGAAACTGCATCCCAATTCCGCCATAAGCCACGATGTCTGATAAAAGCTGCATTCATAGTCATTCATAAGAAGAACGCAGCGGATGCAATCCAAAAACTAGCACCTAATTATGTTGCACATCCCAACATCGGTTCATTGCTTTAATTTAGTTTTGTTAAATCAGAGATAATACTTTCAATACTACTCATTCTATTAATTCCGAATTTATCCCGCTGAATCCACAGCCATTTTCTCAGCCACTACCCGAGCATCGAATTTATCCAAGGACTTGCGCAGCTTTCCAGAAAGGTTTGTTTGGTTTAAACTCGTGCTAACTTGCATTAGAGCCAACAATTCTTTAATTTCTCATATGTGATTGAGGACCAGAAATTTTTTGTTTTAAATTATAAAATCTTATTTCTGGCGAAAGTAAACTGTTGCACAAACGAACAGAGCGCCATCTCGCAGCAAGTCGGTTATGCATGTTAAGACAGGAACATATCCAGCTAAAAGCTTTCAGGAGGGGAACGACTATCCCAGTCTTAAAGTTTCCCTGCAAAGACGCATACCACTTACACTTTAGGAGTAACATATTTCCGAAAGGAATTCCCGAATCCGGTAATCAAATAAATCGCACTTTTAATTAAAAATTCCGGCCAACCGACAAGGGGGGACTACGGGTGCAGTTATACCGGGTCCTGGACATACCCATTACGCAAAATTCCTCAATTTTAAACTGTAGAAATTGCAGAAAAGGTATCGTGTTTTTAATACTAAAATATTTTAGGACTTAATTCCACCCACTCGATCAAAATCGAAATCCGTTTTTTAGGCGAGAGGCTTATTCATTCATCTGGGTAATTCTGGTCTGATTTACCTGCGGTCTGGTTTTTGAAATTATAGAACGAATTTTTTCGCAGAGTTTTACGAAATTTGGCCTGTTCCTTTTCGCCAAACGGAAGTGGATGCGGGAGCGACTCGCACTCATAACTGGGCAAGCGATTAACGCTCGGAATTATTGCAATATGCGGGAAGTGCACTTGTACTTTCTTGCAAGAGCCCAGTTTCATGATTTGATTTTAATTTACGACGAAGCTTATCGTTGCCCTAGACTTTTACTTTAAAAACTCTGAAGATGTCCCGAAAAAGTACTTTGAGTGATCCTTTGAGTAGTTTTGAGTTAAAAAGTCTTCATACGATATTGAAATATTTCTACTATTGCAAATTATTAGGAGCATCATTTACAAGTGTTAATGATTTACGAATTACAACGGTTACAAATTAAAGTAGACTTTTAAATAATTACCTTGTCATGTTTTAACTGGAAATAGCAAAAATAAACATGCGTATGTAACACTAAAGAGCTTAATTGATAAAT
Organism: Proctacanthus coquilletti; assembly: GCA_001932985.1. NCBI lineage: Eukaryota > Metazoa > Arthropoda > Insecta > Diptera > Asilidae > Proctacanthus > Proctacanthus coquilletti. The sequence goes on from MNCL01000012.1 coordinate 280,671, forward strand.
TAAATTGATTATTATTGGGGATCTGATAATAGCGATGTTAAATCTTTAAAATTGTAGAGCACAATATAGTTTACATATAATATTTACGTATTCCTTATTTTTTGTTTCTCTAAAAATTTTAAAATGACCAAGGGACTATGTACGAATTTGAAATGAATTTTAAATGAGGGTGAATTTGCAATTCTATCAATTTTTAGCTATTTTCTTAAGTGCTTACAAAAAAACACGCTATAATAAACTCAAGAAGCTTGAACGCAAATCAGTAAAACTTTTATTGTTATGAACCTTTTCCCTTAGCAAGCGTTTCTATTCCCGTTCTCATACATTTGGGAATGCCGCGTGTATACGGTGGGATTTGACATAAAGATAGGAAACAAACGGGGATCGGATGGCCGAGCATACCAATTCGGTTGTATAAACTCAGATAAAACATAATGGCGCATCCCATTCGATATTAAGTGCAATGAGAAAAACTCCCCTGTTTGTTGTACTTGAGTCTACATGTACAGTGTAACATGGAATCGATGTAGACTCCCCAAATGTGTGTAAGCTTCTCGGGTTTTGAACTCACTCCAGAAACGCCGAAAATGTAGTCTGTTCCTTACTGGTTTTATGTTACTCACAGAAACCCATAAATTCCGAGAAGTCACCCCAAAGATGCCGGTACAAGTGCCGTTTTCATTCCGGTGAGTCGTCTCCAGGCCGTACCAGGCCCGGCGGGATGTACACATATAAGAAATTCAACTTCATCTTTCATTTTAATGCAGTAGGATAAAACTCCAAGGCGGTGGATGTGGAAAACACAAGAAAACACTTAACTCTTCGGATATAAGCGGGCGTGTGTGGATTGGAGTGCTGATATAAAGCAAATATTTAAAATTTTTGATTTTGATTGAAGTTTTACGACCATGCCACATTAATTCCATACGGATGGAGCTTCCCGGCTTTCGTGCTTTGGCTTGATCTGCGGTTATGTGTCATGAAAACAGTTTACGTTGAATAGCGTTTCCATGCACATATATACGTACCTAGCGTTTTCGCCGGCAGGTGTGGTGTAAAAAGATATGAAAATATCTTTAAACTTTACTATTCAGTTTATGGATTTAATTATTGCCAGCGAAAATCTAAATCCATAAATCAGTTCAATGAAAACAAGGTTAATGGATAAGAAAAATATAGTTGAGAACAAACGTTTCTTAAAATGATCTCTATCTTCGGACCAGTTCAATTCTTTAAAACTGCTATGTTGCCACCGATATTACATCCGTCTGCGAAGTCTTCATCTGAGTAAGTGCATTGGGATCGAAATTTTTTTGCAAGATTTGTACCTTACGTTGTATTCTTGTTTATAATTTCTCTTATCTATTTAGTGGGGTCCAAAAGTATTATAAATAAAGACAAATCTTAGAATAATTGTAATTGGCTATCTTTTAAAATTATATTTAACTTTTCATCTGTATAGCATAATATAGCACTTTCTTTTATTTTACACCTATTAACTCAATATGCATTGGAAAAACAGCCAATATTTTAAAGATATGCTCTTTCGTTAACAATTATTATTTTTTTCTTGTTCTAGCTTCGTTACGCTAATAATTCAATATCAAGTAAATTGTCTACAGCTTAGTTATTACTGAGTTACTCTACATCAAGTGGTTGATAAAACACTACTAGTTTACGATACAAATTTTGTATTTTCACCTCTTGCCTTTTAACGTATTTTGATAAGCCTAAAAATTATTTAAATACATACGTAAGTAAGTAAGTAAGTAAGTATATCCTACCCTTGTGAGGAAACAAATCTTGTTGGTGACGAACCCTCCCATAAAATCAAGCCTCTTTCAATGTCCGCCGAATTCTTCGAAAAATAGTTTTATTACCCTGCTACCAGGATAGTCAAAAATTATGCAGAGAGCATCGCGTTATGTTAAAAGTGAAATCTCAGTGTCCAGTCGAGTTAAACAGTTTTTTCTAGCATTGCTGAAAAGGGTTTTACAGCATTTCGGAATTCTGAGCCGAACAAAAAATATCCAAGTCCACTAGCGGCTACTTCTCGGTCGGCATTTGCAGGGGCAGCCACTGACCGCATAAAATTGGTTACAATGCCTACGGATTTATGGCGGCTGTAAACAAACTTTCGGTTTTACTTTTGGGCTGTACGATGGCTCTTGTTGTGCAACATGCGATTTCGTACGCGGGAGGATGAATGTCGAAAGGAGTTCGCTTGGAGAAGTATTCTAAAAGATTTAGTCATTTATTTATAACACACTTATTTATAACTCATTAGAACTGAGTTATCAATTTAAATTTTGAGAAGTTTAATAATTAATAATGATGTTTGATTTACATTTTAAGTTCATTCGTTGAGTGATTGAATACGAGTCTTGTAGTAAATTTATTGCACTTTCGATGGTTTTTAAGTACGAGATATGTCTGTACTTAAACATTAATTCCCTGACATGTTTTATTTAAGATCTGAATGAATTTTGTTTTAGAATCGTTGATGAAGTTACCAGTACCTACTTAACGTCTGACTAGTTAGACTGGGGCTAGTGTTTCGAAAACCGGAACTCTCTATTACTTCAAATGGAAATATCTAAAAGGATTTTTGGTGACTCAAACTGCGCGTAAGCCCAGCTCACCCCATGTTTTGGGTGCGAGCAGGGTAGAGGGGGGGTCGTAGTGGTTCCGCGGTCAGGGATGAACCCTGCTCATATCCAAAACATCGAGCGAAAACATATGTGACAATCTCGAATTAGGAAAATGTTTGCACTTTATTTAATTAACAAATAAATGTAACAAGTTAAGATAAAATCATAATCTCTTTATTTAATATGATCAGATTTAAAAGAATAATAAAACACGGCATTTTTCTCTTCGAGTTAAATGCTTCACACAAACAGTTTTCAAAACAAAAGGAATCATACAAATTTTCAAAATTATGACTTGATATTAATGCGACAAATCAGAAATTCCTCTTTCGAGAGCTTCAGTAAATGCAAAATGTGTTGACTCTAGATTGTCTTCGATTTTATTTGCTAAAAGTTAATTACATTGTAGTAAAAAAGGCAAACAATGTTGATCTCTTCCTCTAAGATAGTGAATTTCTCTTTGAGAGGAATTATTTGTTGGAATTATTTATTGGTTTTTGCATTTATTTATTGGTTATAGTTAATATTTTAACTATAAAAATAATTTCCGTTACAAATTATTATCACCATGTTCTTTGTTGTATGCGAGATTAAACAAGAAAAGATTTAACGATATGTACTCAGAAAAAAGGCAACTTCTAACCATAATGCGACCCCAATTCCATAAACCACATGAGGTTGTAAAACGCAACTATATCAAGCTCTAAATTCCTGAGGATAGTTTCTGATTCCTTCACATGACATACATAGTTGCACCTTAGTCCCATAAATCACGCGGTACGCTTTTATTTACGGAATAAGCCCAGTTGAATTTTTATTTCATTTCTAAAAGAGGGTAACACTTTGATTCTGCTCGTGGGCTAAAGTCGCATAATGCGATCACAGCTTAAGTGAGTAGAAGAAAGCAAAAAGTGCCTTATCAGACGAACTCAAGATCTTTAATTTTCTTGAAGGAATATCCTATAATATTTCTCTCTTTTTTATAACTAGCTAAATTCAACCATCATGGGGTGCGGGAAGCATGTGAGATACTTCACTTAGAAGCAGTCGTAAAATGCTCCTCCGCCAGAACAGAACCCTGGCGGGCATTAATTTCCGCACATCAATATGGGAGGGTCTTCCATTTGTTAGATCCCTTCATGAAATGTAGCGTTCTGGTGTGATCAAATATTCCCTATATGGCCGGACTGTGTAATCCTATTTAGCACAAAAGGCCACATAAATCTAACTGACTTTTATGGCTTTCAGCTTTCTGAGAGCTCGGAATTTATAGAGCCCAAAAATGGCTCCCAACACATTCGTCCTTATCGGAGGAAACACTCAGCGATTTCGGTCACAAATCAGATTCAGTGATAGGACAAAAAATTGCTTTTCAAAATGGTTAAATCACGTCCAGGGAAGGGAACTTGTTAAAGTGTCAATGCTGGATGTACATACATAGTACACCCGTACATACGCAGGTAAGTGAAGCACGGTATCAAGACTGACGATTTCTTCAAGTTGGACTTAGAATCGTTTGTGATTCAGAATGGTGTTCCTTAATTTTATTATCCAACTTGAGAGGCCACATACAATGGGATTATTTACATTCCTCCAAAGAGTGCTGCTATAGTTTGCTTAGCCTGTCTAGAAATTATTTTCAAGCACTTACTTTAATCTGATGCACGTAGGTACTTGCCTTAAGCCGGATGTGTGTATTAAGCCCAACCATTATGCATCGAACTTTATTTTAAAGCCGAAATTAAAACAAAGTGTTTTAAAACTTAACAGATGTGCATTCTTAATTTGAAACAACATATATGTATAATAATGACGAAAAAAAGAAATAGAATGATAAACATCCGACCTGATTTTAAATCCAAATTACATTTAACCACAATAATGTTTTTAAAGACGAATTCTAACAATTATTTCTATTGATGAAAGTGCTAAAATAAAGAACAGTCCATGGATTGAAAAAGATAGGAAACATTTTTATTTTGTGAAGCATTTTTTAAAATTTTGGAGTGTGTCCCAAGTACATCCACATACAATTTTTGTTGTTACTTAATTAGCAGATCAAAAGCTACTTAAATTAAAGATTAGATTACGTAAGAAGGAAGGTGTAGTCTTCATAATTTTTGCAACGTGCCATTGTTGCACCAAACGCATGATAACGGATGAGAAAAAAATTGTGATGTTGGTGTCATTTGATGCTAATCACATTATTAAAAACATATTTGCTAAGATTATAGAATATTTCACTGTTTGGTGATAACTACTACAAAGAATAAATTAAGGGACGAAGAGAAGTTGCTCTTGCATGACGAATTTGAGTCTAAGCGAGTTTCCAAAATACTAATTTATTATCTAGGAATAAAGGCACTTCGACAAAATTTATTTAGGCCCAAAGTACCCAAGCCGTCGGCCAATAAATTGCCAAAAAGCAATCAAGCGCAAGATGTTCCCCATGAACTTATCGATTGATTGGATTTTTGTAAGGAGGAATTTCGTTCAGCGTCGCTTTTCCCCTGCTTGCCTTTCTGTGCTATCCTTTGGGCTAGACCAACTGACTTGCGCGGTAAATAGCCAATCAAAATGGTTGTAACGACGGACCATTATTGATTTTATGGTAGCAGCCAATAGAAGGCTCCAGTTATTGCCGCAGAAGCTTTCACCTTTCCTATGTACCTAATTCCTCCCGTGAATATGTTCGGCAAGTTGTTTTATTTACAGAAGCCGTAGTAACACCAATTTGCTCTAGAAATAAGTGTACGCATGTTCGCCATATATTGGTAGATAAAAATTGAGAAATTTATGTCTTTGAAAAGTTTGTAATTTACTTAATTGCCCATAACGCTGACTTTTATGGAGCATGGCAGTATGAAGGAATAGCAACCGGATTATTTTCTTCCTTCTTTCGGCACGGCACGGCTAAGGGAGTTTCAGAAGCTTTTGCAAAATGTTGGCAAAGAAATTTCATTCTTTCAAGGATCCATAAAAACTCGTTTTTGTAACTCACATAATTTAATTAACTTTATCTGAAGAGCAGCTGTCGCCAGCAAAACGATCTGTGCCCTATGCGACACTCGCATTCCTTCACCTGTCGCGGTAATCTTCCTGCATTCATGCGTCTCGCTGACCTAATCGCACGCGTCAGTCCTTCAGAAAGGTGTGAAGCAATTAGTCAAATATGAATATTTTAGCGCGCGACTGTTTACAAGTGTACAGAACCAATTTCGACGCCTTTACCACAATGACTTTATTGTGCCCGGCGTCCAGCGGACACAGCCAGCCTCTGTTTACGCTCGCGTTCTTTCTTCTTTTGCCGTTGCTTATTTGGTCCAGCAACGCAAGCAAATCTAGGAAGGAGAGTGAAGTGTTAAAATTCACTTCCAAGAACATGTCGGTATTTATTTTTTCCTATAAGCGCACAGTATTGGATTTGTACTTATAACGGGTAGTAGTGTACGATTAGCCTGTTCCCATTCGGAAAATAACAAAATAGTGCCTTGCTATTTAGGCACCGTATCTAAAGCCTTTGGCAAAGGCGTTTGAAATGAGTGGGACTAACATGCTTATTAAGAATTACTTCGTTTTCTTTTCAACAACGTAAACAAATAACAGTAAATTAATACTTAATAGTAACTTAGAAATAAATATAATAATGTAAAAAATAATTTTGTGCTCTCGAACAAATTATCTAAATTTTTATCATTTAGATAAAAACTTATGTCTTCGTATTGATTTTTATGTTTTCGTATTGATTTATATCTATGACTACTTTCACTTTATTGAATACCAATCTTTTGTGTTTTAAATTGAAATAGGACTCAAATATTATAACCATCGTAATTTTGCCAAAAAAAAGAAACCATTGAAAGATTGAAATAGAAATTGAGGTAAACAATACAATACGGCATTAAATTAGAGCTACAGAAATCTAATAATAAAAAAAATCTGAATATATAACTTTTTTTTACAATGGCAAAGCTCTTTTATCAATAATAATTCAATTTAGTTTTCATAGGTACATTTTTATATTTTAATTTTTATTAGTCTTTTTCTTTCAATAATTTAATTGCGTTAATACATTAAATGTACCCACATATAACATAAACTTAGAGTAATAGAAAACACTTACTGTAAATCAAAACCTAATAAAAAAAGAGTGTTACGAAAATAAATAACAAGTGAATAATTGAAAAATCAATACATACCGAGACAACGCAAAACTTTATTATGAACTGAATACTACCTGATCGAATTTCATGTTTTAAGCTTGTTCAGTCGAAGTACAAGTTCTAATGTATACCATGAATTAATATTATGCATTTTAGTAAAATAGACATTCTTCCTGATTAGAACAAAGTTCCCCTGTGCCAACTCTCATCTCACAGTTGAAGCTTCATCTTCACAATTGGATCTACCCCTCCAGCGAATTAATTTAAATATCAACAACGCTGCGAGGCGAAACTCCATAAATGTAGGTAATAATTCTTTGCCGCTTTTCATTTCTGCTTCAAAGTCAATTCGGGAAAAATTATTTTCCATCAAACAATATTTATAGATTTCAATTTACAAACATAAAGCAACAGTCGCCTCTGTGCCCCATTGCCAGGCTCTACAAATCATTCCCGTTTGATGGCGCCGATATATGCGAGGAGTAATTTGCGGCCTGTGCCTGTACCTGTGCGGGTGTTTACACGTTTATTACGACTAGGTTCTCACCTCTAAAATAATCTGCTATTTTTATTTGGCGCCGCTTAAAAACACATAAGTTTACGAATAATCGCAGTGCGCAGTGTCCGGCAGTTTAACGCTCCACTTGAGCCCCTGGTTGCAGAGTGGTTCCGCCGAGCGCCCCTCGGTCACTCCGGTTTTATGCGGGTAGTTGCCGCGGATGCAAAGCTCTTTATAATCGCCTCTAAATTTATATGCCCCATAAAACAATTATCGCAGTAGTATTTATGCTTTCCAGTTAAAAGGCATATTTAATTGTGCGCACGGCGGCGGCATGTGCACGCAGCGTAACCGGCGTATTTTGCCCTTTCCGGGCGCAACGCCCGCGGCGTTCGCGCTCCGTTCGCACCTCTTGCTTCCTGTTTGTTTTACTCACCTCAAAATGAGGCTGTTTACTATCTTTTGACAGCGTTATACGTCGTAAAACTGACGGGGAAAGTGTTAATGATTATAAAAGTGCCTTATTCCTCATATCTTTGATTTTGCGAGATTTCATGCTTTGTTTACCTAATTGAATCACTTTTGAGTACTGCCTCCTTTAATGGCTGTGCTGTGTTTTCTTTGATAAGAAACTAGGCAAATGGCTTTTATTTTGAGCTGTAATTTCAAATTTCCAATCAGTTTACGGAGAGGTAACGAACCAAAATTGAGTTTTCTTCCTTCTTATGAGACGTGAAATAATTTTCCCAGAGACACTCAGACTGGAATGTAAAGTGCTGCTGGCTTAAAAAACTTAAGTCCTTATAGGATTGCTTATCAGAGATATAATGTTACAACTAAAGCATAAGTATAGTATACCTTTCATGCTCGAACTGACGATTTGTTCTTCACTAGATTTTTATTCCACGAAAATTATTTTGAAGTGATAATGTGTTGTTTTGCAGGCATTTAGAAATTTTTACAATGTAAACAGTTCCATTCTTCTACCTTTGGGGTTTTCCATTCAAAATTCAGAAAATACATAACAACGAAATAAAATTATCAAAACAACGAATTATCAATTTCATATTTACTGAGTAAAATCTCTTCTTAGAGGATATTTTTAAATATAAATAGTTAGTAAATTATAGACCTTTAATAAAAACGTTCTAAAAACAGCTTATTAAATTTTGCAAATTTTTTCGATACTCGGAAGACGGTATATACATCACAGTATATTAAAAAAAAAATTATTCAAAATTATTAAAAGCCCCTATTGGGCTCTTTAAGAAAGCTTAGAAATCAAATTTGGACCCCTGTCGTGAAAATATTGCAGCGTTTGAATTGAGTTGTTAAAATAAGAGATCATCAATGCGCCCAACTACAATAGCTTCTGCAAACACAACTGAATGCGTTCTGATAGCACGCGGCTTGTGGTAATTGCCAATTAAATTAATAATAATTTCACACCGCATAAATATCATCCGCATGAGCGGTGCAAGCCACGCCACTCCATGTGCAGCACCAGACTGATGGAGACGAGTAGTGCACTTTAGTGGACGTTTTATGGCGTTATCCCATCAAACGACCGAACCCGGCGGGAATAGCAGAGCAGCTTCGCGCATAGCACTTCTTCGGCAATTAGTTCTATTCCACACCTAGTCCGAGGTAGAGTCGGAGCTGGACTCTTCAGGGTTCTGATCACCTTCCTGGCAAATGGCGACTTAGAGGAGTCTTTTCGGTTTTCACCAGTGCGATTAGAGAAACGTGAGTCGCGATCGTGCGCCTAATCAGACAGAATTCTGGAGGGTGTGAAAGTAAATAAGACAGTCCGGACTTTGGACCATAAAGACACCGCTGTATGTTCGCCCGAGATATGCCTTGTACATAGAAATCGAGTAAATAGGCGCGAAGCATTCTCCGTGGCGAATTCTTCTTCGGTTGCCCACATGTTCCCAGAAAATGGGGAGGAAATCGAACTGAGACGTGGACGTCCTTTTCAAGGAATTTGTCGCAAGAAGGCGCTTCATTTGTTGTTCGGTCGCTTAGGATGTCGAATGGAAATTCACTTTCTTCCTGGATGTCTCTTTTATGGCTAGTGTTCAATGCAAGGAAAAACTGAGGTGCCTGCAAATATGAACAGAAGATCTCAAGTGCTGTTTAGTTTTCCGAGTGTTCGGTTTATCTAAATGAAAGCGAACAAGAACGACCTCGGCGCTTGATTCGCGTGCCAGAAATCATTTATAGCGTTTTATATTTTATAGTAAAACCGCGTGTTTATGGCCGCTGTGTTAAGTCAATTTTTAAAGTCAATTAACGTACTGTGGGCTGCTATATTAGTGCACTAAAAAACGAAACGATGTTAGCCATCCAGTACAATACTGAGTTATAACGTCGTTCAAGTGGTTACCTGTTGTGTATTTGTTTGTAATCGCTGTTGATGACACGTTTTGAATGAGTTTTTATAACTGACAACGTAGGTACATTTTACTATTCTTTCATGTCAACTTTTCACGGCCAATTCATGCAAAAATTAATCGGAATAAAACAAGGTAGGATCCTAATCTTTAACATTAACTACAGATATTTTTACGCTGGATTTTATAAAAAGTGAAACTTTTAGGAGTCGACAGTAGGCTATTTGAGTTGAGTTTCAAACAGATAAATTTGGTAGTTGCAAAATTTAAATGTGTGGCAGTAATTGATTGTTGAATTTTTATGAAGACTAAAACATTGCTGAATGCGCTCGTTGAGACTACCAATCCGACGAAATTTTTATACTTAGATTTAACCACATTGTACGGTAACGACTTAGTTATGTCTTAATTATTCCAAATTTTAAAAACCGAAGTTAATTTTTTCATATTAAAAATGATACTTGATGGTGTTAAAAATATCTCTCTTGTAATTAAATTTTGAATAAATTTTAAAGCGCTTTAATTTCGTTTAGAGCTAGGATCACAGGTGTAAAGTTAAACAAATAACATAATTTAATTGTACATAATCTCTTTTATAATACAAGACCGAAGTACAAATGGCAATATTTTCATAAAATAATGTTTGGCATAAATTCGTAATAATAAATTTAAAAAAAAGGAGAAAAGAAAATCGAACTCATGCAGTGCTCACTTTTAAATTGGTGTATTTTAGAATATTACGGGAAATGGAAAAAAAGCTTGAACGTGATATTTGAAGCCTACGTTATCGTTGATAACCCCAGCGTTTAAAATTTTGAAAAATGTTAAAGTTGCTCTATTATTTAAAAATAAAATCGTGTTTTAAAACACTCGAATGTCAGTTCAAAGTCAAAAAAATATCTATAAACAAAATTTTCATAGTTTTCATTATGCTGTTATGTAAATAAGTTGGATCAATTTTCCGACAGAGGCTTTATGTATTTTGTATGTTCAACTACACGGATCCCGATAGAAGTTGCCTGTAACTTTACATAAGGTCAACTTGAAATATCGCTAGCAACGCTAAAAAGAATAGAATTATTCTTGGACAAAAGCATGTCACCAGTTTCGGAGTTTAGGTACCCGACAACTAAATTCAGAAAAGTGTACAATTCATAGTAGTAAGTGCAGTAGTATAATACAGTACACTGTAGAAGTGTGCACTTTGATTAGATATTACTAATGCAGAAATTCTCTTAAATAACTAGAAGTAGAGGAAAACTTGATCCAATGTTTGAGATGGTCTTAAATTATGTTTTTTGTAAAAATGATTAGCAGTCAGACCCTGTCTGTTACAGGCCAGCTCTACGATCTAGTAATTCCTTTAGTCCTGAAAACTACATACCATGTCACATAGAATTCGAATATGCAATTACATTGTTTCGGGATCATCGTCAAAATTTCCCACGAGATCCTATAAAATCGGACAACTTAAAACTGCTATTTATTTTTACGAGTTTTACGACATTTTTAGCGTAACACCCGAGCGCGTGCGAATGTCAGTAAAACTCGGAAGATTGGTTCGACCGTAGCCGTTCGGCGATCCAATTCATGCCGGAGGAACCATTGGCGTCCTGAATGGCCTTATAAAAGAGCCCTTAATTTTATGGCGTCCGAGAGCAGCGCTGATGTATAGCACGACAGATCCGGCTTCCGTTCTTCCACCCGTTTTTATGCTTCGGGATGCTGCGGAACTGGCGGGCTAATCCCATCAGCTCTGGGAAATTTTCTTTTATGAATCCTAAAACTTTACTCGCAATTGCATTGTGCTATTCCGTGAAGAAAGGCCTACGGCGAGAAGGCAAATTGGCTAAGTTTCGCGCTTTTACAAAGTTGCAAAGTGCAAACTACTAGCAAATGGTGCCTAAATCAGAAAAGTGCCGTCGAGATGACTTCTTGCGCGCACGCCATTTTATAACGCCCTTAAGCACGAGCAGTTTTGGTCGGGCCATATTGCACGCCTCTTTCGTAATGGCGTCGCGTTGCTATGACAGCCGGGGTGCCTTTGTGGGTGTGGCTTCAGTCCAAATGGTGATGTTGCCCACGGCCAGAGTTTTCAAAGCAGCTACAGGGTGGCCGAAAAACCAGCTCGGATTAAATGGAAATGTTCAAAATTGCTGCTTTGGCTTTGGTTCCTTTTGTTCATACCTGGAAAAACAAAATTCAGTTGAAAGATTCATGTAAGGTGGTTTCGGCTCATTGCAGGATTTCGAAGTAGGCCATTTATATCTAAATCCCGATTTACGCGGGGTTCCAGTGTTTGGTATACGTGGCACTATTTGAGAATCCCCAAAAAAAATGTTTTCAAATATTTCCGTACGTGAATGATATCTTCCCTAATTTTATTTTAAAGAAATATAACGTAGTGTCTCATTGGGGAAAATGTTTCACTTACTTTCAATATGAGTTTAAGACTCGCTTTGAGTAAATCTATAGATTAGGTCTTTGAAATACATAAATTCAAAATCGGTTTTCAGTTGTTTGTTCCACTTTTCGGCTTGCTTGTAAAATTTTGTTAGTAATTTTAATCTAGTAATACGAAAAGAAAGGATTATAGATGCTTGAAAAAAAGAATTAGCTTCAAAATGACAATTTTTCCTTGTTCCTTGTTTTAAATTGAGCTAATTTGAAAGTAAGAATCTTAATCATAATAACCTAAACAGAATAAACGAAATTTAAGTACAACCTCCTTATATAGCTTTCATTATATTCCCTATATTATTAAATTATGCCTGATCTATTGATTAGTAAAAGTGAACGTTGGTCGAATTTTTCATTCTTTTCTTTTTGTTCTTAACTTTTTAAAAATCTGATAATTTGAAGTGAGTGAAACATTTATTCATTTAAATTTAATTGGAAATTTCGAATCAAAGAACCCTTTATTTTTTATTTAGCAGTATTTAGTTCAAACCCAAAAATCGGGATCCTATTGGTATATTGCAATAAAATTAGATTTAATTTCTTCCGAAATTGATCTGCTGTTTGTATTCTCTCATCCTAATATATAAAGTGTAGGTAGGTACTAGTTTACTTTTTACTTAACGATGCCTGACCAACCAACTCTTTGAACGGTTGACGGACACGCCGAGAATTCGATCGGATGGCCGCCTGATTTATTGACCGCTTTCGCAGAAGGCTGGTTCAGCGGTTGACCGACATGACAACTGACCCTCTGACCCTTTTATTGGCTGGTTCAATGATTCAATGACACTTTGACCGGCCTAATTGACCCAGAGCTTGAGTCTCTAACTGACTGGGCGACTGATCCCCTAATTGACCAGAAGACTGAATGCCTGACTTTATGACCGCTTGATCCCCTCCGCTGGCCGTCTGTGTTTTACCCAATGACCGGTTAACCCCTCCGCCTGAACGGCTCAATGAGGGTCTGAGTGCCTGACCCGATAACCCCTTGATCTATTAGCAGCAACGTTTGTGTGGATTTTTAAGTCTTTTGGTGAATTGACTGATTTCCATGAGATTTTGGTTGTATTATTATGAACTTTTTATTGGTTTCATCCTGTCTTTCTGAAATTACACATTTTCAAAACTAAAACGAAAACTTTGTATAACAAATATTTTTAATAGATGCATAGATTACAAATATGTACGTTATTTATTATTATATTAATATCTTATTATCTTAATCCTTTAAATAAAAATATATCACATCCTCTAATTAAAGTCATCGTGTCTCCAGGTACATGCATATGAATTCCGAAATTAAAATAAAATAAACAAAACGTCTAATTGTATTTTCAATTGAATTCCATTGATCACGAAATGTTATACAAAAGAAAAAATCTCTCCAGTCAAAGAGCTAATTTTAATTAATTAATCTACAATTAAATTCAATAATATGCATGAACAAATAAAGAAAATGAGATAAAAATAGAAGACAATAAAAGTAAAAGAAGCCTAACCATTTCAATTATGAAGTTATGACGGAAAATGTGTAGGGATCGCGGGCTGAAAAACTCCTCAACAAGCTTCAAGAAATGAGTGTTGCGAACGCTTCCCTGATTTTTAGTAGCTAAGATATTCCAGGCGAGTGCCGTCTAGTTAACATAAGATGTTTTGAATGAGGATGTAAAAAGCCAGGCAAGTATACATTTTTCCTCCACCGGAGGCGTCACAGGAGTACAACGGCCCAACGTTAACAGAAAAAGCCTGTACTTGAATATGTAAATGCATATGAAGGGTGTAGGCGAAGTCACTTTTGAGTGAAACCAAGAAGTTAGGTGTTCGCAGAATAAGAGTACGTGGTTCTTCCTTTCAAACGATACCGATTATTTTGGAAAACATTTGGCAGAGTGAAAGCAATGGAAGAAAAGTTCTTTCTTTATTCGCTTTCGAAATACTAACATTTGATTTTTTAAAGAAAGAAAAGAATGAAAGAGCACGCACAGAGTAATTAGTTGCTAAACATATTTTGAAAAACGGTTTTGCAAACACCGCGCAGAGTGCGCGGGTTGGCTACTGGCAACCGGATTTTACCGACAAGAACTCTAAACATAAAAAAAATAAGTTTTGGTGGATTCGTGTACACAGTGAATGGAAAAGAGAAAGCAAGAATTCTTAACTCTGTAAACCAGACTTTTTGTTATTTTGAATTTTCCCCAACTGTATACTTACTAGACGATAGCAATACTAGCAATATTTACTAGACGATCAAGTTATATAACTAGATATCCGCTCCATACTAATTCTGATATTTGTTCGAACTCATCCACAGTTTTCCTGCTCTCTTAAACTTTGGCACGTCAGTTCGAATTCAACGAAACTTGACGAACGCGGGTTTGAAATTAGAACGAAGTCCAACAGGAAAGCATTCGAACCCTTACTGAAAGCTTTGAAGGGTATAGACGTAAGTTTCCTCCCGGGTGCTTATCCTGAACACAAACCTGACAAATTTTTCGCTTGCAACTTTCCTGAAGCTCCGAGAACTGTTCGTATTCCAGTCCAGAGCTGGCGCTGCTGCAGAAAGCTCCCTAATCAGCCATATTGGTTACCAACACACTGCCTCCAATTAGAGCAGAGGAATTATGCAAATGTGAACATGGGATTCCGCATGCATTCCCCGTCAGCGCGAGTAGTAGGCGTGGCCAGCGGCGAGCACTTTAATGGCCTCCGCGCTCCGCCGCCATTAGCTTCCCGACGGAAAGTCTCACACCGATTAATCGGCAGACGAAGTGCGGCCCTGTTTCCCTTGCGGAGTCTTGTGAGTTACGCAAGTCCCCGGTGATGCAACGGGACTTAGCCCACTCAGAACGAAGTGTTCATTAGGGAAGTTTTGAGTTCTGTTAGTAGTAGTAGTAGTTCTGCAGCATGCAGCAATTTAGAGCATCTGTGAATTAAAAATATGATATTTAATTAATGTTCTACACTCGGGAAAAAATCAGAGTTCATTTTCTGTAGTAACTTCAAGGCACGTTGGATTTTATATTTCGTCTAATTAAGAAAAATGTAGCCATTTATCTTGTTTTATATGTTGGATTTTACTCTGCCACAAGATTTCAATCTTTGTTAGCGGAGGTTTCGGAAGGGTTTCTTATAAAATTAAAACTAGGTAAAACAAATAAATAATATAGAAGAATTTCCTTTTATCTGCCTTTCGAAGTATTTAAATTTTTACCTGGCCTTTGTGGGGATTGATTTCAAATTTCGTATCGAATTTAGTGCCCACGAAGTTTTATAATACCATACGATTTACGTTCCTCTCCACATAACTGATAAAATCCCGTACAATTTCCATTATTATTCTAATTTTATTCATAGTCCTAACTACAAAAGGCTAAAAGTTACAAAGCGAGGCGAAAAACAATTTTCTTTACAATTATTCAATTATGTAAGTTTTGTACCAATTTTTAATTTTCAATTCCAAAAACCGTATTAGAATAAAGAGTTAAATATTGACACCAACAATTCCATTAATTTTCCAAATAATTTTATTGAATCCACAAAGTCCTATCGACAGTATTTCGAGTAAAATTATAAAAAGAAACAAATTTATTCCAAGCTCTTTTAAAATTAACAAAAGCTGAAATAAAAACAAACAAGAAATTGATGAATTTCTGTTGTTCACTTAGAATTAAATAAAAAGCTCGACTCAGAGTAAATGTTATTTGATTGCAATGAATCGCAGTATCTATTTAATTATTAAAGGCCTTATTCACAAGTTGTAAACATGACTGAAAATAAATTATAATAAAACAAAAGCGTACAGTGAATTTTGCGACTAACTTTTTGCGGAATTTACCTGACTCTCTTAAATGCGGACTATTACATTAGACGACAAAAATGCAAATAAGAACTAAACGTTAAAAATGACGTGTTTGTGTTGCTCTGAACAGAATACTGCCGTAACGAATCAAAATAAAGAAGATTTTCTGTTAGTATTTCGAGACTATTTGGGACTCCTAAAGTGCTTTATGCAAAATCAATACCTGGAGCAATATTTACTAGACGATCAAGTTATATAACTAGATATCCGTTCGCTACTTTTGTATGAAACCTCCTGAGCAGGCGATAGGGATTTTGAGGATTATCCTTTATATGCTGTGGCCTTAGAAATGCTTTAAAAGAACCTCCTCCGAAAATCCAAAGTAGCACGGGCTTCCTCCAAGTCCCAGAGGCACACACTTCGAAACATATCAACATAAAATGAGAGTATACGAACCGTAAACTTTTAGAATGGTAATCTATTCCGTGAGGCCCATATAGATATACGAAACCCACCCAAAAAGCTATTTCATGCCGTTTCATGTCTTATTTTACCCGGGTGTATACCGACGGTGATAAATCTCCACTTGAGATATGTAGAAAGGAATGAAACGAAAGTTTGCTGACATCCATCCACCCCCGCAGGGCAGCAGGGTTAAGGGTGAAATTTCCTCCATTTTTATAAGGGTAAAAGGAGGGCACGCTTTCATCCCAGTGCCAGAAATAAGATATACGCTTTAATGGGCATAAAAAAGACAGAAACACTATAAAATCTCCCCGGATACGGTTGTGTGTCCGAATAAAAGTATATTGAGCACGAAATCCCATTTTCCCCAGTTCCGCACTTCTCTAAGACCCTATTCCGACTGGGGGTTTGGATTTTGAGGACGAAGAAGACATGGATTCTGGGTGTGCATTAAACGACGAATATCTGACTGTTAAGACAACTCTAAAATAAATCGTTTATACGGACAAACGATAAAACGATAAGAATTGCGAGATAAGACTGAGGCGTGTCTCATCGTTTTATTTTCGCCCGTCCACTTTTATTCCCTCGGATATGGAGCTTGTCTGATTAAAGCGGGCTGATTAAAGCCGCCATAAAATCTGCGCGCATAGGACCTTGATATTACGACTAGCCGTGACACGCTCAAATGCAAAACTATTTAAGTGAAAATAAACTCCAGCAATTTGTTATTCGTCTTTTGCTTAAAATTCGCTTTTGAACGAAATGGTGTCGCGACCGGTCAACCCGAAATGGTATCTAGTCGCGATGAAAAGATCTCCAAAATTCAAAGGAGGACAACTGTCAGCAGATTTTAGTATCTCGAGGAAATTGCTTTTCCTTTGCCGCTGTTAAAATCTACATAATCTACGCAGCGGATTAAGGCGGGTATTTTATGTCGGTAGAACCTTCGTCTAATATACTTTATGGTGCGTTTTATGTGAATTTATAAAGCCCTCCCCGTAGCACTACGCTGTCAGTTTGAGTTTTTCGCCCTATTTGGCTTTTAATATATTTTCACGGGAACCAGTCAAACATCCATTTCTTGAAGGAATATGCCCAGCGAAAGGTGAAACCTTCTCCACCTTCTGCTGCTTTATTTGGTATTGTGCCATAAACTGTTGTTTATGGATGTTTTTCAAGTTTTAAGCACGAAATGAGTTTTAAGGTATTCATCCGCTCAATAGGATTACATTACATAAGCTATACACCCGGTATAGACACCTATTCAGAAGTTCCCTGAACTTTTCGAAGCGTTCGTAAGCAAGCCAAGATCTCTTTTTAACCTTAAGGCAACATATCCCATCACGGAATAGAATCGTGAGAATATGCACGGAATTTCACCCCTTATCAATTGCTGATATGAAGAAAATTTTGAGCGTATTCGAGGTACTTCGCGTGACTTGCGAAAGCAGGCAAAAATAGAAAAATAGAAAAAACCTTCACGATTTTTCCAGCGTTTTAACGATAACAAAGCTTAACAAAGTGAATCACGCACGCAATACGTTACACGTTTTAATGTAAGTAATTTTTAAACACGAACATGATTGTAACAGCAGGAGGCAACAGATAAAAACAATAAATGAGAAATAATAAAAAGTACGTTTTTGCAACGCAAATTTTGATTTACTCTAGCGATTTTTTAAAGTGAATTTTATGGCATCGTTAACTTATTCAAATGTTCTACTCACTGACAAATCCTATTTTAATATTAGATTACGACCGCTTACATAAATGTTTCACTTGATGCAAGTAACAAAAAGGATACTTTTAATAGTTTAAAATGTTGTAAAAGTATTAATTACTCATCATAGTTTCTCAGCAATAATTAATCAACTAATATAAACAAACATTAATGGTATTATATGAAATTACCTGATTCTCTGACCCCACAGAGCACTTGTATCTTGCGGCGCAAAAGCCAATAGTGTACTTCATATATAATTTTTCGGTACGCAGTGGTTACTTTACTTTCTGCGCAGCATGCGTTGTGCATTTAAAAATACCAAAAATTTATTGATTTTTATAGTTATTTTGCACTTTATTTCACACTAAGGAATACAATAAATGTTTGGTTCATTTAGAAAGTCAGAGAACTTTCTGCGACCTTTATTCCGGGACTATTTATTGCGCGGAAGAAGTGTAAGTTTAAGGTAGTTTACATCCCAAACACAGTTGCTGTTTCGAAAGTACAAGTATCATTTCAATGAGCTTAGTTTAATTAATCCCGCCATTAATGGGATTTGACTGCAAATAAAATCTCCTTCCAATTTCTAACAGAAGAATATTTGCTTTTCAAGGGGAACTAGTGATCCTACTTGTTTAGAATATTTTATATGAACAATCAAAATCAATGTTTAGGGCAATAATTTTGAATTAACAAAGCATATTTTTTAAGATTCTATGTCTCTTTGCGTCAAATCTACTTTTTAAATTGGGTAAAAGTATTAGATCGATGCTTAAATGTCGTAGCACAAGAGATAATTCTCTAATCGTTATTTTAAATTCAATCTAAAGGTTTAAAAAAATCTCATGGTTTATAAAAGTAATGGGCCGATCTGAGTTCTTGGTTTTTGATGAAATATTCGACAAGCGTCATGTACATTTATGTTTTTGCTTTATACATCAGAGCTTTAAGAGGATTCCATCATAATTACAAGAAGTATTAAAATATTTTTAAGTGGACTCCGTAAACGAAATATGTTTAATGGTTAATATCAGGCAAAGGTATTCTTGTTATTTCCAGATCCACCAGTTTTCAAGACATTTCAAGTTAAAACTTTGTTACCAGTGGATTTATAGTTTTTGTCCTAAGATTTTTAAAATTAAATAATACTAATTTGTGAACAGCGTTCAATTAAAAGAACAACTTATTTAATTATGTTTACTTCAAACTCTTAATAAAATTATAAAGACGCGAAAAACAATGGAAAGGTTTATAACACAGAATGAGATCAAGTAATTTAGATTGATAAAAGTAGCATTTAATTGACTTCATACGGGAAATTAAGTATTTTTATTGCGTTGTTAAAACCTTCTTATGTATTAAAATCAGTGCGTCCTTAGGCTAGTAATCCGATTATTATTTTCCTCTATTCTTGAATATACAAATAATCTAAACAGCTCCCGTTGAAGAAACAGCACCTTTATGAAGAGGCAAGATCGCATGCAAATTGTTCTAAGCCTATGTATGTGTATATGTTCCAGACATGAATGCAATGGGGCTCGTAAAGTCGTTTACTCTTTTTTTGTAGGCTGAATACGAGCCAGTGCAAGTCAGTACACTCAAGAACCTGAAACCTCTTCCAATTAACGAGTCCGCAAGAAAAACACCGCCGTCGTCCACAGTCGAGTCCGAGAACCAGTCCGGAGATTTTAAGAATTTAATACGGAACATTTGCATATATCAGTTAAGCAGTTGACGTTTTTCGAGTTATTCTCGATGTAACCATAAAGACTGAAATAGTATTTTATCGCACCGCCAATAAAATGTGCTCCGCTTTGGGGCAAAAGCGAAAAAGGAAAGGAACGAGAAGACATTCGACAAAACCAACAAATGCTTTTAACGGCCATTTTATTGGGCCTTGATATCTTAATTAGAAACTCCCTTAAGACTCGAGCGTTTTCGTCTATAATTGCCCGATGGTAATCTGTCAAGAGTGTAATTGATTAAAGGTGAGGTTCTCCCGGAATGCGCCTCCTTGCAATGAAGTGTTGCAGAAAGGATTCAGGTGCGGCGGAGGCCATGACTACGAACGCTCGATTATAAAATACGAAACTTATGTGACGCTGTCTCGTAAACATTTTGTTTAAAATAAAAGAGCCATAGGTGTCCAAGCGCTGCGGTCGTTTAATATCAATTGTGCTCTTCCTAAATGAAAACGTCTCATAACTTTGCCATTTTACATCTCTACCGGCCATTCTGCAGCATTCCGTCGATTCCATTGGATTGCCGCAGTTAAAACGTAGTTAAACCGAGGGCTGGACAACATTTTAAACTTTCCCACCTCAGCACGAATGAATAATTCGAAACCACTTACAATATAAAAAATTACCTACATAATTGTGCGGATTTAATCGCGCCGAAGAGTCCGCCAAATTCAACAAGGCGGCTCCGATGCATTTTGGCCGGGTGCTCGTCGCGGGCTTCTCCGAACGGCATGTTAATAATTTTCTTTCGTTAACGCGAGTGAGAATATAATTCCATAAAATTTATTAGCGCATAAATAAACACGTATTAATGTGGCTTTTATGTCCGCACGAAAAAAACACCAGTCTGGAGTTGCGAGCCGGGCTCGGAGGCGTGAGTCGCCGCCGACGAGTACAGTCCCTGTGAGGATTAGTGCGCCATTAATGCCACCACCAACCCGCAGCAGGATAACTTAGCACCGTGATAAATAAGGAATTAATTTGTTGCTCGTGACGGTCGTGCAACAACAAAGAAACTACCGGCCATTTTTGCGGTCTAGGAGGCGATTACGTCGTGGTCCATTGCCGCTGGAGGTTGCGGCTCTTCCTGATTAGAACAACATTTTCCCAGGCTTACGCTATTTATGTCCTCCCCGAGTTGGTCGGTTTAACTCCAAACAAATGATTTCGTTTATTTGTTTCTGGCAAAATGTTGCGAGGTACTAGGATTGTACTTTAACAGCAACCCCTGCAAAAGAAGTTTACATTGTTCAGATATGCAAATACGTTGTCGTTTATTTTTTTATTTAGCCGAATTCTCGTAAAATTTGAAATCCCATAAAGCGCTTTTACCTTATCCACGTTTTTCAAAAGTATTTCTTTTGCAAACCTTTGAGTTTTATCCGAATATCTGCGCAGAATCTCCTTCATCACTTAAGTAATTTGGACTTATAAAAAAACTACAATCAAGAATTTATGGAAAAGATTAAAAAATTTTGCTATCAATTAGAATTAAAGCAAGAATACAATGAGTAGAAGTCCAATAAATTGAATGGCTCCATAATTTAAAGTTTTAAACTGCTAGGTCGTTGAATATATAAGTACAACAATAAATTTACTCCAAGCAGATACCCTAA
This sequence comes from Proctacanthus coquilletti, assembly GCA_001932985.1. Classification (NCBI taxonomy): domain Eukaryota; kingdom Metazoa; phylum Arthropoda; class Insecta; order Diptera; family Asilidae; genus Proctacanthus; species Proctacanthus coquilletti. The sequence goes on from MNCL01000012.1 coordinate 302,188, forward strand.
GTTAAAGGGAATATTTTCACAATTAAAAGTTGTCACATATTAAACCTATTTTTATAGTGGTCAATTGAATTCTCTCGAGAATTCGTAAAGAAAAAATATGCGAAAGCGCACGAACTTTGAAGATTACTTACATCAATAATTTTTTTTTAATATAATTGTTTTCCTTTAATACAATTGTTAAAGAATTTAATGTTTTTTAAATCAAGTAAGTATTATCAATAGTTTTTTGTTGTAATTTCGTGATCATGCTGAAGAATATATAATTATAAAATTTTGTAAAGTAATTTCTCAAGTAATTCTAAAATTTTTCAAAGTAAAATTCATTTTATAAAAGCAAAAGCGACATATGATTTTTCTGCTGTTTTGTTTACTTTGTTGGATTTACGTAAAAGACAAAATGTATTTAAAAGTCATGATTATGCCCTTTTCTTTCATTTCACAAATCAAAATTAAACTATTCCACTATCTACTTTTATTGATTCTGGCCATGCAAATTATCCTATAACATCATTAAGACCAGAAAGGCAAAAAATATTGCAAACTATTACTGTGAGTTTTCTAAAATGTGATACTGTCCTGACAATTTGTAACAGTGTCCTTTTCATACTGATTTTAAAATCTGATGAAGGTACAAGCTCATTGTTATATCACTTTATTCCATCTCATACGTGTGTACAGTTATAGCTCTAAAAGGAAGAGAGTAACAAAGTGGGAAGCAAATCTTAGTTCTTGTTTTTTAATGCTTGTAATTCAATTAAGTCTCGAATCTCTGTACTACAAGCATGAGCATGTATTCCATTCCCACAAGTGTTGTTCTACAAGATAGATTTTCACGCAGAAATCAGGTTCTAGTTATGAGGATGTCACAGTTTACGACAAAACTTTATAATGATTCCGTGCCTTTTGGAAGAAATGAAAAACTTTCCCAAACGCTATAAAAGTTAATGTGTCGGAAGGGAGTTTTAGTGATTATTACAATATGAAAACACCCCTGGATACGAGCTATTCACGCATATATCTTGCTACTGACGATTTCTGCACCACCCCTCCGCCGAGGTCTCAATTTATACGGGCTATTCACCGAGAGAATATGAAATGAGGTACCCGTGTTCTCACTTATCGAAGTCCTGCCCTGCGATCATGTCATTTAACCTCAAGCAAACCCTTTTCCTACCGAGATTAATTCAGTTGGGTTAATTAATCTCATTTTACGGCTGAAACGCTGTACATAAGCCCCGGGGCTTGCTACAGCTTCAAAAGCCGAAGAAGATTTGTGGACCAGGCTAGAAGGTTTTATGCAACAAAATGGTTGCATTGTTGAAGGGCTCCATTTCGGTACCTTGTAACGTGGTTGGTTCACTTGTTTTGCATATAAATGCGAAATGGCTCGTCAATCCCCCCACAGAAAGATAATAAAGTCCGGAGATACATATTTGCATGTAAATTACTTTCCTTTGCCTGCAGGAGTTTCCACAGAACAGCGGGCTATTCCGAGAAGAGTCCCTCTCGAAATGCGGGAACGTAGGAGGAAAACAGAAATGAAGAGGGTGTGGGCGCACAATGTCTGCAAAATGTCATGAACCTTATTTTCCTGAGACGTTCTAGCTAAAAATGTTTTTCAGGCAAGAATGAATTATGGACCTACATATTATCCAGCTAAAGTACGCTGCAAAAGTGGGAAGGGAGCTTATATGGTTCTATTACAGAGGTCCACAGTTCTTATTCTTTTTGTCACATTATACATTTTATTAAGTTGCCTTTTATGTAAATTCTAGACTGCTGTGAAGGTTAAGTGATGTTTGTATAAATCTTAATTTGATTACCTTTTTGTCTTCTTATATATTAAGTAAATAAAATAGTTATTTATGGTCACTTACAACTATTGAATAAATTCTTAAGTTCCTAGTATTGATAAAGTGCGAAAATATTTGCGTAATAGTTTCATAAATTAAACAAGTTAATAAAATAAACTCTTAATTGAAATAGTTTCAACATTATTCTACTGGAAATTTTAGTTCTGGACAGATTTTAACGTTGTTTGCTATGGCTAAAATTAAAGCTAATTATGTCAATTTCAGCCACATCTTCGACTAAGTTCTTGAAGGCATATTGTGCACTAATGTAATCCTTCATTGCTACTACATTATTATTTATATTTCCAGAATTGCTAATTGTATTTTTTTAAGTCCTTGCTCCAACCTTGCTCCACCAAATGGGGAGAATTTTCCTCTTGGGATTTCTCATATGTGCATAGAGATAATTCTGAAACTTGATAGGTTTGGTAGATGTTAGATTAGGTTAACAAAAATATGCCATGCAATTAAATATGTTATTAGGCATATAGTTTTATATATCGTTTTCTGAAAATAACATGTTACATTTTCCACTTTCCTTAGTATTGCTCACTTCAGCACCATAACAGCAGTAGTAATGATGTTTTTGAAAAGTTTATCATCGTTCGAATTATCTGCAATGCAAATGCAAATGTCCTGCAATGGCACATTAAGTTAGATATAATGCAGATTTTAATGTAAATAATATTCTTCTTGATCTACGGTCTCATTCATGACCACCCCATTAACTATATGTAAAGCAATCTTTAACTTTTAAGTTTATAATTATTTAAATGCAAAAGTAATAGATTGATTTAAATTAAGTATTTTTCGTAGTCAAAATACAATTATAAAAATTGTAGTTAAATTGTAAAACCGAACAATATTGTAGTCAATTTGAACAATGACAACATTTTTTATCCAACCAAGGTAAATTGAACAAGCACGTCCATCCGAAAGATTTATATAAATGATAACTAAAAATCTTCCTTAACTACGAATGTATGAGGAAAAATAGTAGATTTACTATTAAATAGTTGATTTACAATCGTTGTAGTATCTCATAGTAAAAATAACCAAGTTATATAAGTAAATTTTTTGCAATCTCCTCTTGTTTGTTTTGTTGTTTTCATTTCCTTAGTTGGAACAAGTAGACGAAATAACTATTGCCATTAAAGTCTCTGCTTTAAGAAAGTATACCTCAGTATTTCAGAGGAGGGTAGTTGACACATAGGTAGTCTGTATGTTCTTGGTAGCTCCCCTCTTGATCAGTAAGAAGGAAACTTATTTATTTCCCCAAAAATAAAACCAAATATGTCTGAGTCAACCAAAAATGGCCGAATCCTCTTGATAATTTATTGCGAAACGTCAGCAGCCGCTCCTAATAGCCAAACATATTTTGAGTTTTTCTTCATAAATAAAACGCCCTATTGTTGGGAATAGCAGGAAAAGTATCCGATGAAAAATTGCTGCTCGTATTGCATTTTGTCCCTAATATTCAACCGTAAGCAAGTATATGCTCTGTTTTAAGGAGTTAGGGTTATTGCGTGCCGAAGAAGAAATATATCTTTCCCTTGCAAGGAAGTGAACGTATCTCGATCTAATATTACGCAGGGGGACTACGGAAGTATCGAAAAGATATATTGCTTTGAGGGAAAATTGTGCGAAAACTGTGAGTACGTGCGCTATCCAGCCCTCGACGGTATAGCGAAGGAAGTGGTTTTATGGCTACCTCCGTGGGAAATTACTTTGCAATATTAAAACAGTTAAGCAATTTCATAAATGATCCGACACTCCGCCACATGGGAGCGCTGTGAAAATCCTTTTTAACAAATTAAATTCTTACGGAATGCAAAGGAAACTCTGAAGTGACCCAGTTCTAATTTCCAGCAATAATTTTAAATCAGTGAGCAATCTCAAAGGCCATGCACTGGTCGCTTCAAATCTTTTTAACAAGAAAATTCACACAATCATAAATTTTAATGGCCTGACATAAAAGCATAAAACGTAGTCTGTCGTACGAGAACGAAATTAGTTCACAATTTTCAATGCTAACGGATTACCTTCTTCTTCTTGGGACTTCACTAACTTTGGTTGGGCACGGTATTGGAAAAGTGAAATCGGGTCCGATGCAACCCTTTGTTCGTGCGGGTTCGAATGATGTTGGAGGTATAGTCCAGGGTCACCACGACGATATTTAAATGACTGAGAAGAGTGCCCTACTTTACTAACTGGCAATAGGCAGGAATTATGCTTTCCTCGGAATTACGCAATGTGTACAGACAAGTGGTCAGTGTCCTTCGATCCATGAAATGAAAAAGGGTTCCATAATGAGTTTATGGATGATTACTTGCGAACGACCCTTTTTAAATTTGAAGATAACACTGTTAGTCACGCTTGTACCGATTTTGCATAATGAGGTACTACAATTTGTAGGTCATCATTAAATCAGGACTGTCCAACATTTTGTAGCTTTGAATTTACTTAATTCTTTCCTTAAATTAATAGAAAGTAGAGCTCTTCAGTAAATTATTCTTAAAGCTTAAAAGTTACTAATTTGTCTTTTACCTTTGTGTTTATTGTTAAATAAAATTGTTTGAATTTTTAAAAAATTGTGCTGCGCGCAAACTGAGCACTACCTTTATGGCGTAGATAACCATGGATGGGATGCGAAATCTCTAATTAGTGAATCAGATCGGCAAATGTAATTTACTCTGCTTCAATATAAACACACGTATTTACATAGAAATCTCATTATCTTTCCATGTTGGAACATCTAGCTTCTAGCAAATGGAACAAATTTATTAAGCCAACCAAAGGAATTAAAAGAGTCACTCACAAAGTTAAGGCACACTTTAATTAAATTCTCGTTCTCCGCTATAGTTTACAGGTGATACGAGTAGCTCTGATATATGACGGAAACCAATAAAAGGAAAAGCTTAATTTGATCAGCGCGGGCTTCGGCAATCTTTAATCGTCGCCGTACCGCGCCAGTGCGGAAACCTGAACCGCAGCCTTCGTCAGGTAGGCAGAAGGGTATAAGGAATTCTGTGGGTAACTAGGCGATGTCACCCAATCCTCCTAGGCTGTGCTTACCTCGACGTCCTTTTTTTCCAGAAAGAACGTAAATTTCAGTTCGTCATGTTGTTTTTTGTCTTTTACGTGCCCCATACGTCCTTAGTCCCAATTAATGTTTAATGAACTCAACTTCGTAAGAATAAAGCGAAAATGTGTGTAAGCAAGTGGAATAGTCACGTCAGGCGGGAAGCACACATAAATAGTTGATTATATCTTGAGATTTTACGATTCTACCATGTCTGCAATAAAAATCGATTTTTTCTCGTTTATCCAACGAGGAAGCACGGAGGAGTTGCGGAGGCACCGAAATAGCCCACTGGCATTCGGAGCCCAACTGTGCTAAGTATCCAAGGCTCGCTCCAGCAGGTTCGGAGGAATTTCCATCCGAGGGCAAAAAAGGCATTCCGACTTCAAACTCAAACTCCACCCAATTATTCGAAAAGCCTGAAAGGGCTCCGCGACGGCGGAGATGGCGGCCATGGTCAACAATGTTTCAGACCTGGCGGAGCTGTTGACTCAAGGAGCAGGCCTCGAGCCTCGGGCTACGGCGAGCGGGCATTACTTTATAATTTATGTAAATGGCGTGGCTTCGGTCCTTCAATTACAGCTGAATAAATTAACTTCGGCTGACAGGATCATAAAACAACATGGACGTTTTAGTGGCCTGAGCTCGCCTCGTAATTTGATATATTCACAAATGAATTCTGAGGACTGCGAGGCGGGAATGAATCGATTGCTTTTTATTGGAAACTTTTATTCACTATCTGAATCGAAATTATCAAACTAAAATTGAAACCACACCAAACAAAAACAAACGCTTTTAGGAAAACCCAAGTTCCAATAAGTAGGCGTTTTACGTTAAGATTTTTAAACATAAGATCATTAAATAGTTGCTTTCATCGATTCAAAGGACAACTTTTCAAAATGCTTAGCGCTTTTAGTTTTAAATTCATAAACAATCAAATAGAGATTATAGAATAGAATCTTCGGAGAATTTGATTTGAGGACAAAGAAATCAATTTACTATATGGAAGTTTCTCTAAAGATTTCAAAAGCAAATTAAATCTAATAGTCGACTTCAGAAAGAATATAATACACAGTCTCTAAGAGCCAGTATATATCCTAATTGGGGTATTTTATTTTGTAAATAATTATTTTAAAAATGTACTGAAATTTTTTTCTACAAACTGCCTCCTTGTTGCCAATAAAAGAGCAAGAGTTACTCATAAATTAGAGGCGATGTTTTATATCCAATTTAAAAAAAATCGTTTCTATTTGTTAAGTAGGCAACTTGTTAAAATAAAGACGAAATTTGACTCTTTATTTATTTAGATAAAGTGCTAATATACATTTTAAAACTGGTTTTCACCAGTAAATTATTGTGTGTTTATAAAATTTTTTATTTCCTTTTCCGATTTTGTGAATATTTGAAAAAGGAATTAAATACAACTGGAAATTATGTCTATTATTTATTTCTACCTAAAAATATTTAAGTCGGAAATAGGCTTATGAATGCGGTTGAAATTTGTATTGATGAATCTCTACTGCATAGATCTGGTTTCATATTTCTTCAATTTTCACCATATACACAGAGTGCGCGTTTTAAAAAAGATTAGCCGCACGCCCCGATTGCAAGTTGTTTGCTATAAACCGCGGAAAAATGCGGACAAAATTGCATAGCATGCACATTATATTACTACTACGTTTCACCGAATGCTGCAATTTAGATTTCTTAGCCGCCCGTAAACTGTCCTGTCTTGCATTTACAGTGTCTTATCTTTCTCATCGATTTCTTCCTCCTATAAAAGCGGTACAGTAGCGGAAAATAAGAATCCCACCGCTGACAGGTTAAATGCTTGTGCACCTGTTGATGGCAGTTTTATTTTTGTGTTCGTACCTCCCGTTTTATGGAGTTAATGCGTGAAGTGTGCTTCGATTGTATATTTTTCTTTGGGCCTCTCCGGTATTTACCTAGTAATTATTCAGCTGTTAACTTCTTTCCACCATGGGTGAACATTAGACGCAGAGGGCATAAACTGAAAGGAGTTCATTAAACGTAGATTGCATCAGTTTCTCATTGTACACTGCTCGCTCTTAAACTAGGACTTAAATTATTTATGATCTCAACCCTGTTCGGTAACCTTTTTTACCACTTCTTATCTTTTTATCTTTGAGAAATTCATAAATACTGAAATCTATTCGCACTACTGTTGGGATCGGGAAAAATAATAACTTATAAACTTAAATTAGGAAAATAATAACCTGTAAGCTTAAGTAATGACAGTTATTTATAAAAATGATTTTGGGCTTCCAATAACTTGAATGAAGTTGAGAAATTTCACGTTAATCTACAAAGTGCTAGATGAAAATAGTAGATTATGATATTCAATCTTATTATACGACCAACTTCGTCAGATTCTTAAAAATAAGCTTCTTTTGTGACACGTATCTGGAATGAAATTATTTATCCATTTTATAAAAGATAGTTGTTCTTTTATACATGCATATTTTTTAAATATAAACTTTCGAAAATGAAAAATGTACTGCAAAGTTTGTGTATAAATTTTTGTTATTTTACTAAACTATGGAAAAATGATATTATTACTACATAATGATGTGATCGTTTACTCTATAACGACGAATTGCCTAAATAAAAATTGCTTCATTCAGACAACTAAACTCTACATGTAAAATTTTTGTAAAAAAAGGTTTGTGGACTTTGTCTATTTATTTAAAGCTTAATACAAGCCACAATATGAAATGTATTTAAATTGAATGCTAAATGTATACTAGATTAAGCTAAGGGTTGGAGGAGAAGAGATTTATTAGGAAAAGTGGGATTGACGATTAGGAAAGGTGAAATCAAGATGGGCTTTGCTTTGACCGCCACATTGGAATTTTAGAAATAATCGAATGTAACTGTCCTATGGTTTAGTATTCATTTTCTATAATAAATATAAAATATATGTGTATGATATTTGATTTTTCTCTATGACTTAAAATAGAGGTATAGAAACACAAGTACGGGCTTATCTTGAAATTATGGCCGTCTTGAAAATTTAAAGCATAACAGGCTGAAGTTAAGCTAATTGCTAAGCGGGTGGGGATTTGTTAAAAGATATAGAAGGAAAAATACAAAGTTTCAAGGGAATGATCATAGAGAACTACGTCTGTTTTTTATGTACTGGATGGTCAAAAAGAACGTTGATTACGACAACTCAAGGTATCGAGTGCAAGACATTGTATAAGAACAGATATTTCTACTGCTTTTGAAGATAATAGACAGAAGGCCACAACTGCCTTGATTACTTCAAAAGGGGATTAATCTTATAAAAGTTTAACGACAGTTCGCCTCAATTGCACATGATATCTGATTTTCGCTTTGCCTGACTTTAAGACCTTCTGCAGGAGGGCCATGTGGCAGGGAATGGCCAGTAGTCGTCGTCGGACAGCTCTTAGCTTTCTAGCTTTCGTTCTTATCTTCACATACTTCAGATTAAATTAACTGTTCTCGGTGGAGCTGGGACCTATGAAACTTTCGAGATATATTCGCTCACTTTCTTCATTATGGCGTCTTTTATGAACACGAAGACGAGCGGCACGAAAAAACTTTGAGATTTCAATCCGGGCCCCGGAGTGGCTTGACTGAACCTCCCCAAAGTGAGAAGTTGATATCAAGAGAAATAAAACTCGTTCGGAGTTTTCGTCGTTTTGGTAATTTTATCATGTTTTGTATTTTCTTCTTTTTGTGTTTTGCTCTTTTCACTGTAATATTTTCCGGCAGGCATCGTGGGGCCAGCCTGAAGGTGTATAACCAAATGAACACGCGTATAAAAGTTACGTTTGCGGCGACAACAAACACTCGCGCGGCTTTCGATGTGAAGTCGCCTTTCAGTACATTCGTCCGAATCCGCGCCGAGCGGTGTAATTTACACACGAATCACGAATGTGTGCACACATGTGGGGTCTGGGGCGCTCAGCGGATCCTCTACACAGAGAAACCGTCGGACCAGTATATAGTGGATGGATGAGTGGTTTGACCGGGCCTGGGCCGCGCTGCGATACCTTCGCTGTACCTCGGCTCTCTTGTATATGGCGTCGTGTGGATGTGGCCGCGCGCGTATGTGACGCGATGTCTTTTATTTCACCAAATCTCTTTTTCCACAATGGATTTTTAGTACCGTCGTATAAGTTGCTTGAACAGCATGAACGGCAAGTACTAAACCGAGTACTTTGGATTGTTTTCATTATTATAGTGCAATTATCGTAAAAGCGGAAATCAGTTCAATTCAGAAATGATTTGTTGACGCTGGCTCATTTGGAAATCATTTGAAAACTTTGGACGTGGACCATTTTTGACCCCATATGACGCGGGGGCTGTGTTTCAGAAGAGTGCAAAGTGCGAACAAGTGGTGAAAGACCAGCGATACAATAGAAGTGATACGTCACCATATGTGAAAATTATTTTACTGAGCGATTCCTTCACATTATGCAAACGCCATGTATGCAGTCATGAGAAATGAATTACACGGTAACTTCAGCATTGCCACAAAACAATTGTGTTATCCCCTCGCATAGCCAAGCCAACGGGCGAGCGAAGCTCCTTTGATTCGCGACTTGCCTCTTTCAAGATCGCGCTTAACGTCTTAACGTTTAAGTCAACCGACGATGTTATTGGCAAGTAAAATTTTCATGTTTGATATGCATTTAATGGGTAGCTAGTTTCGTTACAAGTCAATTTGCGCACTCCGCATACCCAGAGGTGGACGCTGAGTGGGATGGGACATCGAAGGCACCTGTGTACTTTATTTATTGTCTTGGTCGGAAATTATTATCATTTATCATTTCCCCCGTCTGCATCCCGCTGGCTTTTAATTATCCTGCCTGGTTGATGAACAAATCAATTATTTCGGCCGAGGTTTATTGCTTTTTTCGACTTCGAATGTAGCAGATAAACCGCGGAGTGGATTTTATTGATTTAGTTTGTAGAATGGGTAAGAGTGGGGAAATGGTAATTATGTTTTTGCTATATTGCTCTTTTCAATGGACCCTGATTAACAGCTATGCTAATTTAATTTCAACGTACTTTATTGGTTTGTCACGTGCTAATTAGACAGATATGGGAGATTTTAAACATAAACCTGGCAAATGAAAAATTCGATAAATGCCGAAGGAAATTTGTGACGCTAATTTAGGTGTAGCATTTTTATAGACATTGCGAAAGTGCTAGGATGAAGCACAAAATAAGCGCAATTCATACAAATATGTATATACATAGTAGCAATAAACTGCAATAATTCAGCTCGACACATGCACTTATTTCCTTCACACTCCACCATGAAAAACGTTATGAATGGGTGTCCGTATGAAAACCATAAACTGATTTTCAAAAATTCCAAACATTTAGATCAAGGGAATTGCAAGAAAGGAAGGTAATATTGTTTAATATTGATTTCCTTTATAGATCTGGTTGTATGATTGTATTATTCAGATGCTTTTATACAGCTAAAGGACATTTTCAGTACTCCTGAAAACAAATTTTTTGTAATTTTAACGATATTTACCTAATTTCGACGTTATTATTGTACTTGTTTGATTCTACATGAGCATACACCTCTGGTTACTACTGTATTTTCACGGATAAAGATTTAAAACCTTATACTATAGAATTACTAATGAAAATATGAAAGAAGGTTTTACTATTCCGCAACCAGTTTTTAAAAACTCCCTTTAAAATTTCAAATAAGTATTATTTAAAAGGGTTTGCCTTTTTTGCCATCATCATCAATTAAGATGGTGAGGGATTAATGAGCGATTACCGTTCATTATTTTGATTTTTCCGCTTACCCATGAATAATTGATTAATTAAAATAAAAGAAAAAGCTCGATATTTTAATTGTCTTTGAAATTTTTGTAAAGTTGTGAGAACGCGAACCGTGGTGTTTACTGACTCTAACTGTTTCCTTACTACAAAGGTTACAATTGAGCATTTTACTTCATTTATAGTGTTGTTAATTTTGTAGTTAGTCTTTCACGACCGATCAGGCAGTTAGTCCTATTACTCTGATCAGGTACCCGTTTATTCGTTCAGCTTCTTTGGTTTACCGTTATCTTAAAACGGTATTCCAAAAGGGTAAATTTGAATGTGACCTATCCAAGAAGATGAGTAAAGTAAGATCAAATGAGTGAAAATGGTTAAATGCAATATTCGGAAATTCCAGAAAAGCCTTTTTACTGACATGAGCCTCTTACTTAAAAAAATTTGCATAAAATAAATCTTTAATATAAAAAGGGAAACATTTTTAAAATCTATAAACTCTGGTTTTTAAGTTTTATATGTTACTTTTTGAAAATAACAAGCCAACAAACAAACCGTTATTTAGTTATCGAATTTATGTTACACATTCTAATTTTTCCTACTATAAAATAACTACAAATATTAAAAACTACCATATATTTTGAAATAGCAAAATATTCTGCAAATCATGGCGAAGGAAATTTCAAATTCGGATGAACTGAACGTCCGTTTTCATAAATAACATAAGAACCTTCATAGTGCGGATGACCTGCTTTCATTATTTTGAAAATAACTTTTATTACTTTACCCAAAATTATTTTGGACTCTTGTATTTATAAACGGAGCAACATGAGTTATTTATTGCAACAAATATATTTTCGTATTACAGCGACTGTCTCTCGAAATTATGTTACAACGACCAATTAGTGAAAAAATAAATCAGTTCATGCTTCCTGCAATAAAGTAGGAGAATAATCTAAGGTCTTTCCTAGTTCATGCTGCCAGCATATCTGGTCTTATTTTGCGTTATTACGTTATTTTGGTTATTTGCCGTTGTTCGTGGATTGTAGCATTCATCCCATGAAAGATAACAAACTAGATAAAAAATTGAATGCTGATTTTTTAATTTAGGTTTCCTTTTTATTCTAATAGAAGCGGTTCTCATATCTTAACGAAAATACATTATTTATCTGCTGTCTTTGCTTAGGAATGTGTATCCAAAAATTAATATTCCACTATGAATATTTTTTGATTAGAGACTGTTTTCCAAACAAACCCGTGCATTGAAATAAATAAACGTATAAACATTTACTTGGCTGTAGGTAACAAGATGCTTTTTAATGAAATCATGCCAGGGAAAGAAAATGTTTTCCATTAAACTGTAACATACACCTGTACCTCTTTTGTAATTGGTTTCCTATCTTATTATGAAGGGTATTATGCCACCGAAATTTTGTCATGATTTTGCAAGGTAGGTCAGGTTGTAAAGCAACATATAAGCTACTTCCAAAGTAGAAAATCGACCAGAACATTTTCACCTGGAAGTTTCACTGAACTAGTTTATCCAGTGACCCTGATAAGTTCTCCAGCTGCAACATCCATTTTCTGGTGAGCAACTCGATCTTATTTTTCCAATTCGAGACGGAACGGTGCAAACACATGTACAATCCGTCCAATTAAAATCGTTTCACAAATTGCCGACTGCGCCAAATCACTTAGCTCTCAGACAAATTTCATGTTTTCTTACCCGCCGAGGTCACGTCTTCGAGCCAGGAAGGGGGCGGACGAAGACTTCGATTCAATTGAATGCACAAAGGAAACCTCACAGCAAGATGGAAACATGTGTTTTTGTCTAGGGTCTTAAACAAGAGCACGTTTCATATTTCACTTGAAGGACTGCTGCAGCCGAAGATCCGAGTAAATATAGCAAGCAAAGCAGCCCATAAGTGAAGCGGAGTCCGGAGCCGGTGCCAGTACATAATCATCGGTGGGTCTTCGAAGAGCCAAAGCTCCGTGCACATGTAGCCGCTCTTGCCTTTCGTTTTATGGGACATAAATTACTCCTTCGGCTATATTTTATCATTTATTTTGCTTCCCTCTGAAAGCACACAAACAAGATGGTGGTTATTTCGGGTTATCCGCCTTTCCTTGGATTTTCTGATCAAATTAAAGCCACCAAGATACTTGTACTAGGAGACGTGGACGGGACCGAACGAGGGGCAGATTCGTACAGTTCTTCGAGCAACATAGCCTTGCGCTAGAGAATGTACGAAAGAACCAAAGTAAGACGGAATGTCTTTGAAATACGAGATCTTGTTGGTTTAATGTTGTTATACCTTCGAGTTGATTAAAAACGAACGTGTTTGAGTTGTCAGGAAATTTACAAGCCAACGGTATTTGCACGACGTTATAATATTACAATTTAGATTCCTCTAAAAGATGGTCTTAAGTAACCAGATCTCTGCTACAGGTTTTATAGACAGCACTTAAAGTAGTAAGCGTACTAACATGCATGCTTCTTTCATCCCTAATAATAAATAAAGTAAAGAAGGATGACAAAAATGTGTTCTAAACACAAACCTATATGGAAAGTTCTGATCAATTTATGTTTGGAAAATTGTACAATTAGAACTGCAATCATTTTCTGTTCTGCATCTAAAGACATCTTTTCTTTAAGAACTGGCTCCCTGCTGTTTTTCTAAATCTATAATAAAACTAAAAAAAAGTATTCTTTCATAGTTTGTGACGTAAAATATGTTAAATCACAAAAAAATTGCACGTGAGAGATCGTTGTACTATGAGCGACTTGTGTTTATCGTTGGATTGTGCGATATTTTAATTTTGCATTTTCTGAAAGTAATAAACGTTTCAAAAATAATTATCAATAATTATTTAAAATGTTAACACTGAAAGAAAAATTTGGTAGAAAAGGAATTAAACAGATTACACGACGTTATCAAAGAAATTCATAACGTACTACTGTTTGTCTTATTACTACTATTTTTCGTTTAATTGCTACTACGAATGAATTTCCTTTCAGTGTATTAAATGCATATTTTAAAAGAAAAACCCTCGGTTGACGATTGCTGTGAATATTAGTTAGAACAAAGTCTTTTGGAAAAATACATGAAATAACCCAGTTATCCCTGTTTTTCTGCTTTTGCGGCAGTATTCCTTTTTAGGAATCATAAAACATTCTGTTGCCTTAACACTAATTCCGAATTTCTTAAAATGAGGAAGAGAGTGATAAAATCTTAGAAACATCCGTGGCTCTTAATTAGTGAGATTCCTTTTGCTGGCAGATCACTATGCCATTGTCTTAATTCAATTTGAGACGAATAAATTTATTCATGCGAAAATCGCAGCCATAAACTGTGTGTATCGCGTCCATTCAATTTGATTACGCTAAGAGCTCCACAATAAACTATATCGTCTGTAAGAGGGCTGTAAAACAGGAGCTTTGGATCCAGTGCCGTCTTTGCTAAATTAATTAACCGCCTCGCGGAATGCTTGGGAGGTGCAGACGGGGTCCAGGGGTTAAGGCCTGCCGGGGAAATCAATTAACAGAGCAGAAAAAACAGAGCACAACCCTCGCCACCGCGGCCGGAGGAAATTCTGTTCCAAATATCTAACTGACATTCGGATGGGTATTTTACGAGCTTTTTTCGGGTCTTCGGTGAATTGCACCAGAAGCCCACTGTGCTCCCAGAGATTCCTGGGATGCCTTACCCGATCGGGCGAGGGTTGCGTGCCCGGCATACACGCGCTTCACATTCGTCGACCAGGAACACCTTCATCCCCCTGAAAAAGGGGGGTATCTCTTGTGATTGGTCTTAGCTACTAAAAATTCTATCCCCTCCCGCTACACAAGCATAAAACCGCCATTAACTTTCGCCTGTGTGTGCGCGGAAGTCATCCCTTCCAAAGCGATTAGAAATGGGGTGAAAACAGTTAGGGTCTTGCCCTTTTCAGGGAATATTCTGAGCTTCTAGGGGCGCCATGTTGGTGGTGTTGCCGTCGTTACTCGGTAGCGCAGGATGCCCCGCACACAGCCACACCCGAAAAATGGTGAACTGGCAGACAGGCACTAGAAGGCGAAGAAAGGCGATAACTCCGCTCCGGCAAGACGCCGCCGCCGCGCACTTCCCGTTTCATAGGGGGTTTCTAAGAACCCAAGAAAAAACCCAGGAGTTGCTTTTTTATGGCATTCGGTCGTAAACTTGATTGTGGTGTGGTGGCCGATTGTTGTTTTTCCTCGCCGTACAGTAATTTCCCGCTCTGGAAAAACTGTCTCCGTTTCGCCCTTTGTGCTTTTGGGCTTTCTTCGTTTTACAACTATCGTTTACGGTGCGCGATCGTGTTTTAATTGGAAAAAGTGCAAAAAGTTCACCGAGTGACAATATAGCCAAGAAGATGACGACGTGGTGGCTACAATTTTGGTGGTATGTTACCAAGTTCAGAATTACGAGTATTTTTTTGCATGATTTGTCGATTCTGCCGTACAAAGACTTTGTCGGCGGATCTTCAACGATTTATTGACTCGCAACGGCATAGAGGACTGAGCCGGCACGCACCCACGAAACTCTGACGCAACACACCACCTTAGCTTCTTAAGGAAGGGCAATAAATTACCAGAAGGTCGTTGCTAAATGGATTCCCATTCACCGGGGCGGAGGATGTTAAGCGCATTATGTCCCCGGGTACCCTTTGCCTTTGTCTTCGTGATAAGAATTTTTAGCACGCACTTATTATCCGATTCAAGGTTATAACCAAATTTTCGTCGGGTGCGTCGCAAGGTTCTCGAGGAGTTACTTACCAGCTTGTGCTACGACGTTCTAGCAAAGTCCAGATCTACTTATCTAGTTGTATATTTTCAAAGTAGAATCCCAGCCTAAAAAAATCTTAAAATCGTTTCCGTGTTGCTTTCTATAAATGCGTTTTTATTATGCAGAATTTCGAGTTCCTGTGCCGCACCGGCCTTGTGGAGTTCACTGTTTTTTGTTACAGCTATAGAATACCCGATTTGTTATGACTTCTGCGCCACTAAAGCGATCAAAACATGTCTGCTGTGATTGTGAAAATTATGTCGCAATTTGAAATTCCTGACGCCTGTCTTGCTAGAGAAATCGGAATAAAAATTGCACTTTAACACTTGCACTTTACAAAATTTGTTTATATATGAAATTGGTTCCGTGTTATCGAAATGACTTGTATTAAAACTTATTCAAAGTTTGTGAAAAAGTTCTTTTATTATTTGGCTGTTTCTCATTCATTACTTTAATAGTTTAATAATTTCATAGTCTTCTTAAAGTATCAACCCACATTAAGTGTCTTTTTTAATGTACAATAAAATATACGCCATTTTTTATATCCAAATTAATAACAGAAAAAAAAGTTGAAAAAGAACATCATTTGTACGGGAATTGAAAAGAAAAGGCGCTATAAAGTTAAAGTTAGTTAGTAAAGACGGCGACGTGGAAATCCGTAAATCTAGCTTTCTAGGGCAATAAGTAAAACGGGATTAAATTAAGAAATAATGAAACGATGCGCACCCCTTTATTGGTTTTAATGTTTACCACTCTTTATTAAACGTCGTAAGCTTCAAACGAACTGGATTCAAATTAACTATGATCTAATTAATTTTTAAAAATGTTTATCTGCTTTCGGGGAGTCTGAAAAGAATCATTCAAAAATTTCGTATAATAATAGTAATTCCAATAAGAGCTGTTTAGAGCCTTCTTTGTCGAAATACGATGGGAACGAACGGTCAGTATATATTTTTTAGATTTTATTAACTTATTTTGAATTTCTCGTGAGTGAGAGTAAATTTTTTGGAATCTAAGTAAAACTTGTAAGTATTTATTTTTATATTTGTATTTGCAAAATCAAATATAACTTTTTTAATATAAAATTATCCCCCCGTGTAAATGCAACGTAGGAAATTTTCAACATGTTATCAGCTTGTTCCTGCATTATGAGCAGCTTAGTGATCTAGTCTAACCGTGTTGAAATTATGTTTGGTATTCCAAAATTGAAGAAGTAGTTCTAGCGTATTTTTATTGAAATATCGTTTGCCGGTGGAAAACATTCTTTTTTATTGGAATTTACTACCTAGCATTTCTCGAATTCAGATAAAGTTGATTTTTTATTTGTAATACCTGTTTCAATCCAGCCAAAGATTTTGCAGCTCTGTAGGTAGTTTTGCCCGTCGAAGATTAAAAGCACGATTGCATTAAACGGAAATTATTTTCCCATTCCCGTGATAAAGCCCCTTGGAGAAATTTGTCATTAAAATATAATCAAGGGATCGGTAATCCATTTTTTTCGCGACAGGTACTCGTCTCATTATCGATTTTAATCTCATAAAAATTCCAAGGGAAATCACCGGGCAGTAAAACTCCTTTCTAACTTCACCCACGAATTTCCATCCGAAAAGCCAGTGAGAGGGCAGCAAACTGCGCTCCTGCGGTTGTTATACTTCCTCCAACGTGCCTCTTTCAGGAGTGACGTGCTCTCATCTCTTTCTGACACTCGAGTAATGCCCCGAAAGCTAATTGTGAAATCGCCCATTTTCGTGCTCAGTGCCGAAGCGAACCAGCCGTGCCTGGTCGTGGAGTGAGTGCTGCTCGAGAGCGAGAGCCTCCGTCCAATGATGTGGTTTATTTTTAGGCCGCCATGTTGGAACTGGAGGTGTGTGCGTGACGACGGCACGGTTAATCCAATTACACGCAGCGGGATAGCGGTCGATGATGCTGGCTGTGGGTGTGTTAGTGGGCCTGTGGCTGCGGCTTCGCGAGCACCTTGTTCTTCGCCCCGGAGGAGGTTGCATTCCTAGCAAACCGAACGCACTTTCCCAGGGCACCATGAAATTTTTTCCTCGTCGATGCGGTTTCAACAGACCGCCGCGAACGGAGGGCGGCAAACGAAATACGAGAAAATTCGATCGCCGTGCCGCGTTTGCCGCAGAAGGTCTTTTTATCTATCAGAAATCTTCTTAAGACGGGAATTTACGACCTGGGCCCGGGTCGTATATTCTCCGTCCTACAAGCTCGTTTGATGTCGCTGCCATAATGGAAATGATTATTCAACGTGGAATCCGAGCATAATGACCCTTGCCGACCTGGGACTGGTGGTCGACGTGGCCTTTTTCAAAATCGGCCGATGAAATATGCTCGGCCGCATAGCCACCTTCCTGGCCGCGGCTTCGGGGCCTGGAGATAATCTGCTTCAGTGCGCAGGTGGTGAAGTGGCCGTGGCCAGTTCATTTCGTGGGCGGGGATCACCGCGCGGTGAAATGTTTCAATGTTGGCAAATTAAAGCAGTTATTTCACGTATAATCCACACGTGAAATGACTTCCATCAATTAAAATGAAGTGAAAACAGAAACAGTGATGCCCATATCTGTAAACACTGCCGGAAATTGGCGTAAGATCAATAAAGCCTTTTAGACTTGTAGGCTAGAACTTTCCGGGGAGCAAGCTTGCATTTAATCCCACTTAAAATAGAATTAACCCCCTTCGAATCCTAAATTTAATTTTCTCGTGCAAACTAGTTAATGCCTTGGAATAAAAGAAGTTTAAGTTTGTATACCTGTGTTTTGTTACTCTGTAAAGTACTTAAAGATACTGATTAAGAAGATATGGATTTCTAGATTACACTACATTGGGTAGATCTTTGCCTTAAAATTTAAAGTATACTAATTTTGGCACACTGACGAACTTGGAACCAAATATTATAATTGTTAGCAGGTTGACTGCAAATGTTATCAGGCTCGGAAAAGCTAAATCAGAGTTTAATTGGAATAAATTGCCCCCACACTTTTATCAATTCGCTAGTATATCAAATACAGGGTATTGCAGAATTTCTTAACCGCCGAAATGTACCTGAGACTGAGATGAAAACGTTCGTCTCTAATTTGGTCTACTTTTTATGGTAAATGCAGTAAATAGTAAAGATATTTTTTCTAGGTATTATTATTTTGTGCAGTCAATTTAAAAAGGCGTGCATATCAAAAATAACAAAGGAATTCATTTTACTTTTAGATTTTTTTTTGAGCGCATGAATATATTATAGCCCAGCTTAATTTTTAAAAATTCGTTAAATCAATCAAAATATCAATTTATCTTGCGGGCAAATTGCTGAATTAATAGTTTTATACACGTGGGCCACAAAGGAAAATTTATATCCTTTTGAGGTACGGAGCCAATATCTTTTGGGCCTACAGAAAAATACTAGCTGAAGGAGAAGACCTCATAAAATGTCGCACCTGTTTGTAAGGTTGGTCGCAATCATAAAGCACGACCACCGCCGAATTTCGAACGCCGCTTTTATTATCAATTACGGAACAGTAAATTTCCCCAGAGTCGCCTTCGTTTGTTCCAAACCGCCGCAATAAATTTCTTCGTTTTTTCTGCACTATTTAAATAAGAACGAGGTTTAGCTCATACGGCACGCTGAGACGCATCAATCAACGCGTTCCGGGCGTTTCAGAAGAGCGAACTTTCGTAAGGCCTTCCAACGGCAAGACGCAAGCGGCTCCAAAGGTGGAGCGACACTCATGGGAAAATAAATTTGAGTAATGAATTTATTGAAGCAATAACAATAAAAGGTTTATTGAGTGTTTATAGATTAATGGCTCTACTCGACGTGGAAGGATACCAAGAGCGTGGCGGTGCAGGCGACGCACCCCGCAAAGGTCGACGGAGGAAGGGCTACCTTCTACTGTGGCTTTGAAAGTTTTAACATATTTCGTTTGGAGTTCGCACATCCGTAGCTCGCGGAATCAACCTAACCCTGCGAGCGATCGGAATGAGTATGGACTGGTAATGGGTGAATTGACGGCCACTGAGTCCATAAAGGACACTGCGTTTATTTTTTGCACTAATTAGTCTTACGGCCGCTATAAGTAGTAAATATATCTCTGATTGCTACTGTTGCTCGCTCGCTGGACTTTATGATAGTGCCTCCAGATGTGTGCAGGCCGATATAAGGTTACGACCGTTTTATGTGGCTGTCTTCCGCGTTTTAACTGTTCCCAATAAAACCATTAACGGCGGATACTTTATATCCCTCCTGTCTAATTATGTCTGCAGAGCGAGATTGACGGTCCACCGGCTGACTTATATTAAATTGGTCTTTTTTAAATTTTATTATACGGCCCCCGATCAAATTGTGTTGAACGTCAAGCGAATCGGCCCGGTATATTAATCGCTTTGATTTTATAAAATGTACGACAATTGGGTTGAGCCAGTCACCTAATGGCTTCCCGAAAAGGAAATCGTGTGTTTCCTGGTTCCGTTCAATCACACTTCCTTGTCTTACATTAATGCACCTTATTCAAGTTGATCGTTTTACTCAGGACTTTATACCAAAGGTGCACGCGACAGTCGAAATATCGAGTGTACAGAAAAAGTCTGAAAAATTTTTAATAAACAAAAGCGTATATTTCTTTCATACCATTTATTAAATCCTTGTGTGAATGTGTGCAACTCTTACTTCATTTTTTATTGCAATTACATCGATTTTGTAATTCTGGAAACTCCTTTACTAACAAATTTCAGAAGAATTACTTTAATGAGTCAATATAAGATGCTAAATTCGCAAACAAGAAATGCCATATGCCATTATTGGCATAATTATTGTATAAGGTAAAATTCCTTACGATGTAGAGAGCCTATTTCTTAGTCTGCCAAAGAATTAAGGACTTAATTGAAGGAATTATTTGTAAAATATTGTATTAATTCTGTATAGCTTGAGTGTTTATGCGGTACTTATTAAATTTGAAAAAAGAATTGCCAATTGAAGTCCTGAATGAATCGTTCCTAACTTTTAATACGTGCAAACCCCACTATCTAGAAAATGTAAATGTAGATATTATAGCATTTTTAAAACTCGAACTACTCTCGAGATTTCGACGGTCGCATTGCAGGTAGCAAACGTTATAAAAAGTACCATGTCTACGTAGATGACAAGGCGCTCGGAGTCTCTACTGTGCAAAGGTTTGGGAGCCTTGCAATCCCCTGCATGCAGAAGTGGGCGATCTAAGTATTCTGACCCAAGTATGGTTCCATGAACCACACACCCACCTTTCAGTTACCTGAGTGGATTCCGATATATTTCTCTAGTCGGAGCTGCGCCATCCACGTGTGAAGTGCCCGCTCTGGGATCGCTCATGGGAGCAATGCAGTCGTCGTAAATTACCGGAGTCCCACTAAAATCGCACTAATAGCCCCGTCATAAAGCAATTCACCCGGCAGGTGAAGGAGGTGACAGAATTTGAAAACAGGCACTTAAGCTGCCATTGATAAAACTGGAAGTGATCATAAAACAATAAATCGGCGCTCGGCTGTAAACTAAATTACCTGAAAAGGAAAGGGGTGGCCGAGCGCGCTCGATCGCTCTTGACGCGTTCTCCGGCTCGCGGCAACAAGTTCAGCGCCCATTGCGGGAGGGTGGGAGCCTCGACTCCAGGTGCAGGTCGGCGCATCGGCGAAGGCGGCGATCGGACGGCCGCACCGTCACCGGTTCGAAAAGTCGTGAAATTCTCGAGGCCCGGTTCATTTCTTTATTAGGCAGTAATTCGGCCGTTGATGATGCTCGCATTTGGTCAACATACGTTCCAGCGGCTAACCGTTCTACTCGCGCCTTTCTGACTAACGCAGCGCCGACGGCGAATGGCGGCGAACGCTCTGGGCGTGTTCGAACAGCCGTGAGATTGAAGGTGGGGATCTAGGCGGACTCGGAACGAACGGGGAACGACGAATTTGGAATAAACGGCTGTGGAAAGGTCTTGTGAGAGTGCAGGGACCGTTGGACTACGAAGGCAAATGTTGTCCTGGCCATTCCGAAAATCGAACTCGCCGCACTGAAAAAGCTGGCGTTGCCCAGCGCCCGTCACTCGACGAGCGCTTTTCGTTTGCCAGTGAACTTTGTCGGCCTTCGTTCAGTTAGGACACCGACTCATTTGTGTTCGTTAAGTGCGTGCTCGACGTCACGGGCGGATCCACTCCCTAAGGTTCGTATTCTTGTTCATAGATGGCCTGCCGATGACTGCCCTCGCATCTACCGTGTTCTTTCGAACATTTGAGTGGTGTTCGATTTAACGCTTTTTTGCTTTTCTACAGTAAAATACGCTTCAGTTTGCCGACGCTTCGAATTTATGCAGTGCATTCGAATTCTCTACTTAGAAATAATAAAGGCCTCTTAATCATTCTCCTGTGCTTTGCCGAAGACCGCAGTTCTTATTAGAGTAAAAGAAACGGACACGAATCAGCTGCGTTACCTTTTTATCATAAACATCGCTCTTTATGTTTGAACTTTACTCTCCATTTCGTACCTTTGAAGAATTCATTTGTAGTTGATCGAACTTTGGGAGAAACTGAGCCAGTAATCATGAGAGATTTTTGCTTTTTTATCAGCAGCAATCAACAGGGTGATTCCTGAAGACATGTTCAGCAATTTAAGTGCGACCTTAAAAAGGCACGTCCTTTCAAAAAGCCATTTACTACATTGTGTGTCCTGACGGAATGGAAAAGGAAATAATAATACTAAACGGCTTTAAGAGACATAAGCATATTGCTCTGCATTAGATTTTTTCTTAAAAGGAGTTTTCGACCTCGACTACGGCTGCGTGTCTAAAACGTACGGGACGTTCGGCCTTCTTTCGATTTAATTTATCTGCCACTGGTTAAGAATCATTTGAACATGTAGTTTCCCTGTACACAAGGTCTTTAGTGCTATTGATTCCCGAACTGCAGTTATATTCCTTTCTAAAGATATCACAAATTTCATTCACCCTTCTGGTCGACCCCAGCAGGCACCAATTAAGCAAAGGAAGAAACTCCATTTTATTGGTTTCTAAGAATCATGCAAATGGAAGAAACGTCTACCACCACCAAAAGCCCGACCGGGACCATAACTCCTAGAAAGATAACTTTTGGGGGATGCTGTGAAATGTAGGGAAATCCTTGCCCAAAAAGGATTACCCACTGCTGCTGGCGGACACGTCGGTGGTGAAATGGCAGTCAAGAGGCCGCAGTTTGCAGACGTGTTTCCAGCAGTTTGCTTCTGCTGGGTTAGGAGTCGAAATTAGGAAACGTAATTTGCAGTCCTGTAGGGTGTCGAAGTATACGCAGAGAGTTCTGTGGGCGGAGGAAGGGTCCTGGAAGGGTTAATACTTCTATACCAGTAGGGCTTTGGGCCGGTTCGATTAATTATCGCAATCGTAACTAAGAGGCTTGCTGAGTTCAAAGTGGAAACCACGTCCTCATTGCTTCAAATGCACATGCCGCTTCCCTTGGTTGCGTGTTTGGTTCCACCATTAATGAAAACTGTGTCCATGTTCTATGAAAGTGCGACAAACCTTGTACTCCGCGCCTTGGATAGGACTGAGTCGGAACTCTGCAGACTTAGTAACTTTCCTTAATTAGAAATTCGAACCAGTAATTACAGCTCGACCATTTTGGGAGCTGGGGGCGCTCAGTCAGAAGGCGCTATCAAGCGCCTTTCTTTCCCCGATTCTTAAGGCGGGCCTGGGCGGGCGGGCGAGAGCAGTCTCATTGCGACGAGCAGAAGCGAATAATTACATTTTTCGGCTAAGGACACTTTAATGCAGCAGCGACTGTAGCAGCAGGCATTCTCAATTGGATCGCTTGTTTCCTCTGTTTATGTCTGGGGCGGGGGCTTTTAATTTTGACTAAATATACGCGGAGAAGGCGTCATGGCTGCTGGGAATCTGAATTAAATTCTCAACGCTTTCCGAAGGGGCCATCCCTTTTAATTACTTCAGCGGGCATTTAAATTTTATCTTTTCGCTTCATTATTTAGTGAGGTTGCTGTTTTGGGAATCATTAAGGGATTTGGCCAAAGGATTGCTCTGTGCTGCTTTTAATGGCACAAGATATTCTGGATGGAAGGGTAGAGAGTGGTAACAGTGGTATCAAGAATTCTCCAGAACAACTATTTGCAAGAAAATCTGGGTTTTCAAGTGCTACACAAGTTATTAGAGATTATTGACTAGTACTAGAGCTACCGAAGAAAGCTGCATTTTTCTGCCACAGTTTTATTCGGATTACGCGAGGTTACATCTAATTTCAAATAAAATTATTTCTCTTAAATTATGAAATCTGTAAATCTTGTTTATTACCACAATTTTTCTTAATGTTAAGAATGTGGGTGAGTTACGATCAAAAAAAGGGTTTAATAGGTCATTACGATCCGCTCGGTAGTTCTGGTGTTAAGAACGAATGTCGAGAGCTAACTACAAAGCAACATCGATATGTGTGTCGTATTATGCACTTGAGCGTATTTAATTCGATAGATTTGATAGGTTGCGACCGTGCATCATATATAATGGCTTTTCTTCAAAGGTTCTGGTTAATGCTCACAGGTTTCGTGTTGGTCCTATTTTCTCTAATATTTCTAGCAGTCTGCATGAATCGCTCTATAGTCTCAATTACGATCCTTGGTTTGAGATAACTTTTATCAACTTGAAATTTCAATGCCGAATGGCCGGATTTTGTAAATTTTGGGAAAATATGGGTATATTTCTCTTCCTAAAGTAACTACAAAAAGTTCCGCGTCCTGTAAGGAATGGTTTTTGTCATGAAATCATGCACAAGTGCTACATAGTCTTACTACTTAAAAATTCCTTTCAGGAAATTCTCTTCTGTACGCCATTTTTATCCGCGGAACGGAATTCGCCTATTTTCCGAATAGAATGGCATCTCCGCTGCATGCCCCCTCCATTAGAGGTATAGAAAAAACTTATTATTCCTAATAAGCAAGTTTATGGTTCCGAGCAGCTCGGAGCACAATGGGGAGGTTCGGAACTGGCTCATTGTGTATTCCGCACACAATCCGTCTAAAAGCGTTTTGATTTCATCTAGGATATACAATTTATAGACGATTTATGGCTGGGAAGTTTTACTGCAGAGACGCATTCAGTTAGCTGATGGCAATTTACGTAAGGCCCTGGCTTTAGCGCTGAGTTATGGCCGCGCATTGGCGGATGGTTGGAGAGACCGAAGAAATGTGTCATGCTGGGCACTGGGAACTGGCAAATTGAAAACCCGCGTTTGGCTCGCTAACCTTCGCAACCGGCCATCGTCGAAGGGGATTTACGATCGGCTTCCCGGTTGGCGCACAATCGCGAAAATGACCCTAAATTATTCAGCACTGCATCCTTAAGAACCTGCGAAGGCAGACTTAGTTTCAGGGAGGACTCGCTTTAAATCAAAATTTTATCACGGAATATGCGTAGAGCGCACAGATAACGCAAAAGGGCTTTCAACCATTCGCCGATCTGCTTCCAAGGAACTAAATCCCTGAAAAGAAGTACGCGCTCGGAATATTTATTCGATTTCATTTCATCGAGCATTACGCCAGCCAGAACCTGGCATCCGGCCCCGTTCATTCGCAGTTGGAGTCAGCGTCAATATATCGAACCATTGGATGTAGGCGACGTAGGAATAAAACTGTCAGAGCTCCGGCGACGATGTGGATCGTCGATATCGCCTCGTCCTTGTCCTCCCAGTCCACATGTACGCCGCTCCTATCTAGGATGTGTTCAAGGAATATCAAATATTTCGCTCCTTCCATAGACGACACACAGCCTTGAAGGGATTTTTACCCCACACCCACCTCCTACAACTTTACTTGCTCTGGAAATTCTTGGGTTTTTTACAATTCATGACTATCAGAAGGGACGACGCGGTGGACGACAAATGAATCTAGACGAAGCACTACTGTGCCTTCGCGTACAGTGCGGCTGAATTCTATTAGTGCAATTGAATTCGTCCGCTGTTTATTCGAATAAATCGATTTTGACATAAAAGGACCACAAAACAGCGCCCTTTGGTCACCCTGCGGTTTTATTAGCGGTTATATTGCCTCGGTTCTTGTTAAGTTAAGACGGTTCAACTGAATGCATAATAAGACATGGGGCAGTTACTTAGCCCATGCGTTTGTTTTCTTATTTGCCGAGGTCACAGAGAATTTGCTCAGATGCGGGGTTCAACCCTTTCTTCAAAATTCAATTCAATTCAAGCCAACTGTGCGTTTATGGGACAGTATTTTAAGTATGCAAATGTACTGCTTGTACTATAGCACGTCCGCCATTAGTTTGACGACTACGCTCGGCTAATTTTATCAAAATAATAAACGATAGTACCAAACAATGAAATAAAGCTCTCAAAGTGTGCGCCTAAAGCAAAGTTGTTAGTTAAATTTACAAATATCTCGTAGCATTAAGTCCATAGCTGTTTTTAGCAGTGGCAAATGGCGAAGATGAACAAACAAGTTCCAAGACTCATCGATCGCTTACAATTTAATTGCCGGGGAAGGAGTCTATAGTTAGCTTTCTAGCGTATTTGAGTAAAACGAGTAGGTACCTATTGACAAAATATCAAAGCACGTGCTCTGGAGTGAAGTCTACACTGATCCCCACAAGAAGACTGGGTTAAGCATTAATTAACAGTTCGTAAGGGCCAGCACACATATTTACTCTTCGCATTCGTTCATAAGCGCTATTTCAGTTTGTGGTTGATGTTAATTTACCATAAGTCTGCAATATTTGGAAATTAGTGCAACTTCTTGTTCTCACTGCTGTAAATTTAAAAAAATCATTCACAATTTTGAGCCACTCTAGCTACTATTACATTTATGATACGATAAATTTAGAAAAAAGTCTTAAAACTATAAAAGATTCAAATACTCATCTCTAAAGTTTCTTAAGTAATTTCCTAAAAATTAAAGCAATTAATGCAAGGGAGGGGAAATGGCCGGAATGCAGATAAATCGGCGAGAAAATAAAGTTTCCGGCACCGGTTAAAATAAGAATCGTCCTTATCAGATAACCTTGGCCGTGTGCTTTCTCATTGGACCAGCACTCGCTCTGCTGGTGGAATCTGGGCCGTGGCATTTTCACTTGGAGGCGCGTACAATAATAAGATGGAAAAATCCCACAGGAATTCCAGGCGACTTTGTTGCTGTAGAAGAAACAGACAACTCCCTAGCCGACAGGCGGTACCACAGTTGCTATACGACGAGGGGCTCCACTGGTCCGGGGCTCCGGGCACAAAAGATACTTGTTTGTGTCGGCAAATTGTTTGCATCGATGTGACGTATTCCTTCAATTCCATTTCATTTAATTTCCTCCCGTCCGACCGTTATCCTTGTCCTGATTCATTGTGCTTCGGTTTCTGGCACAGGAAGTTTGGAACAAAACAGTCATGGACCGGAGCGAGGGAACGATAAGCCCGTGACCCGGGGAGCGTGGAAAATGATCCCCATCAGTCTGCAGGCTCGGGGCTAAGCAGATAATAACAGTTCACTAGACGTACATCGACCTAGCCATCGACATAACTAGGATTCACAAAGGGATCCCTCCCGGGTACTAGCTCGGGACGCACAGACCTAGTCACATAGCAACGCCTTTTGGGTATCTGGAAATTCCTTGTCCTCCCGTCCCCAGCCCTCTCTCGCAACTATATCGTGTTTTGCAAAAGCAAACAAACAAACAGACGTGATCCCATTCCCTCCCCGCAGCCACCCGATCCCAGCGGCCTCAACAAAAATGGTCGAAGTTGAACTACATGCGAAAATACTTTGGCGCTAAGAGGGTTGAAACTTGTGCGGCGATAGGGAGCAGCTAAATTAAAATAGCAATCACTCGCACCCTCTGCCGGAGCCGGGACAAACTCGGTTTTCAGAATGCCTGGTGCGGGGGAGGTGATGCGGGGATTATTTCGAAATTTGATTGAATCATAAAAGAAGAAAGAAAGAAAACTGGAGCTGAGCGAAAGGGGCACGGTGATGATGCTTGGAAAAATGGCCTTCCTTATCTCGGGAGCAGCAGCATGGGAGGAGGCCGATTGCCTTAGATTCAAAGACGGAGGCAAAGCGCCCCGGTTTTCTTTTGAAAGTTTCATACAGTTCCTTCAAGGATGAATCAACTTGGTGATTTTTTTCTCCTCAGCCGTTAAGTGTGTTTCAGCGATGGGTAATTATCATAAAAATTAAATGAGCAACGATGGATTGCTCGTGCTGCTGTGAAATTGTTTGAGGACCTTAATTAGCTCCGAGCGGACCCCCGCCGGACTGCAAAGAGGCGTGAGTTACATTTATCGCCGCTGACGGCTTTATTGCAGCTGCGGTTTGATTAAACATTAAGAATGTGGCAATGTTTTGTGGTTTATTGTATAGGGAGGTCACGCAATTCAGCGCGACCAACAAAAGGTCGCGAAAAGTATCATCGGCCGCGAGCATACAGGCATAGGAGGCACACCTCTGCTTAAAGGGAGATGCTTTATTTCATCCATTAAAAAGAGACAAATTTTGCGAATACTTCCTCAATGAACCCTTATAAAACCCATATAGTTATAGAAGGTATCTACTTTTAGGCCTGTACGGAATTCTTAGCTCTTAGATTATCAATATTTGTGGCAAATATACACAGACCTACTTTTCTTAAATCACACCGTATTTGATAAGTAGTCTCCTTCCTTCATTGTTTCAGAGCTACAAATTACTGAAGAAATGTAAGCTCTTTCAGTATTCAGAATCTGAAGAAGTTGAGTCTAATCCTTCGCATAAGTCGAAAATAGCGAAAGGTGTCAATATTTATGTAACTCTATTTGATATATTCGGAATGTTGGATGATACTTTTATCTAAAGCGCTGAATGATAGTTTTATTAAAATTAATCTTTAAATTTGCCTTATTTCTACTTCAATATTTTTTTCTTCTTTTTTTTCTTTTTTTTTTATAGTTAGTTAAGAAATGAGAACATCTAAAATATCGCTAATGTTTTTCTGTCTGTCTCCGGAATTTTGTTAATTATTTCTTTCGGTCATAAATTAATTTTTAAAAAAGAGAATAGAAAACTTAAAATTCGGAAAGATACTTTTACATATTTTTGTGGGTCGTGAGCCAGTCTGCTTGAGAAAGATGTCCAAATCGAATGCAAATAATTTCAATGAAGCTGTAAATGGTGTGCTTTATCAAATATAATTACATAAATACATATAATTAAAATTTTCACATAATTTATTTCGAAGGCGAGTTGACGCAGTTGAAAGATTTAAACGATTTGTGATTTACGATTGACACGATTAATAAAAATATAGACGTATAAGATTACTCGAATATTTTATTCAAGACTTTCAAGATTATTTATTTGTAACATTTCGCTTCACTGTCTCTGCATTTTTAATTTCTTCGTAGGCTGGTGGCATTCGATGGCAAAGAATCGTTGCCTTTGGCTGGAGGGAATTCGAAAGGCAAGAGATGTAATTTGCAAAACATCAATATATGTCAGCTTATCGCGACATATTAGCAAGTCTTTATTAAATTCTACTTAATTAGGGACGCATTTCAGTAAGGTTGTTTTCATATTCTTAATTCAAATTCGACTCACTAATTTGAATACATGGAAAAGAGACATGTTTATTTTACACGCTGTGCCACTCCCTTGACTTAATGATGCTGAGAATATGCAGCCGTAATCTGATTTCTGTTTTTTTTCCGTAGTGCCATTATGGCCGAAAAATGAAAAAGTCACAAATCTAAGGCGCTGCTGGATATGCGACCAATTAAAAAAAATATCGGCGGTTTTGATGCTCACTTTAATAATCACATAAATTAAAATTTAGTCGAGCTCTCTAAAGATTCTGTGCCGCGCGCAGTCGAGGTTTACGGAAAAAAATCAAACTGCTTCACGCTGTTCTCTTCCGCGACTAAAGAAACAATTTAATCCATGCGAGCTGTACTGGGACCGCCTTCAACTCTTACAATATCCAATTGAGCCAGGTAAGATCCTTTGGAAATTTATTCAAATGCCTTTTCCAATCTGCCCAAACCTTGTTGTAGCTGCAGGGAGGAGCCTTCAAGGTACCGATAAGGCAAACACCGGACTCTAGCTAGAAATATTCCGACCATTAATTAAGTTGTCTTTGGATTTCATTTAAGAAATTCTCGTTTTCTCAGCCTTTCTCCCTATTCTTTTAGTTCTTTCTAATCTATTCCGTCTAGCTGGCCGCAATTTTGTTTTACGAGAAACATGGCGGGGACGACAAGCGCGGCACCCATAATTTAGAAGATTGTTCGGATATTTCTTAATTTTCGAGAAACTGATTAAAATTTATAATCGATTCATTAGGCGGACAGTGGGATGTTCTCGTCTTAATTGGATTTTTTTTTCCTGAAGCGGCGTTGTACAGCACGTCTGTAATTTACGCGGAAAATCTCTCCTGGTGGTCCTGGAGATGACAGTCCAAATATTTGTAAAGTTATATACCCCTTGCGCAAACATGGCGAAAACTTGCAACATTATTTTACGAGCAAAAAATGAAACTCATTCGCTTCGGATCACAAATTTCCTTTTCTTAATTACAGGCTCTAGCACGCCATATGTTTACGGCAGATGGACTCTGATAAGAGATTCTCCTATTCCTGTAGAGCCCTTCTATGTGCCGCCTCCTGCTTATTAAATGGTGGAAAAAACATTTCACGGATTATTTAATATTTCGTAAAACAAGGCGGATATTTGAACTATTTCTTCCCTGTTCAGGTCGTCTTTCATTTCTCCTTGCCGCACTAGTGCATCTAGCTGGAGGAACGGCCATTCCTTTTCTTTAAGAGGTTCCTTATTAAGGAGATGAATATGCCTGTGAAAGGCAGCATGGCGTGCTACTGTCAAATAATTCATGGCCTTGCGTACTTACATCAGCCGCAAATAACTTTCCAGCCTAGTTATTTACGTTTTCCTGAGACGGTAAAAAAGGCAGAGAGTACTAATATTGTGCCTTGAAGCAATTGTGTTGCTTAATCCCACTTTCGCGTTTCACCCGCGGGGAACTAGAAGACCTGGTGGGAGGTTACGCTGGTATAAATTGCGATACCAAATTGGATTAAGAATTATTCAATCGATTTTTACGGAATAGTCCTTGAACTGGAGCTATTGGAACTAAATGCTTCCTGCCAAAGACGGAAATATTGTGTAATCTAAATAGCAAGTAGTGCGTTCTAAGGGATCCTACAACCACCATCAAATATTAAGGTACAAGTGAAGTGGTGGTTTGCTGTATGTTAAACAATTAAATGGAACGTTTTGTTAAATTCTAATGCTTATGTACGGTTTTAGCACACTATGATTTAATCCCAATACTCTTGATATGATATTTTAAATAACGCCAGGTATGCGAATTGTTATTTCGCACAAAAATTAGATTTCGGGAAATATATCGGAATATTGTTTGGGAATATTTTTAGATCCCAAAATCGGGGTAGTTCTTGTAAGAACAAAAGTTGAAAAATACTTTTTGCTTGAAAAACCGCATTAAATTAAAATTTTTGGTTTGAGATTTTTCAGCCTTAAAAATTTACATTTATTGAAAATTCAATGTTATAAAATTTTATTCTGACGACAACAAATTTTGTAGACAAATTTCTATGTCGTATTTATTTAAACAAGTTATAACAAGATCATAATTTAAAAAATAACTAAAAAATAATGTTTTAGAAATTTGATGTAAAAGTAGTTATCGTTTTTATTAACATGCTTAAGTCTTATGTCATCACATAAAAAAGACGATATTCGAAAGACCGAAATCTAATTTGTATGTAGTCTGCCAGTTAGAAGGCCTTAATTCCGTCCAAATCAATTTAAATCACTAGTCATAGTCTCCTGCTTATGAACACCATTAAAAAACAACAATCGAGAACGATAACTTTGGTTGAAATCATTAATTGTCTGCGAAATTAACACCAATTATAACGGAAGCCTTAAAGGCTCAGAGTCGTCCAATAAATCCATATTAAAATCAATAAACTTATGGGCTGTAATCGATCGAGACATAAGTGCCCGGCATGTCTAATGTGGCCCAGTGCGAACACAAGTCGTGGACCGTTTAAATTCACGTCAAAAACCTCTAAAAACGATTTAATGATCTTCCGAGGCACGATAAAAGTTATTGATGGCTTAGCAATTTTCCTGCCGCCTTTTATTTGTGCTCAGCTGCAGAGGCGCAAAATCGCACAATCGCCGCGCCAAATTTCCTTGCGAAATTTCGCACTGGTCTGCACTGCGCCGAGTGCGTGGAGTACTTCGAATGTTATCAAATCAGAGCTCGGGCGTGCGCCATGTCTGAGGAGGCCATCTCGTCTCAAGAAGGCCAGGCAGATCATTCCATGATGGAAGACGCACTGGGCGGTGACTCGTCTTGCTGCGGCCATTCGGAGAGCGGCTTAGCAAACATGCTACGTCTTTCGGCCGAGATGCTATCAGCAACATGGTGCTGCTCTGAACTTGGTAGAAGTGATACGTATCTTAAAGTAAATAAATATATTTTTTCACAAACGATTGCTCTAAAATTCAATATGTACTAAAGAAATTCGTAAACAATTTATATCCGTTCTTAGTATTACAACAGCAGTTTAAAAAAATAAATTACTCTTAATACACAATCTTGATTAGCAATTGCTTTGCTATTGCTTTGTAATAGGTAAGTGGTTAAATCGAATTTTTGGATTTTAATTTGATGGTAAAAATACCCAATTTAGGAAAATAATGCTTTTTTAAATAAAGTTCTTGTTTTAATAAAAAACAAGAAAAAGAAATCCAGAAATCTGGTTTCTGATCTTGTTTCTAAAGCTTATCTCCTATCTTCTATCTTCAACACTACAAAGTCTTTCTAATATAATTTTACATTCTAGCTAAAGGCACAAGTTTTAATTTCAGCCATTAACAGATTTTATGATATGTTAAAAAAAAAGGTTAAGGATTTTGGACTTTGTGATCCAAAGTTTTTTGATGATTAACAGACTTTCAATGATTTTATTTAACTGGCAGACTTTAACAACTCGAAGAATGTCCACTGGCCTGCGATTGATTTATCATTGGCTTAGTGATTGATTTACTAGCACGTGCTATTTTAGAAGTAGTAATTAATTCCAGTGTTATATTACTCATATCTATGGTGATTAATAATTATAAATCATAAATTGATAATCAGAGTAATGAATTATTAAATAATAGACTATAGAAATCGAAGGCATGATTGGAATATAAAATCCAGAGCAATAAAATTGATTCAAATGTAAACATTTCCATCTTAAAGTCGCAATACTGGAAACTAACAAGATCAATGACTTACAGATAAGAATTTTTAATTCCCTTATCGCTGCAAAATTTACTCTACAGTCAAATGGAAAATATTATCAGAGACGAAAGTCTGCAGTTGTGCATTAGGGAGACATTCGCTGATACGATAGCGAAGCAGAATCTCCCCCTGGTGGAAAGAATCCCTTGAATACTACGGTGCTCGTTATAGAGCTCATTTGAACGTAGAAAAATGTCTAACATTTTCCTTAATGGACTTTCCCCGGACCATTTTCGTGTCTGTGATTTGATTAGAACATCCAAAACATCTACTGTTCTCGAAGGCCGTAAATCATGGAATTTATGCATGCACGGCATAGGCACAGCTCCGACAAATATATCAAGAATTTTATGTGATTTTAAAAATCACCACTTCTCCTCCCCATCGTTTAATTTTAGTTCACGAAATCCGGCGTGATATGTCGCCAGTTCGGGCAGTCTGCTTTCCTACGTGATGTGAAGCGTATTTCGGAACTCTCGTAAAAATATCTCCCTAGAATTTATGCATTTGAAATAGTCGACAAGGAAAATATTTGGCCAGGAGCCGTGGGATCGCTTTCACTCCATTTTATGGCCAGAGCGACTCTAGAAAAACGCCGGCCCTGTCCGCTTCGGGCAAGGCAGTAGCAATAATTCGCACTGGCTTTTTTGCTCCATCCCTAACGTATAACTTGCAGGACGCAGAGCCGAAAGGATTCAGTTGGCACAAAAACTGGCCTTTCGAAATTTTATTTATGAGTTCAACCCTTTTTCAGGATTTCGGAGCACAATAGGCAAAATTGCCGTAAAGGGATGACGACGACTTTCCAAAAGTGACCTAGTTTCACTTGACGGCGTTTTTCATTTAAATTAACACAGCGCGTCACGGCTGGGCACAACAATAGTGAACAGGAGGAAAAAATGGAGCATATTGCCCGGAGCCTGCACGTGTGCGTTTCCCGGTACGTGAATGAGTTGGCCGCTTCCCCGCCGGCGAAGTTTTATTGCAATAGACTGAGCCCTTAATTCTGAGAAGGAGAACTTTTTGCACACCGCCCGACTGCTCCGGGAAACTTTATCAATTCCATTTAAGGAGCAAGTTGTAATAAGACCAACTTAGAGGAGAGATTTTTTGCCTCCATTCTTGTTCACTTCTTATTTCCTTTTTATTTTCTTTTGCCTTCTTCGGCGGAATTCAGTTTAATTAAATTTTTGGAATATCTTGCTTTGCACGTCTGATGTGCAGAAAAGTTTTAATGAAAACCAATTTGGACGGAAGTTGAGAGGAGCTCCGTAATTTGGTTCCACTTCTGCTCTGCCTTTCTAATTACTGCGTGCGTACACTTGCTACTTTCGCGATCAAACATAAGACTATGCCGATATTAGGGTTCGGCTCGGATTATTGGATAAGTCATTCTAGCAGCGCATCGTGGATAAGAAACTAAAACAAATTAGGAGCCACCATCAGAACTAGACTGTTACATCGATCGAATTGAGGCAATTGTTTCTCTATTATTAAGGCGGACGAATTTATATGCGCCACTAATTTATGCAAAGTATCGTAATTTAATAGAAATATTAACAAGTATTAAATAATTTTAGGAGCAGGTTGCAGGTTTTGGTTTAGACTTATTTACCTGAAAGATTTAAAATGCATTAAAGAAATATTATATCTGCGAAGGAGATCTAAATTTTCATTTCAAAATTTAAACAGCTCGTAGTCCTCGTACTATTCATAGCGAACTCCTCAAATAATAAGAGATAGGCTAGTCTTTTATTTTCACTTGTCTCCTATCTCTCAGATATCATAATGAAAACATATCTACATGAAAAGTACTTTCATATTTAAATTTAATGCTGGAATGCTCTTGATCTCAGTCACCCTCAACAAGTTTGTTACTTTTTCAAATTTTAATTTTTAATCTCTAAAATACATGGAATAATGTTCCAGTCATGCACTAAACAAATCAGAATTTTTTATGTACTAATTATTTTATAAATAATTTTATTTTATTTTTAAATGAAATTTTTTTTCATGTATGAGATGATATTACATTCAATTCCACAAAATGTAAAATTATTTTAATTCACAATTTCATTGAGAGGTACGATATCTACGGGTTGAATTTAACTAGTAAGGTGTTAATCTAAAACCTGTGCCTTTGGTATTTATTGAGTACGAACTTTTCAAATCCTCTTCGCACCGTTTTTTCATGTTTGCATTAATGAGCTGATGAACAGTAATGAACTGTTAAATGTGGAAAGATGGGGGTATTAAACTATTTTTCCACGGGTTGATTAAGTCAATTGGCCCAGTGTACAAGTAAAGAAAACGAAAAAGGAAAAACTCCTGCATAAAATCTTTATTCTGAAAAACAATTGAATCTCTTCTAGGTCCGACACGACGTCTTCCGTTAAAGTTATGCATGACCTCAGTGCTCCTTATTTTGCCCCTTTTTTATCCAGAGCACACATTTATCCACACATAATCCTGGATCTATTTGGCGACCTACGGCAGAAAGCTTTTTCCCGTGAAGATACGTGATAAGGACGTACACGAAATCTCCCATTTCATGAATATATTTATTTTCTCTCCGGCATTTGAATACATTGGAAGATTGCAGATTGGGAGCAATGTACCGTGAAAGGCACCCATGTGAATATATTTTATCTCTGCACCGGTCCCTTTCCCCATTCGCCTTCTTCTTGGAGAAATAATGCTAAAACATTTTTGTAAGAAGTTGGGTTTTTATTTTATAAATAATCTGATGAGTTTTACGACAAACTGGCGGGATACCAGCATATAACCTATTATTTCTTCAATATTTTTTGCTCTTCTTAAAGATTCGAATTCCAGTTTTTAAAGTTCGAAATAGATTTTCCGAAATTCAAAGTACCATATGAAGTAAAATTCAAGTACGAAAGCACTTCAGTGGACCTTTTAGTTTAGCGGCCCAAGACAAGAGGAAGCTTTAAGAAAAAACAATTAAAAGCACATATTTCATATGATTAGTCAATCGTGGAATCAATGAAAGGTAAACAAAATAAAGTCCTCCGAGGGGAAAAACGTGCACCTTTTCACTCTCCATATTCTTGTGTAAGTTTTTTGTCCTCGGCAATTTCCTTCCCGGTATGACTTGTTTACTTTCGTTGTTATTTGTCTGTAATTCGACTTTATTTTCAATTTTACATAAACAAAAGAGTGAAATGACGCAAACGATAATAGACATGTGAAGTTTTATTGCCTTGCCCCGAGACACGGGCGCTAGAGACGTTCGTCTTGAGGCTTCTTAAGAGGCATGTACAGTTCGCCTGACTGCTCCTCCGATAATTGCATATCAAGGGATATGAGAAGCGAGACAGGCAGGAAATGGCTTCTCGGGATTGTGAATCATGATTCCATCCAACCATAAACAAAATCAATAATTTATCTGGCAATGAGGCATGGGTAGGTGCCGCCAATTGGCGCTCCGTAAAGAGACGTAGGTACTTACATAAGTGTCCTGAGCCGATGCTGTTTGGTTTCAGGATCAGGACCTAGGCGCATTTAAGCAGGCAAACATGGAAACATGGAAAGCAAACACCATGTGAGCCACATATTTTAATCGCCCCAAATAAAAGGAAAACATGTACACTCCATTAATTTTCCAGGCTCGCGTTGTAGGCACACCCAGAGTGAATCGATCACAAGTTTTTGCTGCTTTCTTCACATCCTGTGGAGTGTGCAAGTATAAACTAACGACAACCTTTCTCTCCGGTTAGCATTGGTGTGTTTTTTTAAAAATACCATAAGTGTTCAGTAAATTATTTATGCTTTTCAACCGCTTACATATTTAAACATCTTGCAACAGTAATTCACCGGGGAACGAGGGAATATGCATTTGTTTTAGGGTAGGGTTTCGCGTCAGTCACCGAGGTGGGAACTCTATTTTAATTATATTTGAAAAGATTGTGCTTTATCGCATTGGACGCGAACGATTTCATCCGGTTAGTTTCGTAGTTTTTAGCGTTATTTGTTGTGTTTACCATTTTTGTTTTTCTAAATGAGGAAATATTTCTTCTTCTTTACAGAAGTAAGTAATGAGGATTACTTTAGAGGCGCTTACAAGGTCGGCAGCACTATAATCATACCAAAGGTAAGTAAAAGGTCAACGAGGTCAAGCGCCACTAAACTAATGAACCACATCTTATAAACAAAATATGACCAGTTGGACTCGCCTTCGATTCGAATTTTAATTAACACGGGTGGTTAAGAAAGTCCACTCTTCAATTTGCTTTTTATCAATTCCACCACTTTTGAATATCTTAATTATAAATATAAAACACAGAAATATCAAATGATACTCTAGAACAATATGCTTTTGTATTTTTGTTGTTAAATAAGAATTATATAATTTCGAGAAAGATGAAGAAATTGGATTTCATTAAAAGAGTTTAAGAAAATTTAGAACAAGTACTAGGTAATTCTAGGTATTTTAAAAGAACTATTAGTTGTGTTAAATTCTGTAGAAAATTTCAACTCAATCTATTCGTTAAATTTGTTGGATTTGAAATACAAAAATTTAAAATTTTTATGCAATTAGGCTTACTGAGTAGTCTCCGCCAGAAAATATAATTTCACACTTAATGGCAATGTAAATGTACAGCTTGGAGTTAAATAAATCGGCCGAGGGGATATTTAATGTAAAACGGAAAAAATACATTGTAAGTATTCAACTTAAAAGAATTTGGAAATGTGAAAATTGTACTTTTGATTTTTATATAACTTATTAAATTTATTTTTTAAAGGAATGTTCAAAACATTCTTCTTACTTAGTTGCAAATAAAAAAATTAAAAGAATTTTATTTTCTAGCCATTATCCAAACTTTTGGATTTTTTTTCTAAAGTAGAGATTTAAACAACATTTTTATAAAAATACACTTTCAATAATTATTTGTAATCAGAATATAATTTATTATATTATTATTTTTCAATTATTTTATATAACTGAGTAGTACTTGAACTTTTATACGAAGAAACAAACGCCAGTAGCAAATAAGAAGTATCCGGTAAAGTAGCGCTTGTAAACTGCAAGATCAGAGTAGAATTTTAAATAATTTTAGTCTATTTAGTTGCTGTTAGCGACGTAATCACTAACGTGAACTCTAAAAGCTCCGGACGTAATACACAACATAGGCCTTGATAACTTAGCAACTATGTCATTTTTTAACCTCTATTTTAGGACGTCCAAGAAAACTTATTCACCTGAAAAACGACAAAGCCAATTTCCCTTTTGTTTTGAAATAATATCAAAAAAAGACAAGAGTGTTAGCAATTTGTCGGCATATTTTGTTAATTCAAAGCTCGTCGCATCCACGAAATTATTTCTGGCTAGCCGGCGCAAGCATGTGTCTGCGGTGTTTTTCAAAAATTTAGATTATTTTCGTTTTTTGAAGACACCAACTGGTGCATGGGCCTACGTCTGTACCTCAGCACCGCGAGTGTCTTTAGACACCGAAGAGACTGACATTGAGCGGGGACGCGACCGTCGGCAGACGAATTTTCAAACAGATTTAGAATGGAGGAGCTGCTGACTCGGCCTTTCTGGTTCGTGACGAAATTCCCAAAGCGATGCCAGGCCGCGTCTTGCAGAAGGCAAGTACCCAGCGACCTGCGGACTAAAGGAGGAGAGCACTGCAAGGGCGGACTCCTTTTTTGTTCGTTCCCGGCTTTATTTATTGCTAGATGTACGAAAATATGAAAAAATAAGACGGATTTTGTCGTGCTGCGTGCTTGCTCAAGTGTCCCATGATCCCAAAGAAATACGAAGGCGACCATTTGCTCCAGGGGCCGCGGCAACGCCTCGGAGGCAGCGGCAACGCCTCGGAGGCAGCGGTGTCTGAAGATCGCGCTCGAATTTAATGCACCGGGCGAATAAAATGCATAAAATGCCGCGTGATTACGCGGATGCGATTAAACCTCGTTCCTGGGGCCAGTAGCTCGCAAAAAGCGCACTGTAAATTAATGCAGCGATGGGTAGCAAACTGGTTTTCTTTCCCGACTTCATTGCGATGTACGGAATAAACGCGGAAAAAGAAGAGATTGATGAAAGAAACCGCCAGAGACACGCTGCTGCGAGTGGGACAACTTTGTTGCAAATAATTGCGGCACTAAAATTATTTGTAACCAATTATTATGCGAGAAGCAAGTGTTTTTAGCATTTTTTTATCTTGTAATTTATCCATTAAGATGATCTTGCGCCTCGCTTGTGTAAAGTTAATTACACCGAGAGATAAGAAAGCCGTTGCGGGTATTGAAGATCTAGTGTGGTGCTGGCTTGGCCTCTATTTTTTATTTTTCACAATTGTATATTATTTTTTAAAATCTTTGTAAAGATACAAGTTTTATAGTTTATATCCTCTAAGCTACTTTAAGATTAAAATTGCTTGCAAGCAAGTAAAATTAAAAGACAGACATTTTAAAATTCACTATAAAACGTATAGATTAGAACTGTCCTAAATAAAAATTTACTTTATTAGACTTGTTCAGATATCTGATCGGATATAAATTTATATTTAAATAATTTGTCGTGGTTCTGGATACGGGAATACAATCAAACGACGGCCGCACATGACATTGTAGTCATAGTCAGTCACTGAAAATAAAGGAAGATGTAAAACATCCAATTTTTTAATTATTTTAAAATGTATTGTAACATTTATTTTAAACTTTTTAATTTCAGCTCTTCAATCGGGCACATCACGGAAATTTTGGAAGTTCAGCATACGGTATGTAACAGAAGCATTTATATTGGCAATTTTAAAAAGTCATCTTCGAAGCTGTACAAAATATTACCATATAATCTAATATCTAATGCATTAAAATGATCTAACTGCACTACAAAATTGAGTGAAATGAATTGGTAATAATTTCCAACTAAAACATTGAATTTATAAGCCTTTAGGATTTGCATTGTACCTTTTAAGCAATTTTAACTACATATTAACTTAAAGCGAACCCTTTCTGAACAATGAAAATGAAACTATATTATGAAAATAAGCGTAAATTACAAAGAGTATAATGAAGCGCTTATCTGTTTCATTAAAATCTGTACATGGAGTTCGCCTTTCTCCTTCTATAAATAGCAATTTTATAATAATTTGCAAGAATGTTATATCTGTTCCATTTTCGAATCTACCGTCCTTTAAAATTTTATTTAACGCTATCTCATTTAAATAACCATTTTATTAAAAGCCAGAAGGTACTTTTCTTTACTGCATTCTGCATTAAAACGTTGCCGTCCCTCTGCAGCTTCTGAAAGTATATAAATCCGTAATTTATCCACTGTAAGCGACGTATCCTGCAATCCTGTTTTACCACTTACTACTGCATGAGCAAAATCGCAAAACGTTGTAAATTAAGGTGATGAGATCGGAGTCCCTTTGATACGCGGCCAATTAGCACTAACATGGCTGACCACGGAACGCGAAAGGCGTCCTTATCACCTTTTCATTGGCATATCTTGGAAACCGGTCGTCAGCAGAGATGAAATTAATAATCGCCTCTGCGTGCGTGTGTGAGAGCCGGAGAATTAAGACTTTGGCCATTTGAAGCACTAAAGTGGAGGTGGAGGCGGGGCGGGGTTCAATCTCTCAGTGGTCATTTTCAGCCATGACCGGTAATGACCGCAATGCATGCGATGCATGCTCCACGCAAACGGGTAGTTAGCAAGACGTCTGCACTTTGGGGATCCGCGTTAATGGTGCTCCGACTGGACACTTTCCCATTTAACAAACCTTGTGGACGAGAAAACCAATTCTAATGAGAGTGCGCTGACCCCCGTCGATAGCGCCTGAAACAGCATAAAAATATTACTCCGCCCAAAAAAATGGTAGATGAGGACAGAAACTAGATGGCTGAAACGCAAAGATTGCCAGCCAGCACCTCAGGTATCTGGGCAAATGGGAACAAACGTTTCAAAGGTCTGCAGGCGTCTGCGAACAACTCGTGTATCAGAAAAGTACATCTTAATGTGAATATTCATTAGTTCCCCCAGAATGTCTCCGGTTCATTAAACTGCTTCTGTTGCTGCTGTTACTATTTAACTTTATCAGAAAGATAAAACCAAAAATGGCCGAGGTCTCGAGCTCTCCTCTCAGCACACTTCCCATGTGTCCCCTTGCGGAGGTGTTCAACTTTGATTCGTCTTCAAGAGGTGGTCTTTACCTGCCCACCAATTATGCTTTCCATTTCTACTGAAGCCGAGCTTTATTAGCCGAAAGAGGATTCACGGAATTTCTTCTTTTGTCTTAAACTGGGAATTCTCGGATTAACATGAGTCTCTGTATAATTAAACAAGATTTAAAGGAATAAAAATGGCCTTTCAGAAATTTGGGGTTTAAGCACATATCATGGAGCAACGAATGAAATTTGATTAAAATTCTCTTCGCTGGTGGTCCGTTTTGAATTTCTTATCAGAACATTAAGGTAAAACACATTTTTAATAAAAGTATTTTAAAATAAAATACATTCGAATATTATGCGAAGTTAATTATTTCAAAAAAAACTTTTGCTCAAGTTAAAATAAGGTCTGAAATGAATTCTTCCGGATTTCTTTCTCATTTTCATGATTATTTCTTGATAGGGAAGAATTATATCAAAATAGAGTGAAACAAAACTGCAAAAAAATCATTAAAGTGAAGTTTAACTCTGTTGATATTTTAATGGTCCCATGTCTCGTATTATATAATTTTAATATGAAATAAATAATAATTTTATAAACTTGCTTACATTTTCAGAAATTCATCACAATAGATTCTAATACCAAACTGGTCTGTAGAACTAATTTTTATTTTTATTTACTAATTTTTAAATTATGGCCTTACTTAAGATAACGCTTAGAACTCTTGCTACCCAGTTAACCAATAAATAAAAGAAACCATAAAAATCTTAGGAAGCAAGGCAGATTAAACACATAAATTTAGAATGCAAAAAAGAGCTAAAATAAATTTAAATTGTAAATTTGAATCGTTAGATTTTCGAAACAAAAACTCGAGTTTATCTCTAAGCCTACCTTACTCACACATAAAGCCATAAAGTTTTTTTAGCATGCAAATCAAATCTTTACGAGTGGTAAGAATCTTAAACTCTCTTTTTTAGGCCTCAAACTGTATGCCTAGCGCTAAATCTATCTACTGCTCTGATAGTTAAATTATAGCCAAATGTGGTATGTAAAAGGGCGAACATGTAACGATTGAGTAGTTTTGCATCTTGCATAAATAATGGCTACTGTTAGAAGTGATACGGTAGCGAAAACCATTTGGTACAAAATATGGCAGGGTTAAAATTTGTACAAGATGGGTGTTTGGAAAGATGCAAAGTCTTAGTAAAAATTGTACCTGTCTTATTTAGGATAGCCGTCGAAGGGTATTAATTAATTTTGAAAGCAGTGAAAATCGCCGATTCCATTGATCGAGTGTATAAGTTTCTAATTCTGTACTGCTTGCCAACCCTTATCACCAGAAATCATCCCACTTACTGGGCATTAATTAATTAAGTGAATGCGGTCAAATTCGCCAGGAGTCACGTAAGGACACACGTCTTACCAATGAGGTATATAAATAAAATCGGAGAAGTAAGAGCCACCGCTGTCGCAATCTATTTAATGTCCTTTCGCCGTATCTGGCACGAAGCGACAGTTTTGAACAGATGTGACACACCCTTCGGCAAATTCGCTGAAAATCCTCCGCAGATGACGCTGGCCTCACACGGGAGGCAAAAAACGTGAGATTTTCTAAATCAATACGCGTTAAAGAAGGAAATGTTATTCGAAAAAAACCCAAGTGCTCCAGTGGTAGACCAATAAAATGGTAACAAATCCATGCGCCATTTGTGAACATCAAGAGTGAAAAATGCGAAAAGCGCGAGGGTGGATAATGCACTGTCTAGAGAAGCGTACAAAGTTTGAAAAGAAATTTAGCCCCGGGGGAGAAGCCCCTCAACTTCGGATATTACAAGGAAAAGTATTCCCTGAAAAATTTTCCTCTGCGCTCGTATGTACCCGCCATTTCGCTGTGTTCTATTTTCGGTCGGTTTTTCTTGTAATGGAAAGTAATGATGATCCAAGCAACCCTTGTTCCTTATTGAGAGGCTCAAAATAGAAATGGGGCGTTCGTACACCGAGCTGAAAGAGCTGACAGCGATTTTAGTTGTTCTGAAGAATGAGAAAGTAGAATTTGAGATGGCTCCAACACGAAACCGTTTAAGGTCTTGTGGATAATGGGAATTATATTTGAGGACAGGTTTGTCCACCATTCAGCTTTGTAATCTGGACTTAGATTTTATCTTAAGAAATTCACGGCAGCCATTTCAAGGCTGATTAGAGGCAAAGAAAAATAAGATTAAGAAATCAACCGGGCTCTTTTCGGTCTCGGGTTACTCAGTCGATTTGACTTGTATATTAGTCTGAGAATTCGTTTTGGTTATCATCGGCACCTTCAAATCGCCTGCCTCAGCTGCAGGATCCCGGAATCTTTGGACCAGCACCAGGCAAATGAAGGTCCGAAGAACTCTAGTCGTGTTATTGCAGTCGTAGATATACGAAGGTACGCGGCTCGGAGAAATAAATTATGATTTCCCTTTGATACCGACTGAGAAGGAATTTTCGGGTTTATCTATCCACCATTGAACACATCTAAGAACCTCAGGCGGCATAAGAATGTTTTATACCGGAGATAAGGTGCAGATGCGGATAAAGAGCAAATGAAGACACGAAGAGGTATCCAATGAGAACCTAAGACAGATGCCCGCCTATGACTAGCATAAAAAAATGTATAATTTTCTGTTAAAATGAATAAATTTCGTTTTTTCTGGCATTCACACCGTCATCCGTACAGTCTGCTTTAATTTCCATAAATTTCCAAAGCCGTGAGACGGTTGGTTATTTCAGGCACCCAATGACTACGGCGCAGTGTCGAGAGATAGATGATGTTATCGCGCCATCGGGTATCGACCGACGACAACGACAAAGATTTATGGAAAAATTATTTTAATGTACAAAACATGAATGCAACTCAGTCTGATTAAGCCATTGACGCCGGGAGGCGACTTGAATATTTATAAAACTCCCAGACCCGCTCGGCGCTCGTGTTCGACCTGAGGACAGACGTGCGTCGTCAGACGAGCTCTTTTAATTTTTCTTATGTCTTGCTGACTTTTTTCCTTTTTTTGAAGAAACGTAGACTTCTTTAAACTTTTCAGGCGCAACAAATAACTACATGCAGCTCCCCCATAGGAGGTGATAGGGGCCCATTGGGGAAATTCTTAAAAATGCATGTCT
The DNA here is from genome assembly GCA_001932985.1 of Proctacanthus coquilletti. NCBI lineage: Eukaryota > Metazoa > Arthropoda > Insecta > Diptera > Asilidae > Proctacanthus > Proctacanthus coquilletti. Next base: position 346,347 of record MNCL01000012.1, read on the forward strand.
TGAAAATTCGATACTGAAAAAGAAGTCGAGACCAGATATGACTTAAGCGTTAGAGTTCAATTGAAAACTGAATTTTAGACCCAATGGAATTTATGGTAACATTCCCCTTTATACTTCAATTAGCTTCTTGGATGGAATTGTTATTAGATCTGGCTGTTTGCTCGAATGCGATTCCAAAAACAATTAAAATGCTTACGTTCTTAAGGCTGTCATAAACGTACTCCATTAATTCAAAATAAATAAGTTCAACTAAAATTGCCTGCCATTTTTAACTAGAATCCACTTGAACTGAATTTTCAAGTGTTTCAAGAAACCAGACGGAGCCCAATAGCGTCTGTTTCTCTTCGAACATAAATTTTGACCGTCATCAATGAGAGTTCCTTCACGAGTGGAAGCCTCTTGCCCGCAAAGTCCAACGTAAATTAAAACATTACAGCCTATGCGGGATAAATACAATTGAGAGTGACCTCTTCCCAAAAAAAGCCCTATATCCACCGGCTTTATTATTTTTTGTGTACTTTTTTTAATGGCTGTGTGTTTGCGGTGAACACCTACAGTCAGTCGGATGGTTTTCTAGATATAGGCGTCGTTGTGCAGAGTGTAGCAAATCGGAAGTTTAAGAGGTGATAAAACGTCGCAATAAAAACGCCGAATGACATGTTAAATCAATCGCTGGAATAAAATGCCACTTTCGTTATACTAAGCGCACATATAAAGGAATTATGTTAGGCAAAGCAGGTGGTCACTAGATGGGTGAAGATCAAGTGGCTTTTTGTCCTTTCATACAAGGTTTCGAAAAAGAAGAAAAAGATCCTAAATTTGAATAAAATAGCGATTAAAGTGATTAAATCGCTCATTTTACATTTTTATTATTAGTTTTATTTTAATTTTTATTTCCATGACATGCAATGAACTGTGTTTTAACATTGTTTTTTTAAATCGCTAAAGATTAATAATATTATAATTTTTACTATAGGAACAGCATTTAAAACACAAATAGGAGTCAGAAAATTGTTAAAATTCTACGGCTCGCTGAAATATTTCCTTTTTTCTAAGACGTATAAATCAATCGATAAGTTTCGTATAAAGTTCTAAACTTAAACTAAATTTTACTTTATTATAGAATAATATTGACTACATTTGGTGTAGAGTGAAAAAAACATGAATACAAATCATTAAAATTTTGAAAATTCTTAAATTTTGAAATGCTTTTGATTAAGGTGATCCGAATTGAATGGGCGCTAAAAACACAAAAAAGAAGACAGAGCCATATCGAAATTCCAGACGCACAAGACTAATAAATACCTATAAATATTTTAACAGGTGTTGACGTGAATTCATTGGCAATAAATCTTAAATTTTTTTTTTTTTTCGCACTACATCTTGAGATTTTCCGTTTCAACGATATGAAAAGAACAAAACCCAAAGACGAATAATGAGTCTAGAAGCAATAATTTTCACACATTCAGAATTCAAATCTAGCAACGTCTGTACGCGTCCGGATCCATAAACCTAAGAAAAGCATGGCACTCTATGCCACCACACACTACACGAATAATTGACTGTTCATGACACTATTTATTGGCCATATAAAACTTTGACGATCATCCGAAAGCGAAAGCTAAAATAAAAGTGAAATTTTCTGCTACTGATTTTTTTCTGTTCTTCCGGGGGCTATTTTGTGCCTGATATTTTGTAATCAGTTAATGGTTATGTTCCCTCAATTTAATGACCAAAACAATAACAAGCGAATGGCACGAGAATATAAAAAAATTCTTTTAATGTGTTCTGATCTCGCCCGAAGCCGTATAAAGAGCCGCGCTGGGAGAGCTAAAGTTTTGAGTGAAAACATTAAAATTGCATAATAAAGTGTAGCTAAATGAACATTACGTGACATAAAAACAGTATAGAAGTGCACCGATATGTACTGTACCTATGCAGGTGAATGGGAATGGCGAATAGAGGAATTGATTGTTGAAAGCAAATATTTCTTTTTTACAACGACTCATTGAAAAGGAGCATGCAAGCTACAGATTTTTCGATAAAATAACACTGAAATTAAATATTAATTGGCTACGCAGACATAACAAACACAATTGTTAACGAAGAAGAAACATTTCGAATTAAACACGAATAAGAATTTATTCCATATTTGAACTAGATATTCAAAAAAATGGTTTAAAGTTGATCTCTTGTAAGAGAAATTGAGAAGTAAGATCTTTTGTGAAAGAAATTGAGCCTATTGTGCAGAGTGATGGTCATAGTATTTTTTGTTTTGTACTGGGAGAATTCTGAGTTTATTAGGCAGAACAACATAACAATATCTATGATATGGAAGTGAAGGCCGTACATCTGGGAGCAAAAGATATTTTCTAAGCCATACTTTGAAAAATTTAATTATCTTCAAATGCAAAGGCGCAATATAGTTCTTTTAACCAATAATAAATTCCTTTTTTCTAAATTCAGTACTAAGCGATGCTTTTTGTTTATTTAAATAAAAGATAATGCTGCTGTCCTTAAAAAAACCGAATAATTTTGTTAGTTTTTTAAAATGGTTTAATAAAAATTTAAAGAAGAAGTCTTAAAGCTTCAAACGTAATTTTAGAATAAATTATACTTTTAAATAGTATCAAACAAAAAGAGTTAAACTTGAAGCAAGATTTTTAACTTTTTCAACGTTGAAAATGAATTGGAATTTTTGTAGATCTAAAATCAGGGAGAAAATTCATTACTTTTTCAGATCTTTGCGCTACACAATGAGACACCCTTGTCGCATTCGGTGTCCCAGAGTCATTATGACAGCCATAAAATCCGAATTTCGTCCTTTTCCCTTTTTTTCGTCTTGAGGAGCGTTTCCTCCGAATGATAACACGGGCTGGAAGGTAGTTAGGCTGTGGCATATTGTGAGAGGCAGAAAAATACGCACAGTAGCACCAATATCACTCAAGAAAGAACTCTTATCAAGGCAACAACCCCTTTCGTGTACCTCTTGCACCTCCGCCCCTCGGCGGTGCTTGGCGTGCTCAGCATTTTTTAAGACAAGCCAGAAACAATCTTAAAAAATAGAGAAGACGGAAGGGGCAGACGTTTGCACACTAATGTGATATAAGAGGCAGAGGCCCGGGGCAGAATATAGTTTTATTTACTGCTACCTATTTGCTGTGTACATACTATACGTATATTGGCCAAGAGAAAAACTCTTCCTTTCCTTTTGGCGGTTGTCTGTTTTTTATGCTTCGAAGGATAGGTACGGTGCAGCCAGGAAACGTGAGCAAGTTATGTAATCGGCCGGTTGGATGAAAAGAAAGTTTCTCATTATTTTCTTGATGACTTTATTACTTTCGAGCCAAGAGAAAAAAGGGACGGTTCCCTTTGTTGATGGAGATTAGGGTTGAATTGTGTAAGGTGATGGGTCTCACTTGAAATTCTTTTATTAATCGCCCATGCGGGAAATAATATAATTTGCTTTCTGGCGGCCTGCGATAGTTTGCAGATCTGTTCAAGAGGGAAAACGGTACTTACGATTGTTGTCGAATTAGCAATTAATTTTCATTTAAGCGGAAAATTGGTGTCAAACAAGTTTTTTCGTTTTCATTACTCGCATTTTTTGTTGTTAAAACGCTCGGTCTGACCGAGGTAGTCAGGATGCCCGATTTGTGTTGTCGAATCTCGTCACCAGATGGAGGATTCGTTGTATCTCGGTATTCGGTCCGGAGTGCGACTCAGAAGCGCCCATGCGCGGCTTGAAGCGGGTCCACATGCACACAATGAAAGTAAAAGTCCGCCTCGCGAGTCGCGGCTCCTATTCCTACATGTATATAACTGTATAATCGCGACGGCTCTTTAGGTGTGTTTCTCGTATGCTGCTCTCTCGGCGGAGAAGTGTGGAGCTAGTGTGGCCTACGGTTCACATGCATATCTCACCTCTAGCTTCTAGACTCTAGATTTCCTAGCTCTATCTCGGCGTATCAAGAAAGCCGCTCGCCTCTTCTTTTTTGCTTCTTGGGAGCCGGGCAAGTGTCGGGATAAGATTCGTACTGAGATCAAAATAAGAAAAGCGGCCGGGGCAGATACGTGTGCGCTTCTTGGTGTGCTCTGACCGATTCTCTGCATGTACACACTCCCACACACTCCGCGAGGCGGGAGTTTGAACGGCGAAAAAGGAACGTTCTGCTCTGGGAAATCGTCGTTTTTCTCAGGGAAAAAATAATCCGTCTATAGCAACACAGAACGGATCGAGATTCTTGAGTGAACCTTGCGTTCGACCGAGTACAGGAACAGCGGCCGAAGAGAACAAGAGAGCGCGGGACTAACAAAAACAAAACCCGCGAGGCGATATACTCAAGGTTTCCAGGTTCTTCGGATGTGTTTTTTATCTTTCTTCTTCTTCTTCTTCGTGTGTTATAACACCGACGGAGATCTTTTGCTTAAAAGTCAGTCAGGCCGGAGTAAATGACACATGTAGGAACAAGAAAGGGAAAATACGAAAAATCTGTTTTCAGTGTAAATTCAGACTTCGCGGAACACGGACGTACGAAACGTTGGTCGTTGTTTTTCTATTTTTTTCTGTATATTGAAGAACAGCAGTATCATCAAATAATATTCTACGATGACGTGATTAACTTACCTGATTTTTGGAAAAATGCACTATCGATAAAATTTTCCTGAAAAAAAATTAATGGTTTGCGTTGCACTTTATGGGCGAACTACTGGCGAAATTTCCGTAAGGAAAAATAATTTACTTTTTCGTTTTGCGAAAGACGAAGAAAAGTCGAATTTCTAAGTGCAGTGAAAACAATAAAAGAAAATACGTATTAGTTATAAATATTTTTGAGTATATTTTTAATCATCTGTTCTGTGTTCGTCGCTGTTTGTTATCGTTGTATCGTACTTATCGCGGTTCTATCTAGTGCTGTCTGTTAGTTAGCCAAGATTAAATAAACGAGTAGAACAAAATGCAGGAACCCGTCTGTGGGCATGAGAAGCTGCTCGGCCCCTAGAACTATTATTAGCAACAAAAGCGGCCAGAGAATTGTTGCCTAAAGCTGCATCGAGTGCAACCTTTGGACGAGTACGACTGGGCCGACCCACCTCGTCAGGAGATACTTGTGAAAGTACAGCCTGAAAGTGCTCCGAAGGGAAAAATTAATTACGAACTTCCTTGTAAATAGCTACAGAACTCTTGAGCGAACGAAATTAGTGCAATAAAAGTTCTTTAAGAATATTTTGTACAGCTTTAGACGACTTATTTGAATTCTTTGTTACTGCTAGATTTAGTATTGTTATGACCAAGTACTAAATGAAAGTGTTTTCGTTTCTTCCACATTATTTGCGCTCCTGCTGTTGATCATCCTCTGAACTCACCTCCAATCTGTGAAATAATAAAATTTAATAAAAATTTGAAAAAAATTGACTTGGCACGTGGTTGACCTGTTTTTGTGTTGAACTATTAAAAACTGAAAAAAACGTTGCGCCGAAAATCATATGACTGCACCCGCGCACCTGTGCAAAAAAACCAACCGTACGAAACAAATTCAAAATCAAAACATAATCGTGCTGTTCAAAAAATTTCTAACCGTGTAACGCCGATTAAAATATATCGCCGAAAAAATCAACGAATCCCACCACTACACCTACAACGGCCCTCGCATGCGAATATTATGATTATTGCAACGTGCCTGGCTCGTCTCGCGGATTTTTGATCAATCAAACACACGTCGCTCCGCGCGCTCTTTGATTTAATCTAACGAATAAAACCCAAAAAACCGACAACGAAAAACTAAACAAACCCGTGTCGTGTTGGTCGTGCCGTGTGTGCCGACATGCTCATGGTGTGCATAAATCCGCGGCTCTGTGTTGAATCGTGCCCCGCCGAACACATCTCCGCCTCTCGTCCGGACGAACGCGTATCGTTTCGCCGGCAAATTAAATGAAAAACCCGACGTGGTTGTGTGTGTGGACTGGAATATAAACATTCGCTCTCCGAAATCGTGGGTGTATGCATACGTGCATACGGACACGGAACTCCTCATCTCATATGGTTCTTGCATGGGCTACGGAAACACCTGATTTCCTCTGAACAACAAAAATCGCAAAATTCCGAAAAACACTTGTGTTCCCTCAACTATTTCAATTGTTCTTGGTGTCGCGAAAAACATTGTTTTGAAATCATAAATCGTTTCATGTCTCGTGTGCAATGCACTTGGATTTTTGCATGAAACCACCTCGACACAATTCCCGAAAATCAACAAAAATTTTCGTAATCTTCTAAAATACGCAAAATTTGTTGCGATAAAAAACGACAACAAAACACCGGGAAAAATCGCCGAAAACGGACATTTAAAAAAACCTTAATTTTAATTTAATTTTTTTTTTCGTGCGTGTGTTGGTATATAAAAACTACCAAAATAACCGTAATTATTCCACCCCTCCCCCAAACAACCATCCCGCTGGCGTGCGCTCTTTACGACCCCCACGATGTCTCGGCAGGGTCGCACGCCACTGCCGGGGCCTGGTGGGGGCAACATCATCATCATCATCATCCTCATACGCAACTCTCGGCGCAACAAACGACTCCGACACATTCCACATCGGCCATGTATGAAGATACAGCAGCAGCGGCAGCGGCAGCAGCAGCGGCAGTCGTGCACCAGCAGCAGCAGCACCACCAGCAACAGCAGGCCGCGCAGCAGCAGCCGGTCCAGGGGAGCCACAGTCCGCCGACGGGCAGCATCCAGCAGCAGCAGCAGGCCGCGAGCAACCACGTCGTGCCGCAGCCGCAGACGAACGGGCAGGCGGCCGCGAGCAGCGTGCAACAGCAGCAGAGCACAGTGGCGTCGGGTCAGACTCAGATTGTGGCGCCCTCGACGGCGAGCGAGTCCCCAGCCAGCGTCAGTTCGCAGCCCGCAGGTAAGCCGCGGTGCCGCCGCACCTTCCCCTGCCGCTGTGAGCGCGATCCTACCGCACTAACGTGTAGAAATGTCACTCATTGCAGGTCCTCTGCACATACCGGCGAAGAGGCCGGGGTTCGACACCGATCCATCTGTAATTAGACACCCGCACCCCTGGGGTTACGAAGCCGGCTTTGAATCCCAGTACCATCCGCATTCGCAATACTACCTAGAGAGAGACCGCAAGCCACCCGCCGTCTACTACGGCTACCCGGACACCCAGTTCACCCAGGTAGGTGCAAGTCAACCCCCTGCGCTCTGCGCGCCCTTAATGAAGTCATTATGTAACAAAATGCACCCTGCCCTGGATCACTATGCTGCTAAATATCAGGCTGTTCAGCACCGCCAAAATAAAAAGCAATTAAAATGACTTATCCTAAACAATTTTGAGGCAAGAAAATTTAGAGTCCCAAAAAAAGAGATAAAAGGAATATTTTTACATCTTCCTCTTAATTATGATTACATCACTAATTATCCGCAAAATGTTAATTAACTAAGTTTGAAAATCACTAAAATCTCCGGCTCATTTTGTTTTCTTACGCAATGAGGAAACTGAATTTACGAAAATTTTTGGCCTGCTCCTCCTCTTGCTAAAATTATTTATCTCATAAATTGTACACACGCCAAATTTTAGGCCTAATAATAAAAAAGGATGTGAAATAGCATTTCCAAAAATTTTGTATAACGAAATCATTTGAACTAAAGTGTTCCACCATAATAATTAATAAATTCGAGTTTGGAGATGAAATAACCCTTTTAATGTTGAATGATATTAAGTGTTGATTTTACGCATCGCTTTCAAATCCAGTTCACCTAACAATAGTGCTATTTTCGGGGCAATCTATAAGCGAATAATTTTCAAAAATTGTGGGGCAGAATCTTATTATCGTATATTAAAAAATTGAAAAAAATGAATGAAATTGACCTATGGCAATGATGATTACGATTTTTGTTATGCCTTCTGCAAATTATAATTTTTAATTATTTGTAAACAATTTTGAGCTCATAAAATCCTGTGTTTGCATTTGGTAAGTATCCGAAAATTAAAGTAATATTTCTGAAAATAGTTTATCTTTTTTTCCAGAAGGCATAAGAAGCAGACATATTTTATACTTGTTTATTTCATCTGATTAAAATGTGAATTAAATTAAAAGCTCTTTTTAAATGTATTTTTAAAATAGCATGTCCAGTTAGCCATTTTTAAAAGGCCATATAAGTCCAAACTGTTTATTCTGGAATTTACAATGCAAAACTTAGCTGCAATTCGGTCTCACGTCGGCTAAGCGTATTCGTTGCCTAAACTGGAAGATTCAAAAATGCATATTTTTGTTGATTAGCGATCAAAACTAAGCCTCTTCCATTAATATGCAATAGGCGGAAGTGAGCCATTGCGTAGGCAATTTATTCAGCTCTGTTTTTGCCCCGTAATCTGCACTAATCTCTTGTCTTCTTGATCGCGTGGTTATTTCCTGTTTCCTTAATTGTGGAAAGACGGTACCGCCATTTTTGAAACCAGTTTCCTGTTTTTATTCAGACAACAGGCTCAACTGGTTGAACAAAGAAGCTCTCAGTTATTCGTGGCTCCTCCTCGTTCCCCATTATCTCGGATCGAAACGATCTCAAAGGCAGTGGCCCAAACCTGATAGCTATTTCTTCTGCGATCTATTCTTCTCCGATCGGTTCAATTTCCAGGCTTGCTGTAAGATTTGAGCTCTATCAAAAATGTCAAGTGAAAGCGTTGCTTTGTTTCAGAATTTTAAGTGTTATTTTGTTGCAATTTGAATTTTTAAAATAATTGTGCTACAGATACCGTTTAAATTTTTCGTAGCTGTAATAAATTTAATATTTCAAAACAAATCTTAAAAGAGAAAATTCAGCTAAAGTCGTAAACTTTTTGAGTTGATGAGTTTAAAAATTTTATGAATTTTAAAAACATTTTTTACAAATTATTTTTTATATATGAACTAAAATAACATGAAATTATGTAACTGATCAAAATTTGGATATATTTTTGGGTTGGAGGAAAAAAATAAACATCGGTTGTTACCTAAAATTTCATAATTTTCTTTTCGACGCACATTTTTGAAAGACATAGCATATAATAATAAGAACAGTAATCAGATGATAGTGAAGTAATAGAGAAGAATCTGCCGAAAATTCATGCCTATAAACAATGGAAAAATATTTGTTTTATTAAAACGTTCATGTACTTTAATATTTTTTAAATAAACAAGATATAAATAAGCGTTAATTGCTTTTAAAGTAGCTCTGATTTTATGTGACTTGAAGTACAAGTTCTAGCTCGGTGTAAAGACTAAAAAAAAATTTGTCAGTTAGTGCACTCCAAAAATGTGAATTAACCTGAATGCAGACATCAGAAACCTTTCCCGAGAAGTCTCATTTGTGACCAATAATTTTTGTTGAACTGGAAATCAGCAATTTTAATTGAAATTTTAAAAACCTTAATTTGCCAAGAACAAATCTTTAAAGAGGCATGAGTTTTCAAACGAGGAGTGTTTAAAACTGCAACTTCCGAGACAAATTTTATGTCGTACATAAATAGGTTTATAAAAAGAAGTCAATAAATTAACATCTCGTAGTACGTCTGAAATACACAAAGTTGCCTAATTAACTTGCACTCTAGGGAAATTTATACGATATGCTAATTTATTTGAAATAAATGTCTTAAAGCGATGGAATGCAACCAATTAAATTTTCATTAACAATTGCTCATAAAATGTGTTCACAAACTGTCCCGCAAATGAGAGTTTTCACTTAAGTCGGCAGCCAAAAAGATTTGCATAAGAAAACAAGGTAGGTGGGCATGAAGTAACTCCGGGCTGACGACGGTGTTCATCGTCACTCCTGGTCGTGCGAATTTTTAATGGGCCGGCACACATCAAACAGATGTGATGTGGATGTTAATAGAATGGAAATAGGTTCATGTCGCGCAGAGAGGGCCACCAGCTTTGTTTCATTTATTTTCATCTTGTTACTGATCCACGAATACACGAGTTTTATAACAGCTCATTTGATGTCTCTTGTCACAGTTTTAAAAACATTCCTGCAGATTAAATAGTGATGTAAAACAACGTGCAAAATGGACACTATTTTTAGTTGTTTCGCAGAATTTAGGAGGAAGATGTAAAAATGCAACAAATCTTTAATATTTTAGTTTTACGTAACATTGAAAGAAGGCATTATGCAATTTTGATTAATTTTTTTAGGAAGAGTTTGTACTGAAAATTCGAATAAGCGCTGGTCCTGTTAGCTAAATCTGTGATTTACTGATTTACTACTGATTTAAAAAGATTTCGTGAATTAAAGTAACGTTTTTAAGCTAAAATTTGTGATTCGTGCCATTATATTATATTTAAGAGCCATTGATCCACAATTTTATGCTCGTTTTCGAATCTGTAAAAATTTTTTGGCTGTGTTTTATATATAGCGCAGTTTTCTTTGTAAATAAGTTTGCAGCGTTTTTATTATCAAGCTTATTATTCGTAATCACGCTATTACATTTTTTCTAATATACTGCGATTTATACACCATGAAAATTTCATTTCACACGTACGTCTACAATTTAATCAAATCCTGCTTTCCTCCCAATTGTCAATATTTTCACAGTCGTATTTAATTATGATATGCATATTCCATTAAACGCAATAATTTTGTAACAAGAGTTCGGATGATTTACGCCATACTTAATATGTTAATTGACTACTGTTCATTGATTTAACACCAGTGCAATTTACTGCTGATATTAACATGCAAATCGAAATGGATGCGGTCACCGTATCGAAAATTTTAATTAAGAAGTGGATATTCGTGGCATTATATCTCGCGTAAAATATTTTCCTAATTATTTGTCATGGCATTTTTCCTTTTCTGTGATTTTGCAGCCCTACTGGAACTACCGAGAGCAGACATCGTACCTGGCGGACGACAGGCACACAGCTCGCCAATCTGTCGAAGGTGCATCACAGTCCAGTTATGAGACCACAGGCTATACATCATCCGGCCTGAGATCATACGCTAACGATGCCTATTCTACAGCTGGTAAGTCACAGCTCCTTTATCAGTCTTCATCACTTAATAAATTATGCGAATAAAGTAGTTCAATAACACTAAACCTATTTCCGTATTCTGTTCAAAATCAACGTTCTCCGTCGTTATCGCAGCCAATGGGTTAAGAGTGTGTCGACTTTATTGTCAAGTTCTTGGTCGCGCACCAATATCATTGTTTACCATCTTAAAAATTGTAACGACGCTCTCTGAAGTTTATTTGGTGATTAAACGCACATAAAATTAACGACGCGTTTTATTGTAATGTCATGGGAACATGACTTGCTTTATTGATGTATTACAGAAGTAAACATGGGATTTCACCCGTTTTTTTCAACTAAGTGAGATCAAAAATTATAATTTTATAGAATTTTTAGAATACATAATTTAATTAGTTTTAAAAAAGAGTCATTGCAAAATGAAATTAGAGCAATTGCGATCGTTATAAGACTTATTGTACTCGTCGCAAATTTGCATGCTATGTCGAACATTTATAGAAATTTCAAATATTTATTCGTATGTCCATAATTTAAATAATGTATTTAATGTAAATTAATCGTTTTTGGAAAGTCTTGGTAGCTGATATTTCATGTCAGTACAATTTAGCTATACGTAAAGGCTCGAACATTGGACGTGAAAAAAAAATAAAATAAAAATAAATTACATAAGAATACATCGTACAGAGCAGTGTGCAAGTGTAAAATTTAAGTTTAAACCTCAACAGAAGAAGTAACATAGGTAGAGTTTTTATAAGCCAAAAACGTAAAATAATAGATGCCCTTTATTGTAATGTTTATATAAAAACAAGCGTAATCTTTAGTGTACAATACATACATATATAAATTTTTAACAAGTTGACTCAGCGTATGGGTCATGAAAATTTAAACTTTGAAATCAACGAGCCGGAGATATATGCCAGCGAAATAATTTTTTTTTTTCTTAAATACAAATAGTTATAATTGGAATATTTACATACATCGAACTGGAAATTGTTTTATAAGTTAATTTTTGTAAAATATCAATTTGACCTTGCCTCAAAATCGGAATTCGTGGAATATAGAGATGGAAAAAAAAGCATAATATATAAAAACAAAATTGAAGATTTAGTGGAATACCGTAAAATGTCTTCAAAAAATTGCATCAAAATCGATTTAGCCGATTTGGAGAAAATATAACAACAGAGCCCTTTATTAAAATTTAAAGTGCATATTTAAAAAACACATAAATTCTACGAAATATGTAACATAAGTTCGTCATCACTTTTCAGTCAAAGAAATTATTAAAAGTGATTGCGTAGTATTAATTTAATGGTAGAAAAAAATAATAGCTCATGTTTTTGCTCTGTTACAATAGCCACATTGAGAACTATTGTATTTAAAACAATGCCTTCTAACACAATCTTCAACAAGTCCGCCTTCACCTGATTTTGCTACCCAAAAAACTAGAAGAGCAATATCGCTCTATAATTGCGTGCCTAGAGTAGGTTCCATTTACCTTGATCTAAATAAATACTACTGGTAACAAATGATTAATTTGCATACATCATAATATCTACAGAGGTTCTATAATAGTAATGATTCAGTCTTAAGTTCAGCATGTAGTTTTGAAGAACGCGAATCATTTAAGGCCAAAAACATCAGATTCTAGTATTTCTTTCGACTCGTGCCTAATTGCCTTCTCTTTTATGAAGCAATAAAACTTGTTGTACTGGCCAACTAAATACATCTATTAAAAACATAAAAGCGATCTTATGTTGGTGAAGTTGATCAGACACTTTTTATAAACATGGATGCAAACGCACGAAGTTTATTTGCACGAAGTCTAATTGATGCGTGGCTGTAGGTTGCATTCTGGGCAGGTTGGAGAAGCCTGGATTGCTCTTGGACTGCTCTAATTATACGAGATGAACTCAACCAGGAGGCAGCAAATCGCCACGAACTAAAAACATTTGCTTTTAAAATAGAAACAAAAGAAACACATCGCTTTAAGTCTGCTCTCTATTCGCTTAACATTTTCTTAACATTCGTACGCGTACATTCAGTGGAATACTCACAGGCAACACGTTAGACCACCTATTTGTAGTTTATACTATTCATAGACGTGTATTTAAATATACATAGGTAATTTAGCCGATAAGATTACGTTTAACTTAGAACGCGTGATCTCGCCTAAAATTTTTCTTTATAATTAGTAGTCGAATGTACTGCTTTGGTTAAATGCTTTTATTTGTCCTATAGTGTACATAAGGGCAGAACTGTAAGTAATCTCATTTTACTATGCCTGGAAAATTGAAATTCATTTCTTAAAATTCGCATTTAAGTACTTAAATTTTAAACAAAATTAAATTTTAAAATAGAAATGTTGAGAAAAATGATATTTATGGCATTATCGAAATATTCTTTTGCTAAAAAATAATACGTGCGAAAAATACATAAGAAAAGTCGTAAAAAAAGAAAATTAATCTATAGTCCAAAAAATCTAGAAATGGAGTTTGTAGCCCGTAAAATGCAGACAAAGTTTTAATCATGCAAAAAGGGTTTACACGTCCTATTTCTCGGTCGTTCTTTCGATCTTTCGCTGGCTAATTTACGCATTTTGCGTTGCTAGTTAGAATTTTATCCTCGAAGGCGTTTAGTTACGTTACCACCGCCAATATTGATATAAACTAAGTTGCAAAGGATGCATTCTTATTGGTGATTCGATTTAAATATTTTGATCCTGGCTTCAGACAAAGCCTAGATTAGATAGCATATATAGATGAGAAATAGTACCAGATTGTATTTCACATTGGTCGAAGTTTATTACGGGCATTATTATGCTAAGAATAATACATAATTTTTTATGCTTTACATAATTGAAACCATGTAGAACCATTCACGCGTTACGAGTGTCCAATTCTGAACAGCTCTCCTTTTTTTCCACGGTTAAGCTCAATGGTCCAGAAACACATACCCATAGTTACAAGCATTTATCGAGTTTCAGCGGCTATTTTCCATAAACGGAATCTCTTATGTGTACGTAAATAGCTTCGAATTTGTAGCTTCATCCTTCCGCAAGTTGCTATCTAATCACAGACCCCGACGACCAACCTACCAAAAAAGGCAGGGGGGAAGATCAGATCTCCAGCACTTCCAGGAAAAACAGACAAACGAGCCGCTCTAGGTTGCGGCTCAATTGACGTCGCCATCCACCAGTTTATTACGCTTGTAGATATGCACGCATTTTCGTGTGAATAATTTTTATTAGGTCGCTCGCACCTTGTTAAAAAAGTGAATTTGTTGTAAAACAATTAAGACCCGGCTGGCGGCCTTGCGCCGTAAATACTGCTCCTTGCCGCGAGTGGTTAATGGACGTCATAAATCAATTCATCTAATCTATGTACGGCGTGCCTCCGGGCGTAATTAATTCGTGCATTTGGACTCCTCCGGCCGGTGCGATACGTACAGGTGCATTGCGTATCGAGGTGATATCTGCCGATGGAAGAGCGAATTTCCAGCTGGTCATACACCGGCAGGATGTACAATATGCCACTGCCGGCGAGCACCACCAGAGCGCCATACGTGCGTGAGGCATTAATGTGTGTAGTAAATAAATATAATGGGGCTCTATAGTAAAATTTTATTGCCATATTATTGCCCAATGAAATACTCGTTAAATTCGCTTTGCCCAGACTGCTCCGCAAGGCGGCGAGATAGGCTGTCTCGCGCGGAGGTTACGACTGGTCAGGGAAAGTATTTCTTTTTCCTCCGTCGTCGACGCTTCTTCTTCTTTGCCTTTTTGGACCTGGCGGGAGGATACACGTGATTTATGCATGTGACCGGCTCTGTATTGACTGGACGCTTCTCGAATTTCGCTTCTCTCTTTTCGAGCCTTGACTAAAATAAGTCACATTTTAATGGGTGATTTGTTTGTTTTTCAAATAAGGTGAAAGCATTGCCGGGTTTTATTCAATTTTTGCTACTATTAAATCATATCAGCTATTTGAGGATGATTTATGGGTTCGTTGATGTCGTCGTTAAGATGATTTTTATAGCCGGTGTAAAATTCTCGTGTTTTTATGTTAATTTCACCTTTTCGTTTGTTTGTGTCGTGCTTTGATTAATTACTGGATATGGTCGAAATGGTTACGCCACTAGGTGTCTTTTATTACTAAATTTTGCAATCTACGGGGAATTTTGTTAAAGTGCATATGTGTATCCTAAATATTGTTAGCTGCCAAGGCCAACATTTTTAACAGTAAGATTTTCTATCTGGAAAGGAATGATAAATGTTGGCAAATCTACAGAAATGTGAATTATACGCAAACTTATTCTTGAAACATTAAAGCACTTTTATAATATTTTTTTGAAGTGTTTCATCTTGCACTTTGTGTTTAATACTGGGAATTTTATTTAGATCCAATTTCCTGATTACACGAAGTTTATCTTTATAAATTTATATTTTTATTTGAACTTTAATCACATAAAAATTAAAAAAAACAGGTTGTGTTCTTTTGGTTGAATAACAGAAAATTGTGCTCTCTTTTTTTATAGGCCCGAGTTTATCAGTTGGTGTTGGTACTGTTGGTTCATGTACACCAACGAACGCTCTAGAATGGACAGGACAAGTAACTGTTCGTAAAAAACGTAAGCCATATTCAAAATATCAAACATTGGAATTAGAAAAGGAGTTCCTCTACAATGCGTACGTATCTAAACAAAAACGGTGGGAGTTGGCGCGAAATTTAAACCTCACTGAGAGACAGGTAAAGAAAACTAAAAAAAACCAAAATCAACCACAAACAAAATACCCTTCTATCAAAATTTCTTATATTATACATTCACACTTGTTTTCTAATTTCAATTTTAATTTTAATAATATTCGCAATAAACACGGAAAGTCGTCAGTCGTTTCAGTTTTTTTTGTTTTAAATAAAAACGCGCACTATGGTCTAGATAGAGATACTAAGCGACACATTTTATATTTTCTTTTAATGGTATAGGTGAAAATTTGGTTCCAAAATCGCCGAATGAAAAACAAGAAGAACTCGCAGCGACAGCAGGCGCAACAAAATAATAATAATAGTTCAAGTAGTAACCATAATCACGGCCAACCATCTCAACCGCACCATAATCCTCACCACATCAATCTAGGGCTAGGAATGACTCACCACGCGCCCAAGATGCACCAGTGACCATTAGAAAACAGCGGCACCATGGGATTCGCGGGATTTTAGAGATTACAAGAATAATTTCGCGCGAGCGGGCACAAAACCCAAATTGTTTCAATAAGTGAGGGTCCCAGACTCCGTCGTAACTTAAAGGATCTTTTGTTTTACCTGTGAAGTTCTATACGCCTTACGTACATACGTACCCTACTTGGACTGGTTTGTATTAAAGGTAAACTCCGTGCGATCCCATGCCGGTGGCGCTAACTTCGAAAACGTATTACAACGTAATAAGAGGAATGTTCTCAGTTTTTTGATTACTTTATAAACAATTATTGAAGCCCACGATGCAAAGTGAGGAGCAGGTTAGAGTCGACTTAATTAGGTAACTTAATTTTCGCGGGGAAGCGTTGTATAACAGTTTAGACGTATATACTCTTAGTTCCTGTGTATATATTAAATATAGTGAGACAGAGAGCGTAAATTAATAATTATTACCTACTTAAAATAAGCAATGTAAGTCGTCAAAATGATTAACTGCAGAGATGTAATTTTAATTACGCGAAAACCGAAGGAGAAAACGAAGCGAAGACACCCACAATTTGATTTCTGTAGATTGTAAAGGTTCTCAAGAAGATGGTATGCAAACGCATGAGAAAAAAATTGTAAAAAAATAAAGGAAATTTAAATTAGTGTCGAAAGAAATGTTCACTCCCCGACGGACGCTTCTCGGCAGTTTGAGGAAACGTCAACATTGTGTGCGTGTAAAGCAACTTAATTCTTCATGAAATGATATTACTTTTTATATATATTTTGTTAATGTTTTTAATTATTTTTATTATAATTTTTTAATAGAGTAGACTATGTTGTATAGGAAATTTTTTTTTGAAAAAAGTGGAATGCAAACAAATTATTAAATAATGTCATTTTTGTTGAATATAATTTCATCGAAATATTTAAAAGTTTTAGTTTTTCTTCACATTTTTATAATATTATTTTTTAAATTTATATTTTGCTTATTTAGAATGTTTTGTGCTGATTTTCTGCTAGAATAAACGTCTTTGAGTACGGTAAGTACAAAATAAGTTATTGCTTTTTGCAAACATGTGAAATATTAAAACCATTTTTGAATGAAAGAAAAATAGTGTTCCCTTGGGAGTTTTCTCGTTTTTCACTTTGTAATTGATCCTTTTTTAAACGTTTTTAATGACTAAGTTCATATTTCACTTTCTTTCCATTTGATTGTAGTGCTATGAAATATTGTAAATAATATTGAGGCCCTTACCTTAGACAGTCCTTCATGAGGTATGCTAAAGATCTTTACTGAGCGTTGTTGCTCTCCTCCCGTCAGTGGATCACACATAAAGTGAACGAATTAACAAGAAGAACTCGAGTAATGATTAATTTCAGGTCACATCAGATTAAATTAACTTCCTTCACAATTAAAGGTACAATTCCACCGAATTGTAATTGGTAATTGATTTCTCCTAAGTAATAACGTATTTCGGACATCGCTCATTTCATTACACAGGAGTGTAATTGGTAGTGTAATTTAATTAATTACCAATTAACTGATTTAATCAATCACTTCAAAGGAAGTACAAGATAATTTGAAAATGGGGACTTTATTCATATTATCCATATTCTGCCTACGTCTGTGAACATTAACAATTATTATTTAAAAGAACTCTCACTGTGATTTTGCATAAAGTAGAAATGTAACTTATTATTTTTCCCTTCATCGAATAAAAGCATAAACCTACAAAAAAACTGCTCTGTATCGAAAGGTTTGCAAAAACGAAACCATTAAACAGAGCGCTATCATTTGAAATATTTTAAAATATTCAGTGATGATGAAAGCAGCAAACATTATTTTAATATGATGAAGAGCTAAAGCAGAAAATTTAAGCACCGCATTTTTGAGGCTTTTTGCTTGCTTTATAATTTTTTGTGCAAATGCTTGTATTAATATTCTTCATTTTCTAGACCTTGTTTGTTATCTGAAAACGATTCTGTTATTTAAAACGACTATTGTTGTTGAAGCCGTAAACAAACCACATAAGAACATTTAGCTAAAAACCTCTCAGAAGCGAATTTATACAGTTACATATAAAAATAGTCGCAGTGTTCAAAGGATTTTACTAAAATTTATAAAATGTTCGATATTATTAAAAGCGTGACATAAACAAGCCCATAAAATAAACAGCAGAACTTCTATAAAACCAAATACCATAAATAGAGTCTTATAATTTAATTTAAAAGTATGCTTTGCTACATTACTTTTGTTTTGTAGATGAATGCGGATCAAGTTTAATGCAAATTGTTACGTTTTGTGTTTTGTTATTCGTTTGTTTTACTTTGTAAAAGTTTTATTGAAAAAAAAATGACTAGGAAAAATGGAAAATACAAAAATAAGAAGAACTAAAAACTATTTGTTTACAGCTATAGTTGTAGTTTAATTAGGGTAAATATCTATGTACTATTATAAAGCTAGTGGTAATGCAATTAACAGATGAATTAAATAACAGTGTAAGGAGATTATTACCAAAATGCAAGAAGAATTATTTTAGAAGCATATGTCAAGTAATTTAGCAACCGTATTTACTATAGAGAAAATGCTGAGAGTAATTTTAAAGAGTCTCCTCCAAGTGAGGATTTGATATGATCGTTTTGATGTATGTGAAAGCCTCGAGTTAAGTACAGTGTAAATTTGCAAGGCCCGTTGTAGGAATGTAATTATTATTTGATTTTTGATCATATTACACAAAAAGATATTATAAATAAAGTATTTGAGTAAAATTTACTGAATTAGTTGAATTCGTACGCATTGATACAGTGGTGGGGTGGTTGCGTCCTCCCCTTCTGTTGTGTAAATATTTTCTTGAAGGGTAATTAAATTTTAACAGAAAACAGGAAAAGAAGAGATTTGATTGTTTGAATAAAGAAACATTTCGTTCCTGGTGATGTTTTATTCTTAAAGTTGTTCGCATGAGCACATGGTGAGTACTACAAACATACTTGTTTTCTTTCCTTTTGAACTTTCTACTTTTTCAGTCAGGCTTAAAATAAGACAAGCAAAAACTTAAGGGAACTTAAAGTAATTTTGTATAAAATTTTTTGATCTGAAAATGCATTTTTACTTGTGGTAAAAACTATTGCCTTAACCTTTTACTATTAGAGATGTATAATTTTACTCTCAAAAATTTGTTGACATGCTGAAGTGCAAACATCGTGTTAAAAATAAGGATTCTTTTACCTGATAACGCTATAAATGAAAACGAAAAATCGTTGGTAAAACCAAAAGTGCACGCCTCGCGTTTTTTTCCTTTTAGCAGGCACGGAGATCCGCGCAAAACAGAGACGGAGAATAGTCACGGAGTATGAAAAAATGGAGTTTTTGTTAAAAATTTTTTATAAAAATAAAACTATTCGACAAATCCTTACGATAATCAATAGACTTCTATTCTGATAGTTAATCAATCGACAGAAAGAAGAATCACTAAAATCGGTCAAGAATTGCGGCCTGTTGTGTGTCCTCATACGTACGTACGTTCGGACAGAGATGCATGTCATTTTTCAAAGGCAAATTTAGATCATAATAATTAAAAAAATAGTCCCCCGTATAATAGTCTCCCGTAATAATCTCCCGTTTCCAAAAAGCTATATTAAAAATTGATTACTTGTAAATTACTTCGATCGTCAAAACTCGAGCACACATCCGCAGGGTCTGGAATTATAAGGCGACATTTTCGTTACATCTGAGAAAATCTCTTTCTGGATTTGGAGATCTCGCTTTAAATTTAATTTGCAACGTAGCAAAGTAGCGGTACGTTTCGTTGAAAGGCTGTATAACATTTCAAACTGGAAAGAAAGATGATGGGGAATAGCAATCCGCGTTTCAGAGTTGAAAGGAAAAGGAACTGCACACAAACGCACACAATATAGCGCGAATCAAGCACAAGTAGTTAATTTTAAAATCATTTATCAAATTTAACACATCAATTTGATGAAATGACAGATAAGGAGTAGACAAAAGGAGCACTAAAATCTCAACAAGAGTTTAATCGTGAATTCGTGAATTAAGTTAATATTATGCATAAGCTTTAGTTAATATAATTAATAATTAGAACTTTAAATTAAATAGCAATTCGTTCTAGAAGGCGCTATTCTAGAAATTCTATTCTGATACCTCTATCATAAACTGCTAGCCATAGACGTGTTATATAACACCCGTGTATAAATTCTGGTGAGTAACCAATCCTCCTGCATTTTTCAATAATTATTATTGTAACACGAGATAGGTTACTTTGTTTTTAATTGCTTCCTTTAATTACACTAATATAATAAATCAGAAGACTTGTGTGGATGCTGATTTATTACGCCAAGGCGGCTGATGAAATTTTGCGATGAGATGAAGCATAGCCCGAACTGATGTACTTCCATTCCCGGGCAAAGACTCACTTGAGAGTTAGTAATAATAAAACAGTTTACCTCCGACGAAGCGTATAGTACAAATCGGATCTTATTAAACTTGTTTTTTCTGCAGATCTATAGGTAAATTGTAACAAGAAATTTCTAAAATTCTTTGCATAAGTGCATTCGAGGTATTTACGTTGTTAGTCCAAAAATCAGCCTCTTGTAATAATTTACTTTACAGATTTTGTTTAGAGAATCTGCGGGGAATAACAAGAGAGTACTTTTACAGCGGTATACAAATAAGAGCAAATAACAAAATAGATTATAAATATCACGATTCATTGCGTATTTTTGCCAGAACCATGGCATTGAACCACGACCCAAGAGTTTTCAAGTTTATTTGTCCCGCTAAGATAATTGTCTTATTTTGCTTTTCATTTTTATTAATACAATAATCTTAACTTCGAAAATCATTTTCATTTTTGAAAAAAAAAAAAACTTGAAATAATCTGTTCCAGTTCCAGAGTGTAGTTCATGTACCAATGGAATTTCACTAATACGAGATGTAATCTAGGAGTTAGTAAAGCAGTTTCGATAAAAATCGAATGTGAAAATGGCATGCATTGGGTAAATAAATTTCGCCCCTCTGCAAGTGAAAAGCATTTAACTCAAAAGTGCAAAATTCTAAAAGCAATAGATAAGAAGACAAAAAAATTTAGTTTTAGATATTGTAGTTGTAGATATCTTGTAGAAAATGTATTTTATTACAGAACATGGCTTAATTAAATGTTCAGAGGGACAGTTTTCTAACAACTACCACTTAGAGCGTGCAGTTTTACAATTGCGTGCAGTTGCCATCACGTGGATCTCAATCGATTTCACACGAATGCGTTTTTCTTAATACAAACCATTTATTTACGAAAACAATCAATTCCACCAATTAAAGAATGGAATAGTACTAAAGCCTCCCATTTCCTCAAAGGTGTGCAAGCTTGATATTGTGAGTTTTTAATTCACGGTACGAAATTAGTCCCTTTGACTTTAAGAAAATTATTTTGTTGTTTTACAGTCGCACGAAATTGTCTTTTAGTGATAATAATTGTGAATTCAATTACTTCCCTTAGTTCTGTTGGTGCTAAGGACTGAAAACGATACAATTTAATAATTTAACAAAACTAATTTGTCTGTAAGATACAAAATTCGGTCTTAAATTGTCCGGTTCGCTTCAATTTCAGAAATAGTACAAGTTATTTGGCCTTGTAACAAGTTTCATTCGAAAAAATTATTGGCTTTTAATTTTCCATAACTCGACTGGTTTTTCTTTCTGTAATCCGCGTTTATGATCCATAACATGGGAAATCAACTGGAAAACATCTGAAACCACCGGGAAGAGATTACTTGTATATGAAATAGCGGAATCCAGTACCACTCCCGACATCTATGCGCCGTCGATGGAAGCACCCGTGGGCCGAAACAAAAGCAAGAAGTGGCCAATAAAACTCGGGGCTATAAAACGCTCCTGGACTCATCAACGTCGCCGTCGGCCGGGGTACGCTGCGTGCAGGAAACCCGAGGCGATGCTCGGACCCGCAGTTGTGTTCTTGAGGAGTTCGCCAAGCGGGCAATCGCGAAAATCAATAAAGTCGCTGTTGATCCGCGGCGCAGTTTGATTGATGATGGCCAAATCAAGCCCGATTTCCCGGCCACGGATGCATTTATTGGCCGTTAAGGAGTGCAAGGACGTGTTCGCGATTAGGGCGCGGTTGTTTTAATTGAGAGCCTATTCAAGGCGGCCTGTGCGTGGCCCAGTTCCGTCTCGCCCGCGACCGTGGCGCAGGAAATGCTAAGAACCTGCTCACCTTTTATTGCTGCGTTTATGTCGTATATGCTGCGAGTTCGGAATTTCCTCCCCGGGCCCAGAAAGGTCGCCCGGGGCGAAAGGAACGAGGACCGCTTCGCCGCGTCATTGATCAACCGATTTTAAAGTCTGCTGACTTTTATTCCCGCCATAAATTTCGCGTAATCAGCAGTCAGCAGGGTAATTCTCGGTGTTCTTTGAGGCAATCGCGTTGGTTTCTTTCGCTATTCCTAATGCACTCCAGGGTACAAACCAGAAAAAAAACCCTTGCAACGGACGCCATTGCGCTTTCACTCTGCGGAAAGATACCAGACAGATAGGGGATTTTAAAGATATTTTCGGAAGAAGAAAGCTTCCTTCTTCACTAACTTTTATTGCATGTACTCCTTAAAACATGTGCTGTTTCAGCATCAGACCAGACAGTTGGAAATGCTATACATGCTCGCGCTAGCCACGACTCGCGGGGAAATGCAAAAACTAATAATTAGAATATTCTTCACAGAAACTTCTGATTTACCAAAACACAACCAAAAACGATTTAAACGAGTAGTGCAAAAAACGGAACGGTAGGCGTACTGAGGCTCCTTGAGCTCTATACTCTTCTGTAGTAATCGCATGGAATATGTTTTTGCGACTTTTTTTCTTTGAATGCCTAAGTTTGACTTTCAATCTGGATGTTTTAGAACTTGCAAACGATAGGACTCTGTCTTTGAGGATTCTGTACCTTCGCTAATAGCTCTAAGAGCCGTGGCACACTTTTTACTCATATGTTCTTGTTTATTTATATACCTACGTATACTAGGTAAATATATAGTACGTACTTTAAATATAACACCTTTTAAACGGGATAAAATTAACTAGCATCCATTCGACATTAAGGATTTATTCCAGAAGTAACTAAATGTAGTCTTAAATCAACCACATAATTTCACAAAATTAAAAAAAGAAAGAGAGTGTAATAACTATTTAATAATTTTTTAAATCTTCCAGAAATCTACATGGACTTTCCGCGTTACAAATTTTCTCTGGAAACCGGAATGTTCTAAGTTCAAAATTCATAATCTGAGAAAAAATCCCTATGCACAACATCTTACTTTAGCCCACAGGTCACAGTGTGTTCGCTGGGCAGTGTTTTCTGCGAAACCGCGAATAACATTTTTTCTTTATTTCTACTTTTTAAGATCTTATTTGCGAAAAATATAACCATCATCGCATATTTCATTCATTTTGATTTCTGTAAGTTTAGAAATTTCGACGTATACTTCAAGAAAGTAAAACATTGTCTTTTTTAAATAAGCTTAATGTTATATATTCTAATATTAAACTAAATTATTTTGATACAGAAATTTTGCCTCAGTATAGTAGAAAGTTATTTTTAAACTCCTGAATAGAAGCCGACATCGATAAATCTGTGAAAATGTGGGATTTGTAAAAATATTTTAAGATAATTTGCAAATTAAGTTCAGTCTACCTGTACTACCTTTAGGTAGGCTGTTTTAACAGTGGAGAAGAAAATTGCGATGACCCTTTTTGAATAAAAATCTTCCAATTTACACGGATCTCTAATCCTCTTTTTATCTGTTTTCATTTTAATTTGTGGAAGTTATAATTAGAACTAACTTGGTGAGTTGTTTCCAAGAAACATTGCGTCATATTCAAAGTTTCTTGAGACGGAAGAATAAGTTTTCTATCAAGGCGGTTTTTAACTATTTCATTTTAACATTTCGGAAAAATGTCGCCAGAACAAAACGGTGGGAAGATGAGTACTCCCACGAACCAAACTGGCAAACAAAGTCAGTTTCGAAAAACTATCCTGGAAGGGTATCAGGGCAATTAATCATGCAGTGATTGTACCCTGAATCGATAATGCCCCCATGATAACCCCAGAGCTGTCGCTGCTTAATTAAGTCATTTATCCTGCCAGTTCAAACGAGGCGCCTCCGTTGGCGTGTGTGTTTGTTTATTTTCTGTGTTTGTTTAAAACACCACGAGCAATTGCTTGGCGTGGCAAAGGCAAATCGAACCGTCGAAGTCAATACACGAGCGCCAACGGCAAGTACATATCCGGGCCGTGGGGGCGTTGTGCGCATGTCGGTGGACCCTGAATAAATAAACGCAAGGCGAACTTCGAGATAAACAACACGATAATAAAAGTCATGTTTTATACTCGAGCCCCATCCACCCCACCCCTCGAAGGTTCCCTCGTGCCAAACATGCCATTTCGATGTTTGCTATTAGACCCGGATCGCAATTCCTGTCCCGCGCAAGGAAGACGCCAGATAGCGTCTGTCCATTCCGACAGAAGAAGAGGACGCCTGGCTCCAGGTCCTTCCTTCGAGGAGTGTACGAACGAAAGATAAATGTTTGCTTAGTACACATCCTTGCACACAGTTGCACTCGAAAGGGAGAAAACTCAAGAACGAGGACTGCCTGGTTCTGGGCAGGGAATGATGGCCAAGGGTGGGGTTCAATGTCGAAAAGAAAACTCTTAAGTGGATGTTACATATGTGAGAAGCAGGCACAAGACTCTCAGGACAGGAGTGCACTTTTACAGCGGGATAATGGGCATATTGTACATAGTCAACGAACATGGCAGCATTTCCAAAAGGAGCGCAAGTGTTCTTTCGAGACATCCAGACAGAATGTACAGGACTCTTGAATTAGAGTCGTTCCATCGGGATGCAGGGTACATAATACATGTGCCTGTTTCTGTTTCCCTCCGACCTCCGGCAAGGGGTTCTGATGTCGTTAGCAAATCATTTGGATAACATGCGGCATGTTATAAAAGCCAGGAACACGCCAAGCCATGTGTTACTTCGGTGCAGCGAAGATGCTCCGAATGCTAAATAGGAGTGGAAGTCAAGACATTAAGAGCTATTAATTATCAGCTTGTTACGGGCACAGATAAGTGAGTACCTCGTTATCTCCATTCGAAACACAAAACTGTGCCTCGTTAGCAGTTGAAATTGGGGTATCTTCTTAAATTAAGATTTCGGGCATTACTCTGGCTTTGATACGTTTCCATCTTTGCAAGATGTTGTTTGAGAACCAGATGCAACTTGTGATGCTCTTTCAGGCCGGCTGCGGATTTAATTGAGATGGAGATCTGCACACTTCCATGTGTACTAATTAATTATTCGAATACAATAATTTTGAGATTTATAAGGGCAAGAAATTTGATAAAACGTCTTGTTACCTGTTTCTGAAATTAGTTTCCTATCTTTATAAATTCATTCAAAATTTATATTTCTTTGCCAGTTCATTTTCCTTTGTCTAATTTATAGCGTTAGCGTTAGCGCTCTGTGTGCACGTAGAGCATTGCTTTGAGTGGTTCTTCTTGAGAAACAAATTCACTGATAAAAACACTAAATTTTGATAATGTGTCCTTGATCAGCACTAAACTAAAAACTTCATTCTACATTTATCTTAAACACATTGAGGCGTCGTAGAAACAGATTAGTTTTATTTTTATTAAAAGAAAGGTGGGAAAAGGTAGATAGTTTGAATTCTCAATAGGTATCACCTTTTTCATTCGCTTCATTCAGTGCCATGTCCCAGACCTGTTCCGCTTTTAAGATAAAGTTGTAACCAGGATTTTTTAAATGGACACTGATCTATAGTATTGTGTTATCAGCCAATGCAGACTGCAATAGTTTCCAGTTTGAAAGTTAGATTGTGCTTAGTCATGGAGACGTTGGTTCCATAAAAGTCATTCCCTTAACCGCAATTATTAGTTATTATGCTATATTCGAAGTATTAATGTTATTTGGCTGTAAGTTTCTCATTATCTTTTGCTTTTTACGTTAAATCATGAATATTATCAATTAAAGGACCAATAGTCGCTTAAAATAAACCTCTGGACTTATTTGTTTTGCGAAAAATAATACTCTGTACACTGTAGTTCCCGTTAATTCAATTTTCAAAAATTGCTTATAATATATTAGAAAAATTAAACTATTAAAATTTAAAATTTGGATTCATATTGCGTATTTCGTCGGTTATCGTGAATCGGTCAGTTTTTTATTTTTTGAAATAGAATTCAAATTACATGATATTAAAAAAGTAGAAAGTACCCAACAAAAAACGGAAGTGTTTAATTTTTTGTTATGTAACGAGAAAAATGCACTTCGTAAATTTCATATGCCCTCACATTGGAAGATGGAGATCAAATGAAATGTTAATTGCTTTTATAATAGTTAATTCTAAAGTATCTATTCAAAAATTTCACTGTGATCGCACGAAATTATTTTGATTAATTGGCCGTCGGAATACAACAATTAAGAAAAGAAACTGAAAGCAACAAGTTATAGATTTACAAATACAATATATTTTCTTCTGTTCATGAAGTGAATTGAAATTTCAAGCCAAGTTGCTAATAATTTTTTGTCAATATTCGAATATTATAGGTTGTAATTTACCGAATGAATTCCAAGTAGATTAGTCAATTTGAGTTAAAGCCTAGTCCGTCCTGATTTTTTGATTTCCAAATTTGGCCACTGGAAATTTTGTTTCCCTTCATAAACCAACAGGTTATCATTTAAACAACTCATCTTGTAGAATTTGAAATATCCTATTTTCTGAGTAAGCAATGTTGGGTAGAGTACGCATATCGATTTAAAAATGATGCTTTGAAAAGTACGTTAGTGATTGTTCATACAAAAGCATCACTCATCGAACTAACACAAATTTGGAATTTAATTTAAAGTAATACGCTATTTAATATTTTTCATTCCTAAAGAATATTGGAGATGTTGTGTCATTTTTGAAAATAAATACACCGAAAATAGGTACATGAAATGTTTTCAATAAAAACAACACGGAAATTGCTTTTTGGTCATTAGTTTTATCTGATTTACATTGTTCTATTTCATTTCGCTGAAGATTTTCTTATTTTTAAAGAAATATAAAGAAAGACAAGTTGGGTACCTTGGATTACTTTACTTATAGAAAAATTTGAGCATACAAACAGCCAGAATAGGATTCAAATAAGAGCCGAATGATGGCACAAGAACGGGAACAGTTTCGGTTATAACGAGAAATGTCGGAATATGTATTCCGATGACTTCGCCAAAATTGAGAATTTTACATAAGCAACAATTAAAGTGGAAAACTTTTGAGCATGTGCAATGTTCCTTTAAAATAGGAGGCACCCAGCACCGTTCTTCTTACATTTTGCATTAGGACTCGCGTTCACCAGGTAAAGGACTCGGTCGTTCGCACAGGCGATAAATAATTACCACATTACAGGTCAAAAGTACAGCGACGGTCTGCAGGAACACGAAAAGTCCATCAGACACTTTTCTATCCCGCGGCATTGATTAGCTTTCCTCCTTATCTAAATTGAAATCTTCTCGGGCTGCAATCGATACGCGGGAGGACGAGGGGACGTGGAAATGTACAAGACGACGCAAGTCAAAGGTTACATTCAATCTGATTGGCCTCTTTGTTTCTGAAGAGAGAAGCGGGCGGGGGGATGGCGACGCTGGCGAGGGAGAGCCAAGAAAGATGTAACCTCGTTTTTGGAAATCGCCCAAACCCATATATACCTTCAACGGCACCCACACGACCAAGCCGAGTGCTCTTTTTATGGCCAGGCGAAAAGTCATAATTTACGTTCCCAGTTCCCATCCAGAGAAGAATAAAGGGGCTTTTCGGTTACCTCCTCGGCGACGTCGTCATTCCGGGGATCTGCAGCAACAAGGTCCGCATTTTCTGAAGATTCCCAGTGAATTCTGTCGCAAGTAGAAAAGTCCCAATTTGGTGGCTAAGACTGGGAGCGTTCTCAAAATCGACGACAGGTAAATAGACCATGAAATGCGACCAGGTGTGACGACGGCGGGAACCTAAGGGGCGTTAGATTGATCTAACATATAGTGCAAAGCATACTTCCCCGACGGGAGCGTTTCAAACCCATTTGGAAGGTGGAAAGTGAAATGTCGATGGCGGAAAAGGAAAAATTATTCCGGAAGCCAAACATCTTGTGGTCGAGCCGGGAGGACCTGGAGGAGTAGAACAGGAGGCACAAGAAAAAGAGGATCACGCTTCGTCTGACATCGTCGCGCTTCCCGTTGTGCCGTGGAACCTTCCTAGGGGCACTACCAACTGCCGTCGTCCATCATATCGACGTGAACGGCCCAAAGCCGCGTTCACATCGGCACCACTACAGCAGCGGTGGCAGCACAGCAGCAGCAGCCCGGGAGAGCCCCGGCCCGGCGCGCGAGACTCCGCCAGCAACCACATGCTATTTTGATGGCATTTTTTACGTTATATACCCACATACACCACCCTTCTCTCGCTATTGTGCCGCTACATATAGCACACTTTATTATGGCCGCCGTCGCTGTGTTGGGAGATCGACGGGTAACACAACAAAAATTTTTGGACAGTTTTCTATCAGGAGTCCTTCATTCTGATAGTATCTTTTTAGAATAAACAATTGCACACTCGAAATAGGCGAAAAAAACGGGCGAGTGACGAGCGGCCGCACGCACGGTAGCGCGACGGCCGCGAAAAACGTATCGCGGTTTTTCGCGGACGCTAAGAGTTGCGAAGTGGCCGCCGCCGACGTGCCGCTCCGGCCATGAAAAGTTCTACCTGGCGGCGGCCTGCGATCGCGCTAGGCCCAATCATCGCCCGCCGCGGTCGTTGTCGCCGTCGTCGCCGTCGTCGCCGTCGTCAAATTTCTTTAGTAAGTGGGAAACGTCGTTGGAGCAAAAAAGGAAAGAAAAAGTGAGAAAAGTGAACGATGCCAGCCCCGGTGAGGCGGCCGCGTGAGCGTGGAGACACTGACGTGCCGAAAAAGTGAGTTTTTCGTTTTCTTTAGTTCGCTAACGGTACCGCAGCGTTAATTGGTCCTCGCGGATGCGACGTAATTAGTCGAATTAATCCGCGAAGCGTTGACCTCGCCTGTAATTAGTGAGTGACCATCAACGGCGATCTGGTCGCGTTTGTGCGGCTCCCTTTGAGGTTAACTATGCTTGTTTTCGTCGCGCTATAACGAGAGAAGAAACATCGATACTGGCCCTTGTTCGCGACCCGTCCCGCGCTTTTTCCCCGGCGTAAGGCTAATTCGAGGTTTCAGAAGTGCACGACCAAGTACGCTCCGCTCCCCGGCCGCCACCCCGCTCCATCCTGAGCAAGGTAAGTCCAACTTCGTTGAGAAAGGCGGTTTAGATTGTAGACCTATCCTCGAAAAAAGCAGAAATTTCTGTGCCCTCCGACGCGGCAGCGATCTGCGTGCAAGTGTATTCTGCTAGTGGGACTCATACACGCAAGTGCTTCTGTAATCACGGCACTATAAAGAGCGACATGTTGCTATAAGGCCGCCATCGACACCAGCGGCAGCCACTCTCCGACCGAGTGCAGGCCTCCAACTTCCATATTTAACGTAATTTGCATAAACATTTCGATGACAAGTGTAAAGTGTACCCGGGGGAAGCCGGGTGCCTTGGGCGCTTCTCGGCCGCTCCTTGCCTGCTTCTTCACGGTTTCTTCGGTGATCTCTGCTTTTTTTCCGCCTTTGTGCGATGTAAGCATGTCATCAGCCGGCTGCTCCAACCGCCTCGGCCGATTTACATAAATGTGTCGTTGGCAGCACACGATTTTCTTTTGGGCGCTTTATTTCCTCATTTCTTCATAATTATTATGCTAATTCACGTCGAATGCCTATGGAGAAATTTCCTCGCACTCCAGAAAATCCCAGAGGTGTTTATTCGACTAATTTTGATTAGTGCTTTTGTCATTGACTTTTGATTAGTTCAGAAAACAGGATGCTGGTAGACGACGCTGTAGAGTCAATTACCCACACATATCCGAAACTTCCATTGCCCGTTCTTTGCCTAAAATTTACGACAAACACTTCAAACAGGATTTCACAGCTACAAAAAATCTCTATGTAAATTAGTGCTATAGAAAAATTAGCCCGCATACAAGTAACGTTCACACATTTAAAAAAGGCAGACGCAGTTATCTACATAAATTTTTGCCAATAATACGGCCTGTAGATTTCTAGATCGTCGCCCGTTTATTACTACAAACTTAAACTTTTAATACTTTTGATGTGCTTTAGAAATAATTTGAAATTTCGCTGGACCAGACAAGAGTATCAAACTAAAGTTCGGTATAGCAATAACGAGGTTTACAAATCGCACGTATTCCTACAATTAGAACTTTTGTTTGGCACTCATTAAGGTTATATCTTGAAACCACCTTTTCGAAAAAAATAGCATGCCTCCGGTTTCGGGATAAAAGTTAAAAACCAATATAGGAAGTACAGGGAAACTATAACTGCCTAAAGTTCGCCTCAAAACTTATTGCATTAAGAATCTGCTTATTTTATAAGAGCTACATTTATACGATTACGGCGAGAAAGGTTGATCTGCACCTGTAACCTAGCTCAGGTTAATGTTCAGGTTATTTCCTTTTAGTTCCCGGTAGGTCATATCCGTGCATTCTTTTACTCTATTGTGTTTTATTTCGTATTTTGAAGCCGCCATTGAATTTGTGTAGCTATTTAATCATGATTTAAATATCATTCGGTACTTAATTTTTTTTCTTAAGGATACGAATTAATGAACAAATTTTAGAATTGGTTTTAGGTAAATGTAGTCTGAAAAAAGTCCTATACACTGCTCCTTCATTAAGAAACTCGCCGAAACCAAACTACAGGATCCTAGATTTTTGTTTTTGTTTATACAAGACTTGAAGCTTTGTCTTAACTTCAAACAATTCTTTGTCATCTCCCTCTTTTTCTAATTTATCGCAAAAATTTGATACGTACACAAGTATATTTCTTTTGGGTTATAATGCATTCAAGTGCAACGCACTTTAATTCCATGCAAACATCCTCAAATTCTAGATGCACATTTTCTACTGAAGTTCTTGTACTAATAGAGGGTTAACAACCATTTGACGATAATTAGTTCTTTTCAAAAGTCTCAGATTAATGCATTGGAATGTTTCTCTTATCCGATTATGAAGATGAATTTATTCAAATTTTTGGGTTTTATTAATTTTTTTAGTCTTATCTCTACGTATAGAACCTTATCTACATATTATAATTTAATTTATCACATGATTTCATAGCTTGTTCAAGGTAGCACTATGTTTGTATTCGTGCTATTTTACATGAACTTGATTTTATTGTTTTCCCTTAGCCAGCAAAAGCAGACGCTACCAACTAATTAATTTATAATTCATATCTATTTTTAAAATAGATATTTAACGACGTCGTGAAAAAACACCAATGGTAATAATCCGAATACATTTTCAGACAGATAATCTGATAACATTGTTACGACGGTGAGCATTGTAATAATTATGATTTTTAAAAACTAAAAAAACTAAAATTATTTATTAATCATAAATCGACGTTTCAAAAAGGAATTCTGATAAGCAGTTACAGATAAAAAACCAAAATAATGTGGGATCAAGGACTAAAAATTTAAATAACATTTTTTTCTATTCACAAAAGTTCAGTAAATTCCAATGAACCTTGGAGATTGTTTCATGAAATAACAATTTTATTTAAATAAGCCTATTGTTTTTATTTGTATTTTTTTACTTAATCCCTGCCAGGGTAAATAAATTTTCCAATTTTATTTGCACTGCGAATTGACCAAATGCGTTTTTTAAGATTAAAATGCATTTCGTTTGACCGACATGTGCTTGGAATAACCAATGGTGAGCCAAAATTTACACCCCAAATCCTTTTGAGCGTTTCACAATGCTCATAAGTTATAAATTATAAATATTGGCTTTAGAGACAAACAAATTCGTTCTGTATAATTTTTAGTCATCAGGCCACAATGTTGCACTTTTGGCAATAAGATAAGAATAAGATGAGTTTTGCAATAGTTTTAATAAAAAAATAAACTAATTAGTCTTACTATAAGTACCATTATTTTGTTTTAAGTAAGTCTTTAAGGTCCGCCAAGAGTGAACAAGCTAGTGCTAGTTATTTAGCCAAAGCCCAACACATGTCCATATGGTGGATTTTAATGCAGAAGTTAATTAATTCCCGTATAATAGTGAACTTCGCGCAGGTATTCAAAAATTCCAGGTGAAGGTGCGTAAAACCATACCACAATACGTTGGACATTAACTTCAACGAAATCCAGTTGCTCTTCCTCGTGCCACATGCAGATCGTATCTCGGACATAAATTTCCGAGGAACTCATTTCGAGTGTGCTTCTTCGTATTCCTCTGACTGCTTTTCTTCGTTATTAATATTTTCTCGTTCCTTTTTCATTTTTTACTTTTATTTGTCGAAAGACCTCTTCACTTGACTTCATCTCTCGAGTTGGCAGGGACGACGAACGCTCTGATCTTAATATCGAGGCAAAAACGTAGACCTCGTCAAACTGGTTCTGGCGCAACGTACAGCCAACGAAGTTGATGATTATCAGGTTTCAAAAGAAATTCAGAAAATTTATTCAGTCACCAGCGAGGACCAGAAATTCGAGATGCCCTTTTGCGGCCATGTCGACCGTTGCCGCGTAAGTGGAACTCCTGATGGGTACCGTGGACATGATGGCGATGATGGACAGTAAAAATGGCCGACGTTAACAAAGAAGAATCAAATCCCAAACAAGTGCATTGCGTTCGTGGTCCCACTTTTATTTTTATTTCTGTCTTTTTAACTAAAAACTAAAAGAATTTTCAATCCGTTAGCCATGGGGTCCAAGACGCTTTTGACGTGGTATGGAGAAGTGCGTAAATTATCCAGTTGGAGATATAAACTAGACGTTTTTATTTTTGACTGCACCTTAACGGGGGGTTTCTGTTCAAACTTCGCATGCCTTTCACGTTCCCTTATGGAGAATGGAAATGTGTCAACTTATTGCCTTTAAGTAGACAATCTACGACAAAGTCTGGGAGAAATGCACGGGAATGTTTAATAAATGTCGTTGGTGCGACAAAAGTAAATTATAAAATTTATCGTAGGGTACAATTTATAGATACAGATTAAAGTATGCATGTAACACACGCTATTAAAATCTGAACTAGAGACTTCCAGTTCATCATTTGAGATTGGACGTTTTCTCATACTAATTGTTGCAAATTGGGGTTTAGTATTATAAAAACAATACGTGGGGGTCTAAGTATTTCAGTTTAACAAATTATTTGCCATACAAGAATTTTGGAAACAATTCGTTCTAAAACATTAGACGAAAGAGTAATAGAAAAATTCGTGAAATGACGGTTTCCCGTATATCCCTAATCGTTTCATATAAAAAATCTCAATAAATTTTTTTATTTGTGCATAAAAGCTTCTGATCTTAAGTACTATAATATCTGTTCAAATAATTTAGCAAGTATTCTCAAAAAGTGCATTTTAATAAGATGGTTTGATGTTTTTTATGGCAAGATTAACTTAACATTAATTGAAAGTATAAAATTCTTAGAGTTTTTCAGTCTTGTTGAATTTGTTTTGTCCTTTCAAAAATATATGTGGGTATAAAGACCCTGTGAAATTGCTTTGGAATTTGCTTGTGCTACTAAAATTAATTTTTCAATACCGATTTTTACTTTTGTCTTCAAAAAGAGGGCGAGGAAGGAAATGGCACTAAATTATTTTGATTAATTTTGCAAATATCAAAATTCCCCAAGTTTTTGTTGAATGTGCGATAGGAAAAGCACTTTTATTATTATTAGAAGTAAAATAACCACCACCACCACCACCAGCACCAGTTTACTCAGAGATAGCTAAGAGATAAGATCTTCTATTCCAACCTTCTGTTATAGTATTCTACTGGCTACTAGCTTACATGAGGAGGCCGCATTTGCCTGCGATACCGTACGTACATTTTCGTAAAATTATTTTTCTGTTCACTTGCTCAAAAAATTCTCAAAAGTCGCGTAAATTTGTTACATCTTGACGTCGAAAGTAATTGCAAACTTTATAATAACCTGCTTAAAATGTTAAAAAAAAAGTTGAATTTAATTACACCCGAGAACAGAATCTTTGCTTAAAATAAAATTTATCTCAACAAATGCGAAACTCTTGCATTCTTAACATATCCTGAATGAAGAGAAAATTTATGGTCTAATTTACACCTTCATTTATGGCAACTTGGCATCTAAAGTCGCTTGCCCTATTTTTTCGGAGACTGTTCATGCAAGAAGATTTATGGTCGTAAGTCGGCGAAACCAGAAAACAGCCAAGGAAATTTAAATTTACCGCTTTATTACACTTATTCAAGGGTTATCCAAAATATTTTGGTTTTCATGCATGTTCTGGATGCGATGCCCAGTCAAAAAGACTGCTCTCAGAAAAAATGAACAATACTCATCCAGCAGACCTTTGAGCAGCACCTTTTATTGCCGCTATATAACTGGGTTACGTTGAACTTCTTTTTTGCGTCACGTTAACCCTTCCTGACCTACTTTTTATGCAACCGGATTCAAAGGGAATGCAAAGGAGAAATCGTTTCAACGGAACACCCGCAGGAAGGCCTGCTTTTAACGGAAGAAAAAGCAAATCTCATCACATGGCGGGCATTCCTGCTGCAGTCTGGGTCTGTCCATTCAAGCAGCACATTGTGATGAGTGTAGAGTGGTTTTAATATTTGCAATATTATTAAAAGACTATTCTTTTAATGACTTGAAATATTTACAATATTATTACGATTTCTTTTTATTTTTTAATACTTTACACCGGGATTTTCGATATTTAATTTTCATATCGTATTTGCTTGCTTTTTTCGAAATATATTGAAATAAATTTACTTTTCTTCATATCTAGCTCCTGGTGACTCCAATGACCTACTATATATGAACTTATTACACTTATTACATAAAAACTCCATACACCAAAATTAATGTATCAGTATTTTATTGAATAACGAAAAAGTGCTTTTATATTTGTAAATATAGGAAAATAGAACAACTTTTTCATGCATATCTTAATTATTTACTATGGAATCGGCCATTTAATCAAAACTATTGAGACACACTTTCTGTAATTGCAGTTTCAATCGAAGTTGTTGTTTGGTATTTCATATACAACCAAAAGTGATGTAACACGACATGTACATCCATTTGTTTTGAGCGAGATAAATTCCAGCTGTGCTAAATATTTATTAGAAGAAAGATTCAAATTGTTTTATTGTAGGCATTTTTTAAATTGAATAAAGATTTCAGCATCTATAGAATATTTAGAGTATAAATATTTGCATCCAGACTATTAATTGCGTGCCGTGACTTGCACGTGACGCAAACGCATTTTTATGAAGACGGGGGAATGGTAGTCGTAATTAATGACAAAAAGTATTATTTTAGTTATGCGATCAGACCCGTAAGGTTATCAACAAATTGCTTGTTTTAATGTTTTAAGCGTATGCTTAAACTCTGTTACCGATCATTTTACCAAAAATTCTTGTACTCAAAGTTGCCATTGTTCCACAAGTGCACAGTGCTATTTTCCTTTTAAAGTATTAAAGTTAGAGAAAGTACATAAAAACTAGAACTAACAAATTAATCATTACGCAGTGGATTGGGACTACAATCCAAAATATTAAAAAAATGTGTGTAGAGCGACATTTGAAGTTCCTCCTGCATTCTTTGTAATTAAAAAAATAGTATGTATAGTAACATCAAATGCTAGCGAAGGCAAAATGAAGATGGTAAGGAATTGAAAGCGAAAATGGGTACTCTATTTTAAAAAGTCGCAACTATTCCGGGAAACGACTAGGACGATACAATTGGCGCATTCCATTATATTTATAGTGCCCACGATTAGAAAAACTATATAATTTTCGAGTCCAAACGAAACTTGAGCCAGTGGACAGAGACACAGATGCTTCCTGATGTTAATTAGAGCCCCACGTACGTCGTTGCGAGCAGTTATAAAGAGCTTCTAATTAGCGCTTCTTTGTTGCCCGCAAATTCAGCTGGATAGAGATCGCATCGCGTTGGTCGCGTCTGCAGAAGCTGCATAAATGCAGAAGATAAATTGCGCGGCCAATTGCAGTTGGCATGAATTCAGTATTGAAAATGTAAATCGGGGAAGTTTGCACAAAACGGCGGCGAGGGCATAAAAGCGCGACTTGGTGCACTTGATTGCAATTTATGGACGCAATTTGATTTATTCAATTAGCAAGACCAACAAAACGCCGGTCGCTCGTTAAGTGCATTCCGCTGAGCACTCGCGGCTTGTTTTATTGGGAACATTCACGCCAGCAACATCGGGCTGCGACTTTGTTGCGCTAATGAGACAGCGGGCGCCAGCGGTTTCGCCGGCTCGCATGCGATCCGCGGCACTGAATTTTACACGCATTAATTTAGGTGAGTTGATTGGAGTGCGTGTCAATCAGAGCAGCTGTCTGCTCCAAATCACGAGCAACTCCAACGTGCACGGCGCGCGAGCTGCAAGTAAAATTCCCGTCTTTCCCACTCAGTCCTGACGTTCACCGCCCGACTCCGCACGGGTCTTTCCATTCGGGAATTTCTAGCATGTCAAGGGTTTATTAGCCTCTCTCAGTCCACTCCTCCCTTCCAGTTCATATAGCTGTGTCAACTAACAGCCATATGCAGATCAGCCATTATAAAATGGGCGGGGCCTCGCCGGAGAGGCCGAGTACCTCTTTCGTAGCTCTGCTGAGGAGCTGTCAAGACGAGTCGGTCGCATGGGCGGGAGTGAGACGGAAGATGACTATGTTGCTCTTTGTCGTCCCTCAGCATTCGTCTGCTTCTAAAGGTAGTTGGTTAGGGTCTAGTCTGCCAGGGGTGGGTGTTGAATTATTTAGGCTTACCTGACCCTCCGCGTTCCCTTCGGAGTGCTTTGGTTGCCGTTTCGTTTTATAATCGGATCAGGGGATTTTCTGAGCGTTAATCGGACTTTGGAGTTGTTGGCAGCGCCCGGGCCCAGCCTCAGGAAAATGTGAATATTTTTACGTGCATACTTCTGGTGATAACGCGAGGAATGTTAATGGACATTTTAGAGATAGAAACAAAATGAAAGTGCCATTCGCAGACGTGGCAGGAGCAGCGGAAAGCGCAGCGTCTTGAAGGGTTAGGAGCGGGATTCATTAATGTCGCATTGCCGCTGCTCCAGGAAGCGCGAAATGGGGAGCTGGCCGTATTTTGCCTAAATGAAAGGAATAAATCTTGTGACGGGAAGGTATTATGAACGTTTTGGGACCATTTGAGCCCCCCCTCACCAGCGATGGCTTCGTGCGGTGTGGGCGGAATGGAAATCATGTCGCGCCTTAAACCTTGGGCTTTATGAATTTTATTTACGACTTGCCGTCGGTGGATTTGTTGTGATCTCCATCACATTTCTACGGGTGCGTTATTGTCCGTCAAGACCCGGGGTATATAACGGTAGAATAGTTCTTTATGTATCGTACAACAACGCTACAAGACCGAAAATGGAGACGGAAATCAGCTGAACTTATAGTAGCACGTTTTTAGGAATGGTGTCACTTGAGTACCTTAAAATACTGGCTGCAATGAAGGCATTTTGACCAATTTGTATGCGGTTTCAATTCGACATTTTCCGTAGATTTTAAGTCCAAAAGTATTCCAACGCATCAGTGAACTGGAGCCTCACGATTTTCGTGGATTAAAACTTGATATCCATAAAGTACAATTTCTTTTCGTGTTCAGATTCATAAAGATCGGAAAGAGCACTTGTAGGAGTTAGAGGGGAGTAGGTATACTTGACTAAAAAAGAATTCCTATAGGTCTGAATAAAAATTAAAAATGAAACTGAATTAAAGTGGAAACAAATTTTCGATAATATTAGAAATATTTGAGAATGTTCAAGCCATTGATGAGGAAAGGGAAACGATCATAAATATCCGATTTATTATTTTTTACAAATTAAGTGTATATTTTTTAAAGAACGAAAATCAAAGCGCGTGCTTTTTAAACTCCATCGATTATTCTATAAAATAGTAAGTTGGAAATTTCAAATCATAAACTATTTTTACTAACAAATTACAGTAAATACATTTAATTTTCTCAGGCCGTAGGTGTTTTTAAAATTAAAATTCTCAGAATTCTAAAATAAAAATTGTGAAGTGAATATAATACCCCACTTTTTAGGCAGGCACATTTTCGTTTTATCAATCAATTAGTGTACTGCTTACGTCCTCTTGCAGTTGGTGAAATTTTTTGCACATAACTTAAGATCTGGATCAGAGTTTAAATTTTGTTGTCATTCGCGACGCAGCGTCACATGGAGCTAATTGTCCTTAACCATGTAAACCATTATTTTAAAAATTGTCCTATTTTAACATCATTTTCTTTTCTACTGAAGTCAATCTTTTCAGGCTAAGAAATATGTTTGATAGGGACATTTTAGTTTCTTAAATTTAATTTTTCGTTTTCAAAAAATGTAGACTTTCAACAATAGCCTATTCAATGTTGACAAAGAAGTCCCACGTTGTAGAGGCGTGAGTATCCTCTAGCTACACTGGACTTCTACATTACTAGTTTTAACTCAAAATTTTAAATCCTATACATTTCTAACTATGGCTCGAACAAAAAATATAAATTTATATTTCAAATATTTATCGATTTGATTTTAAATGGCTCTTTGATTTTAACATTTTTTCACTTAAATATTTTAGTCTGATTCGGGATCCAACGACATTTGCACCGATTAAAAATCGGCCGTTAAAAATGCACCATTATTTTTTCAAGGCTACCTTTCTAGTAACTATTACTATTTAAAAAAAATACTAATTGGCATATTAAAACTATTTTAATTAAGGAAAATTAATTTGTAACTTTTTATTTCTATGCTGTGGAAAAAAACTTAATATCTACTTAATTTTTGTCTCCTTGACCTGATGATATAATTTGTTTGGGAAACTCTATCACGTACAGTTTGAAACTTGAAGAATGCAAAGGAACAGCGCTTTTTTATTGATCTGCATTTCTATTGTTAAAAATGAAAAAATATATGTCCTTTTTCAAATTTGATTTTTTGGAAACGCAGTAATTATTTAGATTGAATTTCGCATTGAGTGTGACAAAATGTTATTTGCTCTTTATCATTATCTTCAAATTTTATTTCTCGTTAAAATTTCAAATAATAATTATAAAAAATTTTCAAAATTCGTCTTCGTATAACCGGAACGATGAACTAGGAAAGCATAAATAAATTTGGCCCGCATTTTTCAAATTTATAAGTTGCTTAAAAATTAACAATACCGGAGTCTTGAAAAGCGAAATTGTATATTTTAATAACAATCCAACACTGTTTATTGCCTTGCACTATCAAATTCATTTAAATAATTAATCTGAATTCCGTAATCTGGTGAAACCAGCTCGCTTTGGATTTGCTGTTGAAGGCAGAGAGAGCTCGGCGACAAAAATTTTGGGACTCGTTGCTCTGATTCCCTTGTGGGCCCTTATAGAAGTTATGTAACATATCATGGAGCCCCCTGTCGTCCAGGACCTGGTACAGTTGGACCTGTGGTCGCCTTCGTCGCCGGGCCAGTATATTTAATAGAGCCGTACCTCACCCGAAGCAAGTAAAATTCCTATTTTGTCCAATGGCTTCATGTGGGTTATGGCGTTGGCCAGTGCGTTAGCGACCCTGGCGATGTGTACTTCGATATTTTGAAAAACACATTTTAAGGGGTTACAGAAGTGTAAAAGAATAATAATAATTTTTTTGTTTGCCTAAAGAATCAATAAATAATGTGTAATGATTATTTCCTTTAATTTCTTTCCATAACCTTAAAATTCATCAAAATCACCCATTTTGAGGGTGCTGGGCGTATGTAATTAATACTGCAATCGAAAATTGTGTTTGTCAAAAAGTGGGCTCAAATCTTTCCGCATTTCCGCAGTTCCGCGCTTGCTAGTGCGAGTAGTTGACCATTCGGGAAAGGGACAGGTCAAATTCCTCAAAATGCTGCGGCCAGACTTCGCCTTCCGGTTCTTTATCAAAAATGTTTCCAGAGTCAGTTCCGTCGGATTGTTGCGTATCTTGCGCTACACCCCAGGCGTTTTCAACTTCCAAAAACCAAACCGTAAATCGAACCTGAATCCCCGGACGAGAGTCGCAAGCGACCCTCTACTAAAAACCAGGAACAGTCTTTGATCGAACGGACCGAAAATACAAATAATAAAAACGCAATTCTAGAATTCCTAGGGATTCAAAATTGAGAAATAAAATAATTTTGCGTATTGGACCCGGTAGTGTGGGGTCCCTATCGTGGCAACCGCCCTTTTTGGTCTTGATTCCGTGGAAAAGGGATTCTTTGGAAGTTTTAGTCTTTCGGAGCAGTACTAAAGCCCCCAAGGTCCTCGTAGTCCTTCTAGTCTTGACAGAAACCGACGGGCGAGCACGTGCTACCATCTTTCGGCGGGACTCCGAACCCGATTCTAATTTGATTCACTAACCCACAGAGAACAGTTTCCACCACATCTTGAGCTCGTCTCACGAACACCAGCGTCGCCGTGGTGTTGGTGAGACAGCCGAGCTGAGCGGGAACCTGGCCGGTGCGGTTGTGCTCGCACGCCGATCAACAGTGTGTGGAAACCGGTCGGACCGCCGTGACCCTACGTCTCCGCGCGCTGGGTTGCGCTGGCTTCGGCCGCCTCGCCTGATAAGGGCGCTGCTGCTCTTATCGCCGACCGAAATCCACTTCTTCGAGTTCTGATTGGAACCCCGAGACCCAGACACCCTGGACCTTGAGCGGCACTTTTGCCGCGGTGTCGATATGTTTGAGGAAGATTCCCACCTCTGCGATAGAGCTCCTGGGCTTGCCTGTTACCCGAAATCCCACAGGACTCGCCGACGAAGGTCCTGGTCGGTTGGTGTGCTGGCTGAAGGGTGCGGTACTCGAAGTAGTTCGGCAAATGGCCGCATAAAAATATACGGCAAGTGGCGCCTATTGTTATCAACACATCCGGGTAACTGGAATAGCCCACTATCCCCCGCCAGGCCGGCAGACCGGTGCTCGCCCACAGTTACCTTGGTAGCATCAGCTGGCCGGATGGCATTGACCACATTCACCGATTATGTCATCGGCGTCGGGGCGATTTTTATGGCCGAGCCCTGCCCCGCGTCCCGACCACCCGCCATCTTGAAGCAGCCCTACTAACGGCCGGCGAGGCCATTAAACGTCTTCGGTGTCCGCTGCTGGGCCGATGGGTCTGTTGCTGCAAGACGACGCGGAGGAGAGCCCTTGCGCCGCCATGCATTTGTCCCTCGCCCCGTCTATGTGTCGATCCGACGGAAGCACTGCATGGAAATAGAATTCAAAAGTGGCCATACTCGCGACAGAATTCCCACTTGGCGACCGCGACTGCGGTGCAGGTCGTTCTAGCTCTGCACTTCCCGGTGGGCGGTGCTCGTGACGAACGAGATTCTAGATTCTTTCTTGTCTCCGGTCCAATTAATGAAGCGACAATCGAACTTAATTTTGAATAGCGCGACTTTCGAATCGTAGATTCGTCTTGATTGCGCCTAATTAGTTCGATTCAAGTTCTATGCAATTTCCATTCGTCTGAGGCTCCGAATGTGTGTTTAATGGATTAAGCTCGATATTCCGAAATAATCCAATACAAATCGCCATTAATTCAGCCATCTGAATAAATCCAATGGGAATATTTCAGACTTGGCAAGTTTAAACAAACCATATCTATTTTTATAATTGTGAGATAGCGCGGGTACACCGTAATCTAAATATGGACGGGTTCTTAATTTACCAAATTAAGATATAAAATTTAAAACTAATGATTGGCGATTGGTTTAGATAATTTATACCGTGGAAGCCTGTAAAGAACGGTAATCTGTAGTTATTAAAATTATTATAATACTTTAAGCGGACGATATGCGAATTAGGCAGGTGCGTGTGGTAAATTTCCGTTCTTGACTTCGTTTTTCATACATTTTTGCCTTTAGATTGAAATGATAAGAATTCAAATAAGACTTTTTTAAGGACTAGCTCGCGGAAGAATCCAAAAATCTCTAAGGACCTCTTTTTCATCGAAGAGTGAAAATTAGTGATCACTTTGATTTTGAATTTTCTCTTGAATAGTGTAGAATTAGTATCTTTTTATTTTGTAGACAGAAGAGATAATGAATGCTTCTTTTGTAATTATATTGTATTTATATGAGACGATTTGTATCCATTTTTAGAACTTGAGTTACTTTTTTAAACTGACTTCACAAACTTTTGAATAGATTTGCTTTAAACTGGAACTTGAAAAATAAGAAAGGACATAAATTTTTTTTAATGAATGTCTTTCCCAAGAATTTGTTTAATTCGCTGCAGCAAGATATAGAAATAAACTAGGCTTAATTTAAGAATGGTGTGTAATTTTGAGGATTTTAAACACGTCTAATAAACAATATTTGTAAATATCTACAATTCCCTAGTCTTATTTAAGATATAATAAATACTCAGACTACCAAAGCAAAACAAAAAATTGCGAAATACTAAACGATCTGATTAAAAGCTCCCATAACTTATAACGCAAAAATTGAAACAATTAAATTACGAAAAGTGTTAGACTAAACTTTGTATAAAAATATAAGACGAAAAAATTATATAAAGGTGATTCCCCTATAATTCGAGCGGAAGCACGTTGCGCATGACGATACGAAATAAAATACTCACACTTTCTTAACACTCATGCGTGAATAAAAGGGAGGATATATTTATCCATAGTTTACTGTATCATATTTTTTCCATGTACTTTAATTCATGTGGAGTTTTTAATGTGAACTTTAACTTTTTTGGATTTTTTACGTAGAAAGTAAATTGTTTCCCGTTGAATCTAATAGTGTATTAAAAATCTACTGTTTCAATTCATCGAACAGATTTTAGTAAATTATGCCGCAAAATCACTCGTGAGCTTATTTGCGGTAATCCTTTGGTTTATCTAGATTTAAATGTTTTGTTCAATAACTAGAATTATTAATAGAAACAAGTGTTCGCAACGAGAAAACAGCTCATTTTATGATCTATTGGTAGATGTTTTTGAAGGTGCCGAGGTGGTAGAGATTATACCGAATTGTTTGTTTAGTAAAATATTCGAGCTTGACAGCATTTAGAAGCATGAAAAAATCGGAGCAGATGAAAAACAACGATTTCTTAGATCTAGACCTACACACGAGAGACGCGTTTATTTAAATATTTACATAAATTCCGAAATACACAGCGATATGGCTCGGGGAAGATGTGGAAATGAGCGCGACCAATTTGTTTATCAAGAAATGAATCTCCGCCTCAGGAATGTCTTCAGAATTGTTTCGCTATTCGCAAGGCCCGTCCGTGATTTCGGGTCTCGATTTTCTATAACTAGTCGCATGGGATTTGTTTCTTTCCATTTTTACCTTGGGGATCAACGTGAAACACGATTTAATGCCCGAATGATGACAGAATTAGATCCAATGAAAATTCGA
This sequence comes from Proctacanthus coquilletti, assembly GCA_001932985.1. Classification (NCBI taxonomy): domain Eukaryota; kingdom Metazoa; phylum Arthropoda; class Insecta; order Diptera; family Asilidae; genus Proctacanthus; species Proctacanthus coquilletti. The sequence goes on from MNCL01000012.1 coordinate 390,158, forward strand.
GAATGTCACTTTGTACCCAATTGGACTGGTGTTACTGGGGCTCGTTAGAATATTCAGTTGCGTCAGCACAAGCTCCGAGATAAATATTTACTAGGCTTCATAATTATTATGGGTGTAACCTCCGAGCGAGCGGAGTGAATGCCTACGAAAATGTTAACCTTTCATGGGTCGACACGACGGCTTCACGCCACCCATATCTGTCACTATAAATATTCGGATAATTGTTGATATCGGCACACAGACATTAAAAGTGAGGACTGAAGAAACAATTTTCTGTTTCATAGGTTATCGATTTTATGCGAAATTTATTAACGAAAACGATAATATCTCACGTACCAGGCTGACAGCGGTGTTCACGTCCACCTGGAGCTCTGTGAAAAAAGATAGAGGAAAGTCATCATTGCCTTCCCTAAAGTGCGGCGATGATTTGTTTGCTAACTAATAGCTCCAAAACAATGCGTTGTATATCACTTTACCCACTTTCTAAATTACGGCTTGCGACTGGTGGCCACAGCGATGACTGCGACCTTTAATTCCTCACGTATAAAGACACCAGATCTAGGTGGCTAAGAGACACGTATGCTTATAACTTTCATAGGCTGAGACTTTTCAATTGCTCTTTTATTTTCAATCAGTACTATTCAAATAATATTTTCTCTGTTGTAAGATTAGGGTATACAATTCGTTTAATATTTGCATGCTTTCATTTCTTAATATATTTTTGGATTTTCGAAATAACGGATTTTTCTAAAGAATAAACTATTTATACTTAGCCAAAAAGAAAAACACAATACAACAAAAATCAAGAAAACCCATTTTGAATTTGACTGAATATTTAATTTATTCGGAATTCACATCTTCGTCTTATCCTCATCAAAAAGTTGAACCATTATACCATTCCAATTAAGTGAAAAAATAGGCATTTGTTTTCGAAGGTGCTCATAATTGAATTATGTAAATGATTTATAGAAAATGCAAGTATAGAAGACCTTACTCGTTTTCTTCGTTAGCTATGAAATGCTTAAGAAGCATTTTAAAGTCACCAGTGGTCAATCGAATGGTTTGGAATTTAATCCTGATTGTAATTCAACCAAAAAGTTAAGGAAATTGGTCAGTTGGATGACTTGGTGACGTTCGCGTGAATTCGAATACTCGTTTTCCTGTAACAAACTTTGGAAACAACACAGAGGATGTCGAGAAGTGCTCAATTTTGTTATTACCCTCATCAACATAAAATTCAAGCCATCTAAAATTCGAACTAAATATGCACTATGGAAAGTTTTAAAGTTTGATATGTGATCATTTTCTTTGAGTACTTTGTTTTTTCCCGAAAGGAAGAGAAAATGTTGAAGAAGTTGTGAACCCCTTTATTTCCTCGTGTCGTCTCGTTTTTGATTTCAAAATTCAACCGAGCAAATTAAAGACCCCAAATGACACTAAAATCTCAAGGTGATTTCCAAAGGTAGGTAATTTTTCACCCAAGAGTGCTTGAAGAGATTCAGCGTCGCCGCAGTTTTGCGCGGCTGAACGATTCGCCTCACTCAACGCACCTTCTTTATATGGACATTTTTATGCTCACGCGTGCACGAGTTGCAAATTCACTTTCCAGAACCACTCCCGTTCTCGCAGGCTCTTTCTTCTTCATGAATATGCAAAGCGCAAGAATGCCGGAGTCGGTAGCCTCAAGGCCTTTTCATCGATGCCGCTCCAATTCGTAGAACATGCACCGCACTTCCCCTGCGTGCGTCACGGCCTGCGTACCGCTTTCAAAAAGGGGAGACAGGAAGTCGTCTATGTTCACGTGAGTAACATTTGATTAATGTTTCGCAGAAAGATATGCATTTGATTTGGTTACCTAAACACGCACCCGAAGACAACAATTAGGGTGCGATGAGATCCACTCCACCGGGAGAACCAATCACCTCAGGAGCCCAGAGGGAAACAATTTTCGCGTCCCATGTCCTGACAGTGCCTACCGCAATATTCAACGGGCAGAATTTTACAGTTTGCAGCGTCTTTACGTCGCAGCTAATAAAACTCCTCATCTAACCGCCCAGGATAACTGTGAAAGAGGTCCTAGAACCCTTTTTCTCCTCCGACGTAACTGTAATAGCACTGCTGTGGCCGTATATCCTTCGGACATATTTTTTGCCGCATTATAGCTGTTTATCTTAAGAGCCCAATAGTAAAAAAAGGGTTGAGGTTAAATGTGCGCATAACGGTTGTCTCGCATGAAAGCGAAAAATACCATATAACGGCGGACCAGTGCCTCACAATGGCCAGATCCTTGGACGGCCTCTGAACAAAGAGACTCGCTTTATGGCCGGACATAAATAATTTGAAATGGCCCCGAGGTGTGTTCTCCGATGTCTTCTTGCGCCCTGAGACCTCCGCCAGTGTTTGGGTCCATGGCTGACCGCGTCGCTCCGCCACGTCCATTCGGCTGGTCAAGGCGGTTTCCTCAAGAATCGAATTCCTCCAGTGGTTTTACGAGATACGCCGGTGGAACAAGTGGTGCACGGGTGGGTTCTGATTGGAATTAGATGTACGCTGAATGTGGATTACCGGATTAACAGAGGAATGGAGGGAGCGGATAACCAACTCACTAACTTATTGGATAAGCAATATTGCAAGCAATGGGTAGGGGAATAGCGAAACGAACGCAAGGTGTAGCGCGATTCTTGAGCTCATTCAGTAGGCTATTAAAGAAGGCTAGGGCACTGAACTGGTTAAAGGTTTTAACAGAACTCGACATTTCTACTCATATTTCATATTATGCAAAAAAGACAAGTGTAATCTCTTTCTTATAAACTAATGCAATAATATTATTACCTTGTCTTATTTTACTATTACTTAGTATTTATGAAAACCCTAAATGTACTTCCTTGAATTGATAATTTAGATATTTAATAATTCCTTGGCAAACTTGTCTAGCTCCTAGTGATCTTTGCCTGCTCGTAATCTGAACAAACCCTTCAGAAGCAATCAATTTGATATAATGGAATGTGGTCGATATGGCAATGATCGATAGAATTTAATGACCCGGAATTTCACTGACAAAAATAGCAGTCATTTTTTAATGTCCCTTGTATTCAAAACATTTTTACAATAAGAGTGTACTTGAATAATTAGTCCAGTAGCTTAATTTTAAAGACAAACAAAAAAAATTCACTCCTAGATTAAGGGGTCATCACTATCATTTGAGAAAACATTTGTTATTAATATTTTTACAAGATTTTATGAATTGTTCACCAATATTTCTACTTATTCAAATACAGCGCTTTTCTTAAGTTTAACACGTTTACTTTGGATAAAACCTTTTAAATAAATGAATGTTTTAGAAACATTTTATAGTTAATATTTGGAGGCAAATTGAAGTCTTAAAATTATGTTTGTTCGGTATTCTTGAGTATGAGCGAAATTCGATTCTGCGATTGTTCGACTAACTGCAAGTTGGTACTTTAAAAAAGCTTTTAAAAATTTGATCGCACCTCAGTTTTTAATTTAAGTTACATTCATTTTTCTTAACCTGTAGACTTTCCTCAAGCACCTGTCTGTTAACCGCTACACGCAGATCGCTCGTTTTTTATATCTGACGAGTTCGCCCAGTTCAATCAGCAGGTTGTCGGCCTTAATTGAACAATTCAACTAGCCGCAGGCCAGTTAATAGCCAGCTAAGGAGCGGCAAGAATCACAAATGTCTTCATAAATAATGCCAGCGGCCCGAATTTTGTCTTACTTCCTCAAAGAAATTCCGAAATTAAGTCCGGTCTTAAACCTGATGTACAAAAACGCATACGCTAAGCGTTAAAATTCAAATTAATTCCGATGTATCGGACGGAGAGGGCACGGGTGCAGCTTCGACAAGTGCAGGCCGTAACTTCTTTCACATGCAACAATGTTGCTTGATTATTTTTTAAGGAGCCCTCGAAACCACAGAGCTGGAGTCGCTGGTAATTCGCCGTGAATGAAGCTGACACGGCTTGAAATTTATTTTAACTTTTCCTATTGATCGGAATCCTCTACTGCGTGATTTTATCCGAAAATGCGCCAAGGCATAGAACCGAAAATGCATATGGGATAAATCTTCCAAAATCTCCCGAGAAATTTATTGTTCTTAAGATTAAAGGAGTTTCCACGACCGCAAATGGCCGCTCTGAGCAAGTGGGTGGAGCTCTTAATTAGTTTCATTTTTCATATTTTTTGAGCCGTGCGTTTTGGAGCATTGCCGAACCGCTTCGATGCCTACACTTTGTAAAATTTGGACATTAAGAACGTCCCTGGCAGGAGCTACTTTGTTGCATATATTTATAGGCAGCACGGGGACGCTATTTAGAAACCCGTAAATTTCTCGTAATGCTGGATTAGAAACTGAAAGTGCTGCAGTAACGTGCTGCATACTAACTAAGAATCGATAGACTGGAACGACGAATCTTTGGAAGTGCATTGACCCATTTCAACCGATGAGTTATTGACATGGGAGCAAGGAACCCGCCAAAACTTAATTCCTTCTAAACTGCTTGTGTTCAATAATTTAATTGAGTCATAAACTGTTGCTGGTAAAATAACTTTTCTTGATAAAGACAGTATAGTCTAGATTTGTGCGTACCATGTATAGGATATCGAAAAGCGTTTGCGTTTAGAAGAAACCACTCACGTCACACGTGAACACGAATATGTATGTCTGATCCCGGAGGTATCTTAGAATGTAGCTTTTTTCTAAATAAATTTTTCTGAACTTGACAGATGTTGTTAAATTGAAAATTTATGCTAAATCATTTTGACGACACCTTGCTTTGAAAAAAGAGGAGGTGGATAACGACTATTTTATTTTAGGAAGCCTAGAAAATCGTGAAAGTTCGCGGTATAATCTCCTGTGTTTTTTCTTTTCACAAAAAGCACATCTCCACGTTAAATGCTTGTATACAGCAACTACAGGTTAATTTTGGAACATGAATATGAAGACAACTGGAAACAGGAGACAAAGGGGTCTTGGTGGTTTCACAACAAACACAAGAAGAGTGTGACTTGGATCGTTTGAAACACGATACAGCGTTTAACCAAATTCCCTGAATCAAATTTCCAATTGTTTATGAAAGAAAACCGTTTCGTGTTCTCAAAAGATTGAATTTCTTTTCCTTAAGCTGAGCTATATGCGAGAATTGACGTATGTAGTGCTTAGGCTCCTCTTACCTATGCATAGACGATTTAGAAAAAATTAATTTCAGTATTTATTTGCCGTCTGCCTATCTTTGGAAAAATCTCAGTATGCCTATAAGAGATCAGAAATAACGCGATTTAATGCTTGTACGCAATTTTCGTAATTATCATTTCGGTATTTTTAATTTTATTACAAGATTTATTTCTGTCGGAATTCTAACATTTTCCTAATAATAGAAACCTTTAAGCTAATTAAACATTCAACAGGTTATATTTAAACATCTCCTTAATTTATTACTTAAAAATAAATAAAATTTGTTCATTCGAAAATCCTAAGATTTGGTGCATCGCAAGGCAAAACGGGAAAGATTTTTATTTTATATATTAATATATGTGATGATTCAATGAAGAGTTTTTCAAAATATTGAATAGGCTTACCTCCAAATTAAAAACCGTGCTTTTTGTAAATAGAAAAGGCTCAATAAATAAAACAATGAGAAATTTGTATAAATATCGTATTTGTTTGCAAACAATAGGCAACAAAAGTGTGTTTATCTTACCCTCTTGTTAAAGTTACTGCACTCTACTTGAATTGTTTTAAAAGGTGTGTGTATAAATCTATTAAAACAAATTATTCGAGATGAACATAGGAAATTATTGCTTGAAAACGGTTTGCCTGTCAACTCTTAAACGCTTTTAAAAATCCAAAATCAATCAATACATAACATCATAATAAAAATATAATATCACAATGTCGTGATTTCTAAATATTTTCAGCCAAATCAGCCATGGATCACCTGTGTAAATTCTTCTTCTGCTCTGTGTTTTGTTAGTTAATTAGCTAATAAATCAAATCAATTATTCTTATTATTATGAATGCAGGTGTATTGAGTATAAAATAATAAACTAGCGCTTGGAAAAGCTTATCTTTCGCAAATCATTTGCAATAGTGCAAAGTTCGGTATTTTTTATAGTATTTAATTAGTGAAAAATTATTGAAAACAACTTTTTTACTGTCTACAAATAGTCTACTATTATTTTGAATGGTTGAATGATTTAGGTAAACAAGAAAATCATAAATGAAACCATAATATGTTTTACTAAACCATTCGTTTACGACTTAGCCATATTATCAGAGTGCTGTTCAATGCTTTATAAATTAAACAATTTTCCATAAAAGTTTGATAAACTGGACATTTAAGATATTTTCCAACACCTCTCCACGTATAGGTTATATGAAAAGCAAATAAATTTACATGCGTTTAGCTCGGATTAACCTATAAACAAATCCAGCGAAAATAAAAATGTGTATACTGCAAATGGGCCACGTATTCCTTCAAAGCCGCATGCAGCGGGTGATTAGACACAATTTATCAATTACTCCACAGCAGTACAGCAATATTTTACGAGCTTATAAAATTTTATTATATGTTTACGGGCGTCTCGTGCTAGACAGATTCATAAAGTAATAGGGCGTTTGTTGCACGCCCGGCTGTAGGGTTTTGCTCCAAAAGTGGTTGTGGTCGTGTCGGAATGCAGGGAACAGGTAATGTCGAAGGCAGATATCAAAAATTAAATCATTTCCTAATTCCTATAAAAAATCCACCTTCGAGTTTTTTTTTTATCGCCATTTTTTCTTTGAAGATTTTATCGGAATTTTACGAAGCTAATAAACAGCGGCCATCGTCGCCTCAGAGTGGACAGCCAAATAGACAAATAGTCTGAGTTTGACTGACGAGGAAGTGCCTTTTGTCAATTTTTTAGTCGTTTTAAGTTCAGTTTCTTCTCAGAAATGCTGCAAGCCCCTAAGTACGTACGCTAGTCTAGAAGGCACTGGTTAAGGGCTTGGCTTCTATTCTTGCAATCGGGACGGGAAAAGTCGAAAGCGATCATCATCGTTTTATGCGAGGTTTTAAAACCGGAATTTATGTGTTTATGGTCATTAGTGAAATCGTTAAAGTTTTGCCGTGCGACGAGAAAAGTGTTTTCCCAATTGAACAATCTACCGCGATCACAGGGTCCTAGGAAGTCGCCCGAAAGGACTCACCTCTAGATGAACCGATCTGTATCTCAGCCGTTTCGCCGCTGGCCGATCGCGCTTAACCCTCATCTTGCTTGTTCTCACTGTCCGTAATTACTGCTGTTATAGAACCGTTAACGTTAATTCTCAAGGACGGAGAGCCGGAGGTCTTTAATGGGTCGTAATAGTTGCGCTGTCCACGACCGTTTGAAAAGCGGACTTGTACAGCGTCGACAGATGCCTCAGAATGTGCTCGCTGTAATGATTAGGTTTTACGTCGTTGTTGTTGCTCAGAGTTTTAGTTTACCGTCGGAAGTTCTATCTTTTTATCTAATAGACGTTTTGCTCTCTAATTAATGAAATTTAAAGTGTTAATCCGATCAACTTGTCCACGAGCTTGGTGTTAGTGGTATTTGAGAACTTCTTACGATCCCATCTAAAACAGATTTGTCGGATTGTCGGATGCCCTCCTACTAGAAAGTTTCGTTGTTTAAAATCCACTAATGCATCAGTTTTATTGCCTAGCAGCATACAAAAGTTAAAGCTAGCTAGAAGAAAAATGAGATCCAATAATACAATTATTTAGCATAAGACAAAGTTATACATAAGTAATAAGTAAATTTCTTCGTTTTGAAATTTAATTCAATCCCTCTCTTTCCTTTGTTGCATAAATTCGGTTTTCAACAAATAAAAATCAATTCTGTTCAATGTTCTGATCAACATCGATTCCTAGGATTTTATGCACTTCACCTAACAACATGTAACTTTCCGAATAAACATAAAGTAAAAAGAGAAGCTTTTACATCCGCTCTCGGCCGTCGCATTCATCATGTGTTGACTTACAAAACTTCAAAATTCAAAACTGCAAGCTTTTACCAATATTTCCAATAAGTTTGGATTTCGAAACTTCTGTGATAGTGTCAGGCTAAATGCAACCTCCTTGTATTGGTTTGAATTTAATTTCTAAAGCTTATGACTTATTGCTGACATCCGTTGATCCAAAGTTCTGGTAGGTAATCTTTATTTTTATATCCGTTTATCAACATTTATTCCATTTTTGTAAGTTTTCGTATAGCAACGTCTAATTTTTGACAATTCTTTTAAATATTTTTCAGTTGTATAAAAATTGTTTTCCTGTGTATATGTGTGGCCTTGCTTTAACATGACTTACCTGAGTTAGGTAAAATCCCTGCCTGTAAGCATAGTTCGTTGTATAAGTAAGAGCGAACATCGAAATAGCTTTAAATCCGCTGGAATTATTAGCTCGTTATTTCCGACTCTAGGAAATCAGATTCGACTATCTTCTCCAGTCCGTCCTAAACAAATTTGCAGTGCTTAAAATTATCATAGAAATAACCTTCCCGATTGTAGAAGATAAATCTCACAGCAGGATAGACTCCCGCCTAATCCTCTTTCGATCCCCGTGAACGCCATTACCGTGCTAATAAAGACATTTACATTTTTCACCTGTTATCTGAGGATCAGTGGCTGATCGCTTCGTCCAAATTTATTCAAATGGGCGGGCTTGTTTGGATCAGATAATTACAGCGCTTTCTTCATGTCGAATGACTTCTTTACCAAAACGGAAACTATGAGTAATGTTTAAACCTTTGATGGCTTTAAATAACCGCAGGTTTTTTCGAGCGTCGAATGTGAATCTCGTAAAACGCGTAGTGACCGGCCAGCAGCCACATCAGTTCTTCTTAATTAAGAAAACTAGATAGCAGCGATGGAAAGTTGCTTAATAAATTACTTTTGGCCCGGCCAATGCTCAGGGCTCCACCGCAGAGGAATCTAATCAAAAGTTTTGCGGGGTTAAAAGAAAACTTTTCGTGTGAAATGCCTCCCATTCGGTTGGTGTAATTAGACAAAAGCATCCGACCCGCAGAGAAATTGTTGAAGAAACTCTTGCATTCCACCACCCGGGATGCTGCTTGTTCTTGCTCGGTTTGATAGCGCTACTTGTGCCACTCCAGGCCAAGGATCATAACCTGATTAAATTGGTTCCAACTTCGAAGAAGTTTTCCTTAGCGACCGCTTTAACTTTGCGGCTGCGGCACCCAAATGCCAACTAAACGGCGGCAGTAAGAGCACAACAAAACTTCATTTCGGGTCTAATGAGTGTTTTGCAGGGCCAATAAATTTATGCTTTCATTAACCTACGTTTAAGTCGACATTACCAGAGCAATATTCAGGCGGGTGGAATTCCTTAATTTTCAACCCTTTTCCCGATGGGAATGCCGACTTGAGCACTCGCTCTTTGGGAAATTTCATTAAGCTTCCGCTCCACATGCGACCCGGGCCCGCACGGGGCGAACGGGAAGTGCGATTTCATATTTCGCAGTGTTCTACATGCCAAACGGGAAAATGGTGGTTTCCTAAGAATTTACAGCAGCTAGTAAGAGCCGCCCCGCCGCCCCGCCGCCCAACTACCGAGTTGGTGCTGCAAAGCATCTAACAGAAGTTTGCGCAGCATTTCATCGGTGAGGAGTTAAACAAGTCAAGCAAGAAATTGTTAAAGATGAGTTCTGTTGAAGATGAGCACTTTAACACTCGAAGCAATCACTCGAGAATGGACCCAAGAAATTGGACTGCGCGGAGCCCGCATTATCTCTGCGCGGTACTAAAATAATAATGAATATTAATAAATAATCAATTAACCTAGTTGTTAGACCTAAACAAACCTCCTTTCGGGTACCTAACGCTTGTTTCCCATTCCCATGCACGGATCGCTTATCACTAACTATCTGGCGTCCCCTACTTAAATATTATTTCACGTGATTGCATGAATTTTAATGATACAAGACGAAAACAGAGATTTTATTGGTCTATAGCCCCCTTTTTTAAACAGACGTTGCGTTATTTTTCTTGTCCAAAACTTTAGTCTTAGCTTTAACACGTTCATAGAGGTTTATTTGGATGTAATTTATTGCTTATAATTATATCTCCGATTATGTCACTATAATATTTTATTCTTTATTTATTCTTCGTGTCTTTTCTGCAAATTTTTGAAAACGATCCTTAATTATAAGCAAGGCAAGATTCAATTTTAATAAACTTAACTACAATCTTGTTTTTTTCAATTATTTTTTCTTCTGAACTCATAATGCCCGCGAAATTTGTTGAAATGATTTATTTATTTACAAGAAATACTTAATATTATTTTGATAAAGGAACTCTGAATTTGTAAAGTACGCTAGTAGATCTTCGTATATTGCGATTAATTCAGCGCTTAAAGCAAATAAACAAAGTAAAATTCGTGACCTCTCAGAAACGTAACATGAAGAGTACGATTTTTATTATTTTTAATGCAATTATAAGATAGGGTTTTATATGTTCTTTACTTTTTCCTTCCTTGTTGTTTTTTCTGTATTTCTGTAAGGGATCAATAATTAAAACGCATACATTTTAACATATTTTGAGTCTTTTAGGGACTTTAATTAAAGTATCACGTATATTAAAATTAACTAGGCGAATCACGATCCATCTTCGAGTTTTTTTCTGAAAGTATGCTGTTGTTACGGATGCGATTTATTTCGCAGTCACCTCTTATCTGCCGATTCTATCTGTGCTTGTGTTTCACTCACGTGTAAATAAAATCAAAAGGTTATCTGTTTAATTACTGGAGCATTTTTCCGGGGAAAAGTTCGGCGCTCGCAGCGTGCTTCGAAAAGTCGACCATCGAAGCTTCGGAAGGGCTGGCGAAGAAGTCGCCCAGACAGGAGCTGGTCAAACATGTCTGCCGAGACGCCCCCTTCCCCGTGGCCGCGCCGCTCTACAACGGGTCAGCCGGATGCCTACACAGCCCCCGCGCCGCCCGCTCCGACAGCTCTGTTGTCGAGTGGAGATGGCTGTCCAACGTTGCCGGTACGTGCAGCTCGTCGTCAACCAAAAGAAGCCAGGCAAAGCTTCGCGCGGAACGCACGTAGCAGAGTGAGTCGGTTGAACCACGCCCAGTTCTTAATGGCCGACTGAACTAGCGGAGGACTGGCAAGCGACACTCGCGTCGGTGTGTGAGTGTGGATCGGTTCGGTATCAGTGGCATTTGTCCGTGACGTCAGAAACGCAGTGCAGTATAATGAAGAAGCCATTGCAGTTGACGGAGGTGGTTCTCGCTCCCGACGGTCTGTGCTAGGACACCCGAGCCGACGTCGGCGTCGTCGTTGGCAGTTATCTTCGCGGAAAGCCAAGCTGGAAAATCCCTCAGGTCAGTTTTCTTGTTACATAACAGAAAAAGCTCTTCCACCTCGCGAGTGGGAATTGATTGCCTCACCCCTCCCTTGGCACAGATTAATTTGATCCCTCGGGAGCGACCCGGCAGAGCAGCCACCGCTCGACTTATTTAACAATCCGCAAAAATAGAATCTAAAAATCCTTGACGCGCCCTCGCGGTGTTAATTTAAATTTAATTTTCAAAACAGAATGAATACTTTATTGGATCTCGTGAATTCGCCTGCTGCGGGTGTGGTTTGCGGCAGACAGCCAGGTAAGGGCACAGGTACACAGGCAGCCGGTAGATACCGGTACAGGCACGGATTACGTGCGGTGCCCACATTCCACGGCTCCACGTGAGGAATTTATTTCCATGGTGCGGTGCAGAGGTGGGCTGTTACAAAAGGAATTTATCGCCAACCAAGAGGAGAATTATTTCGTAAGCGGAAAATTGAATGGGACTGAGATGGTGCGAATGGGGCTCTAGTGGAGGAAGCCGCGAAGGGTTCTTGCGAGTTGCTGATGTTATCGAGGGCCTCCTTTGCCACTCGCCCCACGGGAATTCGAAAGTAGCTCTGCTGAGTACTGACGCAATACTGAGCGTGCTGGGAAAGGAGGCCAATTAAATCGACGACCCGATTGAACCATTTATTAATTCGCTCTGATCGGTTTGGGCCTCCGCGACCCACTTCAGTCCCCGGTGGACTTTGTTCAGTTTCCGCGAACAGATGTTTGGCTAATTTAGCTTGAATCCGATTTTCCAGCTCTGATTTACCAATTTGCACAATGGGGAAGTAATAGGTGGATTTTGGTTGTTCTATAATGTGTTCCCGGAAGGAAGGGGGGTACCGAACAACATTTTTTTGGGGAAAAATACAAATAAGTGTTATTTACCTCAATTCGGTTTGAGGTCTAGGTCTTCTATTGTTGACGCCTCAAAAATTACAAATGGCCAGAGGGGTATGAATTATGAGCGTGGGAATAAATTATTTATCCGTCTGGGGCGCGATCACAAGGGAAAGCGTGAGTTAATTTACTACTTTACTGCCTTGTTTTATCGTAGTTTGATTCTTGTTTATTCTACCGCAGATTTGCATAAAAAATTGCATTTTAAACTGTGCACTTGTAAATTTTCTTAATTAATAAAAGAAACAGACATTTCCTTATCTTGGCTATTTTCATAATTTAGCCATTCGCACGTGAGCTGTACAGCGGGGAACAAGTTGAACGTGGGAACTATCGCGCAGGTATGTTTAATAAAGAAAGCTTTGAAATATATCTCATTTCTTATTCGTTATCTTTATGAAGCACAGTTTCAATTATTGGTATTTCAGACCCGTAAAGTAATTTCCATGAAACCTTTTTCCTGACTGGCACAAGCGATTGATTTTCTTCGCCTATGTATAAGTTAACGTAAAGTGGCCGTGACAAAAATGTGAAAAGAATGTTAATATTTATTACACGCAAAATTTGGTAAACGTTTTTTTTTCGAAGATTTGTTTCTACTGTGCAGAAAACCCTAAGAATTAATAAAAATTCTAAATACAGGCCAGGTTTCAATCATTGGGGATTCTTCTAAGTGACTTACATAGCAGTCATTTAGAATTCTCAATTTTCGTACTTTGTGATTGTATAAATATTCATTTAACTGAAGTTTTGCCTGTTGGTCTACCTCTTTGTTTGTATTTTTGTTACTCTATTGGGTCAAATCTGTTGGATTGATTTTTAGGTAACTTTTACTATTAAACTTTTTGTTTATTTATTTGTTCGGGGTTTTGTCGGGTGCCAGCAACTGAATGATTAATAAAGGTATAGCAATTTAGGGTGTTTCCTTCTCGTAATCACAATAATACATTCAAGTGTATACAATTTGCGATTGAAATTATTGAAATTATACTACAAAATATTATTTTATCTATATCTACGCTACATGAAGAAAGTGTGAATAAATAATTCCTAGTCCTAGAAATAACAGACTCAGCTAACTCACCTTACTTTAAAAATATTTCATCATGTTTAATTGAGCAGAAAAACTGAATACAAAATGACGACATATCAGGCAAAAAGACTTTCCCCTAAGCAGCTTAGGGTAAATATCCATTTAGTGCGTTTACGGAAAATACTTCCTGTAGGAAAGATCATCGAAAAGCAATAAACCCGCTCGGCAGTCCACCCTCGAACGAATAAAAGCGAAACAATATCATTTCATTTTCATAAAAATTCGGCGATATTACTTTGTTATTATAAAATAAAGGGCTGCCATCAATTCCCCCCCTCAGTTTGCCCCATATGAGGTATATCATTTTCCATTTGTACAAATATCGGTTATCAACCTCGCGGTACGAAGGTAGGAAGAGAGTAGGCGTAACCACTTTAGAGTTCGATGGTTCAATCCTTTTATAGGCTCGAAGGTAGGCGAACTCAACCAAGTCCGGAGCCCTGGAAATCGGCCCAAAGCAATTTCCATCCAACGCTGAACTCTTCGAATCTTCCTCTTTGCCCTTACCTTCGTCCTCGTCTTAGCCGATTTTTCTTTTGTTGCCGCCGCTGCCTTGGAGCCGTTGTTGTTCAGTTCGGTTCAGCTCGGAGGTGAACGCGTTCCCGGGCTGGAGTGGGTCTCAATAACCAAGGCGAACGCCGTAATCCAATTTCGTTAACACGCTCCATTGCTATTGAATAACTTTTTTAAAAGAGAACACGCCGCAGGCGAAAAGGACAAAATAAAACGCCGGCGGAGTGAGAGCGAGTCATTTGCATTTTCTTCGTTTTTCGGTATTTGCCTGGTAATGCCGATGTAGACTCTGATGGCTCCGGTTTCGCTGGGTACTTCGCCCTAGCCTTAGAGCGGCGATAGCGTGCCATTACTCCACGGTTAACTGATTTTCATGCCTCGATCCTTTCCGCCATCGTGCCGGGGACTTAATGGACATGAAAATTAAACCTGATTCACCAGCAAGACCTCGGTTGTACCATTCTCGAATTCCAGCGAGAGTGTCACTAAGTCGCTACCACTCATCAAATAATTTTTCCATATCAGAGCTTCTCTCTACACAGCCGGGCATTTGCATAAGCCGGGCAGCGAACACCTTTAATCGGATATCTTGAAGCAATATTTACCTTTATGCCTCGCTTCGATGATAATTTACCTGGAAGCGATCAGCCGCATCTGATGCTCATTAAGATTCTCGTTCTGCAGGTCTTTCAACCACTGGCCAGTCGCTCACGTACGCTCACAAAGCTATCGGAGTCCATGATTTATAATATTGTAGTAATTATTAAGTGCATAGGTTATCCGGCAGTGACAGGTTGAATACATGTCCGTGAGATTCCAGCGTGTGCAATCAGCGACCGAGACTAGAATTAGTTCTAATCTTAAACAAGCGACCACCCAGCACGCCAGAGGGCGGCTTGAAAGAAAGAAAGACTGCGGAAGATTTGCCTGAAATATATTGCATATGTTTAAACAAGATGAAAGGAATGCTGCGGTGCTATTTCGATTTAACGGTTTCGAAACGAAAGAATATGTATTTTCTTCTTTTTCTCCACTAATGAAATTATTAATGATAAAATATATGTCGTTTAGACGATAATCCAGTCAATTAGCAGAGACAGCGACAGTTTGGCTTCCCTATAATAGGATTGCTATACTAGGTCTGTTGTAAACAAATTAAACATTTGGTCATTGTGATAATCTAAAAGTTAATTATTAGCAATTTATTCAAATTTCTGGAAATCAAATACTAGAATAGATTATTATAGAACAAAAATTTCAGGTTTTTGCGTTTTTTGAACTGGAGTCGTTCGAAAAAGCGCAAAATCGAAATCTTTTATGGGAAAATTAGGCAGAGGGTAGATATTACTTAAATTTCAATAACAATCATAAAAGTATATGAACGTATTTTGATAATGTCGTACATTTGATTTTCAAAATTCCTTATTAATAATTAAAAATTACGAAACTTTTATTATCCGAAGAGTTAAGAAGCTAATAATTTCAGCATAAATACACCTTAGAAATATAAATGATATTAAATGTTACACATCTAGTATTTCTTTTTACCTGAATATCTTTAAAATACGCTTGACGACTGCGTTTTATTTTTCTTAGTAATTCTACAGATTGCAGCATTTATAGAACATGAAATGCAACATTTAAATCTATATTAAATTATATTCAAGGATTTGCTCGTGTAGATGGATTTTACAATACTTTGTTAAAAATTTGAAATTCCCAAATCTTTACTTGACTTAAGATTTAAAACTGCTTGTTTTTTTTTTTTAAGATCAAGGCAGCGAGAACGCAAAATGTTCAGTTTTTATTTGATGCTCCATCCCAAAAAGAATTCGGCGTAAAAACATAAGAGCTTCCTTCATCCTCAACTGGCTGGCTCGTGCCTCGCGTCCCCAATGTTAGATAGCCCACTCCAAGAATGTACTCTGTCCAAATTTACTTATTTTGAGAAAATGAAAGAAGTTTTTGCAACCTGAAAATGTGGCTGGGTACAAAATGCTGGAAAATGCTCGCTGGCAGAAGCTGGAAAAGAATAAAACAAAAATAAAGTTTTCATTACACTTGTACACCTGCACATGAAAACGGGATATATCCACGTAAAATTCCGGGAGTGGATATAGCCACCAGGATCCCGGGGAGTACAACCAATGAACGAACATTTCGCATAGTAAACAGAAAGCCCGAAGAGAAAATAAGGGAAATATGTATGACGAACGATGGGCGGCGGGCAGGATGGGGGATGCTGGGGATGGATGAAGACGTGTACATGCCATGCATAAGGTATTGCATCATAAAAGTTGGGAAAAATACAAATGACAGTGCCCTGATAAGGATAAGGAAAGTTTTCCGTGGAAAATGCTAAAAACACTGAAATGTCACCGATGCCAAACCGGGCGGTGGAAATCTGCCCCTGTTTAGCTGGGCCTCGACCCGTAGCGCCATCATATTCGCGCTGAGAACGCAAAATTGTAAAATTTTCAGGTGACCGACATTTTCCATCTTGTTTTTCCCGAGCATCAGCAGCAGCCCAACGATGGGCGGGTAGCGCTTCTTCCGTAAAACTTATGAGGGTTCAAACTATAAAAGGCGAAGTGCGTTTTCGGGCATATGTGCACACACGCGTAGTCCCATTTTGAGACTGAGGCTGCCGCTGGCAGGTCTGAGTTTTAGCCAACTTTCAATTTCGCTAATCCTGGTGTTTTATGGATTCATTTACGTAAGGCCTTGGCACATTTGCCGCGGTTCATTTAGCCGGAGGGGCATGTTGATGCGTTCGTACCGGTAATCCGCTTGGATCCCGAATTTTCTCGTTACAAAATAGACAAGAGCCCGGTGAACTGAAAATTGTCGACGATCCAGGGGCAAGCCTGAGAACTAATCTAAGTCAGATGTTTTATGCGAGTCGCCCCATATCTGCAAAACGTGTCTTATGTCTAGTATAAATAATATATGTGTATTCTAAGTTGACTTTTATGTAGACAACGATATACGGTCGGCATGAAGGATTCGGGACATGCAGGTTCGCATAAAACTGGAAAAAGGAAGATGGCATTAGTGCAAATAGATGTGGTGGCTCCTCCGGTGGTACATGTTTATCTATAGCGTACAAGATGTACGCTCGGTCTCCTTCCACATCGTCTTCATGTTGCTAAGACCCTAAGACAAGATACTGGCCACGTCGATGTTTATGGGGGCAAAATAAGAAAAATAACAGCAACTCTCTTTCCCCTCACACAGCGCGGCAAACGTTAACAACTGATGGACGTATCAACATGGAAAAATTTCATTTCACTTAAGTTTTTCTTATCGTGGACATGTTTGTCTAACGGTGCGCTCTATTAGACAAGATTAACTTTTCTTGTTTATTCTCATATATGATTCAATTTAGTTGTTTGCTCCACGAGCAGGACGCGACGCGGCGATGTCGGCAAACGCAAATATATTCATCATGATGATGAAAGCAGTTGCAGAAATGCCATAACACCGTAAAGACAAGTCCATAAAACGGCAAGGAAAAGGGATAAAACGCACGAATAGAAGAGAGTACACAACTTAAGGAATAAATAAATAATTTCACAGAAAACGCTAAGAAAACGCACAGTCAGTCGAGTGGTGGGCTTTCCGTTCACTTTCAGGAAAATCACCCGCCCACTTCTGGCCATTTGCATACCCACTACTTACATAAGCAGAAAAGCGAAAGAAGCACCAAGACGTCTTCTATTTCCTAAATGTAATTGAAATGTAAAGAAGTTGAGCAGAGGACATGTCTGCTGCTCTAAACAAATAAAGCGAGCGCGATGGGAGTACATAAAATTTGTTGTTCTGAATAAACAAAACATGCCCGGGTTGGCGTAATTCGATGCGTACCAAAAGAAAAATTCCCCCGGCGTCCGTTTAAAAGAAAAGAAAAGGAAAGAGAAAAGCTTTTTCCCAAATTAACTGAGATTTTTGGACCAATGACTTAATGCGGCCAGGATGGGCGACGAGTCTCCTCATCATCTCGTCTGATTTATGTGAGCCCCTCGGCGGAGCCACGCAAATCCAACAGTGCTCATTACGTTCCATTAACTTAGTGAGGCTCCCGGGAACTCTGGGGCTCACTTGTCTCGGAAAGTAGTAATGCCACATGAACAAGTAGTAAAATTTATTGCAAAACAAACGAGGAGGACCAGTGCGAGGCAAAGTCTGGGAATCGAATGGCGGCTATTCGGCGATTTGGCTAGCTAACAAATTATTTAAACGAACCGAAAAACATCAAGCAAGTGCTCGGTCGAGAGTCCAACTCCCGGGTCGCGCAATTGCAATTTTGCCATTTTCAGAATGCTCCTTTTAGCAAAACATGTGTGCGATAAATGAAATTGTGAACTTTAATGCTGACCAAGTCTCATTCGCATATGTGATCTTTATTCATTCTTCATAGGCGGGCAACGAGGTCATCGTGGTTACTGGATTATGCTTGAATTCGGACAAATTTTTATTTTCTAACGGAGAACAGGAGCTTAAGTTTAAGATCGGCCTTAACAATACGATGATCGATACTCGGGTTAAACTAGCCTTGATCTTTCAAAGCATCCTTTTGGGGTCACATATAGGAAAATATCTTGTCAAATGTCAATTATCACGTCCTCTTCTTCCTTGTCGCAAAATCAAAGATCAAATTGTCTGTTGAATTGGTTTCTATTAACTGAATAAAACTAAAAAGTTTTATCTGAAGAAATATAAACTTGTTATTCAGGCATTATGAGAGATGAAATCCCTAATTTAAGTATTTAGGAATTTTTTTCTGTTCATCTAGCTTCAGAATGACGCAGATAAAATTAGTAGGATTCTAGTAAGCATTTCCTGCTTATTTAGGAAAGCTCAATGCTGCTGTAGTTTATTTTCAGTTCCACACTCTTTTAATTTCTCTATTAAATGCGTACAAGTTCTTGATCTTTTGTCTTTTGCTGTTGATTTGTTCTTAGTTTATTCATTTTCTATATTTTAAATGCTACTGAAGTAAATATTTCCTACAGCATGCAGAAATAAATAGGAATTGCATTTGCAATTAATTTTACAGTGCAATTCTTATATGAGTGTTCAAAAACGAAATCTGCGCTGCACTATTAGGAATAAAATTCAAACATGCAGAAACCATAGCAAATATCCCAGAAAATCACGCATAGTATTTTCGAATTTTGAAGAAGAATTTTAAAACAATAAAAGTAAAAAGAATTGCTGTATTACAAGATGCAATACTCCTTCAAAGCCATTCTAGGTCACAACATCGTAAAACCATTAAGGTGATGGCAAACAAAGAATCAAACACCGTTACGTCAAGCAATAAAATTAAAGAGAAGTCCAGCATAACCCTTTAACTCGGCCAGGAAACGTATTGACCTTCATCATAAGCGAAACGCATTATGCCCATAGTCTACTTTTACAAGGTAATAAAAGGTCTCTGCATCGCCACCATCAGCTTGCCTTCCAAATTAACCTTCTTCGCTTCTTGGTAAGACATAATTCCTTCCTGAAGGCAATTTATCGAGCAAAAACGAAAATACAAAAAAAATAAACAACGCCTTCCTCCTGAACGCTTCTGATTCTCCCAGAAGAACTTGCACAGACGTTGATGCCAAAGAAGTTAAAGACAGAACCACTTAGACGATCTGACGTGGACGTGGATTATTCCAATTAATGGGGGCTGCCCGTGGCCCACGCTCCGAGATAAAAGGTAATCGAAATTCGTGTTACCCAAGAAATTATGCGCCGCGATCAGCCAGACCAGGTCATAAATCACCATCTTTTTAGAAAACACGAAACAAAGTCAACAAGTTTCGAGTACTTCGCCTGCCTATCAATTAGGCTCAATTAGGGAAAGTACAACTCAAGTACTAGTTTTAGGCAAAGAAAACAACACTAGCGTTCGCCTGGAAGGTCTACTGGGGTGGATTGAGGGCGAGAGGGCTTTCTGCTTTTTTGAGAATGATCAGGCGTTTCTTTCAACTTCTTCGTCGATCTCTTTTAACTTAATGGACTTCTTACGTACAAAAGGAAAATGCGATATTCGGAGGAGATGGAATTTTATTACTTCCCGATTCCAGTTCCCTGGAACTGCAAGTTGTAATTCGTTTTTCCAACTTGAAACGTAATACTTAATTTCATTGCAAGAAATCATTAAGGGGGACCGATACAAAGAATTGTTTCAAAGGCGCAATTTTCTTACTTTAAGTATATTATAAAATCTTTGAAGGAATTGATCAATTACTAGTTATTACATATTGTTGGCAATTAAGAAAATTAAATTAGATACAATTAAAACTCTAGTGTACTTATGTTTATAATAGAATACAATTTACCTACCCCTGTATACAGTTATATCATTATTTGTAATTCTATAATTTTGCTTTTGACTCGAATAATTTTGTTAATTTAATGAATTTTTGTACCTTAAGCATATGAAAATAGGCTTTCGCAGATAACGATGCCTTCAGTCCTTTTGCGCGAACCCGAAACTAAATGTTGCTAATTAAAGGTCGAATGTGTTTAAATAGCTCGTGGGCTCCCTCACAATTATCAACATTTCTATTTAAATGGCGAAACTCCGCACTTGAAATACAACGCGCTATCGACACAATGCGATAAACTCATAAAGTTTTTATAACGTGCTTATCAGCAGTGGCATCGGTTAAGTTGTCGCTAAACTTTTGAGAACCGCAAACAATTGAATTTTTCTACGAGCAAACCTTCGAAATATTCCAGTTGACGCAATAAAAAGTTTTCACCAAAAAAATATCTGCGATAGTCACGTTCGCCCGCATGAAGTTATTTCCTACGATGGTGGGTACAATGTTGCAGAATCCTCCCATGGCAAATAATCCCCTTAAGGATTTCGTAAATTTAAAGCGAAGCGAGATAAACAGCAGCGAAGAAAAAACAACAGGAGCATGGGAAAACTCTTGATTAATTTTCCTCATGTTGGGCCCTATAGCGCGCAAAGTTTTTCTGTGTTGGTAAGCTTTAAAGTCGCAAATTTTCAGAGTTCATTTTCACTGAAATAGTTTTGTTGTATGAAATAGTTGAGTTTCCGGGAAATAGCAAGTCATGCAGAAGTAAGACTTTCCATCCAACCCATAGCTCTTGCTTTGGGGAAAGTCGTCCCGGAAGATTAGACTATTCGAAAGGGTGAACGACAGTGTGTATGCTGGGAATATTACGTAACAAAATCGAAGTAGCTATCCTGTTTAGGATACTGCAGGATAAGGAAGTGGAAATAGAGAAATACATTATTCATCAAAGTAACAAAAGGTTGAACATTTTAGTTCTATAGGTAGAAGATATATAATATATATCCGCATATTTATCCCTTGGAAACACGAGTTCACGAAAAGTCTAAATTGTATAAGAATCCAACTTTTAAGATGACGAAGCGAAAATGTTTCCAATTTGTCTCCTGACAAAATATCTTCTTATCTTCTCCTGACCATGACGTAATCTTCATGTTAATCATGATCGAAGACCTTTTCATTTGTCAATCAGCTTCGTTTGAATTGTTTTTCTAATAAAAACTAATGAGAATAAAAATTTAAAAACAGATAAGATATACCACATAAGATCTTACGAGGACTTGCTTAAGGCGGTTGGTATTCGATGATTATGGCTTGAACACAAGAATATAAAGCTTACGATTTTCTTCGCCGCAAAGATCTTTTAAGAAAGACAGATTGATTAAAGATTAATCAAAATCATTAGGAATCAGACCTTTTTCAATAGTTAACAAGCTCAACGGAAAGATAATAATTAAAAAATACAATAGCTTTCTCCAGAGAAGGCGGACACCTAGACATATCTTAGTTCAGATATGGAGTCGTGTCGTTTTGTTTATCTTCTGTGTTTTGTTTTATATATCCACTCACTTTTAACGACGTTTGGAAGAGCCATATCTGATATTAAATTTAACCAAATGAGTATATAAATGCTCTTTCGATGGCATTTATTATCACTTTCTGACTTAATTACTTTAAGAAGATTTGCTGCCTTTTTAAGTGGGAGTTGTGGTCTTAAAGACAGTCAGGTTATATGTTCTCTGTTCGTTACGAATTAATATATTAGAACAATAATTAAATCCACAATTCGAAATTCTTTATCAATTAAAATATTCTAGGCAGAGTAATATAAACAATGTTTTTCATACCTTGCTTCTAAATCCCCTAAAATCTTAAATTCACAGTAAACTAAGATTTCAGAAAGACGGATTTCTCAATAGCTTGAACCCTATATTTCCTTTCGAAAGCTTTTTTAATGGCCCAGTTTTTATTATCTATTCTAAATAAAAATATTTATCGTGTTTTCCCGTTCACATTTAATCGCCTTAATTTAAAAAAGATATATGGCGCGGATAATACATCAGTTTCATATTAATTAATTAAATTCGAGTGGATATTTTTTTTTTCTAAATAGTGTGAACTCTTCAATAGAGAAAACTCGATTCTCGTGACTTTAATGCCTTGTAGTTCTTTTTATACTCTTTTTTGTCTAAGAACAGAAATAGTAAATATAATTCCTGTCTAACTAGTGTAGTTTTTCCTGACATTCTACACCTCTGAATTGATTCAATTAAAGAATAATTAAATTAAGTCAAAAACATGCATTCTATGGGTACTTGTGTCAAAACTTCTCAATTTAACCGATGTCTATAGCCCAATCGACATTCTCAATTTAATCCAATCTAATTAGTGCTGTGTAATAAATTTTGTTTTACGTACGAATTCTGGTACCAGTACAGATACAACCAAATATCGTAAATTAACGCAATTATCCCTCCTACCGAAACCAATTGATAGCTCCACGATGTTGCAAAACAGAGGATGTTGCGAAGAAGGAAAGCCGTCGTATTTTGAACGGGTGGTGGTTGTGGCATATGCACAACCCACCGGGATCGTGACTAACAAAATTCGTCGTAACCAACTCAGTAACTGCCATTCGCGTTCATTAAACATTCTGATCGCATACTTTTGCCCGAAAAAAATATCTGCATCGCCATGTCATGAAAGAGGAAAGCACCCAGGAGCGGAATGAAATGACAGCTTAGGACCAGCAGGAGCAGGAAAATAACCATGGCGGAGGAAAAACAGCAGCACGGCAGAATAAGCTCGTGAAATTCGACCATTTCAAGCTTCCGGAAAATTCGGTTAGCTTACGGACGTTTCAGCTCCGAAATGGAAACAGCCTGGGTAGGAAAATGCCTTCCTGTACGTGAATATAAGAAGAATGGCGAGCTCAAGATGTAGCCTAAGACGAGCTACCAGCTCCTTGAGCCACCGCCCACAAGCGACCACCTCTGCGCCACTGCTTTGGGGCTTCAATGTATTTGGGCAGATGGTTATGATCCCTACGTGTCCTACAGGCGAAATGGAGGCAAGTTTGTTAAACGGAACGAGAACCGCTCCTTTTTTATTCCCGAAGAAGCTGCTGCTTTCTGCTTCCTGCGTCCCTGCCTCCTGGCCTTGTTCTGTGGTCCGTCTCCGCATACTCCTCCTAGTCAGTCGCAATTACGAAAAGACATGCAATTTTCCCTAATCTTAGATTGTG
Organism: Proctacanthus coquilletti; assembly: GCA_001932985.1. Taxonomy (NCBI): domain Eukaryota; kingdom Metazoa; phylum Arthropoda; class Insecta; order Diptera; family Asilidae; genus Proctacanthus; species Proctacanthus coquilletti. The sequence continues at coordinate 413,632 of MNCL01000012.1, forward strand.
TTCAGGAAGCAGGAGGTAATTTTCTAGTTTGCCTCCATTTACATCCTCCCGCAAGGACGCAAGGACATCCCATTGCCGAAAACATCTGAAGTGGGCGAGATAATCCGGGAATTACCATTTTATGCCGCGCTACACAGGCGATAATTATTCATAAGGTGGCGTGATAGGAAAGCTAAGGGCGCACAAATTTTCCAGGTTAGATGAAATTACGCAAAACCCCCCAATAAGGTCCCAGGAGCCAATCTGGCTTCTGTGGCGCGGATATCTCGTTTATCCCGACGAGAGGACCTTTTGTGTACCCGCTTATATCTTAACTAGATCTCGACGGCCGCCATTGTTCCACACTCTGTTTCTACTGTTTTTATCATCTTTTTTCCTTCTGGCCTCCCGCTTCCGGTGCTGCTGGATCAGCTCTCGTAGCAAAGTTTTTCTCAACGAACACAATTTATATGAAAATCAAAAGGAGCTCGGAAATTGAATTCCATTCAGTCTCAATGGGTCGGATATCGAATCAATCCTGGTAACCAGAAGGGGAATGGGACGGCACATCCTCCGAAATTGTTGCAAAGTTTAAGAGTGGCATAAGCTTTGTGGGGCGGATTCTGAAGTTCAAATTAAAATGCAAATTGGGACGATTTTTAGTGCTCTTATTAACGATAATTTTTGATGAAGCAATATACCTCGCGCTAGGTTTGGTATTAGATATCCTCCGCCTGACTCGTTGTCCTAGAGCGCGGAATCTTCCCTAATATCTTAAGCTGAAAAATAGTTGGCAATTTTCTACATCATAAAAATAACACCCGCATAAAATTAGTTGAAAATTCCTTTCTTGTACGATGTAACACTTTATATAAAGTATATTGCCACTTTTGATATATTTTCATGTCATCACTGTGACGTGCGAAAAAAAGACATTGGATGTATTGTAGAGCATTAAAATACAAGAAAAAGACATTTAAAAAGGAGATGTGTCGTACATATTCCATGAAAAGCATATTAGAAACTAAATATATCTCGAGCAATAAGCGTTTTAGTGCTGCGGTGTTCAGAGACAAAGTGTTTTGTATCACTTGCCCAAGCTTGATGTGATTTCTTCTTGAGGCTTATAACCTTTCGATAGCTCTATCCCTTTGCTTATAAGTATAATTATACCGTTATTGTTTGTTTTGTTTCGTTTTTAAATTTTCTATAATTTTAAGATTTGAGTAATTTAAAATGTTTTGGGCTCTTTTCAATCGTAAAAGTACTTTATCTAACTAAGCTTGATGATTAATTCTTAAGTTCGCGATTTATACTACAGCTAAATTATAAAATTTAAAAAATCCTTATATTAATCCTTGTATATTGTTATAAGTGATTAATCCCATGAATCCCATGAATAGTGGCACGGAGCATATGTACTTCTAATTCATGGAACGATATCAATCATGTCCAATAGGAAAACACAAAATCTGTAACAAGAACCGTTTCAATGCTGTAGTTCTTGTACGTAGCTCCTTACGGTGGTACTTTTTCTGCAGCCTACAGAGATAAATTGCTTCAATAAAATTGATACGAGATCTCGTTTTCCTCGTAAGGGGACATTCAAGTTCTCATTATGACTGGTGTTGACCATCAACACTAATACTCTTCCCAAACGCGCAAAATAAGCGCAAGGCCATAAGCACAAAATCGACTCTGCCTGGAACTGAAGGTCCTTTGTCGTTCTGGAAGATTGTTTTGGGTAAGGGTGGCTTGTTACTGCCGTCGTTCTGCTTCTCTCCAGACTGAGTTTAGGCATGTAACCATTCCGCGGAAAAAGTATTACAAATTGTTGACAATAACACAAAAAAGATGGAAAGGAAGAGAAAGGAATATTCGTTCATCCGTTAATTTGAAGGGAAACAGTCGTCCTTTTTTATATTCCTCGTGATAAATGGACGTGCCCGTTTGATAATGGAAAGGTCGCAAAGACCCAGATTTGCATGTTGTGCGTTCACATTGCCTGCGCTTTAAGCCGAGGCGAAATTTAATTTCAGATTTTATTGAATTAAAACAATACCGCCGGTGATCCGGCTGGCCTTACTTTCCGGATAACAGGGTCCTTTAGGTTGCTTTTTTATTCTTTTGCTTTTTGTTTCGGCGGAACAATGAATGGAGAGGATCCCATCTTCCTACTCCTGCTTTACAAATGAATTATTCAAAATTTAAAAGACAATAAAATTCTCATTTGTTACGAAAGTGCCTTTGAATTATCTATAGCGCACGAAATGCCTCGCGATAAAACGATAGCCGAGTTTTACGTGGAATTCATGGGAACTACGCAAATACGTGCGCAGAGCTAATGCGTTTTTTAGCGTGCGAATTTCTCATTTGCTGCTTCTGGAGTTCTCATTGAAATTTCCTACTATAATATAAGGAATATTCGAAGTGGGGAATTACATTATTCTTCATTCTCATTCGTAATTTTTCCAACCAGATTTATTAAGCAATGTATAATGAGTGTTATTTGCTCTTCAGCACAAATTGGTAATACTTTTATAATTTCCGAGTTGTTAAGCATTAATACTAAATCTAATAGAGTACCTAAACGAGTATGTGCCTCGAAAAGACTCAGAAGATGGTCCTAAAGTATTGGATCATTTAATATTTTACTACTATCACATTTATTATTACGTATATAATTTATTATACGATAAGAGTAGCTAATATTCTAAAATGTTTACGAAAAATGGAACTCATTCCATTATTTAAAAGGAAAGTTTGAAAATGATTTAGCCTTTTAGAGAATGCATGGTACAAAGACTAAGGAGTAGTACAAAACAATTCAAAACCCTCAATTGACAAAATTACAAAGACAATAAAGGTAAAATATTCGAAACTAGCATCAAGCCATTAAATTGTGAAAAATGGTAATGAGAAATAAACGGTGCTGAATTACATCAACAGTTACACTGGTGCTGATAAAAAGAATCCAAATCTTCTGAAGCAAATATGTTAATTTCAAATATTTGCAACATTTAGGATATCAGCATTTTTCTGAAACCGGTTTTTGTGTTTGTTTTTGCCTAAAATATTCCTAAGTCTCTATGTTTTGTGCGACCTATTTGCTAACAGGTCCAATAAATGTAAGAATGTCATATAATCTAGTTTTAAATAAAATATTATTATGCTTAATTCAGTCCATTAGCTTTAACCTCTATTTAAAATATTTCTCGATAAATATAAATTTACCTTAAGCTGCGGACGTTCCAATTTAGGGACGATTTGATATTAAATATAAAAGCTAGTCACGACAAAAATACGAGTATATTCACAGTTTCGCTTCTATTATTGTTTTTGTCTTATGGTTAACGCTTTCAAGCAGTGAAATCTGTACCTACTGTGGTTTCACTAATCACATATGACTCGCTGTACGTATATGGGTCAATAGCAAATTTATGTTATTTTGAATAGAAGCCCTACTGGGCAAATTGTTCTCCTTTGTCCGTGTGCTCATTTGCGTGTAACACACGTAAATATAGTTTTATAAAACATCATCTGGCGTTCCATACATTTTCGCTAAAATCATCATTGGGGCTTCATCGGACCAAATAGAGCTGCTCATTTAAAAGCAATCATTACCTGCGACCGGGATAAATGGCTTAACCTTTCCCATCAATCAACCGAGTTGTTCTTCCTTCACCTCGTTCGTCCCGCTCCAACGCACGCCTGGCTGACGCGCTGTCTCTCTCAAACAACATGGCTGCTAACCCAATATCAGGTAGTCGCACACGTTCGGAAATAGTTTTGTCCCCTCCCAGCGCGTGCCCGCGTAGCTGTAATGATCTTTCCGCAGGCATTTTCCCATGCAACCCGGACTGCTCCTTGGCAAATATTTTCTTTGCCTGGACACGAACACAACACACGCGCAAAAGCGCCCTTGTTACGTCACAAGCAGCTAGCGGTACCAAGTCGCCGACCCAGGTCCTCCATCGCTGCGGACTCTCGCCGGCAGCCATGCTGGTTCAGTGCTGACAACAGTGCCGAGCGGAAAGATGAGAGCCGGCTCGTTCGTAGCATGGCACGCTGCGTACGGATTTGCTTAGGGGCAGTGAGCGGTGCTCTCAGCGTTCTCTTGAAAACCCGTTTCTAACACCAGCGCAGCTCCGGAGACGAGTGGGAGAGCAAAGAGAGCGACTTAAGAACCTCCAAGTCCCGGCAACAGTGTTGTCACCTCTTCTGGGGTTTGCGACTTTGTGTCTTTTGGCCTTTGTTGAGAAACGCAACCTCGAGCCCTGAATTCCATCACTTTCCAGGGATTCGTCCGGAATTCTTATGGGAATCTCGAGCTGAAAGAGCACTTACCGCCTAGTCGAACTGCTATACACGAGGGTATCCTCCTATTGGACTCCCTCAGTCCTGGATTATTGAAATTCCTGATGGTTGTCCGGGATGAGAATTCAGCAGATTCTAGAAAAGAAAGTATATTCGCCGTGCGTTGTTTTCCAGAGACTACAATTAATTGAATTTCATTGTTGCAAGTTGTTCTGCAACTGTTAAGTGCTCGTGCGTTGAGCCAGGCGGGCTTTTCTGTGGGGGATTGCCAATGACCTATGCCAAGGCTGTTGCGAGTCCGATTGCTCTAGTAGTCTATTTTTCAAGCAATATTAATGCACATGTACATTGCTGTACGTGTTAGAATTTAAGGAAAATGACCTATTTACAAGTAATGTCCAGAATAAACGTTTTTGGTGTTCCGCACAAAAGGCAAAAGGGAACTCTTAGTTACAATGAGTTGCATGTCTGTCCGCCAAATTCTTCGACAGCAATTTAATAAAAAATTAAATTGAAATTTGGATAATTGTACATGAAATATTTTCTTTCGGAATGCTTGACCTAAAACGCCTCATTTACGAAGCTGAATTGTAGAAACAAGAAGATTTTTGTCCCTATAAAAATTCTTGAAATTTAACATAAGAACACAGATGAACATGTACGGAATAGAAAGAATCTTTCCTTATTATTACCTGAAATATTTCGTGGAATATGATTGCTAGGTACATACCATAATCAGTTTCTGATTAAGGGCGACAAATATATTTGAATCTTGAATCACTTGCCATCTTGATTAGTTTTAAATTTCAAGATTTTTCGTGTATTTTAGGATAGAGAAAGAATTGTCAATTGTCATGCATGATTTTCCTTGGAGGCGAACCGGCTAAGCCTAATTTGATATCAAACCCTCATGTCTCTCCTCTATCAGAATTTAGAGTCCCACACCCATGCCCGTATGAATGAACATCCCATTAGTGCGATTCAGGTTTGGACCAGCGACTTCCTGCTTGCTAAGCAATTTACTTAATTAGTAAACTAATTAACAATTCAATTGATTACTTCGAGGTTTTTAGCCGTACAAAATTTTGTTCCTAAGTTGGAGGCAGCTCCAGATAATTATGATTTCATTTCATTTTGTATACTTTTGTTGTTATTAAATTTTACTATTAAGCCGCAGACAATTAAAAATTAACGAAATTTGAATATTTCTATAAAGTAATAAAAAAAATGCTAAAATAAATAAACACAGAGAGGTAAAAAGGCGAATACTTATCCTTGATTGACCAAAGGGCAATCAATGTAACTGTGAAAGTTGATATGTGTTTAACGGTTCCCGCACACAAGAGATAAGCATTTCGAAAATTTTTATGTTGGGGTCGTCCAGAACCTAACAGAATTTCTAAAAATATACAAACTGCAGTGACCGTTCGGGAACGGATTTATTATACTTAAAATTCAAATTTTAGCTTACTTCACAACTAATGTTTTAATCTTGATCGTTTTCCTAATAAAAATATATTTTTTGCTCTTTTCGCATCTATTAATATTGATTTTAGTTCTCACATTTCTTACGTATTTCTTTAATGCGTTTAATGGCTTAATGAATTACCAACCGAAAGACATGCTGTTTGCATATTTGAAGTTGAAGCAATTTGCAAAAAGCAGCACTGCTAATGACCGCGCACTATCGCAAAACATCTTTATTATCCCGGCTGTTGCTGTAAGCGACTCAATTTGAATTTCGAGACCAAACGCGGTTATCCAACAAACCCATAATGTGGAGATCCACTTCATTTGCCATGGACAGTGGACAGGCGGGCGACGGAGCCGAGAACTAGCCTTGACTAATCTCCGGATGAATATTCAATATTGCGAGTTGACGGCATCATTAGTAGCCTTCGCCGAGCTGGCGGCGTTTCTGCCTCGCCGCGCGACCAATTCGCGATGCATGGCTGCGAAATGCGATAGCGGCGAGGCCAATTGGACTACAAGGCTAGGTCCGAGTCCGCACTTACCTAGCCCAAGACCTCCGCGGTCTTATAAGATTGCGGCGAATTGGAGGGAAAGGCGTTTGCCATGCCGCTGACACCTTGGGCTTGGAGTCAATTTTCGGACGCATTTCCCCGTGTTGGTCACGTTTTTGAGTCAGAGAAATAAAAATTCACTTTGATCCACGCACGTAACAGCAATCGCCGATGCTTCAAATACTCCCCGTGGGTCATGTTTACCTCTAGCCGTGAAACGCGCTGTTCCTCACCTCCGCGGGCATTCATTCCAAAATGTGGGAATTTCGAGGAGCGATCGGTGATTGATTATTTCTCCGTGTTCATGACTGCACCTTTGTTATTTGTTGTTACTTTTATGCCGTGTTGCTAAGAAGCGTCCGCGTGACTCGTTTATTCAGACATGTTAATAACTGCTACAGGCACACGTGAGTGGAATATCTCGCAGTAGGGAGAACTTTTTTGTTATGTTTTAACAAGTGTAAAATTGTTATTCGTATTATTTTCTTCTTATTTCGAATCGAACAAAGCAGAGTTACTCTATTTTATCAGAAAAATATTGGTAATTGGTCAGGGTTAGATTTCACATCGCTGCTTTGTATCACTTGGTGTATTTTGTTTTAGCTGTTTTTTTTTTCTTCGCGACTAAATGTTCCGTTTTATGTCTAGAAATAATTAATTTGATTTGGTAATATTTGCATACGAGCTTTGTAATTTAAAAAATTCATTAATTCCATTCAGATTCGCATAATGGAAGGTAATTTATTTCGTTTACCTAGAAAATTTACCAATAAAATCCTTTACCAATAAAAAATTTTAACAAAACACACCGCTACGCGGTCTTATGTTCAAATTGATATTTTAGATTTTAAATTTGTTCATGAACAATTATTACTTATCTATTATTAGTTTTATTATTTGAAATTTGAAGATAACACACAAGTCTATTTGTTAATTATCACTTCAAGGTTCAAAATGTACAATTTGTTAGATTATGGGGTCTTGTGAATAATAATTCTCCACATTTATTTAATTTTTTAATAGTATTTTTACTCATTATAGATAATGGTTAGAAGAATTCTGAAATCTATAATAAATGAAGATACTGTTATTATATATTAATGTAATATTAATTATTAATAATTGATGTAAATAATTTAAAAACGACCTTTAACTTTTCCAAGAATGTAGTAACATTCTTGTCCGCAATTTGTGGAATAAATGCTTATTTTCTTGAGCATTGCATTAAAACACTTTTATTAAAACATTACTCAAAGTTAAATAAAAGACGCATACCGAATTTAGATATAACTGCGACATGTTCTGTTTGCCTATATTTAAAATGTTTTTGCCTATATGCTAAATGTATTTAAATGTTTTTGATTTCCTATTTTAAAGTTTCGGTACTATAATTAATAGAGATGGGAATGATGATAAATAACCTTCTTTTTATTGTAATCAGTTGTAGTTTATTTCTTTGATTGCTATTTAGGAAACTTTTGTTGATTTCCCTCTTTTATAAATTGAATATACTATAGAAATTTAATTTTGGCAAACAATATTTAATAAAAACTTTGCAAAACATACCAAAATATTGCATATAAGTTAAACAATAACCAAATAAAGAAAATACCGGCGGCAAAATGGCGCCCTGTCTTCATAATTTTTTTGATTGCATTTGCCGACGGAGTGTTCATGCAATACGCTGTAAACATTTCGTGATATTTAAAAAAAAAAAACAAATAAAGCCACTGTAGAATAAAAATTGTCCAAGTTTGATCAATAATTGAATCGTTTGCAAAACATTAAAGCGTGGACCAAAAAATTGTTTATAATAGTCTCTTTAACTTTTTATTGAGATATTTTACGTTATGATGTGGCTAAAAGTGTGGGGGTATTATAAATTTAATTTCGTCATTTACCTGTTTACATATACATAAAAGAAATCTTTCCGTTCTATTTAAAATTAATTGAATAGCATTGATTTCTGTTTTTTGTTATATGCACTTTGTGGACAGTAGAAAAATAATGCGGGCACTAAATCATAGATATTTTTTCATAGTAATTCAAGAGTGGAAAAAGCAGTTTACGGCCATGGAAAATCAAGCTCATTTCAGTCATATTTTCGCGTAACACTACGAACGTTGTTGAGTTTAAATTTTATCGCAATTGGATTTTCATGGTAGTTTAATATTTACCTTAGAAGTTCGTCAAAAGTGTAATAATGAGGTTTGTCACAGTATAATTAAAATGCTTTAAATTTTAATACCAGGAATATGCTATTCGGTTATGGAGTAAGAATAAGTTTTTAAATAAAACATGGCAGACAGGGAACATCAAGAAAATAAAGTCACGTATATAACGTCAACATACTTTACAAATTGGGCCCATTACGACATTCGAAGTTTTCTGGAAAAGAACGTGTTTTTTGTAATTTCAAATTTTAATCAGTGTTGCAGAATTGTGAAGTGACGATGTTTCAAAATTGTGGCATAAATATGAACAAAATATCCATAACCGATAAAGGTACTTCTGTCTTTTTTGTAAGAGATAGGGTAAAGTGCAATAGGATTCCTTTCTGTGGGGTAAAAATTTACCACAAAAGCTTTTCTTGGGAGAAAATGATGAGATATTATTAAAAAAAGTAAAACTAGTTGTAAAAACATGCAAGATGCTCGGGCATTATTATTTTTCTTGTAGATGCTACTAGACTCACATATAACTTATACGACAATAATAGCAAATATTCCAAAGTTCTAGGGAAAATTTCCGAAAAATTATATATGCCCCAAAAATGCTTATATTTTTAGCAAATCTAGCCACCTATTTTTCTCAGTGTAATATCTTAAATTAACTTCGGTTTTTTTTATACCGATCCTAATAATTTCGACAGCCAAAACGTGGGCTCAGTTTATAGAATACACACGTATTTCTTAAAAAAACTTAAATATTTTAAAATTCATATTAATCCGCGCGTATACGTGTGAAGCTCTTGAGTTTTTTTATTTTCGTGCTTAATCAAAATTGCTTCATTCATAATATGCTTGAAACTGAAAGAAGTGTACAAATGCAATTTCCATCAATAGGAGTTTTGGCGCCCAATCCAATTTAGAAAACCAAGTACTTTAAAGTTGTAGGAATATTAATTTAAAAACTTTTCTCGTAAATAGAGACCACGATTAACCTAATTCCTTCTATGGAGCAAAACAAAAAAAAAGCGAAATTGTAGATCTTCGGCTGAATATTTTTGTTTTCTGGTCTCCACGCAGCCAAGGCAAGTGAGCGTCATAATGGTAAGGCCGTCGTGTGTGTCGTAAGATGAGAATGGTGTACATATATCGCTACTTTGGCAGTGACTCCTCGCACGACTGCCGGCTGCCCCGAAATGCATCTGTGGACTGTGTATATTTAATAAATATAATCGAAGCAGGAAATAAGTGAACAGCTCGTCCAAGGACATTCTCTCAACAGACAACTTCCAATCGGTGAAATTGATCCACCATTTGCCTTATGTATATTAAGTAGCGAGAAAAAAGCGTGTGTGCTCCAGCCAAGGTGGAGAATTTTGCATTTGCGTGGCTAAAGCCCACTTTGAATATAAGAGCCGTATTTCACTAGAATAATTGCAACCGAAGCCGTGCGTGAGTCTTTTACAGTGTTAATCTGGTATCCATTTAGATCGCATCTACCTTTCTACGGTTCGCTAAACTCTACCTGTCCAATAAAATTAAAGAAAATATTGAGACAGGCCGAATGAGGAGCTAAATATCGCGCAGATATCCACAATCACGCAAAATATAACCAGTTGGCCGCGATCTGGCGTGGTTGAATTTTCAAAATGATTTTGCGTTTGGTGGAAAAAATCTGAGATAATTGGCCTGCGTGGTGATATTTCAGATATTTTAAGATTTTTGTCATGCTCTGCTTGTTCTAGGGGCATGGTGGTGTTGAAAAATATACTGTTGCCTAATACGCTGCAAATATTTCACTGAAATTTTTCAAGGTGTAAATTGATGTTGATGCTTTTTCCCTTTTGATTTATTTGATACCGCGCATAGTATAACCGAGTAATAAACATCTCAATTAACCGTAAGATAAACGTTTGACGTATCGGTTAATAGACACCGAAACACAAATCATAAACATCTCGCCCGTTTTCAGGCTAAGTGCCCAACAAAATCTGGCTTCAATAAAGTGCACTCAATGCGGTTCCTCACGCTTTGTGCGCTTCCTTCTCCCGCCTTTAAAAATCTTTGTAATAAACATCTTCGTCTTGAATCGAACATTGCTCCGCGGCTGCGTCCCGCACATGCGTCTGTTTATGCCGTCCCAGAATAATCTTGAATTACGACAAGATCTTGAGAAATATAATTTACTTATGGAAAGTGCACGAAACTCTTACGCCCCTGGCCACAGGAAAAAACCACAATGTGGTGATCCAATTCAATTTGAAATTCGATAAGTTTTCAAAATTAATTTGAGCAATTTTCTGTGATGGACTCAAAATTATTTTCGAAGTTCATCATGTTCGCAGAGGCGGAAATATGAGTGGATAGCAAATTAATAATTTGTACTTGTATTACGTAACGCAGCACTAAACAGCTGCGTTTTATTTAATTTACAGGACGATCACACCTGTACAGATAAATTGTGGAAAAAGTTTCAGATCTAAATGTCAGAGTTGGATGATTTTATTTTTAGAGTAGTTCATACATTCCAAGAATTTAAAATTGTTTGTTTTTCTGCGTAGACTGAACAACACAGAAAAGAAAAAAATGAATTTTCAAAAACACTGATGTGCCAATTTTAAAGAAGATTAATGAAAATTCTAGAACTAATTTAAAATTAACCTTATAAAAAATACTCATATACTTTAACATTTTGAAAAAAAATTCCTTAAAGATTTAATTTATTACTACAATAATAGTAATTTCTTTTTTACTCCTTTAATATTCGCTTATTTTTAGCCGAAGTATAAGTTCGTTCTTACGGGAAACTATTTCTAGATTTAATTTTTAATTCTCGAACTACAGATTAAAATTGTCTTATGCATTAAATTGTTGGCATAAAACGTTTTTTTGTCTTGTCTCACTTGAAGAAATTTCTTATAGGAAATGATATTTAACCAAGTTTTTTTGTTATTAAAATCCGAGTGTAATCTAGTAAAGTAATTTAAGATAAAAAGAACATATCTACCTTTAATGCCAATTCTATTTCACATAAATGTAGCTTCGAAATTCTTTGTAATCTAAAAACTCTTCATTCGATTCATTAATAATTAGAAACCAAAGAGATTTTTTAGCAGTTTAATTCTGTCTGCATTTATTCACATCAAAATTTTATTCCTTTTAAGTAAAACCTTCTTAGGTAAAATCTATGCCCCAATTCCTAATCTGATTAAAATTCTAAGAATATGCTTTCTGAGAGCGAAGGGGTTATTAAGAAAAGGTATCTTCTGGCATGATTTATGGCAGCAGAAAAAAATTAGGGCTATAAACTAATTTAGTTCCTGGTTGTCGCAAAGGAATCTTCTCCATCCAAGGAAAGTGAGTGTTCTGTAATAAACCGAAAAAAATCGAAAGTGAAAGAGCTGACCGAAACTAACAAGCAGTAGCTCACCTACGCCGAGCGGGTTTTATTGGGTGCAATAAATTTGAGCCATTGTGCGCGAAAGGGTAAATATTTTTGTTTTTTGCATGCTGGTTAATAAAAAATCTCATTGTACCACAGACTTCTGGCACAACCATTTGAAGGTATGGCGTATTTCCATTACCGTTACGTTTTTCGTTTTGAGAAAACCTTAAGGAAAAAGTCGAAAGAAATGAAAGTAGTTCTTTCAAATCTCAAGACAGTGCCAAGAACTCGAAGAACTGCAAAAGCAATATGTGAAGAAAGAGATCTAAAAAAAAATTGGAGACGAGCAGGAAAACTGGTTCGTCTTATACAATGGCTGTGCTCTAGCGTATACTACACAGTCTAATTTTTTCTTAGTGAATATTTCACATAGTCGAGCCAAGGAGGCAAAAATGGTTTCTCCGCGGTAGCATTTACTGCTCTGCTGGGTGAAATAGCGCGCTATCGTTGGACTTGCTCCAAAAATAATTTTCAGGGCACTCCTCAAGAAGATATTTTTGTTTGGTTGCGTTGTCTTCGACGAAGATGGAAAGGCGCTAGTTATCTCAGCAGTGCGCCAGAAAAATAAGGCAGAGCCATCCTTCCTTCCGTCGCCCCTAGTGGTCGTGCCCCGCGCTTCGGCAACCGATAGAAAACTGATAGAAGGGATTCGATTTATGTAAATTTTCTAATACAAATTTGAAGCTTTGCTAAGTTTATGGATAGAACGTGGGGATGCGTAAATATGCTCAGAGCTTATTATTTCTAGAAACAAAAGATGAGGACGAGGATGAGCAAATGCGTTCCTTCCCGGTGATTCCGTTCGTGACTGAGGTTCTTGATTTTCGGCATCTGGTCATCCAGATATTCAAATTAGCTCCATAGCTATCGAATGACTGGTTCGAAGTGCGAAGACATACTGTGATTATTGAACGGCAATATCGCGCCTTCCTAATTAGTTTATTGAAAGGCCCATTGGATGAAATGGGTTAACCCTTGGAGTATATATATATTGTAAATATATTCACAATAACCTCTCTATTATCGGTAGAACTGAAACAAAGTTATGGAGAGTGGATAATGATTTAGGGTCCACGAAATTACTAAATTATAACTTTACTAGAATCAAGAAGGAAATTGCATATTTAAATTCAAGGCTGTAGCTAATGTTCACATTGTTCACTTTTGGCTTAGGCTCTTTTATGGTATGTTAACGAACCTAACAAGAAGTAATATAATGCAAATTGAGAATCTTCTTTCATATAAAAATTAAAATTTAAAATTTGTCACGCATTTTAATTCAAGACTGAACATTTTTAAAAAAAATAGTTTTTTTCTGTTTCTTGCTCATATCTCTAAGAAATTTATAAAAGACTTATGAACGAGAATAATATGATATATAATAATATATATAGCCAACACTGCAGACTAGTCATTCTTGCAATTATATCATATTTTATATCATCATATATTTTGAACGTTTGAATGTTTAACGAAAAATTTCTGTTTCCTAAATTATATTCAAAGTCACGACTGACCGGTTTGTCATTTTTAATATTCGTCTTAATTCTTTCCTATTATTTCTAAATTAAAGCACTAAAACGTGTATTATTATTGTTCCTATTATTTCTAAATTATAGCACAAAAACGTGTTTGCGGCTGCTCTAAAACTTAATAATACCCTATACATATGAAGCAGATTAAGTATCTAGAATGGATTCCCATCTCTGTACAACATTCTATACAACGAAATGTTCAGCTTTGAGATAAACCAAATAGAGGTTATTAACGCAAATAAAAAATACCCTCGCAACATGAGGAGGTTCATTCAGCTCGTCTTAATGATAGTGATTCACTAAAACATACCTCAATCGGAGTGTCTAGTAATATCGTAAATAATCTCATCCCATGCCGGGGTCAAATATCTGGGAACGGGCGAGTCGATACGCAGTATTTTCGCAAAGGCATAATATTGCTAAAAAGATCCGGCATTAGCATAAACTGTCAATTGGGAATCACTAGCGTAGACCTATCTCTTAGTGGCATCCTCGAACTAAGAATGAGCGTCATGGGATGGGTAGGCATTGATTTTTCTTTCTCCTCCTTTGTTTAGCGTATTTGCTGTTGACGTAATCGGCGTTCTCAGATATCATCTAGGTTCGAAATAACCACTTTTGTGCGGCGAACTAATCTACATATTGGAGCAGTTTCCAGAAGCCCATGCATGTGGCTAGGTTCATACCAGGCAAAAATTCACGAGATATAATGATACTAAGGCTCGCGTGGAGCGCAAGATGCCTTTAGATTTCTTACTGAGTCCGATGGAATGCCGGTCTCCTTTGGTTCGAGCCAAACAATCAAATTGATTGATATATTACTAGTCGGTTTCTGACATGGCACTATTGAAATCCAACTGGATAGAAGGCGATAATGGTACGCCTGTGCGTCCGCGTGCATGAAGGAATCTAATTATGTGCTTATCGCCGATTGCCCGCGAGAAAATCTCCACCCGGGTCAAGTGAACAATTCCGTAGTTATCAACTGCCTCTGTGCTAAGCTCCGCTTTCAGATAAATATCGCCTCGCTAAGGGCGGCTGCGACAATTTATTTTTCCTTAAGAGACTTTCTAAAACAATAACGTTCTTAATTTGACAGAATGAGAAATGGTTTAGGTCGGGAACACTAAAGCACTCCAGCGTCAGGCGATTAGTGAACATTCGAATGGTGATTTTGTATTAAATAGTTTTTCAAGAATAAATTTCACCATGTTTCTTAATATCAAGGAGGCCAAAGAAACCACTTACTGAAATAAAACATGGTCGCTACCTGAAATTTTGCGGAACTTTAATTAAAATCATAGTTATTATAGGGATAATTGTGGTAATTTTAGCCTGCGTTGCACCAGGGATATTTACATTTACATTCACATTCATTTTTACAGCTCAATTGAGTCGTCACCCTTTGAGATGGATCATTTAACCATTTTGCAGAGTTATTGATTAATTTTCAAAGTATACAGAAGTTGACTGGGTGTGTTTTTAATAGAAGGGACGATTTAATATGAACTTGTAAAAAATAAAAATATAGGAAATTCACAGAAATCACAGTTCATTACGTAAAGTTGTAAGTAGTGCAGTGAGTATTAAAGTGAATACTCGAAAACGCAGAATTGCATAGACTCGTAGACAAGGTTTGTTCATTTGCCTATATAAGATAAGACGCTACTTTAATCGGAAGATCGTTCGATTATGAAATTTTGTTGTTTCCTTGCATACCTAAGGAAGAAATCCCGGGATTTTATGATCTGATCTCTGGTCCTCGAGCCATGGCAATAAAATAAAATCCATTCTTGTTTTCCTCCAGGGGACTTGCAGGCCCCCGTTTTCATATGGTTCTTGCTTGATAGGTCTGATGATATCGGCAAATTCAATTTGGATAGATGCGGCACGATGGGCCGACCTGTACCGTGTAATAAATATTAAATTATAAGACGAACCGATGTCGTTGCGGTTCATGGCAGATGATTTTTGTCATGCGATATCCCTTGGATGTAAAAGTATTTTGGCTGGCTGGACGTGACTTTAGCTTCGTGGTTGAATGCTGACTGGTCCACTGCATTGCACTTTCTTGATGGAAAAGCGAATTACAAGAAAATCTACTCTGTCGGCCATAAAAGATCTCATTTTTGTAGTGGACAAATTGCACAACATTCGCAGTGCATATGACGAAAGCAAAATATAATAAAAATCGGACAATTTCTCTGGGTGGGAATTCTGGGGGCGAAAATGGCTGTCTATATGAGCCCTTTAGAGGCACTCACCCAGAAATAGAAATTCCATTTGTGTTCGCTTTGACAGCAGCTCAAAGTTGCTTCAATTAATGCGCCCCGCCCCACCCGCCTTAAATTTATAGGTGTGCAAAGGGTTTTGGTGGCGTCTTTTCACGTATATCACGCACGAGGTGATGCCGAGCGACGCATACTTTTAGCAGACCTTAAGAGCGTTATTAAATCGTTTTACTGAAGAAGTTTGGGCTTTTTGTGGATTATTCAAAGGACGAGCAGGGAGTCGGGCTTCATGTTATCCTTATTGGCCCCTGCGAGGCTTTTAATGTGAGCGCTTAAATGATGCGTGAGTGTGTGGCGTTTTAATGAAGCAGATCCGCCATTCTGTCGCAGAGGCTTCTACCAACAAAGGACTTCATTTGCATAAAGTTGTGTTAGCAATAAACGATTTTCTCATGTTTAAGGTGATCATTGGTACCGCATATGAAGGGTGGATGTGATACGTTGAATTTATGGTCGGTTGATATTATAAAGAATCATTAACGCCTTTCGGTCCTATATTTGGGCGACATTATTACTTAATATGCTATTGCTGTACATTTTCTTTGCATAATATTATTGACGATATTTTCTGGTCGAGAAGCTTGAACGTCAAATGTAATATGGATTTTCAGGTTCCAATCAAAACAAGAACTCTATTAAGTAAAACTTCTTTGTATCTAGACTAGCCTATAATTAAATACAAAAACTCGATAGAGTTCGCTGAAGAAGAGATTTCCCTGGAAAAATATTTTTTTCCACATTTAATATATTAAAAATATCGCTAAAAATATATGTTCTCTTTTTATGTTTCGAAAAAGCAAGCGACAAAACGATCAGGTCTTTATGTGTTTTAAAAGTGAAATAAAAAAAGAGCGTTGCCTGCAGTGACTATTTTGTGTAATACGTATTAAAAGTATTTTTCGAAATGAAAAACGCCTCAAAGAATTGTTTTCATAAGAATTTATTTATAAGAATTGTTTTTTTAAGAAATTATCCTTCAACTAACTCTTGCTAAATCTATAAATAAAATCGTACAGTGGCTATAGTTTTTGTCTTAAAAATAAAAACTAAAACCTTGCCTTGCCACATTAAAATTAATTTAAAAGTGGATCGCGAAATAATTTAGTGATAATCAGAAACAGATTTTGCATATGAAAATTGTTATTATGTGAAAAAAGTAATGCGTTTGGTTTAGGAACTAATGACGAACAAATAGCGATGGAAATTCTATTTTCTGCCGATGTAAGACGCCTGCGATCACTGCTCGAAAATGAGATCGAGCTCATTTGATAGAAATAGCAGCGGAAACTGATAGAAAAGGAAAGTTCTTCCGAGCCTTTTGCCACCTTTTTATCAGGCGATGCCAGAAGCCAGACCTTGAACAAACTTCTTATCGGTGACCTAAGATGTCGGATTTAAGCGTTCACCTCCAATGGCGGCACCATCTCAAATTAGCTCGAGTCGATGGCTAGTTCCGTCATGACCTACGCGCGACTTATCGGTTGGCATGCGCTCGTCTTCTTATCTGTGGGAGGAGTTTCGCTCTAGTATCGCGTCTTGGCCAATTTTAGTCGAACGCATGGATTCATGGTCAGCCTGTTTTGAAAAGATTGACAGGTTTTTCCTTAAACACTTTTTTTGAGTTTTAATTGTTTTTATGTTGTTGTTTATGTCATAATTAGGAAAAATATTTGATAAAATGTCACAATTAAGATGGTCTCTGCATAAATATCGATTTTTACGCCTTGGCCGGGAGAAAATAAGAATTGATGAGAAGGCAAGTTTAGCGCAACATTTTTTTCATTTTGATAACTTGTCCTTCAAATTCGATCTACTTTTACTAAGCTAGTGTCAGATACTACTAGCTGCAGTAAATATGAAAATACGTTTAATTTTTAATTTATTAATTTGTATAAGTTTCAAATGAGCTCAAATGATAATGACATTTTTTTACCTTGAATTTTATTTCAGTTGGAGCAAGTGCGCAAGTGATGTTGATGCTCGATCCCGGGTAGTAGGAGTGCAATTAAAAGTAAGTAACTTTAAACCTCTTAATTAGTATTGAATATATTCTTACAATTTATGAATTTTAATATCGTAATAAAATAGTCGTTAAATTAATATTTTGTAAAAGTGCACAGAGCTGAATATTTTATGCGGTTATATACAGACTTTAATTACCAGCGAGAAAACAGCAGTAAAATTTCAGTAACCTGCATGAAGGTACACACATATAATTTTATTTAAAATTTACAAAATCGCTTGCAATAAAAAATCGATTTTTAAGTAATTATATCGTGATTGGTAAATATAATAGGACTAAACATGATTATTAAAAAAGTATTAATTAATGACCTTATGACGCACTATTGACGAATTTTGGCATTAGTATTTTCTCATTACAAAATAATGTCTTATTGAGTTCATATTATTTTGCATAGAACTTGCAGAAGCATATTTGCTCTTAATATTGTATTAGCAACATGTTCTGGTTAAGCTTTTTTCTCGAAGACCCTTCAGAACTATTTTTGTTGGCTATGAAAGTATCGACTAGTCTTTCCTTCAGATACTGTGATGAGTTTTATAAACACTCTCCTTCTAATCGAATGCCTTTTAAGCACAACTTAAATCAATTTTGCGATTATAAAGCACCCAAACACGAGGTTTTTAAAAATAATGTTTAAGAAAAACAAAATATAATTTCCTAAGGCAATAGCACTCTATTAGGGTCACTGGATGTTTTCCTGTTTTGTTTTGAACTTGAAAAACACCATCAGAGTTGTCCTTCCAGCTTCAAGGCAAAATGATTTGTCAGCAACGCTTACATATGAAGCAGATTTTTTATGTATTGCAATGCGAAACGCTTAGTTTCGTGTTCACTCCATTGAGCAACACTCGGAGCAGAACTAGAATCAATTCCATTTACCTTTTCTCTTATGTCATCATTTCCTCGCAAGGAATCGATCGATGTAAGTGAAACACTTTCTTGACGGGTCGAAACGGCAGCACAGCACTTCTTTTAATAAATATTTAATTTATTTGTAAAACGGCGAAAGCGGGATTAATGAAAAACTTCCTCTGAAAAATTACCCCCAAGGATATGAAACTGGAACAACAGGGAAGTTGTGCGTATATTATTTCATTCTCAAGGAGCACACAAGGATTGGGTCCCTGTTCGTGCAAAGATATTTTTCGCTCAATAAGACTTCCTCGGGTTCCCTGATGTTATCCAGTGAAATTGTGAATGCGAAATTTATGCCTTGGGACAACTTATTTGCAGTAAATTTAGGTCGGGAAAACCATATATGTCTGAACGTGTTTTTTTTCTGGAAGGAGGCATTATTGCCAATATTTATCTTTTGGTTTTTTTATTAAAATGAAACCAGAGTCTTGTACAAAATGGGTGGGATGTATGAGTTTTACGTTGGTACATTATCCATTAAACACATTCTGCGATTAGGTGGATGTACGTTTGTATTTGTGTAACTGCAAAAGCGGTTGATCCAAATTTAGCCAATTGATTTTCAATCATCTAGGTTGTAAAAGCTTTTGGCAAGAACAACGCTAGGTGCCGTATTACCGAAACTCCACAATTGAGACTACCAAAATCCCTAGAAAGCAGTATCATTCTAACGAAGGCAGAAAGGGTTTCACAAATGTATGTATTAAGATTTACATTAAAAGGTAATTTATAGATTTTCTAAACAGGATATCCATTCATTAAATACCCGCCCTTGTCGGGCTTGAGTGTTTGATTTATAATAAATTTTGTTATTAAAATCAGAATTCTTACAGCTTCGGGTAATTTTAAGCTAAAGTCTTAAATAAAAAAAATCATTAAGTCATTAAGCGGATGAATCCAGTCCGAGTCTGAAGATCAAAGAGTCATAATTTCGATAGGTAATAAGCATAATTTTCCAATAACTTTTCAGACAACACTATGCCGGGAAAATATAAAAATGTACGAGGAGCCAGAAACAATGTCCTTCATATCCGACCGGGATCCGAGGACGGTACAGCCCCCAGACAGGTCTCGGCTGTGCTATCCGTGCAATGGAATTAACTGGGAACGGGGGTAATGGGAAGGGAGGGTACTTGCCGTCGTTGGCATAAAACCACTTCAGGACTGACGTGGCCTGACTTCAATCAGACCTTAGGTATTCAAAAAGGGTTCACATTGTTACCAAAGAGCAAACGCGATTGGTTCCACAACGGAAGACTGTCATTAGCATTTTTAGAGCATTCTACTTTCTCTAGAAGAATGGAGAAAGGCTGCTGGGGTGGCTATTAAAAAAACACTCGACAGCACCTTTTGCCAAAAGTCGACTCTCAAAAGTTTTCCTATCTTCTAAAAGATCAGGTAAGCGAAAAGTCACGTGACCGTGACTGAGTGTCTCTGAGGAGCCAACGGAGAAATTAGCAATGTTCCGACGAAAATGTCTTGAGGGCGTGGAGGAGTAATGGCTGCAAAAGGAGCATCTGAAGGAAAGCTTAAACATGTTTTTCCATGAAATTGAGTTAATTTTTTGACCATGCCTGCTCTGGTCTCTCCTACGTCGGGTTAATTTTGGGATGAATGGGAATTATCCCGTAGAAGGGGTTCAATGGTGCTA
This sequence comes from Proctacanthus coquilletti, assembly GCA_001932985.1. NCBI lineage: Eukaryota > Metazoa > Arthropoda > Insecta > Diptera > Asilidae > Proctacanthus > Proctacanthus coquilletti. The sequence continues at coordinate 433,983 of MNCL01000012.1, forward strand.
GACAGCACTTTTACCGACACCATCTTATTTCTTCTTGTTTCACCTGTTTCACGTGCCTAATGATGAAATTACGCAAAGTAACTTTTGTAGATTGGAGTAAACTTAGAGATTATGCCGAAGAGAGTTCTCTCGTACATTAAGAAATTCGACGTCAACATTAACCATGGCTGTGTGGGAGTAGAAAAACTTACAAGTCGCAATTAGCTCAAACAGGGAATTAGAAATTTCTCGGAAATTATTACGCATAGGAGGAATTTTAGAATTCTTGGCACGGAAAAGGATTTGGTAGGGTTGGATTAGTTTTTGCATAATTATTATTGCTGTGTATTATATTTAACAATTTTTATTTTGCGATACAGAGCAAACTATAAACAACATGCAAAGAAGCTTTGCTTAAATGATTTTTAAAGCATTAAGATAGTAATTTTCGACTTGACCGAATGCAAAACATATCCAAATGGAATGAAAATAACGCAACCATTGGACAAAAGTAAGCAAAAACTGGCTATAAAATGTTTAGTGAAATTTATAATAAAAGTTGCGGCAAACATTTTAAATAAACATTTTCTTGAAGCTAAAATTGTCGCATGCATAATTTAGATTAAAATATGACACATTTTAATAAGTTTTCTGGTGCTATGTTAAAAAAATGTAAAGTAATTGATCGTTTCTATCACTTGAGTTTATAGGGAACATTATTTTAAATCACTAATAAACCTATCACAGCTCTCCTTTTCTCAAATAAGACCAAATTGTTTAAGTATAGCCTATAGTAAGAAATTGCATTCGTTACATTTACGCTTTCTTTTCACAAATCCGATAAGAATGCACTTTAACACGCGTGTCATCCGTCTTGACCCACGCGTGACTGCACGCAAACTTGGTATTTTTTCTATTTTAGATCTCATAAATTAAACCCACGCTTTTCGAGCCTTCATTAAAAATCCCTGAGAAACAAAGTTTGCTTACAATGGTCGATTTGAACTAGAAATCCTAGAAATGTTCTAAATGCCAATAGACATGTAGCACAACAAAGAATTTTTTCTCGACTTACCTTGCTTCCATTTTCACATTTTTTCACCAAAGAATGGGACAGGGTACGCAGGAGATAAGAAAAGATGTCTTCTTTTGAAAAGATCGCTTATGGGAGTGTGGTAATGATGAAGAAAGTATGGGATTATGGAAGTGAAAACGATCGTGTAGGGAAAATGGGGCGGAGATTATCACCGTCGTGTACAGTAACTACCAAAAATAATTCGGGAATTCTTATTTCTAATTTTAGAAAAAAATGTTTTATTCGTTGGTTTTAATTAAAATTTAATTGCAAAACATGAAAAATGTTCTTATTAAAAACAACATGACTTGTAAATGTCTAACGAGGACAGTGATGGATTTTATCAAGACTAAATATTACTGTTTTCTTAAAAAGTCTGTTCTGTGTTTTATTCAATGCTACGAGTTTATTAAGGCCATGCTTTTAGAAGTAAATTAATAAAGATTGAAGAAATATTTAAGTTAATAAAACGAAGTTAACTCTGCAGAAATGGGTAGATTCCTACTTTCATGTACTAATGCTGATTTCCTAAAATTGTAATAGTCAGTAAATTATTATTCCTTTTTTACGAGATTGTGCCTAAATGTAGAATAGGATTTATCTAGTATTGCTCAACTTTTCTATTAAATTTTTTTGTTATATTCTTATGAAAAAATCCTTTATTTGAAGGGGAAACAATCTAAGTAAATGTATGATTTTGTACTAAAGTATACCCCACACGTCGTCATATGTCGGTTTATTAAATATTCTCCATGCGGACGAAATTGAATGACACTGTAGTTTGTCCAAATGTAGCCGCACTCAATATAAGCAAAATGAAATATTCCAAATAGGTGAAAGGAAACCACGTTCCTCTCGTTATCTATCCACATCTGGCTGAGGTAATCATAGCGAAAGCAACGTTCCACACATAAGTCACCACATGAGACCTTGTTATATTCCAGCTGAGCAACAACAAACCGAGCATCCCTTGCATTATTGAATTTAATATTGCAAATCATATTTATGTGTCTCTCCGTCACAAGGCTCGCTTGTTCTCATTGATTTTGTCTTGACATCGCTTCAGGTACACGTAGGTGACGTTGATGGCGGTGCCAGGGAGCCAATGAAGAACTCCGAGTTAGTTATGAATTATGCACTGGAAGAATCGAAAGATTCCTTTAAAATTCATGAAGAGCACTCTGTCAGGAAGAGCAGGCAGAAGCAGTATTGAATGTTGGGCAGGAATGACAGGAAATTGGTGTCCTCCCCTAGACCACTCCCTGTAATTACTTGTTAAACCGTACGTCGATAGATATTAACAGGAAGGACCACGTCGTCCAGACGGAAGTCAATAATTTTCCCTTCCTGGCAATGATATTAACCTCGTCCAATTTAAGGTAAGCACATAATAACGGCAAGGAGGAAGAACTAGCAAAACAAATAAAACCACACAAATTACAAGGAAGACCTAAGAGACGAGGGTAAGCCCAATTGCCGGGCTACCGTCTCCACACGGCTTCTTAAGGTGGATGCCAGATATGCCTCCGTCTTCCAGCCCGCCTTCGTCTCTGTTATTTTTCTCCTAAGATAACTCTCAGGGACATAATACAGAGCACTACTTGTAGCTCGACGGCAACACAAACAAAAGGCAGCACCAGTAGCAGTACCGTCTTAGGAGTTAGGAACAGTGGCACTTACCTCTTCCGCTCGGGTTCGTGATGCCAGGCAAGAAGGCTTTAGGGTCTTCCTCTACCTACCTCTCCATAGTTACATCAATCCATCCGCCATATTTTTGCACTATGCCCATGTTCGGAGCTAAAGTCACGTATATTTTATTTATTTAGCAAAATAGATTGGGGTTGGACCGAACCTTATACGATATTCAGTTGCTGTAGTAGCCATATGTATGGAAATTCGGTTACACTCCCAGCCTCCGGGACCCTGCACGTCATTACGTTCCGCCCTGGATCATGTATGAGAAATACTCCTTTAAACACTCGTGTACCTTTTGCCTAACCGTAGAGTAATGGATATGAGAGACGAACGAAAAAAATTAAGGTGAAGAAAATTTAAAGAAAGGTTCACCTGGAGAAGCTGAGAATTTTAAATGGCTCCCAGAAAATTTGAATACCAGAAAATTTGTTCTACGAAATTTCTAGGGATGCGGGGGGAGACACAGCAAGAAACATGTCGAGCTTCATCTAATATTTACGCACACTCTTGATGGAGGGAGGCCTCTTTTCTGAACTTAAAGTACTCAGAGGTCTACATTCAGAATTTCCTTCTCACTTATCATTCTTCTAAGAATTTTGCTTGCTAACTAAAGCTTATTATTGTTGAAAATATGCAAATTTACCTTTCAAGTCGTTTCTAAAGTCAAGAATTCCTAATCAAACAAAAATCATACTATAACATCAAGAAACTGATAAATAATATTTATTGTAATTACGTATAGTTGTATATTATTATAACATTTATTATTTACCATTTTTTTGATAAGTTAGTATGATAAAAAAATTATTATTATTAGTAACAAACAATGTATTTACTTTTATTCGGCGTTAGAGAGGTAGTGTGGACTAGGTTTTAAATTTTTCCAATGCCTCTATAACTTCTTGCTTATATTAATTAAATTTCTACTAAATTAAAGCCCTTTCAACTAAAAGATTGTGCAAAAGTGCACAGGGCATTTGGCAAACTGCAAGTTCCAATGGTATTGAAAATGTCGAATATAATTCAAGGAAATAACAAAACTTTCGCTCATCCCTCAATTCATTAGCACAAAGCACCAAAGTGCACGGGAACTCCTCTTAATTTATCTGCCACCTCCAACTTGCTTTCTAAAATTCGGAAAGTTATCCTTACAGGAATGTTGTCAGGGAGAGAATTTTCGACGGTCTCCTGGATTCAGGACCCACCCAAGAAAATCGATCACTTATAAAACGCAGGAACTTTCAGGCAAATGAGTCTAAATTAAAGTTCAGAGCACTTGGGACCATCTCATCTTCTCTCGGCAGAGGCGATGCCACTTAAAAACACAGGGGCAAAGGTTTAAGCAAATACTGGTCACCCTTCCTCCGGGATGTTTTCGTCCTTGGGATTTGAAGGGAGGACAAAGAAGAAAAAAGCTTTTGGAGTTAAATAGACTGGATGAGTGCAACTAACTAGAAATGTATAAAAGTGGATCGTCTCGGGGCCGAGTAAAGTTGAAAGGTTAAAGGGTTCTGCAAATAATATTTTCTATTTTTTTTTTGTTAGGAATAACCCGTAACGCTATCCCGTAGAAGATAACGAAACCACGGTACGAGCGATAATTTGCTCATATCTTATAATTGGAATTTTTTCTTTCCAACCGAACATGGTGCCCGAGAGAGATTGACACGTCCCCCATTCGGGCGCCCTGGACTCTCGTATCCTTAATATGAATCCATTGAAAATGAGGTGAAGTTCCCTCGGAAAAACGAGAAAGGTGGAAAAGTGTACGCCATTACAGTCCTGACGGGGACTGGTAGATCGTTGAACAGGAAGACAACCTATGGTTCCATGTAGGACTGGGATGGTTGGGTATTCATTCGTCTGCCATGTCCTTGCGCTCACTCGGTCAATTTTGGGGGAGGATGAATGCGGACATGTTCTTTGCTGCATTCTGCGCAGAATTTGATTGTGGGAAAATGTGCCTATCCCTTTGGGGAAAATTCTGCTTCTGCTCAAATTTATATCTCTTCTGCAGAAATGTAACTAAAGGTTTGGAACTTCAAAACTATGAATTGTATGCAGGCGGGCATTCATTTTTCACTAATAGTAGTCTTATCTAAAAACCGAAGATTTCGTCATTACTCGTGAAGGAAAAAATATTCCTAGGTATGCATAAAACGAAAAAAATAAAGTGTTCGTATTATTTTTATTCTGACTTTATTAAATATCAACATTTGTAAGGTATAACAAATTGTAAATACAAATAATCTATTCTAAATCTCAATGGAGTTCAAGTACTTGAAATTTATTTTAAGAATGACTAATAAAGATTAAGAGTAAAAAGCATTATATTTTTCTCAGTAAACCTACCTATTTTAATTACTATTTACCACAAAAATAGTGCTGAGCGCTGACTAGAATAACATCGCCTATAATATAAAATTCATAATACATGTCTTTAACTGTTCGGGCCTAGATTTTGATTTTAAGTCATAACTACGAAAAAGCAAATATTAAAAACTATCTGTGGAATTTTTATTCGAAACAGGACTAAGTAGATTATTAACCCAAACGTGAATATTGATTGATTAAATGCAGAATAATGAACCCCTTTTGAGGCCTACTTTCCAAGCATACTTCTACAGTTTGGAAACTATCCAAATTACGTACATAATTTGATAAGAACCTACAACTTACGCATTCCTTCCTTACGCTAATTTCTTCAAGCGTTCACAGACTATAATCTACCCCTACTAAACTCTTAATATTGAAATATTTAAAGATTAATTGAACTTCCTTCAATTTCAGAAGAATAAGTACTCAAAATTTTTAAATAACATTGCCGGGCAAACGCTAATTTTTTTCCATTTCCTTGAAAGAAATCATTTTGATTTCAGAATTTTTTTTCTCCAGGGTCTCTAGGGGTTCACGTAATATAATCTAGCTGAGCATTAATTTTCCACAGTCGTGTGCTCCTTAACCATAAATAATTGAAAGACATTCTGATGTAGATAGATCCGACCCAAACTGGACTTGTAAGATAAGACAGAAAATAATGATTCATAAGAAGTTAGGTTTGTGCTCTCCTCGTTAATTGAGGCCGTAATAGTAACTTGTTCGTTAAATAGCGCCCGATGCCATCACAACGTGGACTTTATGTAGAATTTTTCCAACGCACGTCCCGGCAATGTGTCAAATTAAAGGGCTTGTTCGCCAGATCCAGAAAACCAAATCGCAGGTAAATCGGCGATTTCTGTCGGCCAATTTTATTTTGTTACATAATTTTCTCCAAAGCATCATACAGAATCTCCGCGCTAGGTTCCGTTGGGAGAGTCGGCCGTGTGCCATGCTAATCGCGAATTCCAGTTAGAAACGAGCCGCCATTTGAGCGAGAACTGGTTGAGTGTTTCCAGCGAAATTCCGGCAGATGTCTCCATCGCCCCGGTTAAGTAACAACCTGCGGTTGAATGCGTCGCACCGCGCACCGGGTTCAATGTGTGCCGTAAAGGCGGAGCGTGCCCACCAACACATCGCCGAGAGGTTGCGTCATCCCGAAGGAACACACACATCGGCGCGACACAGCCACACCGAAATCCCTCTTTCTCGTGGTGTTCGTGTCCGGTTGATGCAGCCATTATCTTTCCGCCATCCCTTAAGGGAGAAGTTCCATTTTTCCGCACCTTATCAGTTCCACTATCAAAGGAAATGGACTTCTGAGGTTTCCTTTCATCTTTCAGTTTTCCTCTACTTTATCAAAAGTTCAAAAGTTCTCGTATTGATTTTCTCATTTTAATTATTAATTAAATAAAATAGTTCTCCACGCAGTTCTGATCCCTTGATGACCGTTTCCATACAGTGCCGTGCTTCAGAGTTGACCTTCATGCGATAAATTTTTGCTTGATTTTGCCAATTCTGGTTTTGTCTTCTGTGCTCTTCTTGTGCTTACAACTTCCGACGGTGTTTCATTCCTTTGAAAACAGGCTAAATTTATTTTAGAAAACTAGTCATATTAAAGATAGTCCGCCTGCTTAAAGTTTCACAGTTTAGTGGCTTGTTCAAAACAGTTCCGCATTCATTCTGCTAACAAAAACCCCATGCAAATTAATCACGAAGGGCTTCCATTTACTTAAATGCTTTTCCTTCGCCAAGCGACGGAGTTTCAACGCCTTTGAAAATTAGAGTATTCTTAAAATCTATAAATTCTCTTCAAACAATTTCGCTCGTAACTTTTCATAAGATTAAATTTTAACACAAAAAACACAGATTAACCCAAATTCATAGGTACATATATCTAACAAATATTTTATTCATTTCTAATAACTTTATCATACTTTCCAATTATTTCTTCTATTTGTAAATCTATTTACGAAAACTTTACAACGAAAAATACAAATGGGGACTATCTGTTCTGGTCCAGGAAACTTCACGCCTGTTAAAGCTGGAACTCAATTTTTATTCTATAGATCTTACATTTGCATCGAATGCCTTAATAAAATATTTTGAACTAATCAAGAAATTGCACTTGCAGGAAGGTTATAATCGAATCTTACTTTAAACTAGATGTTTGTAATGTAATCGGTGAATATTTTTTAAATATTGTAATAACAATGTTTTTAGTTTTGTCTGAGATTATTTAAAAAATATTAAAATTGAATCGAAATGTTATCTTAACTATTAACTTGATTTTATCAGCCTTCTGCTGCAATTTCCTGTTATCTCCCAAAATTCATCTACCTATAAATAATAGATTTAATTAAAAAAACAAATCTTAAAAGATCAAGCCAAACACAATTTTATTTGTTTTATTTGCAGTAATTAACCCCTATCATCTGAATAATGTAACTCTTTAAATTTTATTGATGCTATTTTCATCGCTCTTAGATAACATAGGGTAATTTATTGTCTTGCAGAGTTTATGGGCAATAATGTTTTGCTAATTTGATTGCTAATAACAGCATTAGTCAGAATTAATTTTGTATATGTGCACGTAGAGCGGATTGATAAATGAAATGTAATTACTACTGCGATTAAAAAATAGTAGAAAGTGTAAGACGAAAATTAGAATTTTTAACTAAATATAGCTTGAAAATATAATTACACGTTTTTTGTGTATTTTGATAAATAAGATTTTTAATTAAATTAAATTAATGTGATATTTATGCTAAATTGTGTAATTATTGACCGAAAATTTTAGCTTTATTCCATATACAACACAACAAACCTGAAGAAAATACTTATTCATATTTTAGACTTCAGGATTCAATCTACTTGATGAGATTTTAAAAAAGTATGTTTCTAAACCTAGAAGACTTGAATAGACAAGATTAAATAAAATATGGAAAAATTTAAGGAATCGTTAGATAATTTAATTGATAAATGGAATGGCATATATCGGAAATAAACTGTTGAAGCCATAAACAAGGTCGAAATATAAAGTTAAATAAAGACATAAACACTTAAAATTGAAAAAATTTAAAGACAAAACTATTAATAATGTTTTAATTCATACATATTTATATAAAACAAACAAAATAGCAAAATATACTATTAAACGAGCTTCGGGACTCTTAAAAAATCTAAGGAAAAGATCGATTGGCACAGAGACTTAAACATGAAGCAATTGTTGTAAGTTATATGAAATATTTAATATACCATTTCTAAATGTTCAAAGCATCTTTGTACATGTCTTGTATATGTATGTGTTTTGTAATTGGTATTACATCTTAAAATAAACATGAAGCAATAATAAATATGCATAAACAATCCTGCACCACATTCTTCATCATGCATGCAAATTATGTCTTTTTAAATGTACGGAATGAGCAAAAGGGCTTCAAATTCACCAACATTCGAAGCCACCTCGAAAAATTCAAACCAACAAGAATTTTCCAGTAAGCCTCTGCATCGTCGTGAGCATACTTTTGTATTTTGTGTTTTGCACCAATTTCTGGCAATTTCCGTGGAGAGGCTTTCGTCGTACACACTTTATAGCCTCATTGGATACGCTCGGCATGCATGCACTGGGCAAACGCTTCTGAAAGTGTCGTCTGCTCTGGCCACATGGAGTGGAATTTCCTCCAAATGCTACCAAATTATGCATTTAGAAACTCAATACATGAAGCCCGAAATATTTCTGGTGAAGACATTCTGCCAGTGTTCGACTAAAGCTCAGTTCCCATGCATTTCCACTGCTGCCTGCGGCTGAATGGCCTTTCTGTTACCGTGGAACAAGGACACCATTCAATATACCCGAGACTCGCTGGACTGAATACACAGAACGCCCGAAATATATTTCCATGATAAGAAGAAACTTTCGTATATTCTCCGAGCTGCGAAGACGATGGAACAAGGGGAACTGCAAAGGGATTTGCATGCAAATTGAATAACGAAATGCAAATATCCATGAAGGACGAGATACACACACATACATGACGAGGGCAGGAAAAAGAGCAGAAGCGAAGGAAGGACTACGAGAAGTTTCGCAAAGGAAGAAATTTTCGAATGGTGATATCATAAGGGAAAATCGATCCATACTCGCATGCGACGGAAGGGCTCCTGGCTCCCGGATTTCCAGATACAATCCCCTGCCGTCGTTTCGTTTACATATACTTATGACGCGGAAGGGAACTAACTGACTTCGAACCACGGGCGAAACTATACACAACAACCGGGAACTACTCTGTTCTAAGCAGAGCTGAGCTGAGTACGGTTGAGTTACCCGGTTACGCCATATCATTTCCAAACCCGGCATACCCGGCAGCCTTGTTTATCATAGGGCTCTGCCCGAATTAGCGTTGGCACGCAAATTTGAGGAAAAGATATTTATAACGTAGATTGGGTTCATTTGGAGAATTTATCCTGAAATATGCACACGCGGGGATGGAGCAAAATGTGCTCTCCATCGGAGATAGCAAAGGGAGTGAAAGGTGGATATAAAGTTGCGATTCTAGCCACGAATTTGCGCTAAGGGAGGTATCTTGTTAAAAAATTCAATTTAGATTTATTGCACCACTACGGCTCCAACTAATTTCGGCTGACTGCGGACCAAGGTGGATTTTTAGTTCGTAGTTCTTATAACCGCTCGGTCAGAACCTCTGTGACCCGAAATCGCAGCCCACTTCTCAAACAGCTAAGCCCTGTGAGAGTCTCCATTTCTCGTCCGCTCTCAAACAGTGCAAATAAAATCATATAATGTTTGTTTATATCTCCTCCCTCCCATTTGTCCTCTAATGAAGCGTGCGCTTCCCGGCTAATACAAAACAAACAGAACCAAAACTCCTTACTAGATGTGCTCTGTGCGGCAATATTGCAATCTTATTTGGTACAAACATGTGGTGTAGACTGTAGACGGAATGTCCTTGTTTTTTTCGATCCGAACGGAGGTTAGTCTTGTAGACACACGTAGCTAGTGGGTCCGCAGCAGCACCAGCTCCTTCTGCATGGAATGTATTAAGTTGCTTTCATTGAGAAAATGAAAGAGGTGAAACGAGCAAAGTTCCAAGTTTGAAAACTTTTAAGGGAGGCGAAATCCACAATTTGGACGAAATGTGTACAACCACCATTTCGGCGAGCTCAGCTACCCTCGTACACCCCTGGAAAGTTTCGTTGTCGTCATTTTTCGTTTTCTACCGCATAGCATACGAAATGCATCGGTGGAAATTTTTGGCACTTCTCTGATCCTTTGGGAGTCTGGTGTGAATATCTTTTTTCCAACCTTTTTTTACCCTCAAACACCATCTATCTCCAACTGAAAGGACATTTGGGAATGAGAAGGGTTTACTAGAACTCTCCGTCTGAATTTAATATATTCGCCAGTCGGAAACTGACGTAAATTGGGAATGTGCACCAGAATTAATGCCGACAACGTTCGAAAGCGTCTATACTTTGGCTTATTCCAAGTTGCTTGGCTCCATTAGGTATAATGGAATATTTTGAAGTTGCTAAAACGAATATCCTTGAAAACTAGCTTCTAACTAGTTGTCTTCTGTCTGTTTGGAAATACAATTCAATTTCCATTTTTCATCACATTTACCCAGTATCTAGTTAATAGCAAAAAATTTATAAAGCAATTGAGCAGATAGAGAAACAGATTATTTGTGTTTTAATAACTCGATAGTACGAATCTGCACGACACAAACCGTACTTGGTACTACTTGGCTCCTTTAAATTCAAATTCTTTTTGAAGCTATTAATTAATATTCGGTATAAACCAATAAAAGTAGCAATCAAATGTATTTAGGTCCTGCAGAACCCTCAAAAGAAGACTAGAATTCATTAGACATCTTGACACGGCTTTTTTTTGATAGTAAGAAACAATTTACAAAAACAGAATAGCACGAGTCCCATAATTTCATTTTTTCGGTTAAATCGGAACAAGTATTTATTGCTATCAATCAATTTGCTTATAATGATGATTATGAAATTTCAAGATTGGACAACTTTAATTTTGAAAAGTTTTATGATTTAAATCGAAGACATGTAAATAATAAAATATTTATTCTTGAAAAAAGTCTAGCATTCATAAAATGATTGAATCGAACTTACAAAAAGAAATGTATTTATAGCAGAGTAAAGACCTCGTTCAATCGTTTAGTGGTACTTTATTTGCCATGTGATATTCCCCAATAAAACCGTGCCCCTCGTATCGCTAGGTTTATTGTTTTAAGGTGTTGCTCCACGCATTAATGCTTACCCTCATATCTCCTGTTGAAATCATCCAAACATTACAGCAATGCGATCTTTCCAGCTAGAACATGTATAGAAGAATAGCAAGATCTCATTGAGGTTGAGAAATTGTCCCAAGACGTAGACTCTTTAGGGCATGTTAGCGTTCAGCGTCAAGCATTTAGTGAGCTATTTCCTTGACAAAATGACTTACAAGTGAGGCCAGAAATAGGACAAGTTAAATCATCAGTGACTGATTGGATACTCCGGGAAGATTTAAAACTTCTTAATGAAGCATTTAATATCAGTGAGTTTTTTTTAGACATTTTTTGTGAATTAAAATGCCATCAGAAGATCCGATGAACTTAGGCCCTCTTATCGTGGCCTGATGTTTGAACAGTTTTTGTAGAACTTAAAATTTCGTAATTTCACACTAATCGCAATTTGGTATTTAATTAATACGAATTTCGTGGAAAAAATTCTAATTATCGATCTCCGTGCCTTCTTACGCAAACGTCTCTTCCCCGCCAAAGCGCCGCACAAGTATACTTATTTCCTGATATAATCGAAATTAATGTCGGGGTGTGGCTCGACGGTATTCATGCGAAGTGTGACATATTTTTAGCATTGTTTTTCTCGTTGTTGCCGGCGTTTGCTATTGTTGTTCGTCAATCTGAACGCCTTCAGGTTTTTCTTCCATCCACATACAATTCGCTGGGGGAGGGCGAGACGGAAATAAAGAGATTAAACGGCGGAACTCATATCAAATTAACACAAGCGGAGAGGTCGCAACAGATGCGCAAAATTGTTTGGAGTGTGGAGCAATTAGCTCTGTGCTGGAATTGTCGCAATGCCTTCCATTTGATAAAGTCTGCGGTGACTCTGACTGAATGATAGCAGTGGAAAGTAATTAGGTGTTTTGGAACTTCGTTTTGACTTCAAAAAATTTGACACAGTTTCCTCTTGAAATTACATTACAAATTATCCTTTATCGCATCCTTTAAGGAATGTATCGGTATTATACTAATAAATACATCGAATATTACCTTAATTCGTATTCTTTCCAAAACAGGCCAATTCGCAGAAAGTAAATGGTAACAATAAATTGGAAATTTACTGCCTTTTAACAGCAAAACTAGCCGTTTTGTAGCTACGTCGTAGAGAAGCCTTTTAAAGGGTGTCGAGTAACAAACTCTAAACATTCGAACACACCCTTTAATTTATGATAGAGTAATAAATAATAAAATAGTATAAAATTAAATAGTAGAAAAGATGGATTTGGAGATGGTCGAAAATTTTTAGGCGAAAATAAAAAGATGCAAAAAATTTATTAAACACAAAAATTTACACAAAAGGGATGGTATGAGATCTAATATAATAAAAATTCTAAAATAACGGAAAGAAAATTGAAACCTTTATAACGTGAAATTTGAAAACTGGATGGGAAATGTGGAAAATTGAGGTATTTTGCTTTTACTGAGCATAAGATTTGTATGGGCAGTAAATTTACTATGGATAATTTGCCATTTGGAAGATCACATACAAGAAATGTATGCTTTTATACAAAAGATCTAAAGATCTAATAAGCAGCAGGTTTTTTTATATTCCATTAATATCAATTAAATTAACGTATTTTCGTTTGTATAATTATATTTGTACAAATTTTACAAATACACTGTAATAGTACTATTTTTCGGTTTGTCTCCATGTCAAAACACTTTTGGATTTTTTGGTAATGAAATAATAAAATAAAGACAGCAGCAGGCCCTTAATTACTTTCATTACTTACATTAACAAACAAGCCAAAAAACCTGGTCAACGTCTCGTTGCGCGCTACAAACAAGAATTAATTCGCCGGAACTCTCAAATTAGGTACGCTTGGCGAAACGGGCGAAATACTTGTCGACATTACACCGCCCCAGCGCCGGCTGTGCGCTGAGTTAATTAAAACATAATTGTAATTAAGCAGAATTTTAATTTCCGTACGGGCCAATAAATCCACCCGAAATGCGCTCGACGATGCACGTTCTTCACATGCTTCCACATTCGCTCCCCGGCGAACCGAATTAATTAAACTTTTTGGATGCGGCAAGGTGCAACACCGGGGAGCAGGGAGCCATGTGCAATGGCGAGTTATAAAGTAAATTTTACGACGACGATACCTGGGCACGATATGCAAAACCGCGAACAATCCGGGACACGAGGCGGAATGGTTCCTCGTTGATTTAACTATAACTGAATTGGATGGAATTCATCCCTTTGTGGGGGCGGACTGCGGTCGGCGGAATCCGGTACGCCGATCTCGGGGTGCTAACACGGGTCGCATTATGATAAATAATATGAAAAGGATTTCATTTCCAGTGGTAATTTATTTTTGCTGAACCCGTTATTATTTCCATGCACGGTGCACACTTCCTGACGTGAGACGCGCACATAGGTGTACTAAATACTCCAATGCACGTCTTGCTCTTGATAACCACCGAGATAGTAAGGAGCCATTAAATTTAATTAGTAATTAGGTGGAAGACTGCATTTGTCCCGTTTGGGTAAAAGCATGCATGAGGTCTTTTCATTAAGTTGACGCAAGATCTAAGTAGTTTTAATTGGGCTAGCATTTCTAATAAACATTCCTAACTAAATTAGAGATCAATGGAAAAGCAGCGCGTGTGCTTGCATTTAAACTGGTTTATAGGGAAAAATTTAAGTGACGAATAAAATAAACGTCTTATATTAATGAAAATATGTTGCTTCATAGACATTTAATATTTTTTATTTATTTTTACTCTATTACTTATATTATTTGTTTATTAATAGTTGACTAGTGCTTTTGTTTTCGCACTTGGTAGACAAATAAATATTTTGGGTTGGTATGTAACAAACAAATAGGCAAAATTATATAAAATGTTAAAATCTAAAAACATTTTCTACTAATGACGAAGTTTCTTCTCTAAAATGTGAGGGCTATAAAACCAGTTTTATAAAAGTTACAACGAAATTCTTTTCAGCATAGAACAAATATTAAAAAAAAAACCACCATAAAACAATTAAATGTATTTATTATTAAAATCGACCCAGTTCAAACCGATTTATTTCATTTTTAATTTAGAATTACTCTCGCTGAGAGCACTAAATTCTGTTTTTTTGGGATCGACTGATGGACAGAATACAAATAACCACCTTAAGAAAATGAGTGGAATATATTTTGTCTTCGGTTTCACATAATCCAATGGAAATTTTATTCCACCTTGCTTTAACTAAAACAGACAAGAACTAATTTTAGGAAAATAATAAATCTAAATCTTAGAAGTCTTGGACTTTCAAATAAAACAACACCATTCCAGACAGCTCAGAACGACACCAGTCGAAAGCCTATGGGTCGAAACTGTAATTAGTAACACTCAATAATTTTCATAAATACATAAAAAATTAAAGCTCGAACGGCTCAATTAACCTAAGGGTTCACATAGACCATACAGACACAAAAATTTACTGTTCATTTGGTCCAATCGAAAGGTAAAATCAAAATTAATTGACTCCGTAATAATTTTAACAACTTGTAGCCATTAATTATTCACCTAAACTATTCAGCCCACCTCGCTTTTATGTTCTTTTATTCTTTTTACTTCGCCTTTCGTTTCAATGTTTTTATTGTGGTCAATCCAACAGTACGAGCAAGTTCCTCAGACCAAAGGTGTGGCCATTGAACACTGATTTATGGCGGATAATTTAAATGTGGGCAGCTACGCTCTCGTTCACTTCGAACTGCTCGAATGTTTTCGGGTAATTGACTCCTTAGACTTTTAAATCGAAGGATACATTACCTTGACTGCGTGATTAAGAATGAAGAAATATTACCAATCTGTAGTCTAAATGATGGGAGGTATTATCGGAATTTGCATAGAACACATTCAGTCAAATTTGTATACTTTGTACGTATTCTTCTTAATTAAGTTTGTTCAAGGAAAGCTCTTACGAGAATTGCGTTTTTCACCAGCCCCCAGGACTACGCTCAAGGACGTTCAATGGGGCTTTCTTGGAAGTAGGACTTAGTGTACCATAAGAAACCCATAAGGACTGAGGGTATTGAATTGAATGGCTATGTTTTACTTAGGCAGAATCCTTGCTCGGTCGTGTTGTTAGAAACTTCTCGAACGTTATATAACTTCCAAGTGACCTAAATCGGTGCCAAACTTTTTTAACATTTATCAATAAGAAAAAAATTTGGCACCATAGCCTATTATAGCCGGTTATTTGGATAACTACTAGCTAAATTAGAAGAAATTGTATTTGCTTTTTGTGTGCAGATATTTTCTTGCAATTAATTCAATAGAGCGCAGAGATTCTGATCGCGAATAGGAGACCCCACCGAGAAGTACCAGAACGAACACAGCCTCCGTTCATTTAACCTTTAGCGATCAGTTTTCAACATCAGGTACATAACTATTGCAGGTAATGGGTTTTTATGTAAGTGCTCGACAAACCTGCGCCAAGGTACAAACCCGCTGTGGTTCGAGAACCCTCACAAACTCCTCTCACTTTCGCAAACCAGTTGGATATCTTCCAACCGCAAAAAATTACAGAGCAAATGCCGTAAAACGCGAAATTTATGGAAATATAAATAAAATCAATTTTCCACAAATCATTACGATTTGAGGCGATTTCCTGTTCTTCGTATCCCCCCGTTTGTGCCAGGCGCAGCGGCAGCGAAAGAAAAAAATTTTAAAATGTAAAACGCTGCCGGGAGTTCGCGGTATGATGCAAACGGAGCATAAAATTGGCAAATTTATACCGGCATCAGCTTCAGGTACGTTGCATTAATTCCCGCGGCTAATTGTGATCATTTCGTCTGTTTTCTTGTCCCGTCAGTGCTCGAATACTTTCAGAATGCCAAAGGACCCCATCAGTAGTTTTCTGAGCAAAGCCTGGCAGGGATTCGTCCGTTATTTATTCACCTGAAGCAGTCGAAGCAGGCACAGATGCAATGCAATGAGCAGAACTGCCATTAGGGCGGAACGCGACGGGAATAATTCCTTTTGTCATATCGCGCTTCGGGGCAAATTAAGGTGTGGGTGCCAGAAGAAGACACCAGCGCCAGCAGCACCTGCGAAATCAGAAGAAGATCGGCAGGTAACAACACAGGCAACTATTACAAAGCGTTACAATGTACCTCGCCTCAGGTGGATAAATCCGGGCAAGTGATTTAGCTCTGCGCCATTTATGAATATTTATAGGGAGCACCTGGGGAAGGTGAATGCTAATTGCTGCATGCGGCAGCTCCGTTTACGTAAAGCGAAGTGCTCCTCGCCAGTCCACGTGTACGTGCTATCGCATGGACGACGACGGTTGCTTCTATATTTAACGCCTTTTCCTCATGGCCGGCCTTCGACGTCTTCGCGGTGCTTTGTCCTTTTGCTCTTTCTTGGCGAAATTTACGGGCGCCCGACCTTGGGCCAATGGCCGCAGCCGATTGATTGCGACACAACAAATTCGAAAAAGGGTTAAACATAGCGACCGCGCGCTCGTAAATGTTTATGACGGCATAATGGAACCATTAACGGCGTGCTGGGCCGAAGGCGGCGCGGGCACAGGGAAGGGCTCAAGGCTGGTGATGCATTTGCCCAAACGATGCATTCTTCTAAAAGTGAGAGTGTTTTGTCTTGAGAAAAAGGGTGTGCTTTAATGACAGCACGGAAGGTCAGGTAAGGAATGTTTTACGACCACTTTTGGTTTCTATTGCATTTGTCGCACATCGTTTTATTGCATCCTTAGCAGAAAATTTCGAGTAAATTTTCTTAACAATTCTTGAAAATTTTTCGCAATGATCATAGTAGTTCTTATCAACAATTTTTTATAAATATTGACATACATAACACGGAAATTTCACTTATAAAACTAGCTCTTGTGGTGAGAGATAGAAAATTAGGAAAAGGATAAGCTTCAAATGCTAGTAACATTTTCAGCGAACTGATGCGTTTTTGTTGCTATATTAATAGTACTGCTAATTACTAACTTTATGTATTATGTTATTTAAATCCTAAATATTGAAATAAAAATTTGTTACAAGTATTTAGGAAACGAATCGTGTATTCAATATTTGCATATATGGATCTCATTTAACTAAACGTTATTATTTAAAAAAGAACTTGCTTAGAAACATGCCTGAATTTTTAAGTCTTCAACTCCAAATTATCTCTCCCTGAACATCTGATGCTCTTCTATCGAATCCCTATTCAACAATATTCTGCTCCTTAGATAAAACTTCCAGCTCGAAGTCATTGACTAAGGTCATAATCTAAGAATGAGCAGCAGCATCTTCATTCGTTATTAAATTCAATATTTCAAGCTTAAAAGCAAAATCGTGTTCTCATTGAATATCGCATCGACGAATTTGCCAGACCAAAAACTTGATCTCATTTGCGTTTCCTTTTAATCTTATTCATCTTATTAAGGATTTCTACCAGAGCAAGAGGTTGAAATCCCTTATCGTCGTGCTGGACAGATATATAGATTAATACTCTTAAAAGTCATGAAAATGCAAAATACACTCAGGTGCAGTGTTTCACCATCTGAGAGGGATATTAAGATGCGGCTTGCACCACCCACAAGGATTTGGCAAAAAATAAAATGAAAATAATTTTGAAACCCCGAAAACATTATCTTCCCATGAATCATAATTAATACACGATATAAAAAAACAAAATGGTGGAAGAACAAAGGAAATAAGAAAGAGCTACAGCGACAATCGAGAAGATGTGCATGTTTTTTTCGGTCCCTATACTCTAAAGGTAAAAGATGGGTCCATCTCCGCGCTGTCTGATTATCCCTTTTGAAATATTTACATGCGCCCTTTCGTCTAAGTGCTCTGGGATGCTGCTCCTCTGCATTGCTTATAGTTTGAAATTGGTACAAAAACATGGGATGGTTGGTTTGTAGCAACCCAAAACAAGATGATTCCACCGGTGAGGAGGAAGAAAAAAATTGGTTAGGTACAGGGTTCTAGGGTTCATCTCCTCCTCGCTCTATACTCCTCTAGAAGTAAAAGTTTCAGCAGGGAGTAAGATTAGTGTGGGGTAAAGCAAATATCTAAATGGATTCAACTTAAAATGGAGCCAGGCAAAACAGGCTGTGTGGACTTAATCCTATGGGGATTATGCTGGGAAAAGAAAAAATACAAAACAGACGAAAACATCTCCGGCATCATCTGAGATTGAATGTTTCTGCCTCAAATTGTGAGGAAGAAACTGCTGAAAACAAAAAGTAAATAGAAAATATTTTTCCTGTAAATTATTCAAGAAGAACTGAAAACTTCACTGAATCTGGTGTAGTCAGAATGACAACGAGAATGCTCCCAAGTTGTCTGATAGCCATTCAATCTCCAAACTAATTTCGTCTTGCAGCTATCAGGACGGATGTTAAGGGATAAGTGTAAATTAGGTGATGTCGTAGTCCAGGTCGCCGCAAGTTATGTAAATGAATTGCATCAGGATCTCTTTGACTAAAGTGATAAGTTTTAGGGGGTTCAAAGAAGAATTGAAAAATATTAGAGTGTTTCTGAGACCATTATCAGCGTTAATTAAGAACTAACAGGAGGAATCTAATTATGTCATTAATTATGAAGATAGCTTAGGTTCTATTACAAATAAAGACCATTGTAACTCAGCCGATTCTTTTTTGTTTTGTTAAATTCCAAAGTAAAACTAAAAGAATAACGTAACATTTTACTAACTCAAAAAGTTATTTATTACTAAATTTACAGTCGATCTTACTTATCTATTTAAATGTTTGAAATAGATAAAATATAAAATTATTATGAACGGGAAATAAGTTCTTTACAAAAAATGTTAAAGAATATGTCAAAGTAAACAAGGATAATGTTTGGAATTTATTAGTACGTGATGATGTGTATATTTAAAGTATTTTTATCTTAAACATTTTGCGTAATTGTAATTTTTTACATTTGAAACTTCGGAGTATGTTTTTACTAATTTGAGGTTGAAATTTTTATGTTGTTTAAAATTTTGAAAGAACATATATAAAAAATATATACGATTCGAATTGAGAGCCTTTGCTAAATTAATCAATAAAGTTGAACGTCGTTTTATAATAATTCTATACGTAGTCACAAATCAAACACATATTAAAAATGATGATTTATTTTTGGAATGAATACATGTAATAAAGATTTATTGGGAGTTATGTACGTATTAGCAAGCTTTAGAGACATTTTCAGGCTAGAAGGCGATACACTGAACAAAAGAGGAATACTCTTTACAATTTTATGATTCAGATTCATATCCATTAAGAATTAGTGATCCAAAAGCGCAAAGATTACTATTAAAAATTCAATTTCCGTTCATTGTTACACACATTTAATAGGGAATACAATTAGGAGCGAATCTAACGAGATTGTGAAGGAATCTGCCTATGGCTTAAGAAGATCTCCTATCAATTTATTTTTATTTCTCACATTTTTTGCTGACACAATTTAAATCTTCATGAATATTTAATAAGTGTGACCACCATTTATATTGATACAATGTAAGCTCGCGACCGGTTTTCATAAATTTCTTAAGCACAAATTGAGACCACACTCGTGGCGAAGAAACCAACTGGGGACAACAATAATCGTCTCGGAAAGGTCAAACTCCCTCTACTTTATGCGAAGCGACGATTTCTTCTTATTTTAGGCTTTTCTGGTTAGCTGACAATATGAGATGATAAATTACAATGTTTTTCACAATGCTGCCTGAGAAAGGAATTTTGAATCCATGTAGGAAACGTATACGTCATCAATGCGCAGTTTGTTGCGAATATCAAAGAAGTAAAGTAAAAAGCCATGGCTTTTTCGTTTTGATTGATTTAAATTTAAATGTAGAAAGGCAAATTATTTACAGTTGCAGAAGCTAAATTTTCTTTCCTCACGTCGAGCTAGAGTGAGGCCAATTAACCCAAAAAAAGTGCATACCCGACAATTTGCACAACTTGCAATAACGCATTAAGACTTCAGACGGAAAGTGTTCAAACAAGTCCCATTACCTCCCCCGTTTGGGGCCCGAATTCAATTTTGTCCTCGCCGGATAACCACCCTTAATTGAATTTTATCAATTCGTCCGAGCGAGCCAGAGCAATGGTGGCAGTCTGAGGCAGGAAACACATCAATGACCTTTCTTCTATCCCTCCGAGGTGTTATTTGCTAAAATAAATAGAAGTTGTGTTCGATTCTATCAATTTATTTATTATACATGCGAGGAACGTATGTTATATTTTGCTGTCCGATACCTCTTTCGGGGGGACAAACGATACATTTGGTGTGGATGCAGACGTCAGAAAGGTGAATGAGACACAAACGAAAGTACAGAAAACCTTAAGAGAAAAATTTGTCGCCGTAGAAAAAATACACCAAGTCTAATGCAAGTCTGTATGTATTGAAAATGTGCTCGCTCCGGAGCGTAATCTAGAAATTTGAAGTGAATGTCACGTAAGCAATCTTTCAAGTATTTTCGATAGGATGCTTACGTTATTCATCCATTCATAGAATCATCGACTCCCGTTCTGCTCGGGAGTACGTGGGGAGAAGAGGAGGTAGCTAAGGATTCCTTGGATTCACCGTACCGTGACAAATGCAACAAGAGATTTTTCGAAAAGTTTTCTTTTGAATACTAAACAGCTTCTTTTCACTAGTTGCTAATTTGCTACATTGCCTAGAACGGCTTTTATCGAATAATGTCCTCAATAATGGCAAAGTAAAATAATCAAAAAGGCAAGTCTTCTGTCTGCTGGTTATGGAAATAGTTGTTGGAAAACTCTTTTAATAACCCGATTCATTTAACGTCCTTTTGGAATATACACAGCAATACGTTGGTACCACGCTTATAAAGAAGATATAGAACTCAAATGTTTAACAATAAATACTTGAAAAAAATCTAGATACTAATTTTACTTCTCAATATTTGATATCGATCATATGATCAATTCTTTATCCGTGCTAGGCGTTGTGGGAAATAATTTTATTCGTTTTCTTTATATACATATCTACAATCATTGAAATTTCACGATCTCAGTGTTTGCACGTACCTTGGTGATCGGAATCTTCTTCTTTGTTTTCATCTACCTGATTAGTTTTGTAAGAGTTTTATTGATTTCCCTTCCAAAACTCGAGTCACAATTTTGCAGAGAAGAAAACTAAAAGATCATTTGGAAACTGAATATAGGGCATCTTAACCGATCTAACACATGTACCGAGTGTTGTTGCTTTTTGAAATGAAAGTTTATGTAGTTTTATTTAGTTTTATATAGGAAAGATGCGTTTGCTATTGTCATATTTATATTATTTAAATGAATAGCGATTTATGATTTAAGCCGGCGAAATGACGATATTTAAACAGTTTCAATTCACGTGAAAGTTTGGTATGCTTTCCAATATCAAAGATATTGAATTTATAAGGTAAAGGATCTTGGGGAAAATATGTCAACATACAACAGTTTTTAAAGTATACATTTGAACTAATAAGTATCAAGTTCTCTTATGGCGACATTCAACCTTTAAGACAATAAAATACCAAAAGCCAAAAGGTGTTAAGTAATCAATTTAAACCAAAACCAAAAATCACTGCTAAAACAAACATAAAAGCCATTCATGGTAGGAATAATTAACCAGAGCATCGAGCAGTATGGATGCAAAACTACATTTTATTCCTCATAAAATGCCAAGCTTCAAATAAAACTTTCAATTTCACAGCTTATCTTGTCCGAAATCCTCAGAAGTCAACTGCTCGGAATGGAAGTGATGCCCATAAAAGCAATAAAACCGCGCCATTCCCAGCACATTCTTCATCATATTCCCCGCAGCACTCGAAAGTATCCTCGAGTCACCAGTCACAAGTTACATAATTTTTATACACAAAAGTATGAAAAAAGCAGTGAGAAAAAATCAAGTACAAGAGCATACCTGCACGCCTGCCTACCGCCATGCATGTAACTTCGCCGTCCGCCCCCAGCCCCAATTGACGCTCTTTTTCTGGTCGACGATGCCGCACATACGTGAATAATGCGACGACCTTGTCAAATAGACAATAAAACGCCGGGCAATAAAACCAAACTCTTTTTCATTCATAAACACTGACTTTATAGCCTTTTACAACTAAACGTAGTAGCTGCTCAGGCGGCCATACATGCGCGCGTACCTATATCGTTCTATGGTCCCGTATCGTGGCGGCACTCGCTTCCAGATGTTTTGATGATTTTTCACATTTTCTGGTTTTATTTGGGCACTTTCTTCGGGGTTGGGAGCCCCGAGTCCAGCGGCTGAGACGCGGTTGTGATTTAAATGGAACATTTATTGCCATTAGCTTTATTAATTTGAGCGTCAATAAAATTGTTTCTAAATATCAGAGAAATTCTCGAAAGGCGAGATTGTTGTAAAACAGCCTCGTAAAACATTTCGCGATCGTAAAAATTTGTTAAGTACTTCTCAGAAACGTCGGCACGCTCCCGCCACCATCGCCGTCGATGCCATGACCAGTTGTTCAACCGCAGCCAACCACCGTCATCCTTATCCGGCGCGGAGAGCACTCGCCTAGGTGATAATAATAATTATCAATTAATGCGATGCTGAACTGCTTCTCCGCGGGAAAAAGAAACGGCCCAACTTATGGCTCCGTGGCGAACTAGAATAAATCAATTAAGAACTCGTAAAATCCACCTCATCACCACCTTGCGACACGACGTCCTCTCTTACGACACCATCAGGAGCCCCCGAAATCATGAATGAATGAATGACGGTGGTGGTGGCACGGGCTCGCTCGAAAGCGCTACTACTCTAGTAGAGCCATCAAAATTTTACGAGTGTCAATAAAGAGCATATTAAAATCACTCGAAAGAAAACAACGGCAAACAGCGAATAAAAATTATTTTTAAGAAGGCCATAAAATTGAACGCCCCGCCGCCACCGCATCATGCGTGTGAATTACTCTTTAACGATGGAATATTTGTCAACACGCTGTTAACTGAGATTTTTTACTTTTCTACTTTCAGGTGGAGTTTTACTGCGCGGTAAGTCATTTGCACCCATTTTAATTGCCACTTTCCAAGTTTAAGGTGTTCTGCAGCGAGGTGACACTTTTAAGAGTCAATTACAGTCCCCGGCTGGGGGTGAATTCGCGCTAGGTGGTCCATCATTTGTTGGAAATCGTTCTGAAATTTTTTATGGAACAGTTTTCATAAGGTGCTTATATTTAGCAGTATAATGTAGACCTCTTAAGACTTCCCCGCCTTGCCTTTTTCTGCATGCTGTTCAGAAAGCAATCAAATGCGAGTTTATTAAACGTAAAAAGATTTATACTTGATCCCATTACACGTTCTAATTTCCACCGAAATTCCCTCATTAAAAGTGTATAAGTCGAGAAATGACCAATCATTTAGATATGAACGCCGACAAAGTTGGCATGCTTTAAATTATTTTATAAAAGCGATAAGGGAACTTCCTTGAATGAACAAAATTTAGTTGCTCACATTTAAAAACGTTTTTTTAAGATTCTAATTTTAGACTTCCTCGCTACTACGAAAATAACAAAATAAAATTTGTCGAATTTCGTCATATGTTTTGGTTTAAAAATTGTTTCGTCATAATTTAAAATTAATTTTCCACATGTCACTTCAAATGAAGCTCTGCTTTTTATTATTTGCCTCATCAAAATGTACTTCGCATGTTTACAGTTATAAAAAACTAAAATCAATCAGAGAGATCGTAGGTGTATTATTTCAATAGATTGCTCATTTACCTTGATTTTAGACTTGCGAGTTTTTTTACTATTTTAAATTAATTAGACTAATTACAAACTTGTCTGCTCTATTATTCAATTAACAAAACTCTCTTTAAAATTCTACGATACGCATTTTTATTTTTATTAGGCTTTACTGTTGAAAACTTACCCGTTTTAGCAAACAGAGAAAGTGCAACGTATTCATGCATAAATAAGAAAGTAATCGTTCGCTACAAATGTTCTTTCTTAGGCTTGGGTGTTCTAGGCGAAAGCATAAATGTATCCCCGAGACACTTTGATTCTACATTTAGTTAAAGATATAAGTCCCTAACTTCTTTAATTTGGTGCAATTAACTTTAAACTATAAGGGGTATTCTTAAGGCCCTTTAATTGCAGAAAGTGTAAAAGTGTATTTATATGTCTGTTAAAATAGCTAACCTCACTTTTGAAAGTGATTTCATAGCTGATTTACGAGCTATAGAGCCATATCAAGCATTTTTATTTCCCTTGGACACTTTATTGCGAGTAGCAAATAAAGAAAAACTACTTAACAATTTTAAAGGCCTTGATGTGTAAAATATTATACTTTACCTTAAAAATAATAATATTAATAATAATAAATGGCATTTGGTTTTAGATTATTAGCAAAACTTCGCAAATTTAGCTGGCTAGAATATTGCTAGCTAATTAACCAACAATTGTTATCTTATTTACCAGACTGCTGAAATGTTCCTTAACCTCTGACATTTTGCTCTAAGAAATGCGAAGCGGAAATAGACGAACTAATGTAAAACACTTCGGAGTAAAAATAGCAAAAATGTGTCTCGTTTTTTTAAATTAAGAGACGCGCTAAGATTGAGATAAATGCCCACTTCAGACAGCTCGGAATATTTTTTTAAGGCCGTACTGCCCACCTTTGCGTAGTTTAATTTACTGCTAAAGTTTTTCTCATTGCTCGCTTGTCTGATTCACACTTAATTTATTTAGAAAACATTCGTAAATCAAATTACTAAAAATGTATCCAGGCCTTGCAAAATGATGGTCCAAACCAGAAAAAAATAGATTTGCGGAATAGGTGAACGAAATTGGTTTGAAATATTTCGCGTTAGCCGAGACAAAGGAATTTTAGCAACTCTTATTTACATATTTGCGAAGCTTCGTTCTCGTCGAAAAGGCGACGAGGCCTTTGCGCCGCGCCGTTGGTCTTACAGCATCGAAGACGTTTGCTAAGTAGCTACTTAAGGCAAAGCTTCGGAGTTGGCAAATCCTGGAAAAGACGAATTTCCTTAATTTTCTCGTTTAAGTTCGTATTTCTTCTCGAACGCCTTATCAGCAGTATTCGGCACTCAATTAAATTAGCTGCCGAATGTCTCCGCTGGCTCGAGGAAGAGGCCTAGCTAGCTACGGAACGACTGCGTCCCAGCAAGCGCCTGTTAATCTGGAAAACTTAAATCGGAACTTCTTTCCCACGGGTTTAATTTTGATCGATTTATCGATTTTCGGCATGAGTGCTCGTTTGCTTTCTCCCACTTCCCAGTTGCTTTCGGGCCCTAATCCGCCCCCAACTCTCCCCGACCGACTTTATTAAAGTCTAGATGCCGTTTCCTTTCTTTTCACCTTTTTTGAAGACTTGAGACGCGATTTTGAATAGTCCGGCTTTCAGATTTCGTGGAGCTCTGTTTCGCTAGGATCACAAAGCTCGGTTTGTTTTGTCTCAGGAGCGATGAAATTTAATTAAAAAGTCGCCAAGACTCCAAACGAAGTGAGTACACATGTGCACTAAACAATTTCAAGTGCACGTTATTGTCTCTGCCACGTAGCGCTCGAAATTGTGCGGTTGATCTCGGTCGTTTGAGAAGAGAATTTATGAAACTATTACTTACTTACTTTTTTATTTTATTTACATAAATTTTGTACTTCTGGAGACTTCTTTATTAACGAATTTTATACGAATTTTTACAATGAGTCAAAATAAAGAAGCTAGATTTTTAAATTTCAAGATAAAAATGATAAATGACATCCATTCTTACCTTTTAATATGTGCAAGCCCGCTATCTAGAAAATGCAAATGCAGATATTGTAGCATTTTTAAACCTCGAGTTGCACCCGATATTTCGAAAAGGGGCGTCATAGAGCGTTTTGAGTCTCTACTGCGCGAAGGTTTGGAAGCCTTGCAATCCCCTTCATTTAGGACCAGGTAGTCTGACCCCACATTACCTGACTGGGTTCCGATCCATTTCGGAGTTGCAAATGAAGTTTTCTCTAGTTCGGATCCGCGGTTACCCCGGCGTCTTTGCGCGACCCCGTGAAATGCCTGCTTTGAGATCGCCCCTGGGAGCAATGCAGTCGTCCTAAATTACTGGAGTCCCACTAAAATCGCACTAATAGCCTCGTCATAAAGCAATTCGCTCGTCCCGGCCGAGCGCGTTCGATCGCTGTCGTTCAAATCGGCCGAAGAAAATTTCGGGAAATCAATAGCGAAATTAACAGTGTAGAGCATTGAATACAAACCCACTTGCCTTAACCCAACACATTCAAAGCTGTTAATTCGGCGCACACATCGCCAGTACTAGGACACAGTCGCAAGTGCCGTTGAAGCTAGAGTAGGGGATCAGAATTAGGATTAGATGAGACTGACGGAACTTGAGCACAGCACTTGAAAGCCACACCCTTTTCAAAATGGCTGCGGTGCTGGCCATGCGCGTTGCGTCAAGCGGTTGCTATGGCATCCGCGCAGAATCATGGTTGCCACGAGGGTTGCACCAATCAGAGCGAGAAGCGAGCTGGGTGCGTTTGGAGTGGTAATGTGTTTCTAGTGTGCGTGCTCAGGAAACACATTGAAATACCTTGCTAATGTGTTTGATTGCCGTTCCGAAAGAGACAAAAGAAAAGGGAATTTTGTATTGATTATAAGCGCGGCAGGGCGAGGCTTGGGTGTATTGAAGCGTGTGCTTTTCTGCGCTTTGGCCAGCGCCACCTGTCAGCAGCTTGGCGAACTGCGATAACTCGCTGCTTTGAACATTTCCCACTAGGTAGCGCTAGAAGCTCCTTTTCAAAATTTACGATGCTTTAAGAGCGTGTCACGTTCCGTGGCGTTCAGAGAAGAAATTGATCACTTGAAACCTTCGTCCTTTAAAGCCTTGCAGCCAGCAACTGCCGAACATTGCCCTCAATTTAAAATCATTGGGAGTGGAACGTAACTGGTCACTTGTTCCTGAAAATTTTTTAAACCCCAATTTAAAAATCAATAAACTGCTTGCCGAAATTGCCCCTTTTCGCGAATCGCATGGGAAGACTCGGGATAAACAAAGTTCAATTTAGCTTCCTATTCTCGAATCGTTTTAAAATTGCTGCCAAATTGGAGCTGACATCCTTGCAGCATCTCAGCGCGCAATTTATTGAAGTGCTGGGATTCAATGACTCGAGTTTTGTCTGCCAATTCCATAAAGACTCAGAACCGCAGAAGTAGACGATTATTCCCCCCTTAAACGGAGTTCTACTTTCTTTGTATTAATCTTTACTTGAAAAGAAATTTTAGACTAATAAAAGTGTATATTACTTCGACGTTCTATTTTCACATACGGTGGTCGAATTTCTGAAAAGTTAATATGCAATTTTAGCGAAATCGCCTCGTTTGCCTTGAGTTAATTGCAATAATTGCTGGTTTTATACATTTCTGCAGTTTAAGTAAAATATGCGTCCTTTTCACTACTCAATAAACGACTACTAGCAATTCTTGTCTAGTACAAAAGCTTTGTCGATAGGAAAAGCGGAAAAGGGAATATAATTGTTTCAAAATGCATGTAGAAATACAAATGTGAAAATACTTAACATTTTTATAGTTGTTAATCTAAAAGGAGTTTTGTTTATAATTTTTCATATTCTAAACACAATATTGAACGAAATGCTGTTTCCAGTTTAGCTGTTATTTTTCAGGAATGAGTTTTCAAAAAATAACATTTATATGTGTAAAGTAAAGTGAAATTTATTCTCTTACTCAACTTAGCGTTTTAAACTTTTATTTAACTTACTAATCCGCTTAAAACGGCACTTAACGAGATCACACAAAAAAAGCAAACCTCATAGGTAAGTCGTGTACGTTGAATATCTTTGATCCAGTTCGCGATTGTTGTTATTTTTCAAATCCGCAGAAGGCGCTCTTTGATTTCATACCCCATTTTACCACGGAATTTCGAAATTTTGATTCCAAAAGACGGGCCAAATCACCCTTGGGATTCTTGTCGAAAAAAAATCTGACGAAATTTGACATGCCTTTTCCAAATGAAAGTGGACACTAATCCTTTTTTGGCGTTAACTATTCTACCGCTTGGAATTGAATATCAAACATGCAGAAAATTCGGATTTTAGGATTACGACATTCTTTCGTAGCATTAGGTAAGGTTCATTACAGAAAGTTTCTGTACAAGAATTAAAGTAGTCATATAAACATATCCGACGCTATCGTGATTCCTCTCTTAGTCTTTCGAAGTCCACGCGTATGAGAGTTTAATTGGAATAAAGTGATAGTGATTGAACAGTTAATCCAAGTTTTTAACTATACGTGAAAATATGAACACATTAACTTAATGTAGTTCATATTTTAGCTAACTAAGAAGGCTAAAATCGTACAAAAATCAAGAAAAACATGATTGTATTTCTAAAACCAGAATAACAAGGAGATCGATCTAAAGTAGTGATACGTTCAAATGGCTGTCTCTACGAAACGCCTCAATCAACAGTCGTCGAATCATAATTCCGCTCAGACGTTCGCAACCTTTTGCCTTCCCACGCCGCGCCGTAACGCACGTAAATCAATCGCCACACCTTGGACCTGTTCAAACAGAAGAAAATTACGGCACTGGTCCGTGATCATTTAAAATCGATTGAGGGTGCAATTAAATTAACACTTAACGTTGAGGCGTCCATCCACGGATTGATTGACAGCCATCGATTTGATGGTAATCGAACTGTAAAGCAGTGGGTATTATTGCCTACCACCGGGACTCCTCCTCCGAGGCAATGCGGGCGCGATAAATTGAATTTCTGATTACCCGAGTGGTATTTTAAGATCTGTCAAGCACCAGGAACTAAATGTCCAGTTTTGAGGCTGTAACTGAAATAAACTCGGGTCTAGATTTTGGCAGAATCGTGTTAATCAAATTCTTGATCTAAAGCCAGCGGACGTGCTGCATATTCAAAAATTAATTACCGTGTTATATCTGTTCAGTCGAGCCGTTAAAACCAAATTCATTCCCAATTGTTGCGGGGAACTACTTAATCACACAGGCTCTAATGGCC
This sequence comes from Proctacanthus coquilletti, assembly GCA_001932985.1. Taxonomy (NCBI): domain Eukaryota; kingdom Metazoa; phylum Arthropoda; class Insecta; order Diptera; family Asilidae; genus Proctacanthus; species Proctacanthus coquilletti. The sequence continues at coordinate 463,437 of MNCL01000012.1, forward strand.
GTTGATTTCCACATTGATGGGATCGTAAAAAACGTTATGATCACCTCCGTCGTATCAATATAATTCGTGAAATTGTGAAATCATTTTAACTAATGGCTCTGGTATAATTAATATACAGAGAATTTCGTTCAAAATCTGCATTTAACACCTTTCCACTGGACATAAATGACCTTTTCGTTGTTTTCTTTAGCATTTCGTTTTTGTTTAGCAGTCGATTAATGGACCGCAGAAAGAGATAAACCTCTGAAAACAAACAATATCCGATTCAAAGCCTGGCATTAGCATGCTAATTTTATCCATCTATCGCAAATTTCTGTAATTCGATACTGCGCGCGGCATGCGTTCTCAAGTAGATGCAAATATTAGCGCTTTGTTTTAAATATTTGATTCGTCTATTGTTATAAATTTTTAGCTTGCGGCACTTCAAGAGGACGCGTAACCCTACCTGCCTGTGGATTTTTGCATTAATGACCTTATTTATTTACCTTTAATTTTTTTAGATTGTTTACTTCCTCCACTTTAATTAATTTCAATATCATTTGAATTAGGAATTGTCATAGGTCATAAATTGGGAATCATTTGCACAATGTTAGTTTTAAATAGCTGAATTGTCATCTTAACTATGTGAAAATAGCACTTTGCACGAATAAATTTCGGCTATCAGGACAAAACATCGTACATCATTTTTTATTATTTTCAAATCCATCGCTTCATGAACAAACAAAATTTTTGTTTTTTTTAAATGAGTTTAGTGTTCATCTTTATTCTTAATTTGTTTTAGAAAAGCATACGAAAGCGTTTTTTAATATTAATTTATGCCAGGTGATATTAAAAATAGGGCTACTAGCAAAATTGCTGCAAATTTAAAAAGGATATGAGTAAAAAAATTCATATTGTATTCATGAAGACTAGTTTAGACATTCGTACTAAAGCAGATACTTTCGAGAACAATGTCAGCAGCATTTATTTCACGTCTCTTCAAAAAATCTGTCGAACTAAAGTTTTTCGCCACGCTATTTTCTTTGCTGGTACGGTAATTTCAAAGTAAATGTATATGAATGTTTACATTATGCTATTAAAGGTATGGAATATTTAAAAAATGACATTCTTAGCTCAAAATAAAGCAACCACTGAAATTGATTTAATGTGGTCTTTTAATTTTGAACAGAAAACTCGAAAAGGTGCCTAATAAAAAATTTCAAAATTCTAAAAAGCGCCAAATAGTTTTACAATTTAAAAGGAACTATTCAAATTATCTGAAATTGGGCGATTAGTTTGCCTAATCAACCCTCACATTTCACTCGCTTTATTTTTCTTAATGAATTCATAAGAGTATGTAAAAATATATTAGCACTGTTGTTGGTTATAAGAATGCACGAACCTATTGAAAAATAAGTTCCATTTCCCTACATTACTGCATACAAATTGCGCCGCGACTTCGTACGCGTGGAATTCACATTCTTTGTATGTATGTATAGATAAATCAGTTTAGTAATTTAATTTTTGTAAAAGATCTTTCTGTAGCGAATTTTACGTAATGCTACGAAAGAATATTAAAATTCGCATTTCCCGCATGTTTGAAATTCAATTCCGCGTGTTAAAATTGCTTGCGCCAAAAAAGGGTTGCTGTTCCGAGTAGCGCTGTGTGCCCACTTCACTTGCCCACTTTGGTGTTGGTGTTAGAAAAGATGCATGCCAAATTTCGTCAAATTTTTCGGAAAAGATCCCGAGGGATTTGGCCCATGTTTTTTTTGGAGTCAAAATTTCGAACTCCGCGGACCCAGACAAATTAAAGAGTACCTTCTCTAAATCTAAGTCAGAGCTAGACAATTTACAATGATTTCCTTTTAAAAGAGAAAAACACCTATGGGCTCTGTTTTTCATTTTTGATCTCTTTGTAGACCGTTTTTAGAAGATAGACAAATTAAAGAAAAGTTTAAAACGCTAAAATGTGTAAGGGAATAAATTTCGCTTTATTTTCATCCAAATTGTCGTTATTTGCCCGGTGTTTTATTTTTTTAGAACGTAAATATTTGGAATATTTGCCTGTCTTTTTTCTTCGTTTTATATTCAAATTCAATTAGTGAAAGAAGTGTACTATCTTTTCATCTTCGAAAAATGTGCAACCTTGAAAAGTTTAATTGCAACTTAAATGACTGCCCACGTGATACGCAATGACCTGTTTAAAAATATCAAATTATAATAAGGTATCACTTTTATCTAATTGAAACAATTACGCGTGTTAGCGTATTTAAGTGAGCATATACCGAGATACGATTGCAGCTTTAATGCCCGTTCGATTTTGATGAAGTTAAGCTACTCACTCAAGTATCTTTAAAATAAAGACGCTCGTAAAAGCGCTTTAACGTTCTTGGGTTCATTGCATGAAACGTTTAACTCTGGCATCCCACAAAAATATGTGCTAATAAAAATCATACCTTTTCACATTTCGTTCAATTCGACGAATCCTGGATAAATTACGCCTTTTGAATTAGCATTAATGAAAGTACACTAGCAATAACCCAAGATAAAGACTGGCTATAGGCGCCGGTGCAGTGCAGGCATGCATATGCATAGGTGCGCATACCCTGCAACCTGGCGTCTAAGACGTGCCTAAAACCACGATGGCGTTAAGCGCTACTTTTTGCGTATGTAAATAATAGAAGCGAAATAAAAACAGAGTGATTGAGACAAGTCTGGGAAGGTGCACTATAGAAAAATTAACTGCGATTGATTGATGGTCATTGGCTCCGTACTCGCCACATGGTTGGGCAGAATTATTTTTTTACTAATTTATAGACAAAAGAATATTTACTGGAATGCAGACCGACTGCTAAAGGTCGAACAAGGAAGTCTGGGAATGCACTCTGCATAGTTAGCAGTCTTTGAGTAGGCGGATTTTGCAATCAGGAATACTGATGGATTGCAAAATAAATTTCGCAATAAAGAAATCCGTCTGTCAACTACGTGCGGACCTGCGTAGGCGGTGTAAACTAAAAGAAAACAAATCTCTATAGATACCACTCAACGAAGTGCTTTAATTAAACTACGTGTAGATCACTTAAGACTGCCCATTCCATTTTATTCACACAATTTTAACAAACAGACCTGTACGCATAACTGCCTGGCCAAGTAGCAATAACTCTCCTTTAATCTCGACGAACAGCATTCCTCACCCCGCAGCCTATTAATCTTGTCTTCTAACACGAGTTATTTTTAAGGTCAGGCGCTTTCAGAACAATTGGAATGGACTATTTTCGGGCCGAGTGTGAAATATTCGCATGTTTTCAGCTTTAATTCTGTTTTGTGCTTTTTTAATTTTTATTTACATTGCGAAATGATCATACCACGCGTTTTTACATCAAATAACCTCCCACCCCCATTAGAGATTCTATTAAAAGCCGTTTGATTGAGAAATTTCAGAAATTTTGAAAAACAAGAGTAAATTTCGAGATAAACGTTAAAGACCATTAAGAAAATTGAAAGATTTATTACATTGGAGTATTTTTCTCCTCTTCTTCGCTTTTAAAACTACCCCGTACAACACCCACAAACTGCGCAGTTTCCTCTTGTTTAAATTGCGTTATTTATTTTAAATTTGATTTAAATCTCCAGTAATTAGAAGTACTATACAGAAATGAAGTAATTCATAAAATGATTTTTTCTTATTTATAGCCTGATGAATCTCCGATTTCTAACCATAATTCTTGAAGTCCGTAATCGGAATCAGATTGTTTTTTCAAGACAAAAGATTCGACAGTAAACTAAAATCTTTTATTTCAACACTTTACGTAGAAAAGTGATAAGGTAATAAGCTAGACAAGGCTGTGGACTTCATGGTGGTCGCTTTCCGTATCCGCTTTCTTTTATTCTGACTCCGAACAATTTTATATATAAGAAGATTAATATGAAAGCTGTAAATTAGAAAATTCTGTACAAACGAGTGTCTCAGCGGAACTAAGTGGGATTCCCAGAACTAGCTACTCCGAATGATTAGCTCTGGAAAACCCTTCGAATCGGTGTCGCAATTCGAATGCAAATGCGGTAGAAATTCAAATCTACGAGGATTGCGAGAGAACGTGAAAATTGTACAAAGAGTTTGTTGTTTCGGGGCGTCAGATGGATTCACGTTGCATAAATAATACGGGCAACGCCTCCGTGGAAAACCTCGGTGCCGTGGCATTTGTAAAAAACTTAGCAACGACGAAGTTTCCTTTCCATCCGTACAAATTGGTTTTTTTGTGCCATCCGACTTTAAGGATCAAGCTTCACTCTCGTCCTCGTCCTCGTGAGGAGGCGCATGTGTGTCCTCGCCTTACCCGTTTGCATGACAATCGGTTTGTCTGATGAGTCGCTAAATCCTTCCGGGATGCAGCAATCATTCCTGGCAACTTCGCACTCATGCAGGACAATGAGAATGGGGTGAGGACTGTTAAGACGTCGTCGAACCGCAAACTTTATGACTCCTTGACGATTGTAACTTAAGAACGTCATTTTCTTTTGTCTCCTCGCAAGAACAGCCGGTTGGCACGCACAGTTGTCACACAGACCCCGCCCGCCCTGCTCCCTGCCAGCGACGTTTGGCAGCTTTATTAACCATTTTCCTGGTTAGAATTATTGGATCGTATCATGCTATTTTGACACCAGGAAACAGGATAATGCCCGCGTATCTTATAGGTACACTTCCATCAGCTCTAATTTGGTGCTTTTGTTGTTCCCGTCTTTTCCTAGACAAGCTGGATAACGGGAAATGTGTCGTTTAGGGATAATGAACAATTTAAAGGAAGTGTCCCCGGGAACGGCACGCCCCTCGCGAAACGAAGAAAAAGAAGCGAACCCAGCGATGGGTCCTGGGTAAGTTGATAAGGTTCGTTCGATCGCCAAATTTATAGGCTTTAGCATATTTCATTAATAAGAAACATTCCATTAAGAAAAAAGTAGAAAAGTTTTGATTAAACGACATCAAACCAAAGTTAAGATTCGGTCCGTCACCAAGCAAGAGGGAGGGGGAGGTGCATCACTGTTGGGAAATTAAGTTTCGACCATTACGATAAGGAGTGCCGAGCAAGACGGTGGATCCGGGTCCTCTTTACGATGGAAGTTTCTGGCCGTTCGGAGGAATTATTAGAATCTGTTGAATCCTTGAACGAAGTTTCTTCGTAGTTGGTGACGTGATGGCTCTAGCCGGCGAATTATGGCAGTGTTAAACGGAATTTATTAGTATTCTTTTCAATGGGGTAGAGCTTAAGTATTGATGATAGCAAAAATTTATAGCTGCGGAATATGTAGTTGCAGTCGTTTGAACATTATTTTGACTGCAGTTTTCAAATAGGTACTCTTCTACGTACGAAATTTTCTAAATTGTGTTCTTTTCTGCAATATATAAATGCATTTTAAAATTTCAAGTCGGAAACGACAAAAATTGAAGAAAGTAAAACCCGAATATCAATTTCCAGTCGAACTTTGTACGTAAAATTCTTTTTTACAATTATAACCGTGGATTTTTCGAATAATTTCGTTTTTTCATGTACCTGAGATAAAATTGTCGAATCCGCAAAATTTAGCGATATTAAGTTATTATTTTAGTTAATTCTTATACAGACTTATGGAAAGTCTGAATTATCTAGGAGAACTTTACCATTGTTTTTGGAAAATATCAAAATAGCCAAACTTTAAAATAAATCTCTTTTTTCTCATTAAACATCAAAACAGAAACCATAAGACATATCGGGATATAGGCGGTGAGTTAATAATAAAAATGTTTCCACCAAATTCTGAAAATCGGTGAAATTTTATTCCATTATCTAGAAATCGGACTATGGTTAAATTTTGCATTGAATACACATTTTGCATTCTGAATACACAAATTAAATAAAAATATTTTCTTATTTGAATTCCATCTTTGAACAATTTTGTATTACTTTTAAAATATTTGATTTTTTATTTTTTCAAATAGTCCACTTTAAAAAAATTTGAAAAAAAATAGTGAAGCATAAGATTTCTTTCAGTGTACGATATGGAGCCCCGGTTTTTCTAGTATAATTAGTAAATTATATGAAAGCTTAAACCAACATTTTAAGTTATCTTTTATTATTATTATTATTATTATATTCCAGGTTCAAATTCAACAAAAAGTTTAAGCAGTGAAGATTGTTGTTAATTTAATTGTTTCCAACTTTTTATGTAAATGGATTCCGATTTGTACTCGACAGGACTAGTAAAGATAAATGTGAAAAGTATAAACCATGTTGTGTTTCTTTCCCAAAATTATAAAATTTTTATCGTATAATATAACAGTAAGTATTAATTCAGACTTCATAAATAAGAAAGTTAAGTTATTAAGTTAAGGTATTATTAAGTTATCCCTGCTTTCATTACAGTTAGAACATAAGAATTTTTCTTCTTCCAAGGACGAATTCCGAACTCAGGTGAAATGTGGACGAAATTATCATTCTATAGAAGTTTCATTTAAAATGAAAACCACGCGAACGAAATATGAAAGGACAATTTCCCCCAGTATCTTGTACGCAAATCCAATCTGATACGAAATTGCCTCGCAACAGGGCCTGTCGCTAAAATTGCTAAAATTTGAGGCCATTTTGTAAAACTTCCGCCGATATGCGTACGAACGCATGTTTCATATCGCAAAAAAATAATATCAAATAAAGTCCCGTTACATTTTCCATTGCCATTTTTGCATATTCAAGCATTCGGCAAACGGCAACACATGTGCCTTGATGCTCCTTTAATCCTTGACATAGAGATGGGCCCCCTGCAGTATCCGAAATGTATTCAGAGCACGCATAGGAACCTGAACGTGCTATCAAATAAATTTCGTTCAAGGGACGCCCATATATGCACGGACCTCCCTGGCTCTCTTGGCCCGACTCGACACACGGCGGTATCTGAAAATTGGTCCAGACCAGGGCAGATATGGCCCAAAAAAGGGGAACTTGAGCAGCAGTGATGGCTGAACCGTATTGGTTGTACTACACACGGTAGCTATGGTTCCGTTATAGCACTGCCGTGTGGTCGGCAGGTGAGGGAGAACCACCAATTTCTAGGAAATATATGAGGCTGCCGAGCATCTTGCATGATGGGCCCCCGTGCAGCACGAACGCCGGCAGCAGTTCGTGTTTTCCTTATAGGTAGGATGTTTGTAAAGCTATTTTGTACACTATGAAATGGATTAAGTTTCGGTATATGAAGCCCTGCACCCCCGCCTCCGGTACAGGTAGTGAGCCTCAACAAGGCTGGCTGAAGCGTGTGAAGTAGTTTCAGATGAGTCAGTGCGGGTCCTTATTGGATTACATTCATAACGTGAATAGGCGAAAGGGTAAATTTATGCATATCCTCGGTTCCATAGCCCGGGGGTGCTTACCTGAGAAAACATCGTTCCTCGTTTCCCCGCCCGGGGCCAATTTAAAAACGCCATCTCGTTTGGCTCTGATTGCACGATAAGATCGTGTGCGAAATGTGCCGCACAAGCGGGCCAGCTCCCGATATATGCTAATTTATCCACGTTAATTAAATACCCACCCATTTCTGGGGCGGTTCGACGCAAGCTGGCACCTTTGCCATCAATCTTGGCGTAATACCCATTAATAAGATGCCGTTGCCATTTCGTTTACGACAAAAGTCCTCCGTCCCTCGTCTTCTCTGGGCTCCACAGTTGACTCCGGCGCTCACTAGAGCTCTTTCGCCCCCGGAACACCCCTAATGCGATAAAGAAGTAATTGAATTACCCAGGTGAAACCGACTGAACGCGATAATTTTCCTTGTGGCTGCCTCCGGAGCCGCCAACTAGGGCCGCATCGAGCTGGCTAGGTCACATCGTTCGCCCGGCATATGCGTCGGTTCATAAATGATTTACGGGTGTTAAAGAGGTGGGTGCCAAGTGTGAATTTGGAATGCGTGCCAGATATAGTAAAAAGTGGGTTGCGGATAAAACAATGAGCGCCATAAAACAGGCCAATTACACTTTGACTCTATTTAAGGGCCCGAAAAATCTGCTGTCACCTTATTTTTCCTTCGATTACACCGATCATTTTCTAGGCATGATTTCGCTTTCGCCCGCCTTTGAGTGGTCCGTTTTGGACTTAGTTTGAATAGGAATTTCTGATGCCATTTGCCATACTTTGTTACGTCATGTGAGGGGTTTGGACAAAAAGTAAAAATAAGATTAGACTAATATTCTCTTAAACTTTTAAACATCGAACTTTTTTGGTTCCTTTAATGTCACAACACCAAAAGCATTATCTTTGCAGAATTATGTATCAGTCTGATTCAGGCTAAGTTCCAGTAAGTAGCCCTAAAAGAGACGTAAACTCTCAATCTCTCAACTCTCTCTCGGGGATATTAAATTCCTTTCGTTTTGTTGGTTATTATTTATAACCAATCCACAATTAAGGTTTTACCTTTGATAAGGAAAAAAAGTAAATAAATAATAAATCTGTATTGAAAACGAAAGAAGTCAGCAATACAACAAGTGGTTTTAATTCTAGTTCAAGTGAGTTTCCAAATAACCTGCTGCTTTCCTTTTCTTCTAAGTCATCTATAATAAATTCACGAAGTCGTATGTATATGGATTCATTTTCAACGTATTAAAAGGCAAGATACAGCAAGAAATATTCTAGAAGTCTTTATCTAGCCCAAATTCTCCGGCTTTTTAAAGAAAATATTAGAAAAACAAAAGCTGAGTAATAATTAAAACTATGCCTCGTTTTAAAATTATAGAAGAAAATTGAATACCCTTGTAGGTAAAATTTTCGTATAAAATTAAATAAGAATTAAAAATAACACCACACATATTAAAAAGCTAATCTTTGGGTCTGAAATTCGAACGTTATTTGTGTTACAGGAATTGAATAGTGTCTTTTAATTTTTGGAATATGCAAATTGAAGGTATCAGATTTCACGAACAGACTCTTGTTAATCAACACGCAAGAAATTTATTCAGATGAATTAAAATAAGCAACAAGTTACACTTTGCAGAGTTTTCGTAAAAGCTCTGGAGAAAGATTACATTTTCGGTATAAACAAAAATCCTTTAGCCATAAACTGGTCATAAATACTTCACATCTCTGAATTTTACGACCGTAAGAATGGAGAAGGTGGTTTCAGAGTTCAAGAAATAAATTAGGGTCGGTTTGAATATTAATTGACCACCTCCATAGAATTACTTCGGTTAATTAAGAAATTAATATTTAAGGCGTCATCTTACTAGTTGACACTAAATCAAGTGGACCTTTCGAAAGCGGTTAAATTTTAATGAATTTGAGCCGTTCCATGAACGTGAAATAGCACACACATCCAGAGAACAGTAATCGTTTGCTTGTCACCATTTTAAATGATTAAGAAGATCGGTAGTTTACAAGAGGAATGAATGTGTTGAAGCAGGAAAAGAACGCACCTCTAGGAAAGGAATGAAGCAGCTCTTAAGAAAATAAGCAAACTACGCCTCCTACAATATTTATTTCATTTAGCCTACCTGGAATAGCATTACAAGGAAAAATGGCAAAAAGCCACTAGTGAAAGGCACCTCAGACGGGACCCCCGGCCATTACACTGGCAACAAACTCCCAAGATTGTGGCCACCAGCATATTTTTCTCCTTGTAGAACACATGGAGATGAAGGTTAATCTCAAGAATGAATTTTCTGTGCCTTCATTTATTTTCCATTCTTTTTTCATTATTTTCGCCTGTTCATACAGCTCCTCCTCGCCGGCCAATTACATTAAGATTAAGTCCAGAAAATTTCATCTTCGGCTTCATTTTGGTAGACCGCAAACATGAAGGGCACTCGAAGGAACACAATCCCTCGGAGGCCAATTAAACTCTAATTAAAGTGGATGAAAAACAGAGCGAAGCAGCACTTCAGCCGGCTCCAGCTCGAATTTAATACTATAAAAGAAAGAGCCCCAATTCCTGGCCGTGAGTCAGGAACCCCACCCGGCGCACCTTCCATTTCCTCCAGCCTTTGCTGAAACTGGACAAATAAGTGAATAAACATTTTATGTAAAGCATCCCTTGTATACGTCGCTTCACCTAAATAACCGACAGGAACGTGTGTTTCTTATTCTTGCGGCTATGTGCCAAGGTATACGTTTCTCAAGACTCCCCCGTTGTGTCTTGCTCCGCAGGCGTCTTGCAAGCATTTCGAAATGCGGACTTCGGGTGGCACAGCCCAGAATGCAATAACCATTCAATAGTGTATTTATTTGGCGTTTTGGCATCGAATATCCTCGCAAAATAATGGAAAATAGCAATATGCATGGCATTTTATGTAGCAGCGTGCGCAGCCGACGTGTTCACATGAGCACCGGCCGTGGGGAGAGTGGTCTGAGGAACCTTTAAGAATGTCTCCATATTGCGGACCTAAGCCGTTTCATCTCCGCTCCGACGTCGTTTACTTGCGAATATTATTACTGATAAGCTCCAATTATTGGAAACGGCTAAAAAATTCCGTACGTTCGCCTGACCACTAAACTCCTTATTGGCGGCTATGAGAGGCGTAGCCAGGAATTCACTTTGCAGCGGTCGGGTCCTCGTGATATGGGGATCCGGATGAATTCACAGACGCCATAAATAAGGGACCATTAAACTATCAATTGCCCGAATATCGATTTGTGAGTGGCGGACCGACACGCACTGTACCCTTTAATTCAAAACGTGCCCTACTCTGTCACCTCAGAGCCCGGGAACGCAGCGCGCAGCACTTTTTCTCGATTCCCGGAGGTTTTTTATGCGAGGGCGTCAGCCTTCTTTTCTCCTTGTTTTACATTTTTTTTTATTGTTTATTGAGGACAACTTTCCCTTTATTGCAACCCTTTCGTCGAAGTGCCTACCAGAATCCTGCGTCACCAACTACGCAGAATGTCTTGATAGTGCTGGGCGAGGTCTCCGGACGAAGAAAAAGGGACTACAGCCAGAACCAACCATTGTTGCCTTCTATTACTGTTGTTACTCCTCGCCAACTTAAGCCCTAGGGTCCTTAATTTGTTTTACGGTTCCCGGAAAGGAATCACCTGAAGTGAAAGACTTAAATTTCGTCTGGTGAGTGTTCCTCTTTCGTCGGCAATTGTTTCTTTTTACCTCGCAACGAGGTGCATGCTAAACGGCAGAGTAAAAAGGGTTAGGCATATGAAATTGTCTACAACAAACTTTCACTTTAGGGTTAACCCTAACTGTGCGGAAGGAATTTACAGCGACGAGTTTCACTTTAGTCCTGGCACTTTCTTTTTTGCCAGTGAACGAAAGGGTTAACATCAGTAATGGTTGGAATTTTTGTGTTTTCGCCTAAAGTGAAGGAGACTGGTAATTAAAAATAAAAGGTGCTGTAATATCCATGAAGCCTTGCCACTTTTGTTTCTCCAACGTGGAACTAATGGGCAATATTAAACAACACTTTTCCTTACTTTTACCTTGAAGAAAAGGCAAACATATGAAGATACTACGCAAATTAAATTATTTAATAAAAATCACACTAAAAAAGAAATTTCATCAATGTCATCGCTTTAAAAAAGTCAATATACAGCAAATTTTACTTAATAATTTTAGTTTTCTTTTCTATTTCTATAAATGCAGACTATTTATCACAAGAATACAATTGGATTTAACATTTTTTCAATTTTCTGGCATAATGAGAAACTGCGTAGAATTATTATTAAGTAACTTCCCTAAAAACAAGAGATTTCGTTTTAAGATGTGCACAGTAAAGTGCAAAAAAATATATGTTTCGATTTTAGACGGTAGGTAAAGTGTAATACTCACTGCAAAGGTTAATAAGGCTAAAAAACAAGTAAGCTAAAATTCAATAGAACATAATGAAAACTAACACTAGAATATATTTTGTCAATCCTTCCGCAATACCACCACAAGGAAACAATTTCGAGAGAAATATAAATAATTCATTGTTCGTTTTTAAAACCATTCTTTGGGCAATTAATGGACCACTGCAATGGAATTATTAGCCTATAATTTTTGGTGTTCCATTAATTGTCTCTTTTATGAACTTGTATAACAATTGCGGTTTTTAATCGACTTGGAAGCAAGCCAAGTTCAAGAAATAAATTTCAAGCAAAAGATCAAGACTTCGAAATGTATTTAGGTGCAAACTTGGCTTTTGCTTAAAGCTTTGTGGTACTGCTCAGTTAGCCTAGACCGGTTTTTGTTCTTTATTGTATTTTGCCCCGAGTCCTTTCTTCCTGGTGTTACATTTGCCAAGTAGTAAAACGAAACTTCTGCACATTGAGCGTAGGCAATTGTATTAAGTTATCATACAATAAAAGATCAAATTTATGAGAATTTTGTTAACACGTACACCCTGACTCCCACACAGATAAACAGAAATGTTATCCATTCAGTCTGCCAGCGTTCTTCTCATCTAATAAAAAGACAGCTCGAAAATTGTGATTTTATGGCTGAAATAATTGAGAGATTCCCTGAATTCTTCGGTGTTTACCGAGAAAAACAGGAATTTACTCGGAATATCTCGCTTGAATAAATGCGGACTCCTTGGTGAATTTCAGCGACCCCATTATGGAAGACAAGACTCCGGCGTTGACCCTTTTCTTTCATCTCGTTCGCTTTAATCACAATGAATCGATTTTTCCCAAACTATGTTGTCGCATAAAAGAATTTCCTCAAATTTATCTTGCCGGACGAAAACGATATTGGCTTTATTCTTCGTCGAGCCAGTCTAGTAAGTGACGAAAGCGCGGAGAAATTTGTTAAGTGACTCGTTATCGAAACAAGTCCGGCTTTGTTTCCTCGCCGGGAGGACAGACGGCCATATGTAAATGCAGCCGTGGTGGAGCCGAGGCCGCTCGATGTGCGTCGTAAAACGCTAGAGGGACTCGGGCGTATTCATAAATTCAAGCATGAGCCCGGCAATAAATTCGACATCACTTATGACAACTGACAGCTCGGATACGTCTCAGAAGTGTTCTTTTTCTTGGTCGCCTCCTTGTGAGAGCTCGGCCATTTGAATAACCAATAAATAATGTATGCGGCCTTAAGCATATGCCCTACGGACTTGGCGTTCACAACGCCATGGCTGATGGCTGCAATCAAGACGCCCAGGGAATTCTTAAGACGTTTCTTTAGCATTTCTTAACACGTTTTTCCGTATACGTCTGTGGCGTATCTTGAAGTGCTTTCATCGCTTCAAGTATTGATATTTTCAATTTTTCCGACTTTGCGCGGTCCCTGCAGACACCCGCCCTCGCGCAAGGCAGCCGAGGCCATAGCACACCATTTTATGGCGAGATAGAGAAATAAAGTGCATTCACCATGAATGCAGTTTTATGGGGAGTTTATGAACTCGGTAGTCCATTCGGGCCCCATAAGATTACCATTCCGCCATTAGAATTAAACGTTATGCCATCCACTGGCATTACCTGCTGTCTTATAAGTGAAAAATTATCGCTCGAAACTGCTAGCGTTCATGAGCATTCCTGCTGGGTGCTTGATGAACTTTAAAGACCCAAGTTGGGAACCGGTACAACAGCGCAAATTACCTTCAACGATCCAGGGCATTCATTGCAATCAAGATAGGTCCGACGCGATCTTGTGTTTGTTAATTTTAATGTGATTCGCTTTGAAATTTTACGAACTTTTGGGGCGATTCGGACATTCGATTCCGGCGAAAATGAAATTAAGAAATTTAGTAGCTCCATGAAAGACCCTACCTTTGAGTCGGCCGTAACAAACTTTCTTATACGGCTTTAAAATTGAATAACATGGAGAGATGGGAAACTGTAACAATTAATAACATAACTTTAACCAATTAAACACAATACCGATGTATTAGCAAAAATTGCCTTTTTAAGTAATTATCTTTCACATTAATTAGGTAACTTTTCTTGAATTATTTCGGGGCATTTAATGCCTTGGATGGCAAATACGAAATTGGGTTTTATGATTTCTCTGTTATCAAAAAAGAAGCGATAAAGAGGAGAAGTGAAAGTAAAGGAAATGCTGAAATTGTTCAGGGTAAATTCCTTAGTACATTTTTGTATCAATGCAATTATATTTACCAATTAGACAAAGTATCCAAGGTGGTGACATAAAAATTACTTGCTACTTCAGGGTCTATGTTGCGGCCTAATTAAAATGTTTAGGTGCTAGAATTGAAAATCCATTTAGCTAAAATTGAAAATTCAATTATAACAATTAATTCATTGGATGTGTTGTAAATACATTTTACTTTTTTTATCTTTACACACAATAACTATAAGTTCTCAGTTTTCACAATGCAAACCCAGATTTTTTCACACTTTCATCATAAAAATCGATCTCTTTTTTAATATATAATTTCAGAATCGGACTTGAAAACCTGTTGTCCTTCATTTAAAAATAAAGTATTTTTTGATTCCTAATATACCCCATTTTGAGATCATTCTTTCGACGAGAAACTAGAATATTAATACATTGCCTTGTAAGTATATACATGCTAATATATTTCAGGATATTAAAATTAACGTTAATTAATTCGACTTTCAAAATAGAGATTGTATTTGAAAAATATACTCAGTAATTTATAGGCCCCTTTTTCAAAAAACAAGTTTTCAAAGAAATATCTACGGACATGTTGCTGTGTTTTCTTTCATAACAAACATATCACATTATAGTTTAATAGTTTAGTAATTAATCACTATAAATATTTGTAGTTCTTTACCTAACAGTGTGAATGTATTATTTCCTTCGTTGAAAAAAAAATAAAATAAAATCAACTTGTCTGTTTTTGTTTTATATTTACCTAACTACGTTGATTCCTAAATAAGCCCTATAAGAGTTTTTCTTAAATTTCGAAGATTTGAGAGCTTATGGAGTTTTATAGTTACGTAAGAATCACTCTTGATACGCGCTTCCGAAAGAACAAGTTTTTCCAAACTCACGCACATTTTTTTATAAACAGTGTCTCTATTGCCGAAAATAGAATTATAAAATCATAATGCTTGAAATAAACTTTCATATAAAATTGGACCGAGGACCATTAGAATTTACTTTGTAGAATATTAAAACTCTTAGATTTTATTTTTAATATCAAGAAATTATTCCATTCAATTCGTAAAAAAGTTCACTGGTTTAACGCAAATACATCTTACAAATTACTAATTTCTACTATATCAAACAAAATTTAACATTTCATCAATTTCACACCGCGTGTGAAATTATCGGCTAGCGCACCAGCTTCGAGTTTTTACGATAGAAGTAACTCGCGTAATTTTAGAAGTAATCAACTTTTAATATATGGCGATTTTCCTCTAAAAGTGATACCATTTTTTAATTCCTTAAAATATTTAACAATTCATGACTGATGTTGGTGATCCTTCTTTCTGTCGATTGGTTAACTATCAGAATAGAAGTCTATTGATTTTCATAGTGATTTGTATAAACAAAACAATTTTCTACAAAAATTCCCTTTTTTCGCACTCAGCGACTGTTCTCGGCCCCCTTTATGCGGATTTTGCCTCTTCTCTCTGCTAAAAGGGAGAAAAACGCGGAGTGCACTTTTGGTTTTCCGAGTGATTTTAATAATGAAATTACCGACGAGATTTAGCATTTATAGCTTGTATTATAAAAAACAAATAGAACCACAAATAGACAAATATCCGAGCGTGTTAAAAACTTTCAAAAAACACCGTTTTATAAGCTCCCGGAAGAAGTTAAAATGCAGTTACCAAAAAGACTAATTAATAAACTTCAGCTATTATTGTTTTAAGCTGTGCCGTTTTTAGGCAAAAAGGGTTCGTAATAACAACCGCGTTGTGTGAGTTCCGAATAATCTCATAAGAAATGGGATCCATTTCCGTTTCTTACGTAGAGCATTAAGCCGCTTTGTCTCATAAATTGGGTGAAATATTCCCATTATACTCGGCTCTGCATGCCTGTCTCTAACCTAATCTAATCTGGTGTTTAAATTTGAGCTGCAAAAGCGATAGTATTTCTCGGGAAGACGATGATTTGTCATGAACAGGTTTGTTTGTGGTCTATGTCGTTTTACTGGATTTCTCTACTCGTGTTCCTACAAGTACGCCGAGGCCTTATTTCTCCGCTACTCCATCCAAGAACAACTCCAGCTATTACCATCAAAAATGCAAGTTTGTTTTAATTTTAAATTTTCATCAAGAGTGACTTCGGGGAAAACAGCAACGCAAATTACGACGAACCAAGGCCCATTTCCCGGGAACCAAGGCACGTCCAGGCCGATTACAGGAAATTCGCAATCTCGCCTTAAATATTTCAGGAAAATGCTCCCCAGGAGGCAACCAGTGGCTTCCCGAGCGCCTTGTTCGTTATCGAACCAACACTCGTAATTTATTAAAGAGATTTAGCCATGCTTAAATATTCAACAATTTTTTCCGCATTCGGTTATTTTAGAATTCTTTCATCTCCCCATCCGCCTAATCTGGAGCCCCCGCGCTGGATCTGTAAGTTCTGGGTTTTTTGTGCACCTTTCTGCTACGACCTCACACTAGATATCAGCAAGGCATCCTGACGAGAACCTTAAACTTTACCTTGCCCGACACCATTTCAAGGAGCAGAAGAGCCTCGGGTTACAAAGGGAAAAGAAAGAAAAAGTCAAATTCCAGAAACCCGTCCCGCGCCCGTGGCATTCTTGTTCCAGCCATTGCTCCTGTTCCGGCCCGCGCGGAAGGCAAGACGAGCGAATCGCATGCGAAGAGACGGCGCGAGACGCGCCACGGCCGCCGCAGCATTCCGGTCCACGGACCACTTCGGTCGGGGAGAACCAGTGTAGCCGGCTGCGGAGATTCGGAGCCAACATGGCCGCGCCGTTGCCATGGCTACCGCCGCAGCTCGTCTCGTGCGCTCCTCCCTCCTGGCTCGTTGGAGCCATGGGAACGGTTCTGTCGCTCGACGACGGCCATACTGCGTTACGTGTGCACTTCAGAATGCCCGAGACGTCGCGAGGAAAGAAGAAAGTCTTCCGGGCGAGGAAGAGCAAGCTCGACCTACGTGGGAGCGCTGAGTGTTAAAAAACAAAAATACACTCGCTCCCTTCGAACCAATTCCTCCGGGACCGAAGATCTCGAGAGGACTGCTTCTTTTTAATCTTTTCTTTGTTGGCCTCCCAGTCAGGAGTCCGGGAACCTGAAAATCAACGTTGCATCCGTCGCCGACGTCAAGAAATTAGAAAGCAGCAGCGGCTAAATGCGCCGCGAGATGGGGCGAAGGCAGGTCAATTAGACCACGGCGACATTTTTATTGTTTGCCCTTCGATTCAGTAAGTGAAAATCGATGTTTACCCGCTAGGAACCGGTCCTATACCTGCCCGGGATCGAACCATAATTGCCAGGGGAAGTTCGCAAAGGCCGCACCAGAAGGGTGGAGTTCACTGATCGATTTATTGATTCTACACCAGTTCGACACGCTGCGCCTCCAAATTCTAGCTGAGGCCTTTTCTGAAGTCTTAAGTAATCTGAATATTTCCGAACCGGGGGCAGAGCGCTCCTCTGTGACTGGCGTGCTCTGCTACCACACCCAAAGCCGATTCCCGGTGTTGCGCTCCTTGAAAATGAGAATTTTCTGAACGCCTTTCGTTTGTCCGTGGAATGCTTGTATTTTTAGATTTTGGTAGATTTATAATTCCTGGGCAAGCCGCGGAGATTTCCGTATCTAATGCCGAGGGCAATCAACTGCTGATTCTTTGAATGGCGGATCTAATGACTGTCGTTACGTAACTTGCGAGTACCACAAAATTGGGTCACATTTGAGGTAAACGGCTGGGAAAACTAGGAATCTTGGGGTGAAATTCCATCAATTCTTGTAGCATTTTTTAGAAAACACAGTTCTCGTTTCAGTCTCAATCTCTCAGTTTATAGGGGTGAATTCGTAAAAAAGTTATACCCCAGGCCGCTACATTATCAACACGCGTAATCCAATTTGGGAACGAAGAAAAAAAAGGAATTACTTGAACTTGGCGTATTAAAAATTCAAATAGGATTTAACTACAGATCAGTAGTAGTCAATAATGAATTTCCAAACACAATCTGTTTAAGATCATGTAATATTAAAAATTGTAGAAGATTTGTAAGAAATTCATCCACATAGCTATGGCTTTCAACTTTAAGTTAACGGGAATTAGAACAACTGGCTTTAGGAGCCCAGGAGGTAACAAACTTCTTAAATGTGTTTCAAAATTTACCCAATGGGATTGAGATAATATTTTAGTTCCCAGCAATTGTTTCTTGAGCTAAGCGGTAAGCAAGTATCATCGAGCAGGACGACGTGTGTTTAGGAAATATTTAATAGGTTCAACATTGTAACGAAATTATTATTAATTTAGCTATCTTTTAAAACAAATAAATAAATGATATTTTCCAACTCAGGTTTTATTCCTCCAGTTTTATAAATTCATTATTGCGACGAATGCCTAATTATAAATGCACATAATTTAGCATAACGCATGACAACATTTTTACGTAACACTAGCTCTTATCAGGGAATTCCCAGAAAATACTTGTACAAAAACTGTTTCATTTAAAAGAAATTCGTGCCTAGATATTCGCAATCAAGTTGTCTGGAATTTTAAAACATTCGATATTAAAGGATTCGGTACACGTGTCACATACGAATTCTGATCCATTTATAAACAATCCTTGGAATAATTAGTTATTTCCGCATTCATCCAAGAAACCTACACAAAAGTCATTCATCCCATTCCGACATGCACTGCATGCTAATCTAAGAATTTTTTCAAACATAGTCGCAATTTGCGTATTACCTTTGCAAGATGAAAAAAACGGAGAACTTCTCATCAATGGGTTTACATAATCGTGTCTCGTTTTACGCGTTTACTGTGTTCCAAATTAAATTCGGCGCGACGTCTTCATACCCCAATATAAACCACTTTGTACTTATAGTGTAATATTCCATAAAATATTGTAGATGATTCCATAAAATACTAGTGACTTTTAAAGAGATTTCAATCTTAATTGTGATACTTGCATTCGTGCCTAAAATAATAATTTTTTATGGTGAGGCGAATACGTAAGAAGAGAACGCTCCGTGTTTGAAGGCAGTATTTCATATCTGATATTTATTTGACAAGCAAAATCCTTAAATAAATTAAATTCAAGTTTATACATCTACTGTGAAGAAACTTGATGGATGAAATCGCTTTGCCTCTATTTGTTACAACATAAATTTTATTTTTAGAAGCAGACAAACGAATTGAAAAATCTACTTGAGATGTTTCTTTAAGATAAAATAGGACGATATAAATATGTAATACGATAAGGTATATCAAATGATTTAAATACGATTTCCTTTTTGAATGGACGTTTATGATTTGTGACAAATATTGGGATATAGATTGTCTCACGAACAGTCAGTTTAGTTATTACAAATTTTAGATAATTTAAGTTGACGTGAAGCTATGGGATGGAATAGTAGTTATCCAAGATGTTTTCACTCCCTTGGTTGGTCAGTAAAAACTTATGACGGTATAAATGCTTTATAACCGTGTAATTGCACCAAGCTCTTTAAGTGCTCTTTCAAGGTTTACATAGTTCAATTGAAAGAAATAGCTGGCTCATTAGTTACCAGTACCTATAACATATAATCCTCACCATTAACGATAAAAATAATTTATTCTAAGATACCCTGACTGTAGTAATAAAAAAGGAAACTACACCACCAAATCAGCCAGAAATTCACAACTCTTAACGACTTTTGTTAAAAGGTATTTGAGTCAACGATTTCATCACCATTAATTGCAAAATTTATTACTGTCATTCCTCCATCGAACCGATGGTCAGTTGTAAGTATGCCACTATATTGTAATTTGTTGAATTCTACGTCTGCGAAGAGCACGTTTACATAGTAATCTTTTATCATTCCTTCTCCTCCTCTTATCATTGTACGTCAGTTAATTGATAAGCGCAATAAATCATTGAGAATGTGACTAAAATGTTAAATTTAGCGAAATACGAATTCAGTTTTCGCGGAGCTCATTTCGTCTTTGATATCCATTGTGAAGTGATCTAAGTGTACATACGACAGTTTTTGAAGAATAATTCAGGTAAAGAAAGTTAAAAAATAAATACTTTGTTAATCTCTAGACACTAGAAAATAGCATGGAAAATTTTTTTTTTGTTCCAATAGGTTTTGTACAAAAATGTGGTTAATTTGTACACAATAGTGATAATATCCTTCTTTATAATTTGGTAAAAACGATCCGAAATTTTAATAAGAAAGTAATGTGAAATAAATTACCTTTAAGGCAAATGAAAACAATGCACTAATAGATCTTGTTTACTTGTTTTAATGGATGTAATAATTAGATTTTTTCAAAAAGTCGAAACATAGATTCTCCTGTTTCGTCCTCGAACTAAAACGGGTATTATTATTATTTACTAATGTTCTAATTTACAATTAAGGTGAATAAATAATAAGATTCTTCTACATGTATGTATTTGGGGTTTAACTTATTGCACATTTTTAATAGTCCGGAATAAAATCCAAGTTTCCAAACATGAATAAATCATATGCAATTTTTTGGTTTACTTTTGATTTGTTGATACCCTCGTAACGCTTATGTAAAACCCATAAACATTTTAATTTTTAATAGCAGCAATTTTAAGAAAATTAACTCAGTATCATTGCATGTAGCAAATGAAATTAAAGTGCAATAAACCAGCAATATCTTCAGACATTGTTTACGATTTGCTCACCGAATTGAGCATAGTGTTTCTTGTTTTTCCTCCAACCAACGCTCCGAGATTTTAAGGCGTGATATAAGTACTTAATCACTTCTTAATTTAGCATGTGTTAATCGTGATTCCGGCATGCCTCGCATTTAATTTTTCCCATCTACGACGATTTATTGGTTACCACGTCAATGGCTGTCTGACTGTCTTCCATAAATCAAAAACTAAATAGCAGACAATGGTAATCGCGTTTGCGTAAGACAATACTCCGACTTGAACTCCGCTGAAGAAAATAAAAGTGTATCAATCTCAATTTTCCGCCTGATGTTAGTCACCCACATAGTCTGGCCGTTTTTATTGCTTCTATTTATGCAAATTAAAAACAAAGAACAGAAAATAAATTTGCTTAATGCATTTTATTGCCCATTCATAATTAGAATCGTAAAACGTGCCGTGTCGGCTTTTTCCTGCGGTTCCAGTTAGAAAAAATTCCGATGTTCATTGGGGAGTGTCATTGAATTGGTTCATTACATTCCAATTTGAACTTGCACGTGTCATTCAGTCCGATTTCAAAAGTGCAAAAAAGTATAAATACTCTGAAATTTACTTACTTTCTAATTATAATAATATTTGACAAAATTGGTGTAAAAGCAACCGACATCGGAAACAGTCTAATATCTGGTTTTGAAAGGCCCATAAAAAATCCGACACTTTAGATTTTATCAGTTTTTCAGTGTCTATAGAAATACAAATTATTATTTGTTTTCACTAGTATTCGAGACAAATGTGCCCCCTACGAATGTTAAGAGCATATTAGATTTCTATTGTATTCTTCGACCCTTGGCATGTTCATCTCTGAATTAATCTAATTAGATTAATTGCTGACTAAAGAGGAAGAACTAGAAAACTATGAATAAAATTCTTCAATCTTACTTTGCGACAAAACTGAGAAGTATTGGACGTAATTCAAAAACTTTTGGCTATTGCACTGGTTACTACTTTACTGCAAAATTAATATAGTCTGTGTCAGACTAGATTATCACTACTAAAGTTAGGAGAAAATTAAACGGCTGAAAATATCAACAAATATTATTACGAAGTACAGGAGTTTTGTAAATCTCATCCATTTGCTACGGAATATTTAATAATATCTCAGTCTTCGTGTAGTAGCAATAAAATATGGTCACAACTTTTGTTTTAACAAGCCACCCAAATGTCTAAAAACTTGATGGTTTTGAAAGACTTTGTCGGAGGGAAGTTGAAAGGGTTAATGTATAGGACAGTATTAGACCCATAGACTAAGTTACGTTAGTCACGCTCAATTTAAAATTTCCTCTCTGTGGTGAGAGCCCGTCTGAGCTTAGTTTTAATAGCTCAAAAAAAAGTTAAAACTACATTTTACAAATTTCTCCTCTTTGAGGTATAACTTTGGGTACGAGCTGGAACAGTAATTAATATGAATATATAGAAAAGTTAGATGGAGCTTATTCCCACCGAAGTGCTAGAAAAGAACACTTTACAAGAATTCTCATTCTTTAAATTTATACCAATTTTTAATCAGACAAAAACGTAAAACCTATAAAGACAAAACGCATAAAATATGCACTTTGATCATGCTTTGTTACAAAAGTGTTCACAGCAATTGAGCAGGTCTGGCTAAGCTGTGCAGTAGGAATCACGCTTGAATAGGCTTTTACTCTGGAGTCAATGGAATATGGTACTTTTGCTGTACTTCCCAAATCCCGGAATTTTCTCATTTGACTGCTTCGTTAGGTTCAGATAAAATTAAAACATAAAACTCCTATAAAACTGTCTGCTTAAATCGTTTTCATAAATATTACGTCTAAGTAATATCAAGGGTAAAGCGAGTAGCTGAGTTTCCTCATTTACGAAAACCACAGATTGATCGAGTTACAGGTGAAAACGCAGTTCGCTTGCAAATGCAAACTCATGCTGGAAACTGAAAACCACGTTGTGCACGGCCCGGCGACCGGACCAACCAGGATCCGGTACAGGTGTACTCGAAGTCCCCTTTGTCGCCGGGTCGGTATGTTTAATAGAGCCGTACTACACCTTAGCAAATAAAATTCGTATCTCGTTCAATGGCTTCATGTGGATTAGGGCATCGTTCAGTGATCTTTGTAGTGCGTTAGCATCAAAATGCCTATTTCTTGGGGTGCTGGACGAATGTAACCGCTTAATACTACAACAGAAAATTGTAAAAAAAATTCGCATTTTCCGCATTTGGATCCAATTCCGAGCTTGCCTGCCTACGTCGAATTTCAGCATCGGAAAAGTGGGTAATAGTGCGTAAAATTTTTCGAAAAAATCCCAAGGGTTAATTTATTCCTGCGGAAAACATCGCTTTCCCATTCGAATCTCTCCACGACGGTGCCAATTGCTCGCAAATCCACATTAATTCCACAGCTCGCTCTTCCCCTAGCAACCGTCAGATGACTCTGAAGTCCCGGCCATCCTACAGGAAAAGGTTGCTTCCCATCAGCGAATCAATCGTTGTTTTTGACTGCGGGTAGCGGGGTCTACTAGGAATCACAATCAGCCGTATAATTTTTACAACCGTGTTTTACTTCCACTCGGAGGTCGTTCATCATAAAAACGGAATGGCCGCTCTGCGGCACCACGGGCTATCGAACGGCGGCGAAAAGTGGGTCTTTCGGTCGGCGGGGGGCTAATTAATCTGATTGACGGGTGACGATTGCGACTGACGACTGTCGACTGACGAGTAACGAGTGTCGACGGACAAGCACGAGGACGAAGACGACTGACGGGGCAGTTGCCTATCGCCGCTGGGGCAATTCAACGGCTTGTTGGCTACCAGCCTGCGAGGATTGACCAGGGAACGCGGAGCCGGGCCGAGATCCATCAGTCCACTTGGCGCATATTGGCGACAAGCGAGACCCGCTGAGGCCTGCACGCGAAGCACTCGCCGCCTCTCGATATTTGTAAACATCGGAGCGGCAGGCGATATCATCAATAAATAACCGGGTTTATTGCAAACATTAATGCAATGGATTCAATTGACTTAATTGCTTGTTAATTGCTCGTATTCAATTTGATTTTCCATTCGAGCTCAAGTGTGCGACGCTCTTCGCTGGAGGCTGTCTCGCCATCATGCAGATGCAGACCTTGATCCCGGGCTAAAGTGCGACAACGGCCAGGGGTCGTTTCGAAACAATTATACGTCTGCGTCGCCAAGTCTAACTAGATTTTAATTGGAATAAGCCATTTATGCAAACACTGCGTCCCAAGACAATATAGACACTGTTAAAATTGATTCCATCGAGAATTTTTTGCAATCCACGCTATAAATTAACAATTAAAAATGTTAACGCTTTCCTGGTCACTATCAACAAATGAAACAATGTATTCTGATTGTAATATACATATTTATCATAATTTAATAAATTGTTGTTCGAACCTGTAGAAAAAACTATATTTGCTTTATAAATGCTAGTTCCAAGAATCAACAGTTGGCTTACGCACCTTCGCAATAAATCGATAACGACTTTTGAAATAGAATCAATCTCAATCATTTCTAATTCGCACCTTGCAAACCTAAGTAATATTGTACACAGGACGCTTTCTAGTGTCACTCCAGAGCGATTTTTGATAAACTTTTTATGACTTCCATAACCTTTAATTAACTTAATGTTCAATCAATTTAAAAACAGATGTCGAGTACACCTCAATTAACAAAGAATATGTACGGCTATTTGTATTAGGCTTACACTGTATTTATTTATCTATTTTTATGTATCCATTAATCCGAGTATACAATTCTATTTTCAAAGTATTTAAGGAATTAGTAATATTTTTACCCCATTATCGCCTTTAGGTTACAGTTTGAACGCAGCAGACCACTTTAAACAATTTTCCCAGAATGTAATTGTTTCATTTGCATATTAATTACAACCCTAGACTTCGCTGCTATTTATTTCGTGTCAAACATATAATTTAAAATACCCGAGAAAATGAGAAAATAAAATAATGATCCACCTATGCGTGGAATTTATAGATATTTTATCGCACGTCTGTTTCAGATTTGAGAGCATTTAATTTTTCGTCGAAGTCACACGGAGTTGTAAAATGCAGCATTTGAAAGCTGTTCGTGCTGCTTTTTTAATATGCCATTTAAATTCACAAGTTTCCCTATTTTTCTCAAGTTACTTTTGTTCTCTTTTTAAATAATTGCTCTTTTCAGTGTGCTTTTGGCAGCAAAGAGATTTAGTTCCGTCATTATGTTTTATATTATTTTAAATTTGTGCAAATAAGACAAATAGCAAACCACAGAAATTTAAAATGGGGACATAAATTTAGACTATAAAATGACGCGTGCATTAAATAGTAAAACAAAATTAAAGCTAATAAAATAAAACAAATTAAAGCTAATAAAATAAAACAAAAGAATATTGAGTTAAGAAATTTATTTGATATTAGGTGAGACATTTTACTAAATATTTAATGAAATTGTTTTTTATCGTAATCCATAGTATTTTATATGCACACTGAAAATATCCTTCTTTCAAAACCACTTTTTGCCATTTGATGGGATGAGTAACCAACCAACCAGTTACCAGCTAAACTCGGAACTTAAAAAGCCATTTTATTATATTTCCGTGCATTCCTTTTTTGCAGCAGAACAATTGAGGAAAGTATTATCAAATATGTATTTTTGTTCGTTTGTTTTGTTTTTGTTTAGAAGAAATATATATACAGTATTTATACAGGTAAATGAGATCGCACTGTTTTATCGCAATATAATTTAAAATGATTGCATGCCCAAACATTTACTTTTATGTATTGACTTCTTGGGATTTAGAATTCGTACGTACCATTCTACAATTTAATAAATATAATAAAAATCGAAATTATTGATCTTATACTTATATTTTTGTTTATTTTAACATCATAACTTTTAACTGAAAAGAAAATGATAGGATTCCATTCGGGGTTATTTATTAAGTAAAAAAACTAAGCAAAACAAAATACTTAAACACCATTTGAGGGTATTTATTAATATATAAAAATGAGCGCAACTTACAACTTTCAATAAAAATAGAAAATGATTCGAACTTTAGACCAAAAATTTATGAAACATTTTATTAAAGATTTATTAATACACGTAAAACGAGAAGTAAACATGAAGTTATTAAATATCAAAAGCTACCGACGAGATTTCCCATGACCTGAAAATAAAAGACTCAAGAGCATACATAATAAAACGACTGTACGCTGAATATGGATGATCAATCGATTAAAAATTTTATTCTGTTATGCTCCTTTATAGCACACCTGTCACGTTTTCGTTTTGCTAAATTTTTGAATTTTTGCAAATCTCTGGTTCTCACCTCTTTTTTCCGTGATATAAAAATAAATACATACAGTTCTATTCTAATTTAGCATATAATGCATTTGCCTGCGTTTCTTGGAGTTTCAACAAGACTCTCCACCAAAAAGCACATCTTTGGTTTAGAAATATAATTCATCTAATTAACAATAAATATGATTTCCATTGAAATCTTAAATGTAATCTTAATTAGATAAAATTAACTCTAATTGTGTATAATTACCAATACGCTAAAGGAGTTAACTTTCAGGCTGTGGCTGTTCTTACAAATAAAATATATTACTTTTAAGAAATACCCCCAATTTTAATGCTAAAGTGTTTTTTGTAAAGGTTAAAATAACAAAGTAGATAAGGTAGAGAATTCGATTAAACTTTAATTTGCATATGAAAACTTTTGAAGTTTCTTACAAATCCCACCACAGGCGAAGTTCAGATACTTCAATTAGGTCTAGATACCAGGAAATCCTCTTTCTACAAAAACTAGGGATTTTCTTTAATAACCAATTTGCGAGGCCCTCACATAAAAAATTCGGGAGAGCTGAAAACAATTTCCTTTCCCTTGCCGTCCTGTTCCTGTTGATGTTTCTTTTTTTCGTATATTTCCTAGATATAAAAGGCACTCTGTAGTTCAAGTGTCACCAGAAAGGTACTATAGAATA
This sequence comes from Proctacanthus coquilletti, assembly GCA_001932985.1. Taxonomy (NCBI): domain Eukaryota; kingdom Metazoa; phylum Arthropoda; class Insecta; order Diptera; family Asilidae; genus Proctacanthus; species Proctacanthus coquilletti. Next base: position 490,142 of record MNCL01000012.1, read on the forward strand.
GGTCAATTCCTGTTGGAGCAATAAAGGAACAAAGTGGATCAAATAACTGCGGTTAATTTACTAAGCAGCGTAAGATTCTGCAGGGGACTGGAAAATTACGAGAACTGCTTTTAGTGATAAATCGAGTTTAATGAAAATTTTTGTAAATGCTGTAAAATATTAAGAACAAAGTTATAAGAAATCATGCACAAAATGAAGCGATCCCACGACGATGGTGCTACCTCGTGTTACGTATACTGAAGGTATACCGGATAGGGAACACTCAGGATACATTCAGTATACGTACACGGAGTACCACAATACCAGCAAGGACTCGTTTTAATAGAAGGGACATGCCCTGCATCCGGAATATGATGATATGGCGATGTTGTGCTCTTCGTTTTTCCTGCTTCCCTTCTTCCCTGAGGATATGCCCGATGAGCCTGGTGGATACCGCAGGAGATGCCGTCACCATGCCACCGAAGATGTACACCCACCATTCAGAGTGAACGAACGCAGCCACAGCAGAAACGGCAGCAGACACGAGGGTGGAGGAGGTTACAGGTGAGTATGAAGAAGGTACGGTATCCTCACCGCTGATATTATCTGCAAAAAGATATAATATAAAATTTGGTTAAATCTATTTATGTATACGTGCAGATATAGATGGAGATATGTCGGGGTGTTCCTAGTTAGTGGAAAATCAGATATTTTTTATTCAAAGTGGCTTCTTTGTGCGCTGCTTCTTCTCCCCGTGCGCACTGCCACTTTAAAGGTTAAATAATATTGGCTTTTTGGGCACTGCTGCCACCAAACAATATCCTCGGAGAAATATGAACCCTCGCAACAGCTCCTCCAGCTTCTGGGGGTTGCGACTTTTGTGTTCAATATTTTTCGAGAAAAAAAATGAAAACAACAACGGAAAAAAATAACATGGGAAAGTGGGAAATTGTTGTCTGGGGAAATTTCGGTATTTTTGAATATTTCACGCGGTGAAACGTTTTTTGCAAAATGCGTATGCTATCCAATTAACCAGGTGCCGGTTAATTAATTCTCCAAAGCCCTCGGAGGTTCTTCTGCGGTCAGTTTGCAGGGTACACCTTGGGCTGCTTTTAATTAATATTTTCAACGAGGTGAGTCCGCCCCCGCCCCCAGCTCACCTGCTCGGCCTGCTTCAGGGCGATGGTGGCACTGCTGCGGTGGTGCCTCATCGATTTTCGATCTTGTTTTAAGCAAAATACTTTCGCAGACATTCCACTCATATTTCGCATGCCTCTTTATCGGCAAACAAACACAAGAGTTTATCGCACGGCAAGCATCTGAGATCCCGTCTCCTTCCCCAGTCCCTCTCCCAGAGGTGGAAAGCCCAAAATGCAAAACTTGCCACTAAAGATTGTTTTTTATATGAATGTAAATGGGACTGTAAATAGAACGGCCGAGGAGCCGTGTGTTTTCGCCGACTATGTGTGGGAGTGTGTTGTCTTCTTGACCGTGCAGAAGCCGTGCTAAGGGGTTATATCAGCGGGGAGACGGGGGCGCCAGGCACAAAACACTCAAAATTACAAAAGTTCAAGAGCATTCCGGGGTCTCCGGTTTGTTATTAATAAACATAAACTTTCATGTATATGGGGGACCCGAAACTATATATTGCGCCCATATGATGGCAATGGCCGGGACGCGAAGGGGACGGGAGCGAGCTCGGGGCAGGGCCGATGACAATACACTTCTCCACTCCGGGCCTACGCCACAGCCGGGTCAGACTGCCGGGATAATGAAAGGGGAAGGGTGGGCTACGAGCTGGACAGATCATCCGCAATGCTTGTAACGTTCGTAACGCCCTAATAATCCACTCCTCTTTTTGCAATTACCACCGGGTCTTTGACTCGAATGAGACTGGGGAATCACGGAGAAGAGCGGCAGCACAATTGCGACCCACATAATGAAAACGAGCCAGAGAGGTGACGGCCAGGGGACGAGTATAGTAAAAATGCAATTTCTACATACCTTTGTGTGCAATAAAATTTACTGCGTCACTTGATTTATGACGGCAATCTTCTCTGGAGGGTGACAACAACTAACATCTGAGCTGCTCTCCTCTCGAATCACATTTTCTTTGGCACTAATTGGTGCCTGTGGACCAGCTGGAGGTGATTCACTACTTCGGACATTTTCGGCAACTTCACACATGGCACAAATCGAATGCGACACTTTTACTTTTGTTCAAAAAAAATTAATACACAACTCTTGTGTTCACTGAGACGAGTTGAAACACCTCATTAAGACCTCTAGACCGCTGGCCAGCATCACCCTGCAAAAGAGCGGAGACAAGAAAACCTGTAAGTTTTAAAAAAAAAACTTATAAGAATTACGTTCAAAGCAGAAAAAATCACCACACTTTAGGAGTCTAGAATGAAACCACCTGACAAAATTTTTGAAGAATGGCAAAGAAAAAAATAACATACAAAAACGCAAAAAAAAACTATCAAGCAGCCACAGAAAAACAAGTTGCCTGACCTTTTTTTTATTAAAAACAAATCAAGAAAAACACACAGAGGTACAAGAACCAGTTGATGGTGACTCCTGATGGAGCACTCGGTGGTTTCTTGGAGGCGAACGATGTTTTCGTATCAACGTTTAGCGACGCTTTGATGCCATTTGAAGAGGCGCCGTGACGCTTGTTGTATGTTTTCTCAGATCAGAGTTCCTTTTGATATCACGAAAAAAGATTTTTTCTATCACAAGATACTTACACAGCGAACTCGCCGCACCAAAGAACGTGTTCTACACGAAATTTCCGACTACCACACCCCCAGTCCAAGGTGCCGAACACTTGAGCGGGATTGGTGTACCTCTGTGTACACGACTGTTCCTATACCGTTTTTATATAAATACACGAATTTTCTGAACATACGACAAGGCTACGTCCCTGAGAAGCACTCGTAATACTTCAAACACGGAGGACTGTAAACACAGAACTAATGCCCCTAGTGTGCGACTCCGAGCTGCCGTCGTGCATATGCGTAAAAGAGGAGAACCAAAATTCGAGCCATGGCAGCCGGTGGTGCGCCCGCTTTGGCTTCGGCACGGCGATTTTTCGGGGGAATTTTCCCATTTCCCTGCAGGATGTTCCTTGGGATCCTTGCATCGTCCCGAATGTCCAAACCAAACTTGCACAGGCGTATTCCAGCCCAGAAAATCCCCAAAAAATACACTCCCTTCGCGGCTACACGTCCATGCGACGATTCATACACAGAACGTGTCATCGCGCGCTTATAATATCCGACACGTGACGGTTTTAATTCAACACTGGTTGCGTTGCTCTGTGTTGGTTAATAAAATAGTAGAACGATCCGAACCAGGGAAATTCTTCTCCCTGTCCGCTCCGCAGTTTTCTTAGTTCTTCGAGGGAAATTTCGGCTTTAATTGGAACATTTTGCGCGTCTTTATCTGGCCGCGGTGCGTGTTCGATTGCCCCACGGTCGAGCTCTCGCCCCGTATCATCTGTTCGCTGGTGCGGCTGGTGAATGAAGCGATTTCATTTTTTCCTGGTTTTACAATTTTTATGGGATTTTCCTCACTTTTTCCTGTCTTATTTTTACATTTTGCTCTTATTCGACTCTTACCCGAATGTGAAGGCTGTTGCGGGAACAACCCATAAGTGCAATCGCTTCAGGAAGACGAAATCGTCTTTTTACGACTTAAACGTGCACCATTAACGATCAGCCCCAGCACAATGGAAGCTGCTCTATAAGCGTCCTCAATTTTTCTTAAATGGAGCAATTGGGAATTTTATCGGTCAAGGTTTTTGGGCTTTATGTTCTTCACTCTACAGATTCACAATTAAACAATGAGAATATTTTTAACTCCAAAAATGATCGGAAGATCCGTTTTTGCAAATTACACCCATTAGTCAAATACGACTACACTGTAGTCACTTACAGCAAAAAAAAGATCCATGGAGTAGAACCAAAGATACCTTTATGTTAGTTCAATTTTATATGCTGTCAATTAAGGTTTTAAATATTCCGTCTTACCTTTCTCCATCAATTTCAAGGTTATTTTTAAAATATTGTACAGATAAAATATACACTAATCGATTCCGTGGACTATTCCGAAATGTAATTTTTCCTTTTAAGGCCATATTTTCCTACAATTAACAAATTTAAATTTGTATTTTTACTTTATCAAATTGTCTATTTGGATTGACTTCAGATTTGAAGCGTTCAAACCTAAGAAATTCAACTAAGTATTGAAAATAATATTCGCAAGCAAGGACTGGAATCATCTGGAAAATGCTGATTTCCACTATTCGGTTTTAAATTAATTAATTGAATAATTTTATTTCACAGAATAATTGATATAGTTCCTTGCAACTTTGATAACAATAATAATCAAATGTTTTACAACAAACCTAAGTGTTAATCAATAAAACGGCAAACTATTTTTATTGTTCATTAAGCATAAAAGCAATGGAGCATTTCAAAACAACACAATTACAAGATGTTTTTCAACTTTTCAATCTTGAACTTTAACTGTTTATATTTAAACTAAATCAAAAATATTCCCAGCATTATCGCATTATTCTAAAAGTTCTGGAACAAATTTCATATCGATTAAAGTGGAGGGACCTGACTGCGCTTACATTTTAAATATGATTCCTAATGTACTTCAACAGTCCCCTGCTCAAACATCCATCTTAAGTAGCTAAAAAGGCAAATCTTACGAGCGTCGTAGGGGCGCTACTGTTTCACGTGTGTTTGCTCAATAAGTGAGTAACTGAAAGTAAACATATTTGTAAAAAGGAAGATGTCCTTTGTTTATTTTACAGGGGTGTGTTGTTTTAGAGTAGGAATGAGGTAGAGATAATGTTAATAATACACAATTTCCACAAGTTAATTAAAACAATTGGTTGGAAAAAATAATTGTTCTAATGACGCACTATAATTAAATAATCTGAAGAGATTTCGAATAATTTTGAGTGAAAAGTGAATTTGAAAATTTTTTACTATCCCCTCTAGATACCTAAAATTAATTAATTTACCTTACATGTTATACTCTGCATTGTGCAAACCAAATTTCATTTCAAGATTGTTGGCCGTCAGTTTATAGGAATAAATGCAATTCTATGCTTAATATGTCATAAACAATTGTAGAAACCAACCGCTTATATGCTTAGCAAAAAATATATTCGAAGTCTGAGAATTTTCACTCTGAGTAAAGTCTGAGTACTTGCTTAATTTTAAGCAAGAAAAATATTTACTAAACAAACTAATCAAAGTGAAAATAAAAAATTCTACAATAGCTCCTGGTTGTTTAATAACTTTGTACAGGAAAGGTGATAATGAGCAACAATAAAAATGTAGAGCAATTTATTATGACTAATTGTATCGAAGTAAATGCAATCAAATCCATACTTAACAATGATAAATAACTAAATAAGAATGCTTCATTAACTCCATAATGAAGGTGAACTGCAATGTCATAAGCAGTGGACTCGTTGTCTGCATACTTTACCCGTGAAATTAAAGAGTTGAAAACTATAGTAATGATATGGCAGTTAGATACATTAAACGCGCAATAATTAAAATTAAGTGCCCTTGTTGTAGAAGCACCTCAGTCGTGAATTCGCAAGTGCATATTACTCACTTCATATAATGCATGACTTTTTAATTAAATCTTAATTGAGTGCTCTAATTTAAAGCAATTGCAGAGCATTTAAATAATCCTTTCTGAATTATATTAAAACATTCCTAATTGATTTGAGTAATGCAACTTACTTCACACAGTCTTTGATATGGAAATATTAATTTTTATTGACAGTTAGGTATTAGCTTGTGCCAGTGATCCTTGCGGAAGCTTGTAATAAAGATATGCTCTAAGTTGGCCTATAAATTGTCTCTATAAAGATAAAAGTACTATTAAAACAGCGTAGTAAATTATTTCTGCCTGATCAGACCACAGGCGTAGGAAGTTGTAGAGGAATGCTAAGCAAACAAGTATAGTATTTCGTACAGGCCTCATTTAGTAGTTTAGTGTAACAAGTACATAAAATGAATAATAGACGAATGAACAAAAACACATAAAACAAATATTAACGTATTAATATATGCATTTCTGCCATTGCTGAATTTGTGTTGGTTTGTTTGGCGGGTCTTTCTTTCAGTGCGATGGATAATTCTGCCTTGTTTTGTCTACTAAAGAACTGGGCTGCCTTAATACGTAAACATATTCAGCAAGGAAACAAAACTCTCAGCAGATAACTAATAGAAAACAAACATCAAACAGAGAATAACTAACTAAGCAAGGAGTAATGGTGCCAATTAAGAATTCCTTTGCAATAAATATAAAAATTGCATGTTTCACTCTAATAAGTTCCCCCGTGTGGACCTATGTAAACACCATTTGCATATTTGTGCTTAAAACGGCATGTACATTCAACTTTAAACACTGTCCATACAGCACCACAGCTGGGACTTAAGACGGAATTTTTTAGAATGGAAAAATAGACATTAGTTAAATAATAAAAGGAATGTTTAAGACTATCTTAAATACAGCCAGTGATTTTTGTTCCAAAGTATAGCTGCGGTTTAGTTTGCCGAATGCCTATTTCTAATCTTTTAAAACAGTTAAAAAGTTAAAAAGTTTAATCCCTTAAGTGCCATTAATTTCGGGTTACATATTATGCTAAATGCACTAGCGGTTTTTGTTGTAGTGATTTTTTATTCAAGTTTGTTATTTGCCTATGTGAAACGTACCTTAATTCTACAGAAATAAAGAGTCACCTGTTTATAAGATAGAAAATAAGTATTTCCAAGTAATTTGATATTTTCTAATTCCCTTTAAGTTTGTTTTAAGTGCCTCATTTATTTCTAACAATAAATTTTAAAAAACGCTTAAAATTTGTGTTTATTACTTATGTGTATTATTCTCGGGCAAAATGTTAATTCGATGAAATTGTACAATTGCCATGTTGGATTTGATAACAAATAACCCGAAACCAGTAGTACATAACACGCTTTCATCATAATCAAATTCATGGAATCTTTGTACATTATAACACCTCTTAAAAAATTTTCAGTTTTCCGTGTAGCCGGAACACAACACGACGAGTTATTAAAAAAAATATGAAATTCTCTTCCTTATGACAAAAACAGAAAATTTGCATTACTTTGAAGTGTTAAATAAATATTTGATTTAAAAATGTAGTAATTAAACTTTTTGATAAACCAAAGTATTTTTTAAATTTCGGCTTTTGAGATCTCTAAATCTTTACTTGAAACGCAAGATTCTAAATGAGGGCTATTGAACAAAAAGTACATTTATCTGCAATATCTAAAATTAGTTCGATAAAGCCAGTATTGAGGAATGGATTAAAGCTATGGCAGTATTCTGCTAATCTGACTTGCATCGTATCAAAACCGTTAAAAATTTTTAAGGAATATTACCAAACTTCTCTGGTTCTTTCTTGTATCTTCAACTTGACCTTTTGCAGTTTTCTCCTCATATTTCAGGTAAGTCAAGTGTATCTGAAACTTTCCAAAATTTCGCTTATAGAATAGAATTTAGTTAGGTTCTTCCGAGAGTTGAGAGCAAGATATAAAAAAAAATTAAATGGATGTGTCACCTCGCAAGAGTGTAGCAAAACGTTTCTATTTGAGTCTGCCTACATCTCCCTAAGAAAACAACTGCAATGTGAGAACGAGCCGGGCAAATTGGCTAGTGACTTGCACCTCCTTATCGCCGGCAATTGCTCCAACTTTGTGCACCTCGAGTGACTGGGTCGAAGACAAACCCCGAAAAGAAACATTTGTTTCTGCGAGTCTCCATAAACTCATAAGTGCAGCCATTTGGTGAAATAAATCGCTCTTTTACGACCTGAACGTGCACCATTAACGACTGGATGGTGATTCCCATCCATAACAAATCGTAAGATGTTTCCGGCTTTTATAAGCTCCATCAATTTTTTATTATCGGATAGCAAATAGCATTCCCTGAGGTAGCTGGCTCAGCGGTAAGCGGCCGGCGGTTCTGGAGCGCCGGATGGTTCTCCTAGGAACTGCGATGACCCGTCGGTTTCTGGCTAACCGCACGAGCATCAATTGACCGCGTCGATGGCGGCTAATATCGCTGGCCCTTGTTGCAAAGGCGGTCTCCTGGAGCACTCTTGAAATTCGTAGAGCCGACGTCAAGCGGAGGAACTTGTGACCGAAAATTTATCCGCGCTCGCCAATTAAAACCCGAACTTGATAGCGCTGTGTAAATAAAACGAAACTCTAATTAACAGGCGAACTATTAACAGGCACTGCAGCACTTGCCGGACGCAAAACGAGCAAAACGCACGTCGTCGCAAAGTAGTAGCATATTTTGGCCGGGAGAGCATCATATGCTGCAGCTGCAGCGGCGATGACGACGGCCATGCAGAAGATCAGAAGAGGTTTGAATTTTGCGGAGGAAGGGAAGCGGGCGCGCTTGGGACTGGAGCGGTTCCTTCCCTGCCCAACATAATCCGCAGTACCCGACGGGTCGGCAGCATATCTGCGTGAGTGTGGGTGTAAGCAGTCAGATAATGTTCAGAGTGCCTTGGGGCGGTGTACCGACAGGTGGGCGTGGCTAATTAGCAGTCCGAGGGGTAAAGTCAGTTAGACTGCTGTGAACGCCAATTTCGTGCCATCTCGTTCTGCTGCGGCAAAGCAGAGACGGATCAATAGTGGCCAGTGCATGCGAAACGGATGTTAGAGCTGCACAGCAATACAAGTACTTTTGGAAGCCATTTTGTTGAAGCGAGGCAACCATAGCCAGGGCAGTGTGTAATTCGGCAGCAGTGTTGGCGCCGTGCCGTTGTGTGCGTGTACAATTTCCAGCCAACTTTTAATTGATTTTATTGAAATTAGAGAGAGCACTTGAAGGCGGCGGCAGGGCCTACATGATTTTTAAAAAAAGCCATTTCATTTTTCCATGCCCTAGGGCTGCTTGAGAAATACCTGGCGAGGAAAGTCGCGCAAAGCAGCCGTGCGTGGTCGCCGTCCACGGCCGCCACAATTCTAACACTTCACCAGTTCTGATTGTAATCGCTCAATAAAATTTCACGGAACGTTTTTTGCCATAAAAGGACCGTTTTTGACACCTGTCGCTATATGCCACCTCTAAATTAAACATTAATATTTGAATTTTATGCAAATCGCGCTCAGGGTGTGTATGGCAAAATCCAGGACAAACGTCAGTGACTTTCCTCTACAACTCCAGAGCTCCACAGCTCCACTTGGATCCGAACCCGGGCGAGCGCCTTCCGCTTTGCCCTTCCTCCGGATTTTTTCCCTTATTAGAAATTATTGGATTTTTTTATTCCTGTTATTTATGAAAATTGCTTTTCCTTTTACTTTTTCTAATCCAAGATGTTTCGGCGTTTTGTTTTTTGCCCAAGAAATTGAAGGAATTTCGTGTTGGATGCTCCGTCGTGTGCGCGCTGTTCGCATCAAGGGCAGCATACCTAGAAAGAAGCAGCCAAGGATAGGGCCAGCCAGCCCAGCTCAGACCGGCTCCCAGGCATCTATAGCTCCCCAAAAAATCGATAAATTATTCATTTTGGAAACTGCTTTAAAGAGGGCCCTTCATGTTCTAATCTCGACTCTATTTGAATTTAAATTAAAACTTTTCGGATTTTTTCTTTTTCGCTTTTCACTTTTTGCCTTTTTTGATTTTTCTTTCAGCCTTGATAAATAATTAATGAGGGATACCTTCTTTTCCTTAGTATAGAACCGTCTTTCTTAAATGGGCAATTTCTTGGGCGTGTAGTTAATTAAAAAACGACTAAATTGCGCTATTTGTAACACCTTTACGGCAATTTGCCTCAAGCGGAATTGTCTGATGAAGAAATTTTCACTTTCGATTGTTTATGATGTTTATGATATTTGTTCGCCGTCGGATAAGGCTTTACAGGCTTTAATACAATTTAATCGATTCTGCGGTGGTTCTGAATTATTCTGGACTATTTTTATTTTTATTCCTATTGTATTTGAAAACTATTTAATCTCTTAGTCAATATGGGAATTATATCCAAACAAGTGATGTTTCAAGTTTAAGGGCATTTAAGCAAGCAATTTATTTCAATTCCCAATAAAACCAATTCGAAGAAGTAAGTAGGCAATGAATATTTGCTGTATAAAAAATTCAGTTAATAAGAGATCGTTAAAATGTCCAGCAAAAAGTGTACCAGCTTGAAGAAATAGCATTTCTGGTATGATATTGAAATTTAATTTATTATAACGTAGTAATTTATTTCACGATATTGAATAAAACCTAATTTTGAATTCTCAAATAAATAACCTTCTTTTAATTTTTTGTTAGAAAATTATTAACAATAGATAAATATGCAAAGTTTAAAAAAATATGGGAGTTTAAAAACATAAGAATCAATTTTCGGTCGAATGTATTTGTTCACACTGTAGAAATTTTATTTGTTTATTTACTTTTTATAGACTTTAATAGCGGTATACGGCGTGGTTCTTTCAAAATAGAAAGAGCAAAGTCCATTTACCTTATATTAGCATTATTATTTTCACGAACACTATAAAATAGTTGAAATCTTGGGTTACTAAGTCCATTGATTTGAAAAGTCTCTATTTAAAAATATATTAAAACCGGACTCGCGCACCGCGCTCAACTTGAGTCATGCATAAATTAAAAGTATTCGGAATTTTAAACACTTTACCATTTTAGTGCTAGTCAACATATACGTATATTGTTTCTTTCTTTAAGAAGTGAAATTATCACTGTTGTTTTATTTTTGGAAAAATACGGTATAATTGTGACCATGCAGATATATAAAAATCAGTAAGCCTTGCGTTGATATTGTATGAGATCTTTGTTGCCATCCATTCTAATCGCAAATCTATAATCAAATGTTATGTACTTGTTTGCAACTTTGCCTGGTTTTAGTGTTTACTACTATACACAAATTAAACACTATACTGTACTTGTGCGTCGACACTGAATTCTAGTCACTATTGCATTCTTCCATTCATTAAAACAGAAATTCATTAGAATTTTAATTTGAAATGTAGAACGAATTTTAATAAGTACGCAACGATAAAAGCCATCTTAACTCTAATAACTAACAATAAACATTTTCATGAAGAGGCATTTGGCGAAATGTGGAAAAGCGTCGCCTAACCTTGGATGGTTCAAGAAACCCAACAAGGCTATCACATAAATAAATTGAAATTACCTCATGTTACTCTTTAGTGCTTAAGGGCTAGAAAAACCTCCGGAAATTCGCATGAAAGATAATTACAACCGATACAAGGACGTTAACCCATTCCAAAAAAGCCCATAAAATAAAGGTCACATTCACCTGACAAGATTCGAATAGCACTAAAAGTCATAAAGCCATTAGACGTCAAAGATACCTAGAGGATTGCGTAACGCTGGCGGAAGGATTCGCCGAAGAACGTGAGCGACGAAAAAGCCCTGCACCTGTCCCGCAGGCACTAACGACATCCATAAAAGAATAATTCCCTTTACAGCCCGATTAGCACTTAATTACGCTTGTAGTGGCGTACGGCAATAACAATGGCATTAAAGGCGATAGCTGCGATCGACGACAGCCATATATTGGCACCTTCCGCTTTAAATTGTCCGGGCGATCGGCCGATAAATCACTCCGAGTGCTCCAATAACAGCGAAATTGTCCCCAAAACGCGCTCCAGCCAAATTTGTCGGATTTTTGAGTTGGAAAGCACAAAGCGGCGGATCCACGCTTAATACCCCATCAAAAATTTATGGTTTTATCGCAACACAATCGTTCATAATTCATTTAGTGTTCCATAAAATTTTTACTATCCAATAAAACGGCTGTTAAATTATCGTAAAAAAATAATTATGCAATACATGCGTGATGTGGTGGGTGAGACAGCCACGGGCCTAGATGGAATCCGCAACGACCGCACCGCCCGCACCATGGAAGCTATCAGTCAGGTGGAGCCAAGAAATTAGTCAAGGAGGTCACCGATCTCTAATCACCGTTCAGGTAGCAGCAGTAGCGGGTTTTTCTAATGCTGCATTTGTAAAACCGAGCAGAAGACTATCTTGGAGCACCTTCCCGAATCGCGCTAATTGGGAGAGGTATCAGCGCGCACCCTCCTCCACAGTCTCTGTTCATCCTTTAATTGAATTAAGTTATTCTAAATTGCTAGGCCTCTCTTTCGAGCCAGCGCTAAATATTTCCACGGGCATACCTTTTCTTCGCCGGTACCTTCCTTTGGAGCGCACACTTTACTAATTTTAATATTCCATAATTGGTGTGGGTGGCTAATTGCACGGAAAAGTGTAGCTCTTGCTTGCAAATTACAATTTATCTAATTCCGGGGCACAATTGCTTTAATTGTGCCGTATTTCTCCGGTAATTGGAGCTCTGTCAGAGCATTTAATGATTACTGCTGAAAATTGCTCGCGTTTTTGCAATGTTTTGGGAACTCCAAAGTATTTTTAGTTTGAAGCAAACAAGAACGCTCTTATCAAATAAATACGCATAACTTTTAGAAATTAAAGAACAATTTGTGAGCTGTGAGTTGTAATTTGAATAAAACTCAACTCTCTAAATTCGAATAAGCATACGGATCATCTGTCTTAAGTATGGATTGAATATATAAAATCGAAAAAGGTATTGTTTTTTTTATTTTTTTTCTTTACAAAGTGAAAGTATTAATCGATCACCTTAAGCAAGGTTTTATAAATTCGGAGTGCGTAAATTGTCAAAAACAAAAAAAAATTAGCGAGGTTTTTTTCATGCTACTTTTTTTAAAATAGTTATGCTTTCAAAATTTTATACAAATTTTAGAAAATTTTCAGTATTCTAAAGTGTCCTTGTTGTAACGGGTTTCCCACGTCTGACTGACACGTCGGAACATTTAAAATCGATATTCGATAAAGTTCTTTCCTCATTTAAAGAACAGAACTTGTTTGAGAAATTACCCAAATGAAGTAGGTAGCCCAATATTGAAGACCTTGAATCAATTCGAGCGCTATACAGTACTCTAGTATGGCGAGTAAATATAAATACGGAAAATAAACAGGAAGGCGAAAAAATCGCTTTAATCTGGAGGTAATCCTCATTGGAAACTTTTCTCAAATTAAACAATTTTGTGTAAATCTTCCAGCCAAACTCTCTTAATGAAATTAAGTACGCCTGCTCCGCTTCTTTCCTCGTTCTCCCCATTCCGCCAGCCACAGGGTGAGTTTGTTCATTTGTGAAAACACACATAGTCCAAAAAGAGTGGACGAACTTTGTGCAATTTTAAACAAACAACAAGTGCCATGAAGCGAGCGCGGAAATATTTCACTGGAGTTTCTCGCTCCTAATGAAAAAGTTTTCTTGTGATCGTCGCAATGGCAACAGCCAGGCGAGTCGAGGACTGGGAGACTTCTTAAGAAATCGCTTCGTCTTGGGAAAAAGCGCAACCGAAACAAGATTTTTTGTCCGCTTCTTTCGAAAATAAATGAAGATAAATTACCTCAGATTCAAATAATTTATTCGCCAGTATTTCTCCATTTCGTCGAGAATTAATTGCTTTTATGGGTATCAGTCTGATTTTTTGAGGTGTAAATGCGGGCCGTTGAACTCTGCTTAGCTGCGTCCTGCTTTGGAAAGGTGCCCAGCCGGTAGGTACATAAATGCAGAGATGCGTCGCCTCTCCTTTTCAGCGAGTCGATGCATAGGGCAGTTTGATGGGTATAAAGCCGCTTCTTTACGGCCAGCAACGATATTTGCTGTCGTAGGGAGGACAAAGTCACTAAGGAACGCACCTGTATCGGGTGTCGCCGTGCGGCTCTGCGCCGTGGGAGCGGATTTTTACGTGATTATCACCAGTATTTTGGCGAAATTTCTACCTTGCGCGCCAAAGTGCGCTCTGCGGCAGTGACGGAGGCAGTGGCGGCGGTCGGGCCCTTATGTGTTACATAAATTATACGACTCGAGCGAGCCATGAAACCCCAGCATAAATATTGATTTCCTTTTATAACATTTTAGCGTTAGCTAATCTGTCGTAATAAAATGAAAAAATTTATGCGGCCTGGTACGCGTAGCTGCCGCGCGCTGCTTGCTGCTAGCCCACGCCAAGCCCCGGTTGAGAAATGCTGAACTTGCTTTGTGAATATCGCTGTCGTGTTCGACCGAAAGATATAAAGGCGAGATATCGAACTCTTCGACTGGATTAATTCCCTTTACATGCCCGGCCCCCAGAACCCAGATCTGGCTCAGCAGTGGAAGCGCCCAGCCCGCTCTTGCCCTTTCGTTGATGTTGTCGATGTCGACATCGAAATCCTCCTCGGCGGAAGATATATTCGCTGGAGCACCGAGACTCTTATAAATTCAAGATTTTCCATGTTTTTTCTTTATTTCGTTTTATTCGATTTAATTCTCTCCAATACTCGGAAGACAACAGTAAGCACTCGATTTACACGACAGCGCTCGATGCGAGCCGGTCGCAACAGATAATTGACTCAATCTCGATTTTCTTGTCGCACCTTGGAGCTGGGATTGTGTTCATCGCCCAGCTCAGTCCACTCTATCGCTTGGATCTTTTCGATTTTATTTATGCAAATGGGATATTTATTTAAAGGGAAAATCCACACCCAGAAATGAATTTTAGACGAAAAAGAATTCAAGACGATCTATTGGAGCCATTGGATCCGGGGCACGGAACTAGGACATCGGAAAAGTCAAGGAAATTCAAGAACGGGTTAATCAGGATTAAATTGTTCCTGAGTGCGATAACGAAATAAGTCAAGCGTCAAAACTCAGAAAACGCGATCCAATTTAAGCACATTTTATCTGGTCACTATTGAAATTAACATTTCTAAGGGGGAGGGCCATTTAATCAAGATTACAAGTGACCAGAGACATTTTCTTTTAACAAAATCATTTATATGCGTGCTTTAGTATTATTGGCTCTTTCATATGAAAAACAAAAAATTTAGCTGGCACTATTCGCATCTTACCCTACTCTGATGGAGTAGGTGGGTAAAATGAATACAATTTCTAGTTTTGAACGACTTTTGGAATAAAAATTAAAATAAGGTCAATGAACAGATTTTGTTCCGTATAAACTTAACAAAAGTGTTCTGAAAAACATTAATCAGTGAAAAAATAGAGTTATTTAGCATACCTAAAGCATATCGAATTTCGGAGAAAAGGTAACATTCTGCTACTTTGAATATTTAGATTTACGGTTAGCCATATTATTATATTGTAAGGTATATATTTTTGCTTTTGCTTTTTTCTTCCACTGTAAGCTCGTCTCGCCGCTCGAAGTTAAGGGACTAAGCTTGTACTTGTACTCATAGTTTGTATAGTAAATACAGGTCAGGCAAATTGAGTAGATAATACGAGTATAAACCGTGTACTTGAAATACAATCATTAAATTCTAGGACTAACGATGAATTCTACATGTAAATAAAAAAGCGAAGCGTTTGAAATTGAATTGCATTGTGATTTACATGGGAAAAACCAAATGAAATCAAAAACGTAGACTGAAAAAGTGTAGTGAAGTATTCGAAGATTTTAGAACCAAATCAATAAGAAGTTAATGAAAATTTGATCAAACTTCTTAGGTGTAGTGCTGGCGAAGATGGTATAATAATAATTATAATTTCGAAATAAAAGGCATTAGAAATTCATAACATTCACTTTGCGTTTCTAACTTATATTCCTTTAAAAACATATACTATAAAAAAAATCCTATTAAAGCATGAGTAAAGCCACCAAGGCAAAGTATCATTTATAATCTTCTTTAGTATCATCTTAGTAACTCTCAGTATTATTTCAATAAAAATTATGCACAATTAAGATTTTCACTTTCATTTTGATGTGCCTTAATATTTTGAATTTCTACAGGAAAGTCATGTGAGTTCCTTTCTAAGTGCAGTAAGTAAACGCATTTTTAATGAAATTCTGCATTTTTTCTGATCTATTTGTGTGTTACGTCTAAAACAAGACTCGTGGCACTACTATTTTAAATAAATAAATAATAAAACTAAAAAAAATAAGTAATTTACAGACATTTTATTCCCTATATTTTACAATCCAATATAAGTATAATTGCGTAAACGCATTAATTAAGGAATTATACCTGTGTGGATGCATGTAATACATTGTTAATTAACTAAATCCTATCTAAATTCTTTGTGGAAGTAATTGCATCCATTAGGAGAGACACGTCAACTGGAAATGTTTTCATTTCATTATTCTGTCTATCTACAAAATAATTTTCCAATAAAATTTGTTGTTCAAATTAACTACTCGATGTTAAGTTCCGACCATATCTTAGCAATAGTTTTTACCTTAGTCGAATTTCGATAAATTTTTAATAAAGCGTATCTTTTTCGGGTTAAGTTTCTGGTCGCCACTGCTTAAGAGGTTTTAATGGAGCTGCTCACAAATCATGTATTCAAAATTCACTTTGGATCAGCCATTAGGGACCATAATTCTAATCAGTAGATTTTCATTATCATTACTATTATACTAAACACTGCATAGCGACTATAGTCTATAGCGACGTACGTGGTACCAGATCATAGAGTCTACAAAATAGAAAAGTCTAGAGACTAACAATTAAATTGCTAGTACGGGTGTAAGTTATGCTAATTTGTGGAACAAGCGATTTTTTAAATACATTATTCCAGCTTTGTTTTGCATGAGAAACTTGGATTCAATAAAATCGATTCTGAATGGCAGAACGCCTTCTGATTCGCTCCAGGCAATTATTCACCCTCAGGCCGGCATACGCAAAAGCACTTAGCTTCTTCTCACGGCGAGCAATTAGCATGCCGACAGCAGAGCTCCCCGGGAATAAATTACCCTGGCCAGGATGCGCTTCGGAATAACGAATTCGCGATCTTTGCAACAATCTGCACCGCGCTATTTGAAATTATTTGAAACCTACATTGTTGCGGCGCGACTCCTCTTAATTTACGTCGCAGCGGCGCGCGTTGGCAGCCTTATTTGTCGCAACCGCCTCCAGAGCTACCGGCGAGCGGAAAGCGTGTTATTGAATATTTATTAAATTCTAGCATGCGCTCGAGCCGCGTGGAAATGAAAAGCGAACCAATCGAAACTGAAGACCGCAACTAAAATGCGTTACTTAATGTCGCCGCCGCAAACGGGAGACAGGTGCAGAGCGCGCGGGGCTCCCTTTTCTGAGGAGCTCCTCGGCTGTGGACTGGTCGTTAAGTTATAATATTAGTGTCTAATTACTAAGTCGGCATCCCGCGAATATGACTGTCGTCGGACGCGGCCGGGAATCGATGGTTTTCGGCGGGTTCTAATCGGACACTCGGCTCGTCCGTTGCGGCCTTTAGTGGCCACATTACATGACCTTCGCGGCTCTCGCCATAAACCTGAGCGACTTATGCCGCAGGGAACATGTCGTGTAATGCATTCCCCGTGTATCTCAACATTGCTGATTACTCGCTAGGAGAAAGATTTTCTGGAAAAAAACTGTCGATTCAATACTTTGTTGCCCATATCCTTGTCAGTTATGCACTAGCTGATGTCAACGACTTCACGGTTGATGTTCGTATTTTAAATTGACCCGCGAGCTATCTAGTAATGAAAATTCTATTTAAATCTGTAGATACGCCTATAAAAATAACCAACAAAGAAACAGACGAATGCATAAATAAACAAACAATAACACCGTGTATTCGGACCTCTAAGCCACTTTCAAAATTAAATAAGCAGATAATAGTACATCTTTAAAAATAATAAGATTTATATATCTTCGCATGCTTAAAAATAGAAATACATTTAGTGCCTGAGTTTTTAGTAGTTTTATTAAATGTACACTTTCTTCGAAGACAAAAAGGTTATTCTAATGGCAAATTTTTTATTTTCTTTTCAGGATTTCTGTCGCTTCAGGCTTAAACAGGTAAAATACATTGTAAAAGTTTAAAAGAGTTTTAGAGTATTATTATATATAACTTTTTGTGAGTCTCGTAAGAGTATATTCCTATTATTATCAATCTGTTTTGGAAAATAAAGTCAAGTAAAAGAAAAACATAAAAGAAACATATTATAAAGCTTTTTTCTAAAAACAAACTTGATCTGTTCCTTGTAAATTTGTTAAAATCATTAAAAAAATATAAAAGAAGGATTCAGATTTCTAAATTCGGGGGTTCGCCTCTACACTCTAAAGATTTGAAAATAATCAGGGAATAGAGAGCTATGCGCTCCGCCCACAAAAAGGAAAATAGAAACATTCTTAAGAATTTGATATAACAATATAATACAATCTTCTCAATTAGGTTGAACGTATTTGACATTTTACTACTTGAAGGAGTGACAATATGTAATTTTATTGCACATATTGAACTAAAGACTTTAACAGACATTTTAAATATATGAAACCAATTCAAAACTGTGTCTGAGTTTGGATATTTGTTTAGCATAATTAAATCATATTTCTTTTTGAGGGGTGCTTGTTGGTATTTTTTTTATATCTACTATAACTACTTTTATCTACGCATTACTAAAATTGCGTAACTTCTAAGTATCATAAATATTGTATTTTTCTGTTTATAATATATTAAAGCTGAAAAATAAACTGTTACATATTCAGTCTATTGCCCAAAGATTTGAAATTTTGTGTTTCGACTTAACATTATAAATAGGGCCAGGGCCACTTAAGTCGCACCTGCCGTATCTCAGCAGTTCTAGCTTTAATGGTTCATCGAAAGCAGTGCGCTGGCTGTGGGCTCAATAATAAAATTAATATGTTTGAGTAGAGCTCCTCGGGCAGATTAGGCGCAAAACAAACCACTCGCGATAATAAACATCAAAGCGAACAGCAATAAATCTCGCCTCGGCGGGGTGTTTAAAAATACTCGCGCCGATGGGCCGCAAGAACGCTTTTTCGGCGTCGGAGGAATTCCTCGACCGTCTTCTGATGAGCCGTCGCGATTGCCAGGGATCCGCCGACACCGCGACGAGCTGGACGCGATTCGCGGCTCCTCGTACGTACGTAGAGGCCACGGAGCCAGCACTGCTTGGCGGGACCTGCTATTTTGTAAACAAACGCACGGATGCTAACCTAACCGGGTTTTATCGCTGTTTCTGCTATTTAATGGCCACTAAGTGGTCAGTTAGCAATTTTATTTCAGCGAGGTTATGAATTCTCAAGTTAAACCGCGAAATTAGCTGCGATCTCTTATGTAGTTAGTCATGAGATATTCTTATCGACGGCGCGCAAGCTGCGGACTGTTATTACTCGATTTGCTAAAGTCTATTATGCAATGGAGGCATGAAGCCGCCTGTGGACCACCCGACTCTTTGGTCCTGGCTGGCTCGTAAATTTCGAAAAAATTCGCAGAAGTGAATTCCGGAGAGATGAGAATTTTGAAGAAAGCTAAGAATATTTATGCGGATCGAAAAGGCCCTTGAGATCTCCGGAGTAACAACCTGCTAATGGCCAGCCAACCTGCACATATCTGCACACTAACCTTCCAATCCTTTTCAATTCGCACCTCAAGGTCTCCGATGCAATCAAAACATTCGGCTCACCTCAGCCGTGCGGTGCGTAACCAGCACTTTTGCGCAAAAATCCTTTTTTACGATTCATTTTGTTGGCAAGGTCAGAAATTAATTTTTCCCTAAAAAGGACGAGATATTTCTTTTTAAGGGAGACAGGAGTAATCCCACGGAAACAACGCGCAGGAGTTTATCCGAAAATGCTGCATGGACCCCTTTCATGCCTTCTCGTGAAAAGTACGAGCGAGATAAGGGCTTCGTGGCTCATAAAGCGTTTGACAAGGGTTTCGCAGGGCTATAAAACGTGTTTGCGGCAATTCTTTTTCGGTGCGGTATATTAACCCTTCTGGTATTGTGTGGGAGTTCTTAGGAACTCATCTTTCCACACAGCTACCACCCTTTTTATTCCATTCCTTGCACAATACTGAGACTTCTTCTATAGGAGTCAGCCGTGGATGGCAGTTTTTCGCATGAAATCAATACAAATGAAAAAGGGTTGAAACGACCTGTTTAGTCGCTTAATTTACGACTAAGTTAAAAATAAGTCGCCTGTGGACCTCTCCACGTATGATGTAATTGAAAAGAGGGCTAGGACTACCACATGGGAGTACTTGGGTTCTATCCAATGCTATTGTTTTCAACACCTACCACAAGTTGGACTTTTGTCTCAGCACACCGTACAAATTTTCTTTTGGATAAACATATCCAGAAGAGACTTCTGTTTTTCAGTGGTATTGTGTTTGTATTACATGCATATTTACACTATTCAATAAGCTGTGGTTCGGAAAACGATATATCGTACAAATATTTCGACAACACAGTGGCCAGATTTAATTTAGTCATTTGCTTTTCAAACATATGAGCACACCGATCAGATATAGAATACTAGGCCTATTATTATAATTGTACTTGAACACCCATTCAAAGATAGAAATACTTGACAATTTTTCGTTTTGTATTTTAAACTATAAATAATTTATCTTGCAATTCGAAACCCCTCTCTTTAGGGTTAATTTTTTTCCATGGTTTTCATAAATCTCGTACAGTCTATGGTTTGTGAAAGTCTATGTTACAGCTACTTGTATAAACAAGAGGTATTAGAAAGACTGAAGTTCAGGTTCACTGAAATCTGATCGCAGCAAAGACGGCTGCGCGAATCACGCTTCTTCATTTCGCGCAAAACGCAAGGTAGCATTTTAAGCCTTTGTACGATTCTTGACTTTTGCCAGGCGCCAGTAGTACGTGCGTTCGAATTACATGCAGGGCTCACCAACGGGCCGACGAAATGCGCAGCACTGAGCTAGGTCCTATTGATCCAATTTATGAGAACAATTGTAAATGTATAGGTAAATTAATAGGAAACGGAAAAGGTTTCTGAATAAACAAACGAGTAAATTACTAGAGACCCTGTGTTTCATTTGGAGTCAAAATTGTTAAGCTGCGCCCTTGCTAACCGTATCTCAGGAGTTAAAGCTGCAAAGCTGCTCCACCGGAATTAAAGCCGTGAGGCCCCTCCAAGGGAATTTCAGGCATAGCCATACCGGGATGGTTCCTAAAATCTAAAACGAAATTTCTTCTCTCTCCTTTCAGCATTTACAGCAGACTTATGTAATATTAATGAAGTCCCCTGTATGTTGTAAAGGTTATGTCAATATATCAAACCCTTAAAACAAATTATTTGCATATATTTTTATTTAAAGTAGTCAAATAGATTTCTTTTATACACGAATTCAAATTGTACTTCCAACATGCCATGAAAGAAGTCCTCCTTTCTTCTTTTCAGCGACATTTGTCGGTCTCATAAACGTAATGAGGAATGTTCTAGTGAAAGCGGCAAGACGATTTGCAATTCGTTTCCATCTCAGAATCCGAGGAGCTCCCACAACACCGCACTGCCATAAAGATTTTACTGCACCAACAGCGCATTGTCTAGCCTTGACGGGCACTCAATGACTTTTGGAGGGCAATCTATAGTAAGGTGCGAGAGACTCAATCAAAGAATGGATGAGGATGTTTTAATGAGTTTCCTCCGAGGCTCATATTTCTGTAATGGCAGTAACAGCAGGCCTATACATTTCGAACATGGAGAAATTGGGCATTCGTGAGGACAATAAACTGCAATAAAATTTATCGGAGGAGCGTGAAGTCAATAGGCCAGATCTAACATGCTATGTAATATCTTTGTCCTTTTAGTGGAAGCTTCCACAGGAAATCATGTCACGTAGACATTTTTACATAAAGTACTGCGTGTCCATATTTTTTGAATGGCTGCCCCCGAAATTTACTAAAATCGTAAGTAATGCTGGTTCTGGATGAAAGGCCAACCAATTTTACAGCAATTCTGCTAGAAAACATTCATTCCACATGCCCTAATCCTAGGTAATTGCATTAGTCTTTATCTCCATCTAAATTGGCCACACACATATTGGTTGAACATGCTGGGGAATCCTGTTTTATCTGCGCTTCCTGTGCTTCCTATGTTCCAGCACAGATATCCTTTTCGGATATTTCCTTAATGTAAAACGCTCTGGAGTTTGGCAAACCGTTTGCTTTTTAAGGAAATGGAATCAGACTATTTTGAAGGAATTCGCAGATCTCCCAGGGGCTCTCGTGCTTACGATGCCCAAGACTTTACTTGAAGTTCTAGATAATTTCAATGAAATACATTCCGACCGGTGCTTACCCTTAGCCGTACTGATAAAATCGGAGTCTGGCCTTCGGTATAACTAGCCTACGCCTGATTTGAATCTGAATTAGTCGAAAAATTAGCTGATTTTGTGAAAAAAATCCCACTTCCTGCTGAAAATAGACTGCAAAATGTAAAGCATTTTAAACCTAAAATCAAATTCGTTCTCAACGAATTCTCAAGCGATGAATGAATCAAACCCGAGATATTCGGGCAACGCCAGCGATTTACATAAATAAACGACCTTTGCGTAGAAACGTGCTCATTCCATGAAGCGCGATAAGAACGCGTCGATTCGGCCCAGCCGAATTTCATAATTCCAATCGAGTGCTGTCGCTCCCAGTCACCAAACCGACGTCGTCTAGGTTTCCCTGCGCTGGCTTGCTAAAACTCGGGACCCCACAAGAATATTTGCTTACACAGCTGCTCCTTACTTGGAAAGCTCGCTTAGCTTTGGGATCTTCAGACGTTCTTTTGGCCGCCAGTCCATCTTGGATTCGAATTCGAAAAGTGGCGTTCGGCACCGTAAGCCGTCACACGA
The DNA here is from genome assembly GCA_001932985.1 of Proctacanthus coquilletti. Classification (NCBI taxonomy): domain Eukaryota; kingdom Metazoa; phylum Arthropoda; class Insecta; order Diptera; family Asilidae; genus Proctacanthus; species Proctacanthus coquilletti. The sequence continues at coordinate 512,868 of MNCL01000012.1, forward strand.
AAGAACAGGAGAAACAAGTCTCTGAGCATTAATCTGAATGCGGTGGCATTTATAGTCGTGGGTAAGGCATCTTGCCGCACATAAAAACCACGAATTTGGCCACATATTGACCTTCTAATTATAATCAATGTTCTCCAAAACAATTTGGGAAAGTAATTAGACATAAAAACGTAGATAATTGACGCCGTTCTCTGCGATTTGTTTACTTTGGACTGAGGCCTTTAGAGATAAAGAAACGATGCGGAGGAAGATTTCCATTAGTGCGAATATTTGATTCAGGCTATGTTGATCGGTGGCACCTAAAAAAACCGTACAGTTGTTGGCTGAAGAAGTTTTTGATGATGCCTACAAATGTTTTTCAGATGATAAAATTGCGAGCATGCTTCGGACTAAATATAATAAATTAAACTGAAATCTTAAGAAACCGTGTCCTACTTTTTCAATTATGAAGAAATAATAGGGTAAAAAATCACTTTTTGCTTTTGTATATTCTTGAATAATATTTTATGAAAGAAAAGTGAAAGGTATACCTACTTAATATCACTCCCTTTGTTATTGTAATAATTTTCGGTCTTCACATCTACTTTAAGAAGAACACATTTCTAATTTGTGGATATGTGAATGTCTTTCAAGCTTGTTAAATTTATGATAAGTATTTTAGCTCATGTATACGATAATATGAACACTTTTATTTGTTACTGTATATTAATATTTTTAAATTGTTTTAAAATTACTACTCAGTATGAATCGAAATTGCCGGAGTTGTCCAAACAAATTAACTATAATTTTTTGGTGCTGGTTCAGTAACTTGGATGAAGTTGTATAAACCCTTTAAGGTTTAAGAAAACCATCCAAAATTATGTCTGCTATCCGGTTTCTAAGTTGTTTAAAATTTCACTGATGAAACTGAAAAAATCTCGAAATATCCACCACCAAAAATTGCTCCTGTGCAAAGAACAGCTCCGAATTGCTCCTGCTTTGCATAAATATGTAGTCCAACCCATCAAGGGTGCTGATAAGCCCTTATTATCCGCCGTGCCGCCGAAAAGGATATCGTTAACAAGAGGCATGCAAAATATGTCCGACAGCCCTCGGTGCGCCTAGTGGGCATTGCGGACCATGTCCAATCGCTCCAGACCAAACATTTCAATTGTCCCCGGAGTGTTCTCGGAGGATAATCGTTAAAAGGTATTTTTACGACACTCCGATCCTAACAAACCATCACAATGCAAACGGCCGCAACCGATGTATTGTTTGCGCTGGCTCTGGTCAGAGCTCATATATTGACTCGACCAGTGCGCGTCCTTCTGGTCCTTTCATTTCCAGTCCTCGCGTCGCTTTATTAATCTCTAATTTATAACGACTTTTCAGTTTTGGAAAATTGCGTGTTTGCCTCCGTTAAATAGGGCAATGGACACGCAGCCGCATAATGCCCGCATGCCACAGAGGCGAGGAGTTGCTCCAGCTCGCAGCCGACGAGAACAATGGAACTGAAGCCTGCGATCGTAATTTTCTCCTCTTTTCAAGTTGTCTTGCTAGACAACTTTACGACCCTATTTCCGACCGCTTTCCTCCATTTCTGGATATTCTGAGAATGGCCATCGTCTCCCTCCGGGGTATAGGTGCTCCAGCCGGCATGTGTACGTACTTAGCGAAGAAGGGCTTTGCAATCCTTTTACGCAGATAAAAAATCGATCCAAGGAACAGAAAACGAAAAGGAGGATGAAACCGGTCCTTGGAGTCCCAAAATTCACCACCGGGCACTCCTCCCGGGAGCGTGGACAAGTGCGAAAGAATGGATAAACGAAACGGTTGCAGAATCGCTCCTTCGCACTGGCAACTCCTTTTAGCCAAACCAAATTGGTCGGAAAGCTGTTTTTATCTCGTTTTGGAGCTCCTCGTTTTGCAAGATAAAAAGCTAAGTAAATTAGAACTGGCGCTGAGGGATTCAACTCTTTGTGTCCAATGAAACTGCCACGGACAGGAACACTTCCATTAAGCGACTAGACAGACGGATACGCAGGGGGTTTGCAACTTCGATTGCGAGTTTAATTACAGGCCAGGGACCAGGGGGTCTGCTATGCAGAACTTAAGAACTCGGTGAGCTGGCGGAATGGGGAGAACTTTGTAGTTATTAAAGTTTCTTTTGTCGAGTCGAGGAGCTTTCTTGCTGCAGTTTAGAGCAGGACGTGTCCATATGTCCTCTCGCAGACGGACATATGTATAGTTTAATAACCAGCGAAAGGAAACACAACCCCTTAAATAGTTCGACCAATTTCGAGTAACTGTTGCAAAAATTAATAACCGAAAGGAAATTTCCAGCAACTGATCAAGTGATCCATTTATTCTGGAAATATAATTTCAGTTTCTTATCAAATAATCGTAGAAGTAGGTGGTGTTATAAAATCAAATTGAAAAGAATTAAGAAATATGCGAATGACTTTATTTACCTTTTATGAATGAGTCATTTTCAACACACCATTTTTAGTTTAAAACTTTCCAGTTCCCAAGACCTTTACTACTCTTCTCTCTTTTGACTTGTTATTATAAATTATTTAAATTATAATATTTGTAAATATTTTAATAGTTACAGAATTGAAGTAAAAAGTGAGGCGCACAAGGCTCAATAACATATCAATTAAATTTCCATTGACCTTCGGCAAAATCTAGACCTAGGATTCTTTTTAAGGGCTGATATTTTTTAATAACATAAATAAATTAAGAATGTTACAGAGATAATTAATGTGAATATGGAGTCTTAATATACACGATCTGAACTTGCATAGCATTTTTTTAAAAGGTAAACTATGTGTAAAATGGACTGCTGTGTGAAGAACCGTATTGATATTCAAAGTATTCAAAAAGACGAATTTATTAATATAATTTTTTAGGGATTTATAGCAAAGGCCGGTTCGATTTTGCTCTTCGTTTGACAATTTGCATTGTTTATTTAGGCACATAAAATCGCCTAGTAGTTTCCATTGGTTCCATTCCATAGTTTGCTTGCTTATTAATACTTCCAACACTGTTGAGAATGGATTTTTACTCGATTCGAATATAAAAAGATTGTAGGATATCTGAAGTGATTTCGAGAACCGTTAGTTTCTCGTATTTGAATCTCTGCTCCTTCTTTAACGATGTAAATAAACTTTCTCACTTCTTAAGCCGTGACAGAGAATAAAGGACACAAATTACTACCTGTTTTATTTGAATAACATGAATAACAGTTAAACACATGTGTATATACTTTGTTTTCATATTTAATTACAACTGCTTTAACACCTCGTCACAATGGTCGTATTATCAAATGCTTAGGAAAGGGTATGAAACTATGTACTCTCACTTACCTAATGTAATTTATTTTTTTCGTGATTGCATGTTATATAAATACTCTCCTAGGTGAAGTTAAAATTTAATTATGTTATAGAGCATTATGACTCGTGAGTATTATGGATTTGAATTTTTTGTTAAACAAAATAAAATTTAGATAGAATTGTTTACAGCACTTAGATAATGGTCATAAGAAACATTTTGAATTCAAGAAAATTAGGCCATATGAAACCTCTATCAAATCACTGCTGCTTGCTTGCTGCACTGCTTGCTTGTTTGCTATTTACATTTTCGATTAAAATAAATTATAAATGTTAATTTTTGAACCCAACAGAGAGAAATAGGCAAATCTTTATTTCATTTGAAAACAGCAATACATAAACATCTATCTTTAAAAATTTCTTGACTTGATACTTTGACCTATTGTTGCAGAGCCCGAAAAAAAGGAGTCAAACTGTAAAATTTGTATAAACGAGCATATTACCCACAAACTTTGTCGCATTCCAGAGTATCGACCTTACCGGCTGGGTTCGAGCATTCCGACAGCAGATGGAAATCGAATATTCATATCATGCAGTCTATAATCCAGTTTCTATCCAATTCCTCTTGGTTGTGATAATGCACTTTCACAAAGGTGAGCTCGGCCGAAGGCGGCAGCGAATTCAACATCTGTCCGATCGGAACGATAAGTTTTGTCCGCGAATTCCTAATGAACAGAACGACGCCCAGAACGTTGCAAAAGTCGAAACCGGCGTTCACGCACTCAAACAGGTTGCCCTTGAATCAGTTTAGAACCGACCAAACCGAAGTGAACAACTGGAGAAACAGTCCAGATCCGGTTTAGCCTCCGAATTCAACACAGACCGACCGAGCGGCCATTACAAATCATCGGCCGAAAAATCTTAACCCTCGTCGACACAATTTTTGCAAGGGTACCTCACCCCTGAACCCGTCTGCTTCGGGTCTCACCCTCTGTTCCGCCAAAGATACGAGTTAACACCCCCTATCCGGTCCTACCCCCTTTTTCCGCTGGAAACCATTGGGCCACGGCTGGAGGGTGACAAAATTGCGGCTCAATTCTCGAAATGACCTTGACAGATTGTTAGGGGCTATAAATAACGCTAAACCATTACGGTATTTCTTAAAACAATCCGATTCGGGGTGGTTAAACCTGAGTAGCGCCATCACAGCACTCGTTCTTTACGGGGGAGTTTAATTCGTCCCTTATCTTTCTCGGGGCTGTCGTCGGGAGACATACCACTTTCCCGCACGCAAAGCAGCGATATTCTTTTTCTTGGGTACCTGGCTGGGTCGGTAGACTGAGCCTCTCCCACATTCCTGAGACATCCTACGGGGACTGGTGAAAAACGTCATCGGCAAGTCATATTTCGTCTTGTAGCATGCAAGAACTCGATATAAGTCGCCCGGAATGGGGCGTTTGAAAACGTTTTAACAAATTTTATTCGTTTGCCTCTCGGCCTGACATCGTCGCCGATTGAAGCTCGTTCGCTGCGTGCAATTAACACGGCATAATAATAAAAATAATTCAAGTGCCCGTTGCGCTCACAGAGCTCAGTGCGCCTCAATGGAAAAAGATCTTCCAATTGAACATTGTCGCGACGCTATTCGTCTTAAGTAAAATAAATTGCCTCCAGCGCTGCGTTCTAGCGGGCGATGCTTGACCTTAATAGACGCAAGACGCTTTGTGCTGTGAATGGACGGGTGGGTGAATCTGCCGCTAGCGCAGTATTTATAGAAAGTCTAGAAGACCACGACATCGCCGAAGCGAACTGGCTATGATAAGGAAATCAGAGATGCCTCGGTGTGATGAGCACTTAGGCCACCTTCCTCGGTGGTCCGGTCGAAGATGTTTGGCATTCAGACGTGAATGTCCCCATTGTATGCTGAATTGTTCACGTTCCCCTCGTTTTGACGATACGCACGTATTTTCTAAATTGTACATTTAATTTTGGGTGTATGAACACACGAGCGCATCGATTTGGAGTAAGGGTTAATTTGTTCTGTAAATTATGAAACCCAGAACGGACATAATTCCAGCTCCAACTTATAAAATTTCGAAAAGACACTATTTCTTTGTTATAAAAAAATTTTCTGTCATTTCGAATTAATTTAGCGCTATCAAAAATTTGTAGGGATTAACAAAAAGCGAATAGAAATAGAAATAAATTTCCTTAGATGGCTTAGACTTAGCCTTAGATGACTTCAAAGGTCACAATCCACAACACTTAAGAAGTACATCCATGAAGTACCTGACTTGTCTTTCCTTTAACTTTTTATTTCACTATATTTTTTGTAAGTTAAGTTTTTCCTTTTATTTTCAGTTACATTCACATTATTTCAATTTCCTGTTATTCTATTCTATGCATTTTATTTTCCCAAAACATTTAAAATGAAGTATGTGAAGTCTCTTAATTTTCCGCTTGCCTCGATAAAGTACAATTTATTAAGAATGTTAATGCGAATTTTACTCTTCAGCATCATCAAATCATTAATCATTCGATAGATACCCCTTTCCGTTTAAAATTTAAATATGTACAGATACTAAATCTTATCCTACTTTACTGTTATTACTTACTACATTTTGAGAGTAAGTTTTAGTCACCATTGACACAAATTTCCCAACATGCTTTATTAAATTTTCATTAAAAAACACACAAACGTACTTGACGAATCGTAAATTTAGAAGAATTCATCCGCAACATACGCTAACCAACCAATGCAGGTCAGACGTTAATTAATATAGTGTAATATCTTCACTCCTGAAGGTAAAGAAGGTACAAGCACCTGCATCTTTTGCTAACTCCGACCCGTTCGTTGTCTCCTTCTTCAATTTGAAGAAAACCATTGCAGTCAGCCATATCTGATCTTAAATATCTTAAATGGAGAGAAAACCACACCTTCAATGGCAACCATAAATTTCTTTCTCTCAAGGTTATCCAAAGTTCCGGTTGCCATTTTCGAAGGTAATCCGGTAAAACTCCTCCTACGAGATAAGACGCGTTATTCTAGAGTTGCAAGATGTGCGTAAAGCGAAAGCGAGTTTTTGTACGTGTAACCCAAAGAAGTGGTTTTAACAAATCTCTCGCGCTGTCAGAGGCAAACAAATACAAGTAGTACAAAAATTTGTCGTTTCTACAAAGAAGTCGAAAATGATAGCTTCGCAAATGAAAATTTAGTATTAATATTATTCAGTTGCTTGGTAGTGATGCAGATTAACGGTGGTAAAGGCAGCCCATTCGAGATAAAGAGTTTTTTTGATTAAATGGGCAGTAGCCAGTTAATTTGAATAGTATATCTCCGAAAATGTTATTGTCTTTTGTTCATTTGATTACAATGCATAATCAAACAACGTTTGTATAGAATTAAGCAAACAGAGCAGACAAGCTGAATTATGTTATGAGAAAGTGTGGCGTAACTTAAATGTATTGTGAATCATATACTTTAAAATTAATTCGAAAAAGACCTTCTCGATTAAGCTTTCTGTGAACTTAAATAAGATTACACACAAATTAAACCAGAATAAAATGCAAATCAAACAAAACACTTTTAAGAGTAACAGAGAGCAATTATCTCCGTGGTTCGTCAAAAACAAAAAGAAATTCACTTTATACGAAATCAATAAAGTACAACCAGGCGTATCTCTACGGTCTCTGACCACTCAGAATAAAGCGAACTGCCCTTTAGCTCCCTAAAACCAAGGGACCTAGCCAAGCACTTCACAAGTACGAGCTAAACCAGTTTGACCTGACTTAGTCTCTCTGTTCATGCGGATGGAAAGAATGACGTCAGCGGTGGCCAATTATAGATCCCTACGTACCAACTCGCGACAGTCTGAAATAGTTGCACGGGCTGAATCTACAGAAGCCGTATCATGACCCTTTTCGAATATTTTCTTGGTCAAATTAGTACAGCATATTATTTCCTTCAGCCAACGGGGAATTAATTCAGGGTTTTAATTGCATAATACTTTTATAATCTTACTGTTGTATACACGAAGACCACATTTTTAAAGCACGGTCAAGCTTAGGGATGTTTTTAAACATTTCTCAAATTAATAATGCTTTTTAGAAATAGAATTGTTTTTATTGTATTATTATTTTAAAAAGTAAACCTTTTGAATGTTATTTTGCAGTATCCTCTTTAAATTGATAATATAAATGATTGTAGCACTACACTGCATATGACGTCGTTCAAAAACGTATTTGTAACTCATATTCAAACAACTTCCATTGTACACTTTACGTTGAACTTTTAAATACTTTTAAAGAATTCGTGGCTTCCTCGAACGGATTTATCAATTTATTTATATATTTCTCTTTCTGCAACATAATTCTCCAGGTGAATATTTTGTAAATAATATAAATAAAGACGTATTGGAAAAAAGTTATACTGCTTTATTACTCCTTTGTTATTGGAAGACCCTTTTAAGTATTCAAACAGTTGGTTTTGTAGTAGTTTGTAAATGTAAAAAATTGATTTTTCCTGCGTCCTCTTTCGAAGTCGGGTAAAAATTTGTTGAGATGTCTTAAAACTGGAATAATACACCCACCCCTCTTTGGACTTATCAGGATGTTACAGAAACGAAGATGGGCAGGATGTTCACAGATCGATTTGCCATTGTGTGCCGCTACTAGGTCCAATATTTCGCCAGAATGGAGAGAGTGGAAGGGTTGCTGGATGCGAGTAATTGGAGACGCCGACTTTTCCACAGTAAACATAAATTTTATAAAGTGTCTCCTTAATTGGTGGTGCCCTCCTCTTCGCTGGTAATTTCGTAGCGGTTGGAACACTTCCCCCAATTCGTGGCTTCTGGTGATTGTCGTTCTTCTCGAAATATCACCTTTCTCCAATTTTCACGTAATTTAGCCGAACTGCAATCGCATTTTGTTTTCAATCGGAAGAGCCAATAAGCCGCGCACCCCGCGGCGTGCTGCAGCGCTTTACGGCTGGCCGCGACCGGGGGAGCCGCGGCTCGTTTTATGGCCCCAATAAAAGTCACACCTAAATGCATTGTGTGCACTCGACAAAGGAGCGCTTTCCCGAGCAAATATCCGCGCTATTAGCTACCGTTCGCAATACGTGCATAGTTGTAAACTGGCCGAATCAAAGCACGCGGAGCCGTAAAACTTTTATTAGTCCTCGTTTGTTACAATGATTTTTTTCCGCGACGCGCATTAATTGCCTCTTAACGGTCCGTGCCCGCAAATCGCGCATTGGATTCAGCTCCGGGGAAACCCGTTCCCGGCGATTTTGAATTTTTGCGGGAGCGCCTCAGCTCATCTGAGACACGAACTCAACGTGGAAACCACTGTGAAGGTTCGTAGAGTCCTGCATTACCGACGCTTGAATTGCGTGCTTTGCCCATAGGTGGCATCGTGGTACGACCACGCGGCGCGCCGTGTCCTGCGCTGCGCCCTGGTCCCTTCGCGGGTAGGCTGCAGCGCCCGGCGTCCTATCCGTCGGGCGGTGTGGACCCAGCGGTATTAATCAGTGCAAACGTTGCATGAAATTAATAAACGACGGATAAATAACACAACAATGATTTCTTTCACGTTCGGGCCAAAGGCCGCTTTTTGCCGGCAATTATCGCGGCCCCGACCCGCGCCCGCTATTTATAGCCCGGAGCGGAGATGTAGAAATTCCAATATAATAAAAGATCGCATTAAGAAGGCTCTCATCGCTCGTAAAAGTTTTACGGCGTTTTAATGGGCTTTTTTACCGCGACTCGTTCGTTAATCTCGTCCCCCTGTTGCCGGTGGCCCCGTTGCTCCCCAGCGGCTTCGTCGTTCCATTTTCCTCTCGAGTGGAGCCGCCCCCCTCCCCCGGGCCGGAGTCGGCCATTCGGCGACCTGCACTGCCGTGGCTGCTGGTCTTGGATTCTGCGGATGCCGGGCACCGGGCGCCTGGCCCAGTCCCCGCCTGGATGGCCGATTCCTGAGGTGGGACTTTGTTGCTGCACAGAACCAGCCGACGAACCCAGCTGGGTTCGGTGGGACGTTAGACGGTGCGCTGGTGCACCAAGGAGGGCTACCCAGTCCCGGTCCCGGTTTAATTAATCAGAGCCCGATAGTTCCAGGACGTGAGAACATGTGCAGTCGGAAGTGAACAGTTTTCTTGAAGTAGGAAAATTCGCCGGGAAACGTACGGACGTGCCGAGTGCTGCTGAACGGGCTGCTTTCGTCGCTCGGACGTGGCTCCTGGCACGTGAAGCGCCGTGAATCAATTTCATCTGGCTCGGGAATTGAGGTTTGTGCAGTTCGGCCATTCACGACCTTCGGAACCAGAATTTAGAATTGATTACAGAGTTTAATCGTCGGTTCAAATCGCAACTGGAAAGTTCCTGTAGCTTCCGCGCGAGGTACTGTGGCGGTACTTCGTCCATTGTCACAGACTGATAACTGTTATAATTCCTCCAATAAGGATCTCAGTATAACAGTTCTATTTACCTTGCACAACTAAATATTCCTTTTTATGAACAAGAATTTGTTCCTAAATCGCTAAATAAAGCCGTTTACTATTTCCTAGCTTTAAAGCCATTTGTAAAAAGGATAGCTAGAAATTTTGAGTAAATCAATTATAAATCTTTAAATTTCCTTTAAATTCCCACAATTTTCTATTAAACTTTTAGCTTGCATGATGGAGAAAGAAGTTAACACAAATCAATCAACCAACGCTCCACGGTGCCTAAACTTACGCATGAGTTGGCAATATTTGCTTTTGCGTTGCGTTCTAATTTTCTTTATCCGAGGATAGTCAATTCTCCGATGGCCCACTACTTGCCACCAAATAATGATATGCTATTTTTCATAAATTCTTCTAAAAACCTTTGATAAAGAGAGGTGAAACCTTGCTTCGCAAATGATCTGCTTCGAAAGTCCAAACTCAACTATTGGATAAGGCACCACACCGAGTCGTCAACAGTTGCAGTGGCGAGCGCTTACCTAGCGTTTCCGTATATTCGGTTAAAATGCAAAAAAAAAAATATTACATTCAAACAAGGGAATAAATTCGGAAATCCACAAAAGCTAACGTCGTCTGCAATGTGGGTCTTTCTTGGAACAATCTTGTTGCAACGCCAAGACTCCTGAAGAACCTTTCTACGCTAAAATTTCTAAGGTAAAGGTGTGAAACTCTGTCCTTTTCCCATTCAATGACCAAAATTTGTCGGTGTGCAAAAATACTTAAAAAAAACACAGGACGGGTTGAACGCTGTCTTTTCCCATCCCATGTTGAGGCTCTATGTACCAAGATACCCTCGATAGTTCGACAGTTCCAAGAAGCGTCCAATATCGCTGTATTTAGCAAACCAGACGCAGCCTAAAATTATGCTATTCATTCCAAAGGTCCGGAATTAGAAATATATAAAATAAAAGCAAAGTCCACAAAATAAGTAGGGAAATAATTTGATCAGTCGAATTTGGACCCATAAACTAGGAGGTATTTGAACAGGTGAGCCACTGAAACAAATTACCGATGACGTCGTCGACTGACGAAAACGGTGTATGTAAAGTAATAAATTAGATCTTTCGAAAACAGAACTAATTTCAATGCTATTGAAGTGCAGCATCACTTACGTACCCAGTTAATCTCCGATCTTCCTACACCACAGATATCTCCCCTTTACACATTTCGGTTCTGGAATACTCGGAATGTTTCTGAGACCTTTCGTATTAGTGGCAGGTCCAAGAAATCACTATACAGAGAAATACTTTAGGCGTTTTATGGGTCAAAAATAAATAATAAATTATAAATAACAAATAAACAAGCCAAACAGTTGCTAACAATTTTATTGAATTGACTCTGCAATGACAAAATGTGAAAGTCCATATCTAGTCTATCTCTAGACCACATGAAAATCTTAAGTTAGACTGAATCACTTTTCACGGTTGTCAAAATCTAAAAGATAACAATTAATTAAACATAGCAAATAATTATATAGAATGCAAAAGGAGGGTTTTTTCTACGCAACTTATTTTATAATAGCGATATCTTTTAACACGGAAAAAAGCAAAAATCTAAACGATCCACTAAAATACAATTTACTGCTGTTAATTAGTGATGAGCACGGGCAGAATACGTCCCTATTAACTATTAATGCGTGTCCCGTTGGTCTAGCTCCTTTTAAAATAGAAAATAATTCAAGGAAACTTTGTTGGCGCTGAGCATGGGAAAGGCTTCGGAGATAACAAGGGCCAAATTGCCGAGATCGATTCAATTCGTAATGAATTAATAAAACTTTGTATACAAGGCCCTCTGACAATTTCTGCATTATTTACTAATTTTTGATAGCATTGATCAATAGAAGCGACCATGAAGGGATGTCGATTTTGTGCCATATAAATCGACATTGATGTATTTTCTATACAACACATTTTAAACGAACTGAAGTGCATTTCCCTTCTTAGTTTAAGAGTAGGCTGCGAGTCAAAATCGTATAGTGTACAGATCAGTGAATCAAGCCAGAAATATCAGTCGTTGTAGTTTGGACATCGGAAAGGTATGTATTTACGAAAGACTAACCTAAAGTTGTAGTACACTGGAGTCACTTAAATTTTTGGGTTCAAAATGGGTGATAATTTGATTTGTAAAAGACCAGTTCCAATAACAAAACACGATATACTAAAAGGTGTGTCTGGAAATAAACGGGATTTCTAATATGAAAGCCAACCATGAAAAGAAATACAGCACTTTGCCATACTCAATAAAGAGTATAAGACTGACCGCAATGTCCTGATCATCCTACGAGAGTTTCAGATTGACGGATGCGACCACTGTTTAGTGTTCCTAATAAGACAACGAAACAACGTACGCCCTAAATAATAGTACTTTGTTACGAAATATGGAAAACACACATAAATTCGCTAGAGCCAAGGGCGCCATGGTCTTCGCAGTTTGGGAGGTCGTTCGTTCGAGTTACTCCAGAAGCACTTTAGACAGGAAGGAAAACAACAATTTAATCACGACGGAATTGGCCTTCAAATTGCCCCCTCCCTGCGGAGCAGAACAGTGCAATCCTTCCGCCATAAAGTCCAAAAATATCGAAACAATTTCGCGTGCCAAAAATCATCAGCAAATCTTATTAAATTCGCCCTCTCTCTCAATTTATCGATTTACAAAAAGTTACCCTTAACTTTTGTTTCCAGGTAAAATCGACTTCCTGCTCGCTTCGAAATGTGGCAGGCACCCCTGGAGCAGCAGCAAATTTTGGCAGCAGGGCGCAGCCCGTCCAATGCCTTCAGGGATGAAGGGCAGGTCGCCGCCCTCCGCCTTAAAGCACGAGCAGCAACCAGCAGCATCAGCGGTAAGTTGGAAATATTCTTTAAAAGCTAGCGAATAAATCAGCGGCGCTTATAGGACCTTTTTGGCTTATTGTGGCAAGAAGCAGATTCGAATAGGATTCCTTCCGAATGGATGGTCGCAATCCATTTGAACGGGGCTGCGGAGTTGAAGGCCTTTGTTCTCCCATAAAGATTGAAATAAGGCTGAAAAAAGACTACAAGTGGTCCGTGGTCGGCCGCCGCTGTTAATGGGCATGCAAACAAATCGTTCCCGGAGCGTGCCAGTCTATTGCCGCTCCAAATCGTAATCTAATGGGAGGCCGGCGTCCACCCGCCCGCCGACCCGCTGGCGCAAGCGACATCGTAGCGGCAAAGGTGTGTGGCGGTGCCGGACGGGGACCAAATCAGCCCCAACAATGGATCCAAGAGGTCCAGCGGAGGAGAGCAGACCTCGACCGCGAAGGCGCGGGCGAACCGCTACTTCCTATAGCAACACAGCAGCAGAATTAGAAGAGAGGCAGAAGAGGAATTGATGATGGGTCCGAAGTCACTGAAAATAGGCGTGGATTACATAAAGTGCCTCTAGGTGTAAATATAAAGAGGAGTGGAATTAAATTAGCGGTCCGGTGGAGTAAGCGGAATGGATATACTCGTTAAAAAGGTGTGCGTATTGGCCATGACGGGAACAGGTTTTATTCGATTTGTTAAGTGCACGAAAGGGATAAAAGCATTCGCTGTTATGGCCGGGTTAATTGCTGTTTGAGATAAGCAATCGATCTTTATAGCATGCATCGGTTAGTTAGACAAAGATGGCCTACATGTCAGTAAAATGTGCTCTGCCGCGCGAACGAGATGGGAATGTATCGTTTAAGTGTTGCTGACTTATTTTTACAGCCGATTCATGTAATTATTATGTCTTTTTTACGCACAATAAGATGGAATAAGATGAATAATAAGGCTGTTATGCCTACTGCTTGTTTATTTCCCTGGATTCCTTTTAGGGGGTGTGTGCGTGCATTCGGAGACTTTTGACACTTCTTTTCAAAGGTGTTTGGATTTTGTAATGCGCTCCTTTTCTTCAGCGAAATGAGGCAATAGAAGATAATTTTTGTAATGCCAAATGTGCAATAGAAAGAGATCATTATATAATAAAAATAAAATATATGAGAATGACCGGGCCTGCAAAAGATGCCTTTTTCTTCTTCCGGCCCTTCGGCAAAAAGAAGATGGAAAAGGGCGGACTGCTGTTCGTATTAGATTAAGGCTAAGGCCAACTGCTATTTTTCTTATTGGACGTTGTAAAGCACGGCAGGAGACCGTATGGTGCCTGGATTTTGAGTAACGGCTATTCTTAACTGTGTCAATGACAAATTAACTTTACTGCTTGGTTTGGCTGGCTATCAAAACTTTGAGGTTAGGGCTCGTAGGTGCTTAATCATTTTGTATGCAAAATGCTTATGCGCCGTCAGTTCATTAGGGCCATTATTGCACTTTTAAGTGGAATCGCCTCGAAATCTCCAAAGATCTCAACCCGCGCGAGCGAGGAGGTCGACCGGATTGCGCGTGGAGCACATGGTGCCCGGGCTTTAGTCCGGCTCGCGCTGCGCCAGAGCAGACCAGAAGCAGTGCCCGACTGGCGCGTTGTGCTTGTGTGTTAGTTCTCGTTTGAAAGGCGAGCGTTTGCCTGTCTCTCCTCCCCTTGACGGTCCCCCGCCCCGTACTGACTAAAACTTGTGTTCAGCCGCTGCTGTGGTCGTGCTCTTCAGCCCCGCGGAGCCGGGGCCAGATCTTCGTGTTTGTATCCCCGTTGTTTTTTCCCCGGCAGAGCTTTTCGGCTCGCTGGCGTGGTTTTGTTGTTGGCGCCGAGTTCACACGGAATTTTGTTGCTGGCAGTGTGCTTGTCGTTCGTCGTGTAACACCGTATAAACCGCACATTTTCCATGCCATTCCTACTTAAACTAAAAGTCGTAGTCGTCATAGCTGCCGTCGTCATTCGTTCACTTTCCGTGTGTATGGAGCGCAAGAGAAATCGCGTAGCTTTTGTATTGTGCCATAAACGAACTACTTCTCATAACGCAAACAGCTTCGGACTACTACGATCGAACACACAAAATTTTTATACTTAAATTTTTATTATATTTATACAAGCAAGTTCTTCTTCCCCAGATGTGATGAGATCTTTCGTGAAAACATAAAATTTTTACTCATCATACTCGTCAAAATAGCAAAAGACAACAGAAACAATTTTTCGATTGCGAAACGACGTTTTTTCTTTTGGAGCGTTTTTAAAAGAAAAAGGCCCAACAAGAAAACGATGGTTTTCTTGCGAACCTGGTGAAGCCACTACCATCGAAATCGCCGTCATATGCTCTCGACGCAATAACGCCGCCTTTTATGTGAGCGGACCGCAGTTCGGTTAATTGTTCTCCATCAAGACCGCCAAAGTACAAACAAACTTTTAGTCGTTTTCGTTCAGTTAAAGTGAGTTTCCGCCAAGTGAGCTAAGTGTGAACAGTGATTTAACAGTTCTGTAATCTCTGAAGCAAACGGCCGCAACCAGATCTGCCAAGAGACCATCCCGTGTCCCGCCGAGTCCTGTCGCTCCCTGCAGCAGAAATCCGCGTTTCAAGGACCCTATCGTCCACCTTATCGTCCAGGACTGGTGAAGACTGCTCTGTTGTTTCTGTACGGGACGAATTTCCGTGTGCTTCCTTTACGACATGTGGCATCTTCTCTTCTAGTACGATACCCACGTGCTATCAAGCCATAAACATGTTTAAGGGTTGTTAACGTAATTACGCTTTTATTATGGCTCTCATTTTTAATGGCCGCACCACGCCAGCAGTAGTCCTTCGAGCCGGGGAACGCCGTCAGCCACAGCAGCAACCGTAGACACCACCAGCCACCACCAACAACAATTCCTAGTCGAATAAAATAAAAAACGAAAGTAAAACGCCGAGAGCAAATGATTTGTTTACAAAAAAATTTTGTCGCCGCATAAGATTCATCCAGAGTACGCGGATTTTGCCGTCTTTTCGTCAACATTGTGCGTGCGAACGAACGAGAACAAGGCGGTCAATTGATTGCACCCCGGGGGTGATTCTGCACTTAGATCCGTTGGAAGTGTGATTGCACCTTTATCGCATCCAATAGCGGAGAATAATTTGTTTATTTACTAAATAAACGCGGCGAATTGGCGAGGAAGGCGGTTGTGTCTCTCCCCCGGTTGCCAGCTGTTTGTGTTTCGAGTGCAGTTTTTAACAGTGCCGTCGCAGTGAATTATTCCGAATTTCATTGATTGATTGATTGATGTAAAACCACCTCTGTTTTGTAATTCAATGGATTTATATCGATAAAGTTGCGTAGTATCGAAAAAGGTAATGCATTCCCTAAAACTAGTTTTACTGTGTGAACAAACTGAACAGGCGCAGGAGTTGTTGCATGGGTCTGATTAGGTTCTAACGAAAGTCGCTTGCATGCAATTTTCCGGTATTGAAATAACACATAAAATAATAATAATAATAGTAAGACCTCAAGTGCAGACCCCTAAGAACTGTTACTTGCACTGATCTAACCCGTAAGTCATTGAGTATAAATTTTAAGCGAATTTCAATTGTCTAAACCCTAACCGAGCAACTCGAGCGCAGGGCAGTAGAGGCAAAAGAGCTAAAGAAGGACCTCAGACACAAAAGAGCAGATAATGTGCAATGTCAAAGTTTGTTTTCGATAGTATGCTACCAAAATATCCACAGTTTCAACCATTTATTAGTTCCCATTTATCAACACAACAAAATCATTCAAATTCAACAGCAGTGTCAGCAGCCGCCGCCGCCGCAGCCGTCTCCTCAGCGCTATCAGCCGCATCGCACCACGCCGCATCGAACTCGGAGGGCAGTCCATTGACCAGCTCTGACGGTAGTCCGAACTCGCCACCGGCCAGCAAAATGTACCCGTACGTGTCCAACCACCCGACGACGCACAGCAGCCTGTCCGGGATGCCAGGTTTCTCCGGACTGGAAGACAAATCCTGCAGGTGAGTCCTGATTTCCTTTTTAGAAGCGCGTTCTGGGGATGCTTGGGAAATGCATGGGATTCCGGCGGCTGTGGAAAAGCCGTCGGAAAACTCACACCAGCCGCCAGGCTTTTAAGTTTCCCACTTCGGTCGCTAGAAGTTTATTTTCGGGTACGATACCTCTTTGCTTTTGTTATCGTTTCTAATAATTTTTGCTTGGCGAATGGCCAACGCCGTCCCCTTGACCCAAAGTCTAAAATGTGCGGGCTTTGCAAAAGAATGCTTAATTTCTGCATTGGCTTCCGCGAACAGGTTTCATAAATAATAGAAATTTATTATAAAAGGTATTATGCAATTTCAGCAATTCTATCTCAATTCTAGCTGATACTACGTATTTCTTGAGATTACCCGCGAAAGTATACAATTAATATTAATTAGTGATAATTCTCGTGACATTAAATGTAATTAAGAGGTCTAGTACCGTGCCATTACGCGCCAGAATATCAAAGTTCACAGTCTTAAATTTTAGTTGTTAAAAGAATCGTTTTAAGTCCCCGACATTTGAAATAATAAGTGGGGTGGACTAGCCACTAATCAGAAGCACCACTATAATCTCAATCAGGGATAGCTATTTAGGTAAAATAATTGAAATAAAAGCGACGATTTGAATTAATAATTATGGAAACGACTATCCTTATGAATATAAGGTAAAATTATAAATCTAGAATGTTGTAAGGCTTTTCTGTTATGTTTTCGTTGCGCCAATGTTTCGAAGAAAATAATTTAATATTACTTTAAGGCTTGTTGCTTACACCTTAGAACAAATTTCTTTTGCAAGTTCATCTTTCCATTTTCAGCAATTTCTCCTCTTTCAGTTTTTCGTTTTTACTGCTGATAACTTGGGCTTGAACTATCTACTCCAACCTCATCGCCGAATTGTCTACTAAACAAAGTTGAAATCATTTTCAACTATGACATTAAGAAGATCGACGTTTTAATTCTTTTTAAAATGAAAGAATAGAATGCTTCAGAAAAAACACTTACTGTTGATTTATAAAATAAAATTGCGTTTCTTAGAAAACTACAATGCGATCAATTTTATTAAGTACAAGCTGGCGAAATAGAACAGGAACAGATTTTATTGCAAAACTTTTACTTTCACAGTAGAGAGAACTTATTTTTAAATTCATCGTTTATATTTACGTTCTTTGTTCTTTTAAGCCCATAATTGGTTATAAGAAAATTTCAAATTAATTGTTTCTTTCTCTAAGTAATGAGCATTTAGTTATTTTCGGGCGACAGATTATTTTTGGTAAGATATGGAAAGTCACTATTATATTTTATTACCTAGAAAAAACCACCCTATTTTACACTGATATACTTCAAATCGAATTACTTCAAAGATCCCTGATTATAAGTCGCTATTTATAAATCATAAAAGTTTATAGAAAATTGAGATGATTGTATAATTTTTTTAAAAGTCCTGTAGGATTTTTACTTTTGTATTTTTTGTTTTTAGAAATCTGTTTGATTCATTTAGGATAAAATCGTACAAAATTATTTTGTCTCGACCAAATAGACCTACAAGAATACCAATCCGCTGACGAAATTCGGTCGTTAGGTGGACGTTACAATAAAAATGTTTCCTCTAAATGTAGCCTTTTGCATAAAGATAAATTTTCACTATGTGTTTTTTTAATCTCCTCAGGTTAAAAATTTTGTTTTAAGAAAAAAGAACGATTAAATCTTCGAATGGCTAACTAACAAATATTTCTTTCACCAATTGCAATATAGAAAATAACACACTAGCACAAAAATGTGCAATAATTTCAAATTCTAAAGTTCCAGCTAGAAATATTGTCGACTAGACGAGGGATTTTAAAGCACACTTTTCTCCAGACAAATGAAATTCTCTAGCACATTAGATTTTCGAGCGAGGTTTAAAAATTTGAAAAAAAAACAACGTACTCGTTGCTAATTTTGAAAACGTATATAATGTAAAAGCGGATCTTGATAACAAGATATGGTTGAAATAAAAATAAATTAGCTCGAATTTCAACCGCAGGATAATAAAGCAAACAAATCTTGAAACTATATTTCCAAATTAAAAACGGACATCATTCTGAAGTTCTTAGCTTGTTGTTTCGCGGAAGGGCAATGTAATGTTACGCTTTTTACAAATTCGTAATCTACTAGAAAAGTTATAAGGAACATAAGAAACATATGCCGAATATATTCGAATAAAAATCGTTGTAGACTGACATAATTTCTGAATTTCTGGCACTTTGTCTCAGTACAACGTTACTTGCAATGATTAATTAATTACGCATGCGTAAGAACCTTTTGAATTTAGTACTCTTAAATATTCCCACATTACCTGCACCCACAAAAAAACGAAGTTTTTACTTGGGTTCATCAAACTTGCAACACCAATCAAGGGCGAAAAAGGAAAAATGGAGATATTTTTAAAAAGTTTTTGTTAATAAAATTGGAAAATCAAAATGAGTTTATGAATATGCATTATACTTTACGCATATATTTAATGATATATTTACGACCTAGGGTTAAAGTGAACCAAGCTCATGTGTGTAAATGTCGAGGAAACAGATTTCAAAGTTGACAAAATGACATTGATTATTGTTTTTATGTCGACTCAATAATGCAACATAATATTTTTTTAAGTTGTAAATTCTGTTTGAGAAGAAATATGTTTTAACGGCAAGCTGGGAAAATGAATCTGCTGCTTGGTTTTGGCTGCGTGCACTGTTGTGTGTGGTGTGCCAAAGTAGGGGACACAATAACTGAATTTTCTTCTTAAAGGTTAAATTCCTTGTAAAAATTATCAATATTCTTTTTTTCGCATCAAAGTTTTTGCGAATTGGAGACAATAGTGAAGTTGTGAGCACGTGGATTTTATACAGAATCAAACGAAATCGCGGGATGAGTTAATAGGCATTTACTCCCATTGTGAGTTTGTTGAAATCGTGAAACTTACAAAAAATTGACTTATGACATCCCTCACCATCAAATTCTAATTATATTTCTAGTTAATCGAGTAGCGGTAGACTAAAACATAATTTATTTTATTTAAAAAGAATATTTTAAGATTATAGAAGTCTTTATTAAGTTAAGTTTTTAGATGTCCAGGAAAAAATCAAATTTAGTCGAATATTTACATAGTAAAACTACACCGTTTTAAAGGCAAATATGCACACGTATGAATATTCATTTTGAACGTATTTATTTCAAAGAACAAGAACTTATATATTTTATTCGGCTATACGCCTCTTTCTTTTCGAAAAAATTATAATTAACACATCGACCCTACTTTGTTTCAGACTGTAGATTAACATTTTTTTCCTGTTCTTTAGGAATAAAATGTATTATAACGATTCGTTTGGCTGAATTCGAGTCGATTTACATAGATTTTGACTGATATCTCAATGGCCTAAAATATCCTGGAAAATGCTAATTGTTTCGTGTTTTAAGTGAGTCCTCAAATAATGTTTATATCTATACACAGAATAAAACTGTAGCGGGGGCAATTCTGTACATTGACGATAATTAAGAAAAAATAGTTTTTGAAGGATATTTGATACCAATGAAAGCCCAAAAAAACAACAAAAATTTGTTTGTTCGTCTGTTCTGTTGTGCACGCATCACTAAAAATCGATTGAACGGATTTTAATGAAACCTTATATTACAGAATAGACCTTAGGGCACATTTCAAGTCCATCCGTCGCAGAGTTCCCGAGGAATTAATAGAGATTTTCTCTGTTTGTATCATACACAAAACCAGAAGTTTTACCGATTTTGATGGAACTTTCTATAGAAACTCTTAAGTACAACCTTACCTCATCCTCTTCACAGTATTTTACCCCTTCGAAATTTGCAAGGTTGCCAAAGATCAGTATAAGTTCGAAAAATATCGTAGGAGTCCGGAGGCGGCACCCTTGATCTACTAAAATTACGCAAAGGCACATGGTTATGTCACAGAGCTCATGGCCAGCCTTATTGAAGCGAATATTCGACTTAAATTACTATGACTACTATGCAAATGGTGTAACAGAATGGTGTAGTAGTAGCTCTAATATGCTCATGACACAACAACTTTCTCCAAAAAACAATGTCAAAATCGAAACCAAAAATTACAACACCGCATTCAGAACAGCCCGCCGGGTTTGTGAATTGCGATTGGAGGTTGAAATGTTTCTTTAAGAAAATTGTTCGGCCTCATCAGCACATCGATCCCCAGAAATATTACTGCACCGTTTTGTTACACCCTATACATATATATGTAAGTCCACCTGTGCAACTAAAACCTATTCCATAACGCAGCCAACACTTTATTTATTTGACCGAGAAAATTGCTCAAATCCTTCTTTTGAAATGCAAAAAATGAAAATTGTGCTTTAGGACACAAAAAGATCGATTTAAACTTGAAACTGAAATTCAATTCTTATTGGTACTTTAGATAAAATAAATAAGTTCTTATGCTGCATAAAAATTTTATCGTTACATATTTCATAAAATATTTCGTCCTTTTGTGTATGAGTATTACAGAAAACGATTTAAAAATATAAAACAGGCAAAAAATAATGTAGTCAAACAAACTGTCGAAAAATCATTTATAAATCTCCCCGAATCGGAAACTTGCGTCAAGCAGCATTATGAACATTTAATGCAAATCCATATGCAGATAATGATATATTACCAGAATAAATTATAAATAATTAAGGTTTAACACTTCATAAAGAATTCAGTTTCATTTGTATGTGTCGAAATAAATTATATCCCCATATATTTTGCAGCAGGTGACTAAATAACTGACCGTAATAAAAGTATTAATAAAGGAGATCACTGACTAACCTCTGATTTGATATATTTTTTTGAAATCTATTATTTTAATTAAGGTGTTTTGTTGCGCGTTCGTGTCCTTCAAGAGTATAATTTTTATATTTAAAACGTTCAGTATTTTTGAAAATGAATGTATTTTGTTACACATATAATATAAAACGTATTATTGAGTAACACAGATGAAATTTAAAGATGTGATATTTTGGCTACTTTGTTTTTATGATTCTTTCAACTTATTTGAAAACATTTTGCTCGCCGTATAAAATTAAATATTGGAAAAGTCAAATTAAATTGTATAATCCTATTAATACAATCTTTAAAAGAGTACGTTGCAGCTCATGATTTCTTAGGTCAAGTATTATCTCGTATTTTGACGAATGTAAGATTTAGTTAATTAATTGGCATAAAAGATTAATCAGCTAATCAAGCTCTTGGGTCAAGAGCAAAGTAACCGGAAAATTTAAGGTTTACAATTGGAAAATTTAAAAATGAAATATTTTACATAAACTTTATGAATTATAGAGAAAAAATAAAAAAGTGTAAGGTTATAGGAAATGTTTTTTGTTATTCCATTCAGCTTTTTCGATCAGTCTGAGTCTTAATATTATTCTATTTGCATATTTGGTTTACTTGGTTCAATATTAAATTATATAGCAAATAGCGGATTGCACTAAAAGTGTTGGAAGTAGTAACTACAGTTACAGTCTGCAAAAAACACACAGACGGCTTTATTTATTGCTGAGTTTTTAATTTGTGTTAAAATTAAAATTCAATAATGTTTAGATATATTAAGTTATGCTTCACAACACAGTTTATTGCTCTCTAATGAAGGCAACTATCGTCTGTTAAACATCGCATAACGAAGTACCCTCTAGTTCTTCTAAAAGAACTTAATATATACTCTATACTCTGTCGATCTTAAACTAAACTATGTAATGATGAAAATCCGATCGAAATCAAAAATGAAATTCGAGATTGCACCTTTTTCTGCAGAAAAAACCAGTATGGAATCTTTTCCATCCATCAGGGTGTCAGTTATGACTTTTAAAATATAAATAAAATTAAATAAATAAAATAAATTTATTTAAAACAACCTTATGACTACATAGAAACCATTTGTTTACAAGGAAAGTACATTTCAGACATGATGTCTAAAGGCATTTACAAAACAAACAGTCATATCCTCACGCCTATTTCCGCTAAAGTCCGAAAATGTCTTAATTTCGTGAGTCTTCTGTCCGATAGTCATGATCTAATAGCCGAATAGAATTCCGCCGTGTAAGCACCGGCACAGGTAAACAAAGTGTGTTTTTATGGCCCGAAAAAGAAACCAATTCAATGAACTTTACGGCCGCGCTTTATTTTGTCACTGCCACTGTCCTGCCACCCAAGTCGTACTTATTTGAATACAGCGCCGTAAAAATTTTACAACTGCTTTTCTTTGGCATTTCGATCGGAAAGTATTCCCGACTGTACCCGGTGGCACCTGACATGAATAATGAGGTGCAATTGTTTATTTATTGGGGTTTTAGTGCATCTTAATTGCTGACAGATAGAAAACACAGGCGCACAGGAAACCCCGGCCGGATCGAGGACGTCTATCAGACATTGTGTCTCTTTGGAAGGGGACATTCTGTTTTCAAAGTGCGATAAGTCAAAGTAATAAATCAACAAATCACAAATAACACACGACGTTTTGATTTTTCCTCAATTTTCGGAAGACATGTATGCAACAATTCCATCATAATGATTGCCTCTTCCAAGTCTTATGCCTGTGTTAACTTATGTATGAAAGTTAGGTGCCGTTGTTAAATTGGGTAATAAATCCACATATGCGTTAACGTCCTGAGACCTTCAATTTCTGCTGTTGGCCTTTAATTCAAGTGAATTGACTCCAACAAACTAAGTGTCCTTGTACGACATAAAAGATTGGTACTTAGTGTAGATTTGTAATGAGTATGAGGCCGTAAAAGGGTAATATTTAGGCAATAATTCCTTTGGCCATAAGATTCTTAAACAAAGTATTGACTGTGAGGTAATATTCCTCTGATTTATGACTGACTTTTTAGGGAAGTTCCAAGGTTAAAATTATTTTCAAGACTGTTGCAGCGACAGACAAAAAGGCTTAGAGCAGATTTAAGACTGCACGTTGTTTCTTTAGCAAATTTTGCTCTTTACTATTTAAGGTCTGAAGAAATTATTACCATATATGAAGAGAAGAAAATTATTACCATAAATTTCATACATTTTCCAGTATGTAGATCTGTTGTTTAAAAAAAGTCTTAAAGAATATCAATTGCTGTATCTTTTATAGCAATTAATCTGTTCTTTATGAAAAATTCTATTCCAACACACAACTTTTACTCTTTTATATAATTATCATTATTGACCATGTAATAAAAATAGAATAATATCCTAATTACGAAAGCTTAAAGTACTTTAAGAATTGCTGTGACATAAGAACTGATCTGATTATTTCGATCTAATTAGAATTTTTTCAAAATTTCCATAATAATGTACAGGTATAGAAAAAATGTATTCATTTCGCAACACACCCACCTCTTTCGTCTCTAAAGTTTGCTTTTTCAGTTTCTTCTGACTACGTACAATTGCGTTGTTTAATTGTTTAGATATGTGAAATTATTCTATTTTTGATTTTTATTTACGTCGTTATTAAATGTTCGGATACATCAACAAAATTCTGAGGGCTTATTTTCATAAGTAAATTTCATTGTCGGTTTTTAATTTTAGAGTTCATATTCTGTTGTTTATCAAGGAAGAAATCAATTCTCCTTTCCCCGACTTTACTCGACACTCACCTCCAACGCGTAATAATATGTTTTCTTCTGATTTCTTCGTAGATATACTGATAGTGTAATGAATTATCAATCAATGGGTGTACCTGGTAGTGCTTCAAGTTTTGCACAATTCTATCATCAAGCCGCAGCGGCGTCAGCAGTTTCAGCTGCGTCAGCGGGTGCAATTGGTGTTGGTGTTGATTCATTGGGTAATGCGTGCACACAGCCCTCCACAGGAGTGGTATCAACTGGAGGTACTGGACAAAGTATTGCTGACTTGCCAAGATATCCATGGATGGCCCTCACAGGTGAGTTAGTCCTTTCTTCTGTTTTATATTAAATAATATAAATAACACAATTCTCAAGTTTATGTAAAAAACATACAAAATTTATTAGAAATACTTACATTAAACTTTTTATATAAAACATATTTAATATAGTGTTCACTTTTTATACAAACGATTTTCCATATACCTAATTAATACAGGGCTATATCCTCTATTAAATTCAAATTGCCCATGTTTTTAGACCAATTTATTATTATAATATTAAAAATTTTATTAGGGGTTTTATTCTCAACACGTAAAAAATAATAAAAAAGTATGATTTCTTAATTAAAGAAAGCCAAAGATAGAAAATGGAAAGACTTATATTTAAAGAAGCAATATTTAAGTGCTTAAAAATGTTTACTTGCTTTCAAATATTTATTTATTAACTGACGTCAGAAGTAATCGTTGTATTAAGCAATACTGAAGATAAAACTCAACAGACTAGAAACAGTGCAACACGTTTTCGTAATTTCCTTACGCTTATGCTGAAACTTTATCAAAAAGTATGAGTAGAAAAGAAGGCGAAAGCAGTTGTACGCGTCTTCCGAGAACTAAAACAAATTGCACAGTTATCTGCATTTACGTGACCATTTAGTTGTTTTAAGGGGCTGTTTACGATAAATATGGTAAATTCAATTTATAGCCGTTAAATTTAATTGCGCACCTAAAACGCATAAAACATTTCGGTTTGCTTTGAAATGGCACTACCATTAAAGTACGAGCAGAAGTTTATTTTAAGAGAATGCAATATTGCAATTAAATAAATATGTATGAAAAATCTTCAGTCACTTCTAAGCTATAAACAAAACTTTGTATTTAGCTTCTAGGAATTACGTAATTTTTAAGAAACTAAAGTTAAACCTTTCAAGGAATGATCAAATACAGTCGTCAAATGGTGCTGAAAGCAAGTCGTAAAACTCGTAATTAATTTAGTCACCATACAACGGACTATTTGCGCGACAAAGGCTTATCTTCTAGAGGAATTCTGAGAAAAATGTTAGAACTAAAAAAAAGAACCGTTTTGTAAGGTACTCATGTGAAACCGAATACTTTAAATATACATTTATGCTGAAATATGTACTTGATTTAGTGGGATAAAGTGGTTGAAACGAACATTTGATTGTTGTAGTCGTATTTTGATTAATCCTCTCAGTTCTGCGCACTTATAAAGTGTTTGATTTTTATTCTTTGTTTTTTTTTTAATTATAATCTAGGATTAGAATTAAGCAAAGAACACAGAACCAGATCCAAGTTGAAAACGAATCAACGATTGATAAATGCTACTGCTAAATTACTGACATCACAGGCGCATCTCTGCAGTAAGCCAATGTGGAAAAAAATTTGTTGCTCTAAATCGCATACTATAAATTTCGCTTGTGCACTTTTATATAATTCGGAGAGTAAGTTATTGTCAATCTAGAGCTATTTTATAATAAAAAAAATTAGTCATAAAAATAACGAAAAACCAACGAACCTTCGCTACGTTTACATAAAGTTTTCTTTATTTTCAAAAAATAACTCTCGCAATATTCGCATAGATTTTCGATTTTCGAGGCAAAAAGGGAAAGTGTTCGATGAACTCATTTGTAGATTTAGATGTTAACTCATAGAAAATTGGAGGTGGCTAGTTATAATCAAAAGAATATTTTTTGGTAAACGATTTGAACAACAATTTAAGCCCGAATAATAAGTAAACTGGCGAGAATTACAAAAATTGTATTATATTATATTTTTATAAAAACAAAAACAGGGGAATCAGTAAAGAAATTTTTGTAGGGTAAATTTTCTGTTATTTTTTAAGATCAAATCAAAAAAATTTGTTGACTAATTCTCAAATATTTGAATGTACATATATCAATACGCTTTTTTATCCCTGATCAAGAAGGAAAATCATAAATAAGTTATATATCGTAAAAATATACTTTAGACAGTGGTCTATGAAAAAACTCCTCTTAATGTCACGTAAATTCAATGCTGGAAAAATTTCAAACTAGGATTCTACACTAGAAGCTTATAATTAATATAACAATATTTTTTATCGTTTGTGAAATCAAACGTAAAATTCTTAAATTAATTTTTTAACGATGTATAGTTTGTTAACACATAAATAAATAATTAGAAGCTGGTTTCCACCCATTTAGTTTTCCGATAGAGATTTAGAAGTTCATTAATAATTATATAAGGCATGACAATTTTTGTTTTAAAAGCTATAAATTTGATTTTATATCTTCAGCACAGCTACACCAAATTTGATGGCGAAAACTGGATTTTTGCTTAGAATGGGTCACATAAATGAAAAAAGCTTTAGTCAGCAAAACAAGGCTATGTTTGCTTACTCACCACTTGGAACTCGTTTGTAGTAATGAGTTCCTCCGAATATTGTAATTGAAGCAGAAGACAAGATACGACCCACTCTGAGGATAACTTCATCAAAATTATCACGAGCCGCTGGCGCCCCTACTCAGAAAGTTTTTCCTACATTCTAAATGCACTTAATTTGTTTCCAAAGAATTGCATCCAATTAATTTATGAGCAAACCATTAAATTTAGTTGTGGAAAAATTAAATTAGCCGACAAAGTCATGACTTCGAATGACTTAATTAATGTGCTAATTGATTTTTTCCACTTTGTGGGTAATTCGTTGCGATAATTGAGTCACTGATTGCGTTCCAGTGGAAAGCATAATCTGTTAATCGGCAAACGTTCAATTCCTAAAGATTTTCAATTAAATCCCTGATTAATTGGCCACTTGTAATGCAAATTCCCCCCTTTTCAGAGACCTAATGGTATTCAGCTCTTGGCCGATTGTTGGCGCATTTGCATACACTTCTAGTGCTCGTTGTAACTAACGCAACAAATCATCGTTCGTTTGTTATTTTAATTCGCACGCTGCCCACTGAAATGGATTTCTGTAAATGGCGATCGAATGGGCGAAACGTTTTAAAGGTGGCTTCCAAATAGGACCATTCCATCTTCTGCTATTTTTTCCAATTCCGACTATCTGCTGCGTTAATAGCCATTAGAAAGAAAGTAATTGGCTTTGTGTTTCCCATAAATTAAAGGAAGCAACGAGAATAGGTTTTGAGAACTATTTACTGATTTTTAACAGCTTAGCACCTCGAGCCAACTAATCCTCAAGGCTCTACGAGTCCCTGTGCCCGCCGAAGCTAAAAAACAAATCAAGCGCAATAAATTGCCTTCGGAATTACGTGGGGCTGACAAGACGGCTTTCTTCGCGATTGCCTGCCTGCCTCTTAAGTCCCGGCCGTCTCAGATCCCTTCTGTCCGATTTTCTTCATCTTCTGTTTCCAGGCCTAAAAATGAACCAATGTCACTCGCCCACACCGCCAGCAACGTCGACGACATCTTTGGAAACCTCTCGTTTGGCCGTCCTGCATGAGAGGTAGGTGTGGTTGGCGGATCCGACTGAGTACCTGGCCGCTCTTAATGGCCGTTTAATGCTAATGCACAGGTTATCCACTCGAGTGTTCATTTTATGATAAACTTCCCATAATTTACGAGCTCTGCCAGCCGAGAGTTAATCTCGAGTGGAACTCGAGTAATTTCTTAATTTCGTAACAACAGCAAATAGCCATTCTTTTTTTAACGACCGCCTTTATGAACTCATTAATTCACTCGGCCCGGTGGACTTTCGAAAACTTATGATAAATGCGACATGCAGCGCATCTGCCGCAAGACATGCCGATGCGCTTGTTGTCTTTCGCCAAACATGCAGCGATCGTTACATTAATTTTATGGTGGCGCTACAATCCGCAGTCACGCACTCCTTCCCTACGGGTTCTCAGTGCGAGCAAATCAACGCGTTTATGATACACAGGAGATCGTATTAGCGCAAACCGCGGCATTATATCCGAACAGTTACGCGTTTATCAAAAGCGGCCGCGAATGCAGCGGCTGTTCCCTGTCCTACGCCCCCGCACCAGAAGCCGGAAGTCAGGGTAGTGTGCTTTGCCTCAGTTCGCCTTCTTTCCTTTCAATTGGGAACACTCCGTCTTTGAATTATGTGTGAAAATGTTTTCCAGCTCACTACGTCACGTTGTTGCGATCAAACGCGATGGCGTGCAGGGCGCGGGAAGTATATAGCTCAAATATAACCACGTCTGCGGTCGCGAGATGCGGTCTATGCGCCGCGGCCGAATCGAATTCGAAATTGTCGAGGATCAGTTTCATTTATTTACAGGGTGATGATCTCTAATTGTTGCCGAAACATTTCCTCTGCGATGTGTCTCGTTCGAGACGGAACATTGTTTATAGCGCTAATGGAGCGTGAAGGTTTTCACAGTTTGTTTGCGGCTGCAATTATTTTTGTTCAAATTGTTAGATTCGGCTAGAAAGGTGGAACAGCATTAGAGCGATGTAAGGTGAGCTCGCGGAGAAGAATGGGAAAGGCCACTAGGTGAAAAATTAAGAGAGACGAGTTGTCAACAGTTGGGGCATATCTGTTAGTTAAACGAATTAGGAAAAGGTAATATTTAGATAAGCATCGCAAAGGTGAGGTAAGCTACATAGAAATCAAAGACAGCGGAAGGCATAAGTTTTGAATTTTCTACTGCAAGGTAGAATTACAAATTCAATGTGGGAAAAAATTAAATTGAACTGTAATCGAACGAAATTACGAATATTTTAGTTTTATTTATAAAATTACCAGTGAAGTACTTTTTGAGAAATGTAAATGTTTGTAAAATATGTAAATGTTTCAAATTATTAAGAAAGAAAATTATATAACACGCTGCTGCTAATTAATATTACTACCTGTACTGACCCTTACACAGTTTTATAGGTTCTCCACAATTGAATTTTGTGATATAATCAAGGTGTAAGAAAAATGTATAAGTTCAGATCTTCATGAAATAGAAAACCAGCTTTCTTACTATAGAACCGTAGCAACGTTCTTAAAATATATATTACTATTAAGGCATTTAGTTATTGAACATAGAAATTTATTTCATTTGATCTGCATGAATGATAGCCGTGTCCAAAACCAAGAAAAAGTAATTATTTTAGTGGGAAAACCCAAGTTCGCGAAGAGAAAGTAACAAGTAAATAAAAAAGTAAAGACTACTTAAAGAAACAAAAGTTTTATATAAGGCACTTGAAAAGAATTTATGTTTATAGATAATTAGTATATTGCCATCTTTCTTTGACGCGATTCTTACTTTTTGAATATTCGAATGAAAATACACACCGTTTTAAATATTCAAGTTATATTCAATTCTAATTTAAGTCGTAAACTATAGCAATTGCGTAATATCTTAAAATTTGAAATCCAATACCATAGTTAAGTTCTAACGCTCTATTCGAACTTCGGAAAAAGAAAAGTGCCAAAAAATAATTTGTTTTATTTTAAAAACTCGATTGGACTGGCAAAACTTTGTTATGAACCATTTGTCAGAATGATTGTCACAAGTAATGCTAATAATTTCCATTTCGTTTGCTTTGTTTCAGCAGACTGGATGGGCAGCCCGTTTGAGCGAGTCGTTTGCGGAGATTTTAATGGTAAGTCAAATAAAATTTTTTTCAATGGCCGAACTCCACCAATTCAATACAGTTCACAAAATTTCCAAAATCCAAGGTGTAATAATAAATCTTACCTGAAGCATTACTTTCCCAAGAGGTAAATTTATGGAAAAATTTTCCGCCTACACAAGCGGTCGAAAGCGACTTTCTCTGGGATGTTGCTCAGTAGGTTGTTTATTACACTTTAATGGTAGGTGAGCCCTTACAGGACCCGATCGATATCCCTTCAGCTGAGCGGGATACATTTTTAGTGATTCTGCTTAAAAAACTGAAACTTTCACATCATAAAACCTGTCGAGTTTTTTCACCCTTTTTTCTAGAGTTTCTCTCGGCCAAAAAGTCCAAGGGTTTTTATACGCGCCCTTGAGCGAGCTCTAGGTTGCATGCTCACAATGTAGGAAGAAAGAGCACGTCGGTTGTCTTTGAAAGTGAGCGTCGATTGCGCTATTATTGCTCAAGAGAATTGGAAAGGATTTCTAAACCTTTTCTATTCAAATGCTTTTTTTGTCTCGATTTCGTCGAGTTCTGTTCGATTTTTGTTCAATTTATTCTATTTTTCGATTCCTTTAGAACTAACATCACGCTATTGGCCTCCGCCCAGTCAAATTATTTGCTTTTCGTCTGGATGGAGGATACAAGAGACCATGGTGGCTGGCTCAGCTGGATTGATGGTGGTGACCCGATCGCTCCATACTTTGATTTCTTTCTTTGAATTAAATAGTTGTCCTGAAAAGAAGTCCAACTAATCTACACGCGGACAAAATTCCAGGCTATAAATAATAGATGGGGATTAAACCGGATTCATATGCGTTGCCCGGCGGAAAAAATTGTATTCGTTCAAAACTAAAAAAAATGCGGTGTTTTGTCTAGTAATGCGGCTAATGGTGACGTTTTTTGATGTCTTCATTTGTTCTTTTCTCCGTAAAGCCTTTCAGTATGCAAATATCCAATGTTTCGGGGTAATAAATTTTAAGCCGTAGTTAATTAATTATCGTTCTTTCGTAGTAAAGAGCTGTTCTTCTGTTTTTTAATCCCAAGCGATTATCGAGACGGAGAATATTAACTCTAGCACATAATGGGTCTTTTCATGATCTATTTGCCGCTAAGAGGTTTAAGTCTCTTTCTAAATATTGTTAAAATAGCTTAAGTGCCAATTAATTTTGCAAATAGCTTTTTATTGTGGCTGAGCTATATTTTATTAAAGCTATTCAAACGATTTTCTCAAAATGCTTAAAAGATTATTAATCCCTGTCTAAACAGATTCGTATGCGTATATAATTTGATTTCATTGCCGATTTTGTTGGCGGAAAAATAATTTTACGGATTTGGTAAAAACTACTTACAGTTTTCGACAAACGTGGAAATAAAGAACGGATGCGACGAATTTGTATTGATTAACATTTTTTTCTAATAAAAATGTTTCAACATGGTAACTATTCCCTGATTTATGCAACATAAAGAGAAATTTTAGAGGGTATCGATTGCAGTAAATAAATACGATAACGGACCTTAATTAAATTCAGGAAATAACAAATTTGCTTCTATAATTAACAAATAATTTTAAAAATTTAACTTGAAAGAGACATGCGAACAATTGCTTATTAGTGTTTTTATTGTTAAATTTTATAGCATCTTATGCTATGGAGCATTTTTTAAAGGTTCTCTAAGCACCTCATCTGTGTCACCTGAAGCTATTTCACTTAACTGAAGAATTTTAATTCTTATAAGTCACGCAAAGGTAAAAGACCGTTCATGGCTCATTTAAAGGTGTACAGAGCTCAAATGTTGTCGTGTGTGCACTTTTATGACCCATTGGTGAGTAGCCATGCAAAGTTGTAACGCTTGTTTTAAAATTAGAACACATAAAAGAGTAGCAGATTTCAGAGGATCTCGTGGTGTTCACGAACTGACCTTCATGAATAGCGACAGGGTAAAAATGCTGAGGTGTATAAAAAATGACAGGAAGAATTTTATCTGCTCTATTATTTATATTTTTATTATAAGATGATCTTTTAGTATAAAAACCTCTTTTATTCATTATTGTTTTTGGTTTTTTATCATCAACGTTTTTGATATTAGGATATTTCCTATACCTAAGGAAATTGGTACCAAAATAAAGATAATGGCCTAGGGCAAAATGTTTTTACATTCT
The DNA here is from genome assembly GCA_001932985.1 of Proctacanthus coquilletti. Classification (NCBI taxonomy): domain Eukaryota; kingdom Metazoa; phylum Arthropoda; class Insecta; order Diptera; family Asilidae; genus Proctacanthus; species Proctacanthus coquilletti. Next base: position 545,183 of record MNCL01000012.1, read on the forward strand.
TTTCTTTGATTTGAACGTATCAGCGCAGTATAAGGGGACTGTATTAATCAATTATTAATGTAAATAGTATTTTAAAATATGGAGAAATATAGTTACAAGTTAAAGGTAAATATTAGAATTTTGTCTCTCTCGCTTCATACTGTTTCTTAATGTACTTCTAAAAAGAAATTATTTTTAAACTTCATATTTTATGCGATCCCGTAACTTCATCCCACAGTAGATTCCTTTGAAAGATACGTTTGCAGATTTCGATTCACTTAATTCCCTAACACGTTTGACAATTACTTGTATTCACATTTTTGCACACTGAATGTGCCATCAAAACTATTTAAAGTCATTAAAGCGGAGGAATTCTGCCCCATCAACATGCCATTCCCTGGAAACAACGAAGTAGGGTCTTATCTCGCTCCTTGGCAGTCCTGTGGGCCAATCCTGGAATACTCGAAACGTGTCCTTCCATAAATGATTGTTTGGTTTTGCGGGGACTCGCAGTTACCATGAAATTTTAATACGCAGAATTGCTTTAAATTTTCTTACATCGTACCGGGCGGCCCCTCGCCCAGCAGAGCTGTCGGTCTTTGCGGTGAGGTAAGAAAGAAAAAGTCATCTTTCCGTGCAAAAATGTCTAATCCCTCGGCTACTGGAAGGATTTGCATTTCACCCGAAAACACCCACCGACAAAATTTTCTGGATCAATAAAGCGATGCGGGGGATGTCTGCGGTGCTCCAGCGAGCGAGACAATGGCCCGATGGAATGGAGCACAGAATTGGACATTAAAACCTCTTATCATCGTAAATTACCCCTTTGAGCACTCCTCTTTGGATTTCGTCTCCGTGTAATTGGGGCTTTTCCTTTTTTCCTATCCGGGAACCATCCGTTCCTGGGCCTTGGGGAAAATAAAACTCCCAGTAAATTAAGTTTTTCTTTAAATTATTTGCTCGAGACTCTGCTGTGTGAGCCAGCGAGGGCTCATGCGCACTGTCCCCCAGCTGCGATCAATACCAGTTACAACTGCTGGTGCAGCAGTCCTTCCTGTCATCCCGAAACTCCCACTTTTTGTAACAAATTGCAAAAATTTTAATTGAGTTTTTAATTAATTGTGTTAGTTGCGCCATCGATAAATTTTGCTGCTTTTAATGGATTTGAACGTTCATAGGTGGGGCATTTCGGTTGTCCATATTATTCAACGTTTTATTGTTTGGGATTACGTATATTTTATTTTCATGCAATGTACTTGTACTATGACTATTGTTTTACATTTAGACAGTTTGCCACATTTCAGTTTCACCTTTATAAATATTTTAGATGTAGTTGACCTCACCAATTATAAATAAACCTAGAGATTTCAATTCATCACTCGACAGTACATCGTTTTGCATTAGGTGTCAATTTTGGCAACTCGATGTTACTTAACCGAATTTTACATCATCATCATCATCATTTTCATATTAAATTAACTACGCATCATATTAAAAACAGAAAAATGTTTTGGATGAACACATTAAACACAGAAATAATAATTATACAATTAAATATATGGCAGCAATAAAAAGTAACGCAAAGGTTTTATTTACGGTTCATCGTGAATAAAAATTAAATGAGAAAGGAACATAAATTTAAACCGTAGAAATTAAGATGCCATTCGTAAATGATTGCAAACTAAGGCGAGGGTGAATAAAGTAAAAGACACATTTAAAAGTCCACTTTCCAAACATGGGCGTTACAAATATCATGAATAAATACAAACTCTATATTCAAATAATATCTCCGACACATTAATTATTGCATGAAATTTCGCAGCGAGAAAATTAAAATATATCCCATTATTCTCAAAATATTAATTCGATTTAAAAATAGCAAAAAAAGAATTCTTTGGCAAAAGACTTCGAAACCAGTTGGTACGCACTGGTGATGTAAATCTTTAGACGAACGTTGAGATTTTCATAAACGACTGAAAATGGCCTATAAAACATAAAGCTAATGTTAAATCGCTTAGAAAACTGCTTAAATGTCAGCACGGAAAGAAATTTGAATGTATAAATTCAATGAAACAGTCGTGGAGTAGAAATGGGAAAAAAGGCAACGTCCGCCACCGCTATCAGTCGGGAGGTTAAGAAGATCAATTCCAGCAGAGGCTCGATAACGACACATTTCGTGAGAGTAAATTGTAGAAAATATGCGTCTTATCTGCGTTTGATGCGGTCGATTATGTAATTTTATATAGTCAAGAGCATGTTTAAGAAAGAGACCGAAACTGGTTGCCTTTGGCTGGTCCGGCATCATATAAATTAAAACAACAATGAATACCACTGCACGTCGCCATTTTCTATTAAAAGTTCGCGCGATGATCATAAAATAAATCACCTGGGCAGGGAAAAGTGAGAATCATTGCAAACATAGTGCACAGGTACATGGGCTGGCGGGGTCTGGGTTTCTTGCGTTAGAGAAGGAGGAAACCTGAATTGGATTCCATGCGCCGCCAGAAAAACTTACGACATGCAACCCAAGGATAAGCTAAATAAGATGGAGGTCACACCTTGTTGCTGTAAAACGAGTTTAAGTGAAACACGTTCGAAGCTCTTTCTTACAAGAATGCATGGAATACCTGTTCAGAGAGAGAGGCGAAAAGAGGCCTGCCAAAGGTGGTAAAATTATGAACTTTAAATTGTGCTAGTTTGCTACTGTTTTAAAACCTTCAAATGTCGTGTCTCGGCGATTGTTGTCTCCTAAATCTCCAGAAACGTGTACTCGAAGAACGAGAGTATTAACGTAAATCACTCCGAGAGACATAAGCCCTGCGGCAAGTGGCCGGAACAACTGCTCTAATATAAATTTTACTTAATAATCATCATTCGGAAGTAACTGGTAATAGTTAGACGTTCACTTTATATACTATTAAAGCGTGTTTTTATAAATCGATCTAATCACGGGAATAAAACAGAGTAATACTATGTAAAAGTAGTTTAGTTTTGTTTAACAATATTTCTTGTAGTTACTTGTTTTTAAAAATTGTGACCTTTTTCTAAAAATCAAATCAAACTAAAGTAGGCGTAAAATAAAATTTTACCTAAGTTATTTGTTGAATTTTTTAGTTTGTTTGATCGAAAGAATTGTAATTCTTCGCATTTTCGTGAGAACTGGGGGTATTATAAACATTTTACAAAAGGCTTTGCTACGTCTCTATAAGAAATAAATTCTAAAGTTTATGGAATAGTAGAGAACTGTCATATAAAGACTTTCTGGAAAAATTATTGTACCTCAAAATATTAATAAACAGATTTTAAAAAACTATATTGATTACAAAATCAGCATTCTTGTCTATAGATTTTAGATTTATGGAAAACTTTAAAATCTCTGAACACGTATTCGAATTCAAGAAAATTTTCACGAAATCATAAAAAACATGTGAAGAAACTTCTTCAAAGAGATTATTTGTTAAAGTAGTCACGTTCCTCGTATTTCATGCCGATCGCCTGAGGTCTATGTTGTACTGTAAGTAATAATTTTAGCTTGCCTGATCTTTTATTTTTAATTTATATAATTCCAAAGCTAACGACAAGCGAACTTTGATTCCTTTTTTCCAAATTTAGTTTGCACAAAAATTTTAATTCTTTTAAACTTTCCTTATTATTAAAAATTTAGAATTGTATATAGTTTTATCAAGGTTCAATTGGGTATCGCGTTGGAGACAACGAAAATAATTGTTTTCAAATCTAGCATAACTTCATAACCATTAACGATAAAAAGTGGTTTTTAACTGCTTTAAATTTTCCAATAATCTCTATTAAGATTGCTTCGAAACACAATCTGCTTTTAATCTAAATCACTGCAGTATAGCTCGACAGGGATTACGATCATAACGGGGAACAGCATCTTCTTTAGTATAGGGGCCATCACCTTTTCTATTAAATTCGACAATATCAACGATAACGCCCTGCTTTCAAAGAACCTAATTTGACACGGCTCTGATGACTTCGCTCAGCCTCTGAAATAGGCGAGAACGCTTTATATTGTGAAATTTTCTTATGGATATGAAGAAATAAAACGCATAAAATTTCATAAGACGTTTAACAAAGCAGAATGGCCGATATGAGGTGAGTGAGCACTTCACATAATGTCCGACAGGGAGCGAGGACAAAGGGGGAAGTACAAAGCCAAAATATCTTCATATATACCGAAACAGATAAAGCAGAAATTCCGGGGCTCTTCAAAAAAGCAATGCCATCCCTGCACGTCACGCATGAAAATATTACCTTTTACTCGGCTATATATCCCATTGGAAGGGAGAGGGGAATGAAAAACTCGAGCCTTCCAAACACCGGGAGGACCCATCTTAAGAAGAATTTTATCATGGAGAAATTCAATAGGAATGCGGTTGTATATCACATTTTGGATATCAAAAATGTCAAAACAAAAATACGACGAGGGTACCGGGGCGTCCAACCGACCGAAATAATTTTGAATATGATGATGGCCGCGAAAAACACCCAGTAACATCGTCGACCCTTCGTCCGTGGAAGGAATCTCTGAGAATACTCCAGGACGCCCCGGGCAGTGGAAGAAGGGTTGACTCATGGTAGATTTGTATCACTGAACTGTCTGATATAAAAGTGTTATTTATGTCCTTAATGGCTGCAGGATTATGTTTAAGGCTAGAGTTACACTGCCAGTGCCAAAATCGTATTTCTTCAACCCTTTGGTGTTTATGCATGCATCTTGGGAATTTTAGGCGATTATAAAACTATTAGAAATCGGATTAGCCCAGCCCTCGTCATGTCATACGCAAAATAAAGGATCCGTGGAGGATTACGTGTTTATGGTTTTGTAAATTTATTTCGGCCATTCCAATTCGGGCTGGTCTTTTGCATATTAAAAGGATTCATACATAATGATCCTAAAACCTGTTGTAATTAGACCATTATGCTTATTTAAATTTCGCACGAAATTTCAGGATTATAGAAGACATTTTTTGTGTTTCCTGTCAAAATCGCGCTATTCCCGTTCATAACCGAAGAGACAAAAATCAAGCAAATAAACTGTGAATTCGCCGTGGGCAGGAAGTTGCTTTCATGAATTTGGAAAAGAAAACCAAAAGAAAAAACTGTCCAGCCGTGCAACACAATTTACAACCGCATTCTTTAATTACTTTATTTGTTGGCTAGCCCATCGATCAGAAAGTTTAATATTAATTACTGGCGCTGAATGGCCGTGTCTAATTTAAATTCAATCAAATTGGAGATATCGCTGCGTTGAGGTGCCATTGGAATTAGCATAGCTGTGATTTAAAAGTGTACCCATCGATGTTGATAATTTTTCTCTCATAATTTATGCAGATTACATTCGCCCAGTTTTTGCTAATTATCTGGCGTGGATTCCATTAATCTCTTTTGTAAAATACCGCAGATTTTGTAAATCTCCCAAGGATTTACATCTCGGTTATCTTCGTCAAACGAGCCGTTTCAGTGATTTTATGTTTTATGCGTTTTATATGAGATGTCTCAGCAAGAAGCAATTAACTCCATTTTTCTCGGTCCACTTTATTGAGCATTTATCGCCTAATGAACTCGTAGATCTCAAAGAGTAAAAGGAATCTCGATGTAAAATCTTGAAAAAATTTTTTGGGAACGCACTATTGACCCAGTGAAACTTTGTGAAATTTCTGTTTACAATATTTTGAACACAGGTATTATGAGAGTTTCTAACGTGTAAAATATATAAATGCAAATTAAATTACAGACATGGTATTAATTAATTTTTGTGAGGTACCACCCACGCCCAATGTCAAATAATCTGCAAAATAAAAATTTAAAAAACTCTTCAAAAATTTAAAAAACTCTTAAAAAACTCTTCAACGTTTCCAAAATGCCCATAAAAACAAGTTTTTTACCAATATCAAAATGAATACCTAACAGCAAAAACACATGCAATATTTTATTGTCGCAAATGCATGCATACATTAACATAAAATCAAGGTACACACGTATTTATACCCTTTTAATGAAAAATGGCGTTGTTTTATGAAATATGGCGGTATTTTGAAGATATTCAAAATTTGTCCCATCGATATCCTTATCTGTGTTCCGATTATTGAAAAAAATTGATGTTTTAATACGAAATGTATTCAAAGGAAGTTATCGGAATTTTTAATACCATATAATAAATATGCTGCTGTTTCCAGTGAATCAGAAAAGATTTTATAGATAGCCTCGACAGATTCATACTGACGGCATTGATCGTATCTGCTGCGCTATCCTCATGAATGGAATCGACTGTTTAAGCATAGTACACTACAATTTGCGCCCTCGTATTAATGCTGCTTGGTTTTGAATTATGTGACTGCCAATTGTTGTCCAGCAAGAACAACGTTTAACGAATAAAAATTCTACAGAAGAGCAGTAGTCGAAAAAGCGAGGCAGAACTTACGATCCCATAAAATTCAATAGCCATCTAGCCAATATTCAGGGGGAATCTCGGCGAGAGAACCACAAATTAATAAAAGTCTCAAAACTATCATTGTTTTGAGCGGAACTTGTCCAATAAACTTAAACCGACAGCAAATCTATGGCCCTCGAGCGACATCAGCATAAACGTTTTCGTCTCCGGTGTGGTCGTCGTCGCCCGAATCGCCTATCCAATGGATCTGGGTATCCGAAAGGCAGGCGAACGTGCCATTCGTAACAAGCCGGGGAAATTTGCAATTCTCGTAAGGGGATTACTCGCCGTCTACATTGTTATTGCCGCTCCACTATAAACATTGCCAGTGTCAGTCTAGGCCGCATTCTGCTTCTTTTTGTCGTCTAGAAATGTACAATATTTTCACCCTTATTGTTCGGCCCCGTTCACACGTTTCCCGGGGGTGTGTGCGTGCGCCCCGGATCCCGCCAAATGAGCCCTCTGCAGTGGCTGGCGTCCCATTACATACACCAAAAGGGACACTCTAGACTCGGCCGCAGATGTCCCGCAAAAAGAAGCTCAGGAAACAACATTTGAAATTAGACGGCGCAGAAGGAGCTGTGACCACGGTCTCAGGCGCTGCCCGAGCGTTAATAATGTTTTGACTACCGGGAGCGCAGGTCCCGCGTGTTAGGCGAAAAATCACGCCCTCGCACTAAAGTGACACTCGGTCGGGCACATAATTATAATTACGAGGCGATAAATTCTGTTTACATGACATAAAATTAAGTGATTTATTGCAATCAGAAAAGTCGAGCAAGTCCGACACTGCCCCTGGTCAGCGTATCTATGACCACTCGCCATGGCCGGTGTGAGAGCCCGATTCGGCCAGCTGGAGTGGCTCTCTTCAGGCGACGGAGGGACGCGCGGGAGCGCGAAGGCGATTAACCGGGCAATCGTAAAACGGCCGTAAAAGACCACTTTATGGCTGCCGTTAAATTTTGTAATGCTCTTTAACAGTTTTATGAAGTCCCGATACTTCGCCTTTTTGCTCCGGTTTCGTCAACCAGCGCAGCGCTCCGCTCCGCGGATCGATTAACTGTGCATGCGAAATGAAGCGGACCAGCGCGCTGATATCCAATTACTGCAACCGCTGAAGAAATTTCCGCGTTAACGTTATTAGTGCTGTTAAATCTGCGAAAATATGGCATTTGGTTTGCGACGCGGCCGAACCGCGAAGGGCGCAGGGCGGCCGCGTCAACAAGCGCGAATGCGCCGAAAACAATACCAGCTGCTTGTCGACAACGTGTCCGGGCGCGTTTACTGGCCAAAAGTCAGCCCATTCGAGATAACGAAACTATCAACAAATGCTCCGTTAAGCTGCCAAGCGTCCACTCGGCACGCTACAAAGTCGCCCGAGCTGGTCTCCGGCACCGAGTGCTCCAAAGAAGCCATAGTCGCCTTCTGAAAGACCGGGTCACTCCACTCACGAGTAATTAACTCCAATTCACAGAGTTTCTCCCAATTAACCGCACACCAATTCCCGCGAATTGGCGACAATTGATTTACGCACCACGGTGCAGTGGGTACGTCGATCGCGTCGCGCTCTCAAGTGAGTCCTCGCCGCTGCGTGCGCGCGTCGCGCCCGCATGAACCTGGATGTAGAACATCGCGCATAAGTGTGCAATAAATTCATTTTAATTGGTTATGAATAAAGGCCTCACGGAAGGTGAGCCAGTGGCTTATCTCCGGCTAGTGTCGTTAACTCAGATGACTTTTACCTCGTGGAACAGCTGAGCTCTCGGTCAGGGGGGCTCAGTGTCACTCGGCGGGGCTTAACTGAAATCTTCAGGTGATTTAGAAGAATGTCAACCGTTTTTGCACGAATCTGGTAATTCCAATGCAAATGAAGTAGCCAGGCGGGTTGGGCGCGAAGGTCTTCGGTTCAGGTAGCTGTTGAAGCTCTAAAAAGGGACAAAGTACAATTTCGCCTTTGTCTTCCACTGACTTACCAGACTTTTAAAGAGGCCTTTCAGCTCACGGAAAGTTGCTTAGTATTTGTATTCCCGCACTTTCCAAAGTATCACAGATTCCTTTACGAGGGTTGACAGAAGGTGATGAGAATTTTACTCGCCAAATTGTAAAATCATCTTAAGGGTTTGTTTATTAAGCAAAAGAAATAATGGAAACCAAATTTAAAAATTGACTGGTGTATAACTTATTTAATATGTTCAATACTTTGATTGAATTATTTCTATTTTTAGTTTCTGCAGATCCTGAAAGTAGTAGAAAGGAAACCCTGTGGACTTCAGATGTATGTAGTAGCATATGAACTATATTTTCTCTTAAGTTCTTATTAAAGGTTATAAAAAATAAATTGGTTACCAGTTTTGCCTTGGATAAAGTAAACTTTATTTAATTTGGTGTTTCCATTTGCTGAAATCCTCTTTTATGCTTGTTTTGGACTTTCTGAATTATTAGAGCCCCATTTACTAGTGAGAAAGAGTTGCATATCCTATAAATTGCAATCGTTAAAACATGACGACGTAACACCACATGCAGATGTCCCTTCATTTTTTAAATTCTAAAGGGAAATTTCTCACGAAAACTGCTTTAATTATTTCATTTAGCATGGATAACTCTTAGTTAAGATCGAACTAACGAACACGTTTTTCACGTCATAGCAGAAAAATGTTGTTCAGGTACTAAGAAAAACTTACGAGAAGTGTTGTGTAGACTAATCCAGGTCAGATCTTCATAATAGATTGTACTTTACTTTGCATTTGCAATTCTTACCTACCTTTAAAACCCGCCAGGTACACGAGCTCATTTGCAGACTGCAATCGCCGTGCTGAATAAATAAGGGGAGTTCAAACGATTGCAGCTATTTAATTTAATCAGGCACTGTACATGCTCGACAGCTCCTTTAAATTTAAGTGTAGCGGAACAAACGAACTCGTAGCAAAAAAGTCCTCCATAACCGTCGGACCAAATCCCCCGCAAAGGACATCTAGATCTCACATGTGCGCTCCTGCACGTCGATACCGTGTACGACCCGTGACCGGAGTGGCGACAAAAGTGTTCCAGCTCTATCAGATTTACATTACATTTTATTGGTATCAAAAATGGACGACGCCACTCTAACACCTTCGCACAATGAGCTCGTTCGTGCCAACTGTATTATGCAGCTATAAATATAAATTGTATATTTAGTGAAAACCTCCTGCGGGATGTTTTCTGCAAATGGCCAACGATCCGTGGTATGGTACAAAAATTTCCTTTATACCATTATGTAAGAAAAAAACTGCCCCCGCGAGATTTAGGCTTAGGTCCTGGAATCCGGGGTGGGCAGGACGCCAGAGAAGCAAGGCAAAAAGTAAGGAGCCATGAACTGCCATAAAGGTGAATAGATACGGCAGGAAGAGCCCATACGGCCATATTACTAACACAAAACAAAATCTAAACGACATTTCGGGAAGGGAAAGTTTCCGAGGGTGAAAGTCTGTGATTAGCATTTTGTCTGCAGTTGATGGCCAATTTTGTTTCTTCACTTCTGTCTCCCACTTGAAGTAAGAGCTTCAGCCCTTCCGTACGGCGGAGGCACGGCGCAAGACAACATCGGCGTCGGACGGGACGCTTGACAAGCAGGGGATGTCAGATGAATGCTGTTAGAGGCTGATTAAATTTAAATAAATTTAATATACATAAATTTCAGTGCCCCAGCCCTTGTCCTGCGAAGGAGGTCCCCTCCGAAAGCACGAGCCCTGCGCACCGCGTCCTCGAAGGCAGACCGACTGGGCTCGGCTAATATCGAAATGTGTTTCATTTGTAATCCGGAGATTAGTTCGATTTTCGCGCCCCCGAACAATAAATTCCCTGTCGGTGGAATTACAGCAGTGCGATTAGAACACAGCCCCCATTACGGACTTCTATCCGGGATCACCCCTTGTTTCCCGGCCGAAAATTTACTGCTGCACTTGCCACACCCATGTACCTCTTCTGGACTCGGACCTCCGCCGTTGCTGCACTGAAATTTATTTGTTTTGGCTTGCGCGGGACTGGGCATTAGTGTCGTTTATAACACAAACAAATTTGAATAATCTGATTATAATTTATTTTTGTAAAAAAGGAGATTGGGTGGGTTGCCTTTTGTAAATGATTCAGTACTCCGCCCAAGTGGGACATATTGAACAAAGTTCTATTTTATAGGATACCCAAACAATAAATTTAAAGAAGGTCGTGTATTTTGAATCCATAATGGAGATAGTCTATTTTAACGTAATACATTCGTACATGTACAGATTCAGTAAAATACTGGCAAACAGTTCTTTTTGTTTTAGAACTTTTTCTTCTTCCAAACCCTGTTAAAGTAACATCGACATTGCTTCCAGAACAGATCCTGATATTTTTATTTGAAGTAAGGCTCCCTAAGTTGAAATTTTGAAATCTGTACAAAAAATAAAAGTGGAAGAAGAAAACAAGGATCTAAACTGTTCTCGATAAATCGGTCGAAAAACACAACTAAAACGAAAGCAAGAAAATTGTCTTGACTCTTATGCTGGGTCATTTTGTTGTATGTGCGGAATTCCTACTATTTATTCCCATTTATCGATCCCATCTTGTTATAGTTATAAATTCTCCTTGTGAAAAACATGTCAAACAGTGCTGTCTCAGAAGGAATAAAATTGGGATAAGACACTTTCTATTAATTATTTCACCCAGGCAAGTAGGAAAAGAGGCGGCCATTCCGGCGCTGCGAGCAAATCAATTAAGCGTCCCGGAAAATGATAAATAATCTTCTTGCCCAGTCTAGAATGCATGCGGCACAGCAGTGCCTTCTGTAGATGGAACTAATTATATAGAAGGAAGCCAAAGGCGATAACTGCCAATTGTCGGCAAAATACAGTCCCAGCGTTATTAATGTTTTACTTTCTTCTGTAATTGAGCGGCAGGCCAGGGCCAGGCTGGCGGAGGAACAATAGAGCAACAAAGGCTGCCATCCATCGGGCCCTGTAGACGCACCTTTAGGGGTGTTTTTATTAATAACTCTGGCGCAATTCAACCTCCACCTTCAATTTGTTCTAATGTAACAAGCTGCTATTTATATTCGGGAAACGGCGGTGGCAACGGACATCCTCGACCGACTCCTTCCACTGTAATAGCTGCTGGAACAGCGGGGGCGTCTTAATAATTGTATTTATGTTGTTGTTGTAGCTGTGTAACGTCCCGGCCGTACAGACGAATTGTCTGAGGAGGAATTTATGTACAGTGTATAGAAGCTCGTTCAGGTCTACAAGCTCTGTGGCCTGTGGGGCTACGCACAGCGGCAGTGCTGCTGATTCAACTGTTTCAAGACGAAAAACGGAGGATTTGGAGCGATATTTATCTGGGAGCTACTTCCAGCATGGATAGTAATTGGGAAATTACACGGATATTTTCTGTAAATTTTGCAATCCAAGCATTCTTATTCGATCTTAAGTGCCCTGGGGATTTGCTGTAATGAATGCTTCCCGACTACCTGGGGAGCTCTTATCCATTCGAGTAGTAAAGAGGAAATTTTATGGAAATGGTTCAGTTTTTGAAAGTGTTTTCCGTGGGCTAATTACTTCAACTATTGCGCCTGTCCAAATGGCCGTGACTGCTGCTCACCGCACCTACGATAATATAATAACATAATATCCCGCACGTATAGCGTTTAACTTACTGCGAGGGGCTTAACGTTTTTGAATAACTAGTATTAACTGCAGGTCACCGCGTAATTCAAAGTATGGAAACGAATTACACGGAAGAGAAATTATCCACACAATGCTTATTTGTACCTCTCAGAAAAGTAATCGTATTAAAATGCAACAGAAAGTGGCTGTAACTAATTTTTTGGGTTTTACGGCCTTAGCTTGAGTGGCCATTCCGTTTTCCATTCTTAGTACACGAAATCTGCTTCTTTTGTATTCCAAGAAATAATTTGTTCTACCTGGAAACCTCCACTCTTATTAAGACACTTGGTAGTCTCATGATCTCGTATAGTATGTACATACGTATATAGTACACGGTAAACTAGCGAATTTGCCCCATTAGTTTAGATACACCTTGTATAAAAATCAAAGGATATTTTTCTAATAGTAGGAAGTTGTCGAAGGTGTTATTGAACTTGCGCGGACATTTAACTCTGACCCGGAGGCTCCTTTGAGTCGCTCCTTGTAGATTAAAAAACAAAGTTGTGTATTGTGTGGTTTTTTCACGTTCCCTGTGGCTACACCAAGCTTTTGACCCGTTTAATTCGCAATTAGTTACCGCAATTCAGTACTCTCCTTTTCTAGTAGCTCTTCATCACCTCAATGTAAAAGTAGGCCGACGGCGCCTTCATAGCCATGCAAATAATTACGCGAAGCTCCTAAAAATTTACATAATTGCGTGGGACGCTGTAATGTCTTATAAATAGTCTTCAACAAGCAATTCTGGACACTGTTGAACGATCGCCCATAGCCCTTCTTCCCAGCCCTGGAATGCTAATGATCGTTCAATTGCACTGGAACAAGGCAAATGGAAATTGCAAGAGGCCATTTGCCCGAAAATACCTCGAGCAGCAATAAAAGGACGGAAATTTGCTATTATTTTCATTTCGGGTTAAGGCGTCGTTAGCAAGGCAGGAATCAGCCGGCCGGCAGCGCGAGTTGTGTTGCGCAGACAAATTTATTACTTTTAATAATAAGGTATTCCAGGCAGATATTAAAGCGTGAACCCGTCGCGGGGAGCAGGGAAGCTCTATTGACGCTGCTAATTCCCTCAGAGCCCAGTGTGCCCCGCCAGGCCCGGGTTCACGTTTTTAATCGACCTTTATAAATTCAGTCGACGTTTGCCAAATCGACGTACCCCTTCGGAATATGTAATTGCCGAACGAGGGTTGTCATCCCGACGCAGCACTCGCCACATTCCATGGTCGTGTTTATTATCAGCTCCGGCATAAATATTCCCTTCACATGTTCGAGACTGAGGCTCGCTTTATTCAATCACTCGATGGCTGGCGTTACTGCTCCCGGTTGCGCACGCAGGCTCCATACGATTTTGGGGATTCGCACCAATTCGCGCGTTCCATCTGGCGAGGGCCGTAAATGGGACGCGCGGTCCCAGGAAAAACTGCCACCGGTGGTGAATTTATTAAGTTTGCATAGATTATATCAAGAGGGATGCCAGCCACACACGCCCTGCGCGTCCGGAGAGGTATGGCTCTGTTCGATTTTTCATGCCAGATAAAGTATGGAGCAGGGAACAGCGGCCCCAGCAAGGTCGCCATCCACCCGGAGGATTCATGCTGGGTGGTCCCCGATAGCGCGCATAGCGAGCACGCTGAACCGACAGCCGAGTGTATTTTATGGCTTCAATTTTCTATGCAAATTGACACCGTCACCACTGCGCCAGCAACTTTTACTTGTCGTTTTCATAATTTTAAATTAATTTCAGACACACCATTTTTCCGCTTATAACGCAACATTTTGGGAGCATGTAAATCCCGAGCTCCGCTTGGCATAATTATTCCGAAAAAGGTGACGGCGCTGCATTCCTACATAATGCTGGGAGGGACGAATTTTCTTGACTTGAACGGTTTTTCGCATACATAAAATCAAAAAGTTTGTCAAAGTTTCTTTTACCAGTTTCCGAAACAAATGATCACAAAGATAAGAAATAAAGTAACGAATGAGTTTCTTGTATTATTGAAGAAAAAATACCCCTCCTTTTTACTGTGTATGTTTGATTTACTTTACGTAACAAGAGAACATTAAATTTGAAAAAATTTTAATACGAAAGAGCATTCGTGAAATCTGAGGTAGTGCAACGGTATACGTTTCCCAGGTTCACAGTTTTTTAAGTTGCATACAATTTGTCCGGAGCCAAAAATCAAAATTTATAAGACGCGTAAGCAGAGCAGACAAACAAAACTCTTGACTATTCACTTCGAAATCCATACAACCTGTATTTAGGCTACTTAAGAAATCTTCCATTAAGAGATTTGAAGAGCCAGGGAAAGACGGAGGAAGAGGGATGGGGTCAGATAAGATAAAAGCAAGTAAAAAATATGTCGTGCCTCCTTCTGGTATGTGTGTTACTGATTTTCGATGAAAGTAAGCATTTCTTTCTGGAACTGCCCGTCCTGCTATTTCCACAGTCTTATTTGTGGAGTCCGTTCGGGTCCCAATTGCTCAAGGTGCTATTTGGGTGCGGAAGAATCAGATCGCGTTCACCTCTTGATTGTGTTTTGGTCTTGGAGTCAAATTCTTGACCTTTCCCCCGGCCCCGCGCCGAAGAATTTTTGGTGCTACTCCACTTTCGGTCGACGTACAACGTCGTTCTCCTGCCGTCGCCCGCCCCGTCTTTTAACAAGACACTGTCAACTGCAATAACTTTAATGCGCTCCTCAAAGCGGCTCGCCGCGATTGATGGTAAACATGTGTTCGCGCGACCAGCACCTAGGCGACGCGGCGCTCGTCGCTTCGTAAATATCTCAGCGGACGCGTAGCACGTCGCGTCGACGAGCGCTCATCGCTCTGTGCGTTATCAAAATTCGTTGTTAAATGGACTTTTCCCACGCCGCTACCGCCGTGAGATCTCCGGGCTCAGACTGGCACAGCGCTGTGACGGTGTCTCGTCTGCGAAGACACAGCTACAAGTGCTTGAGACTTTGCCGAGACAATAAATCCCCTCTAAGTACTGCGGCAGCGCTCGCTGCTTCCAGACGTTTTGAATAAATCTCTCAACTAGCCGTTGTCGAAGAAGCGCCGAATTCGTCCTCGGACATGGCTGGAAATTAAAAATTCGCTGTCTTTTGTGATAGGTCGCGCGGGAGGCGTGATGGAGACAAAGGCCGTCCTCAACTTGTCGCCGTCTAATTTTAGATGTTGATCCATTACCCACATGTCCCCACGTTGCTGCGACCACCCTCCGCACTAGCAGCTGGACATGCACGCAACTGCCGTCAGGGGAGCGGCGTGCTGAATGTCAAAGGCTCGCGGAATTAAAAAAAAATTTTTTTTGCGCCTCGCACTGCTTAGAACGGCGGCGATAGCAAAAAGCGTGCTGATAACGCCCGTCTCCGTTCTACACGCGTTATTTAAATTTAGAATTGTTTTTATGGGTTTTATTGCACCATCACCGTGATTTTTATTGCACATTAAGTTACATTAACTTTATTATTATGGCGGTTTGTTATGCTGTGTGCGAGTGCGAGTTGCGCGGCCGCGGGCGGACAGGCGGGTGACCAGCTAGGGCCTCACGCGAACTTCGCTCGCTAGAAGCGGCTGAGATCGGACAGGCGGTTTTAATTGCAAAGTGCATATAAGGCGCTCGCAGGTGGTGTCGTGACCGCCCGCACCTGCTGCACGTTTGCCGCAGAGGAGGAGCCTGCCGCAGAGTATCGACGCTGCTGCCCTCTCCCTGCATGGGCTGGTGCATTTGATTCATGCCGTTGGCCGACGACAGGCCGACGACAGGCCGACGACAGGCCGACGACAGGCCGACTCCGGATTCCATGGAGGAGGAAACTGGTTGCTAGGCAACGCGCCGAGAAGCCATATTGATTCCGCCGTCTTCGAAGGCCGGGCGTGTGTGCGTGCGTTGAGCCGTGCGAATAAACAGTCACACGTTGATTATTCCCATTGTGTGGTTGTTGTACCGGCTGCGGGCCAGCAGCCGCGTCTCGGCTGCGTCAAATGTAAATTCTATGTTCTTCCTGGGTGGGGAAAAATATGACACCTATGTAGGGGAAACATCGCAGCAATCGGTAATTCCGGGCTGGGCGCACTTCACGCTGCCGTAACGGCTCCCACAGCCTGTTTGTTTTCGTAATTCGCCCCCGCGCGACCAGACCGACGCCCATATATCACGGAGCGGGGAGCACTGGAATTCCACTTCCACCGCGCTCCGGAGTTTCAATTAAATATTTAAATTAAATAGCGAATAGCCGCAACGCGCTGTTGCCCTTCGGCGGACTCCGCACTCCGGCTGTGTTCTAATTTGTTTGCAAATTGCTCTGCCCGATTATTTATTGCCGTGCGAATGTAAATGAAGTGGAATGTCCGCGCGGGACGTCGGCCTCTACGCGCGTTACTCCGAATTTATTGGGTAAGTCGATTGCACCTTGAGCTTACAAGCAATTAAACTAGTTCTCCGAGGTTTATGGCACTTCTTTGCAGAAGCAATTTAATCTGATCTCTCTTGTCTTCTGTGCTCATATACCACTAGAAAATTATACATGAAGGGTTTTCAAAATGCAAAATGTGCAAAAGGCACAGAACTATAATTTGTTAATAAGCATACTGTTAACAAACTTTGAACTTTGTCTTTTAGATATAAAGAATGTATACAAAAACTGTTAACAAACAAATATACAGATTCACGAGCACAATAAAAGTACCAACTCTGTTCATTATTATCCAGGACCAGATTTGTAAGACTTTTTGGTGGGTATTTTCATTAATTTTCAGTTTGTAGCAAACAAACAGTTTTGGAATAAACGAACCTAATTTTTGGGGTTAATTATTTTCAATTCCAATTTTGGCACTATAACCACATTTCTGGACTCTCCCACCTCTTGTCCTTCTTAAGGCAGTCATTATACGTTTTTCAAAAACTCCTAGTAATCTGTTAAATAAAAGTTACTTAATTAAATTAAATATAATATGAACATTGTGTCTTATTAAAGAGATGCAAAATGCACAGGGAGTGCAAATTAAGCGTATTATGAAAAGAGGTCATAACCGCGCTCAGAAAATCGCCGATATCTAAAATTGAATTATTCCTAAAAATGCGGTGTTAAGCAAAAATTTCTTCATTTGAAAAAATTACCTGCCTGTCATAAATTCAGTCGTAAAAAGCAGTTTTTCAGCATCGGCGAGGAGAAAGTTACCGGCGATTCTTCTGGAACTACCCTTTTCCGATAAAAGGAAGAGACCCGTCGTAAAAAACGTAATCTGAGTATGCCTCAGGCGGTCGGGAGCGGTCAATGTCACCCCTTCACGTCGCTGCTTTCCCAAAAATGCATTTTCCGAAATCCAAAAGTCAAGCGAGTCCTTAGGCAATATTATTCCCCTCATAAATCAGCAGTTCAACGCCCGCTGCGAATCCTTTAGGCAATTGTTGTGACATCCTTCTTAAAAACGTATTCAGTCTCATAGCGCGGTGATGTAAGACTAGGTGGAAGATTTCACGGTGAAAGTAGAAAGTTATGTAACCCTTCTCCCGAGAGTTTTCCCGTCATTTTTTTTTTTCATCGTTGAACGATCTTAAGATCTATTTTTTGCTGAAAGGTATGTTTCCTTACA
Source organism: Proctacanthus coquilletti (assembly GCA_001932985.1). NCBI lineage: Eukaryota > Metazoa > Arthropoda > Insecta > Diptera > Asilidae > Proctacanthus > Proctacanthus coquilletti. The sequence goes on from MNCL01000012.1 coordinate 562,889, forward strand.
TTGCAGGTCCCAATGGCTGTCCCAGACGACGCGGAAGGCAGACGTACACACGATTTCAAACACTCGAGCTCGAAAAGGAATTCCATTTTAATCACTACTTAACGCGAAGACGAAGAATTGAAATTGCCCACGCTTTGTGCTTGACAGAGCGGCAGATAAAGATCTGGTTCCAGAACAGGAGGATGAAGCTGAAGAAGGAATTGCGAGCCGTCAAGGAAATAAATGAACAGGTAAATATGTTCTCACGTTAGACGTTCTTAAGTCACAGGACAAGACAGCGATAAATGTTATCAGAAAACTTTTAATTGTTCTGTAATGCTTTTCGGTTTTCCTGAATTAAAAATACTAATTTATTTATTTATTAATATTAATAATGCAATCTTTCCTGCCTTGACAAATTCACTTCTCTCATTTTCAGCCGTATTAAATATAACACTAATATAATTGCAATAATTCGTCACAACTAAAATTTTTAATGTACTACAAATTTAAAAATAATTGAAAAGCCCAGATTTTACTATAAAAATAATAATTTTTAATCACAAAGGACAGCCGATAATGATTCTAAGTCAATTTTTCAGCTTTGATTTCCACGATTTTATTTCACACAGAGAAATCTAAATCCAGTATTATTAAACATTTTCAAACATGCAAGTTTTTTTGTAGTTCTCTTGCGGAAAACTAAATTTATCAGGGTTATGCACAGTTGTTGATTATAAACGTGAATGCAATAAAAAACTGAATACTTTCTTTTGTGCTCTAAAAGATAAATGATATTCCATGCGACGGTGGCATCGACTTGAATTTATTTGCAATGCGAAGCTTAAAACAAACAAAAGAGATAAACATTTACGCGTTTCAAATCGTCGCTGCTTAATTAATTTAAAACAACTTTCGAGTTTTTATATTGTGCAACATAAATGCGGAAAGAACGAAGAAGTCGTCGCTGAATCGGGATGTAACAAGTTGCTGATTCTAAATATAATTGAACTCGCGTCTACGAGATCTCTGATTGTTCGTGCCGTCGCTGCAAATGGGTGATGCGACTGCAGGAGATAAATCCATCGCGTTCAGTTTCTTTCGTCATTACCTTTTATTATTTAGTTTGCATTTTTGCTGTTCCATCGGTAACTGTTTCAACAACCCCATTACTTACTACTATTAATAATACTACTACTATAGTTGTCCGCGCCGATGCCAGGAAGCGATCGTGGCGCGTCTTCACCGCGTAATCTTGTAATGCGATTATAAATAAATGAAGGAAATCTTAGCGTTGTTCGTTAAAATTTATTGAACTGCATTCGGTCCGCTAGAAGTAGCGCTCGTCTGCCGAAGCCGTTAAATAAATTTCGCCGAGGTGCAGGCGATCTCCACCCACCCCGCGAAGGTGATACCGCCAAAAGCAAGCGATAAGTTCAATTACTCAGCCACGACTGCGAATTAACATTCGCAAATTGCAAAATAAGAAGTTTTCTTTGACAATGAGCAAGTCGTCTTCAAATTTACGCCGATTGCCTTGCGATCACCGCAGCGGTGACGGCGGCGGCGATCGTAAATAATAATTCCTATGGCGGGCGGCATCTTCGATGATAATGACAATAATTGAAGAGAAGTCATTCTAAAGTTGGGTCTCTCGATCGTTGCAGGCGCGCCGTGACCGCGAGGAGCAGGAGAAGATGAAGGCCCAGGAGTCAATGAAGTCCGCCCAGCAGCAGCAGCACTCGAACAACAAGCCCCAAGAGCACTCGATCGTCTCGTCGCAGAACACGGCCGCGACGGGCCATTTGCACCACTCGGTCGTGCAGAATGACCTGAAGCTGGGTCTGGGCATGGGCGTGGGCGTCGGTAGCAACCTGGGCATGATGGGCTCCTTGGACAAGAGCAACCACGACATACTGAAGGCGGTCAGTAAAGTGAACACATAAATTGGACTTCCGTTTGTTAAGTTTACCGATCCTTGTACTTTTTACTTTTAACTCTTACGTTTGACTTTGTATTATTATTATTATTATTTTGTTCCCAGTCACGACCCAGTGTCAGGCAACTATAAGTTAACAGTAGGCAGGCCGCCAGTGGCGTCCTTGTATTTAGTTTCTTCCGTAGATTGTTACGTTACGTTACGTTACGTTTTGTGTTAGTTTTTCTGTAAATATGATTGCCATACGTTTATTTCGCCCAAGTTTGCTTTTTGACCAAGTCAGTTGTAAAATAGCAGCGGATGGATTTTATTGAACTGATTTCCTTAGATTTCGTAGGACGTAGACACACGCGACGTCGGCCGCAAGGGGTCTCGTTGCGCACTACTTGCTATTTTTATAAATTACTGTATAATGCGTAGAGCGATTAAAGTGACTAGAGCATAGCCGTGCAAGGAATATTCTTTGGAAAAAACACAAAAAAAATATTCTTAATATACATATAGATGTAAATCACACTCGAAAAGGCGTAATCCACCAAAACGAATGTTAGGAGCATCAGTTAAACTAAGAGAAAAGGAAATAATCTTCAGCTATTCAGCTATACTCATATACGTACTAGTTTTAAGGCCTACATTTTACGATATATTTGAAGTTGTGAACAAACGAGGATAAGATACATACATAACGCAATTCAGCAAGTGCTAATCTGCCTGTCGTCATCAGCACGAGAACCAGAGTCTTCTGCAAGAGCTGTTTTCGGCGATCTTTAGTTTTTCCTTTAAAACGCAAACGAATGTTTCAGTTGTTGTCTAGTTTTGTTATTATTTCAATCTTATGTTAACTTCAAGTTGTTCCAGTCGCGCGACGTTGTCGGCGCTTGCTGTTTTCTCAAAAACAGACAAGATAAGCAGACAAAAGTCCACGTAGCAAACTAGCAAGAGACTTAATTTTCTTCTTAAAGAAAGATTCAAAATCAATTTATTTATGTTTACAATTAAAATTCAACTTAAAATTTAGTTTTTTTTTATATATATTTACGACTTTTGTTAATGTTTAAATTCGTATTATCGCCTAAGTTCATGTGATGTGTTACTACAATACGTATCGAAAAACAAATTTATATTAAATTACAATGAATAATAAAATTCTAAACTAAGCCAGATATTGAGTTAATGTTTTCTGTAATTATTGCTATTATTTCGAGACTTTATTTAATTCTGCCAGTAATTCTAGTTTTTACAATTAGTTCAGTTACAGCTTATATTTGCCTCTTTTGTTTGTTATATAAAACTCCTTTTAATTTTAATTTTTAAGCGAGGACACCTCGCCAATTTAAGTAGGAAAACTTACAGTGTTTAGGTAAATTTCATGACTTTTTTAATGTAAAAGTTTCAAGAATTTTATTAAAAAATACAATAACACTTTCATTCTTTTTCTTTTTCGTCTACATTTTGTTTTGTGGGATTTTGGTGATAAGTATGGCATTTAATTATTTAACAGATCCCTTGTCTAAAGGGAAACTAAAAGGTAAAACTACGTATTCTGAATTTAAGCCTTTGTAATTTTATAATTATAATCAATTATAAAACAAGTATTCAAAAGCGTGTAAATATTTATAGTCAAGCAAATAAGTTCGATTGATTCAGGAAAGTTTAATCATTGGTAAATTAGGCTCCAGTCAAGTCACCTGCAACTATGTCCACACTTTGAATTGAAATAAATTTAAGCTCAGTGAATTGGATAATTGAGACATAATACTTTATACATGCGTTAGGGTAAGAGAATTGTAATGGTGGAAATGGCAGCAATGGCAAAAAAACTCAAAACATTTTGGATCTGCAATTTATCCAAAACTTTTTCGGCCACCTTATTGATACAACAATGCAATGTTCTTATATTGAGGATGCAGTACCTTCAGTTGTCCCGGAAAATTAAAATCTTTTCCTTTAAACTACGCGAGTCCTCTAAGAAAAATTGTAAAAAGTTAAGAATTTTGCTGCCATGTGAATTTATAGTCGGAACTTTAGGCACATTTTTTAGATTGACCAATTCCGGATTTATCGTTCCTGCAAGATTTTAATTCAGACTACAGACAGACGTCATTACTAGTCTTAAACAATATTATACGTTTTGGATTTTGTAATTTTTCGTAAGCTGGGGACAATGAAAAATAAAATAGAATGTACATATATGATTTTAATTCTTCTTTTATTCGTTACATCGAGGAAGTTTTGAAAGCTTTGAATACCCCCTTAGTCGAATTGGCCATAAGAACAAAATGAGGTGCAAAGTTGCACTTTGGGTCTTATATCAGCAAAAAATCATCATGAAATAAACATTGGTGTGCGAGTTCAGAATATTCAGACAAGTGCGCAAAATTTAGACATGTGCGTTATATTTTCATAAAAAAAATTATCTAGTTTCCTTTTGAAAGGTTATCCTAAAAATATCTTGCTTTGAATATATAGGTTTATATATACAGGTATAGAAATAAATAATTTCGTTGTCATAAGCACTGCCAGGTGTAGTTATTCCCGTCATGAAGGTTTTTATTTTCTTTATAATAAGTAGATGTTGTCCGTCCTTTCTACTAAATCTCGAACTCTGAACTTTTAATGGAAATACTGAAAACACAAAGATGATATAAGCCACAATAATGTAATTATTAAAAATTAAATTTACCAACTTAAAAAACTACCGTCAATCAGTTAAGTTAAGTCAAGAAGGATCTCATAGTGCAGAAAGTACTTAAACACTGTAAGGAGAACAGGAATTATTATAAAATTTTTAACTTTGTCGGCATTTTGTTATCGAGATTGCTTCGTTTCAGCAAGCCAAAGTTGCTGTAGAGCAATATCAAAATTTCTGTTATATACGCGAAAAATTACTCGGGAAAATTTATTTATTATCGATTCTCATATTCTCATGTTGTTTTTATTCTCATCTTATTACTTCTGTCGTTTTTTTTTCATTTGTATTAATTTTCGAAAAATTTAATTAAAAACTTTAGCATAAATTGAGAAAAAAACAAAAGATGATTGCCTGGTTGATGTGTTTAGAGAAGTGCCAAGATGTGATTGTGTGTAATATAAAATAAATTAGAATTATGTATGTGTGACTGTATATGTGAGTTGAGTTTTTTAATAAGCTGCTGATAGTTTAAACAGACTTTTACTCCTTTAGAGACTAAATCTTGAATACAGAAATAGGTGAAGGAAGTAAAGCAGACATGGTAAAACTAAAGCAGTTGTAAGCATGTTTAACCAGCACAAATAATGGAAAGAAGCTCTTCTATTTCTCAATAAGGCAAAAGCAATATTTAACAAAATGCAAGAGAGGGGTTTTTGAAGAACTAATGAGTTTATGAAAAATTTGTTAAAACAAGAAAAGCAGAACATTGAAAATCGTAGTGATTAAAATTATATATACGTAAATTTGGTCAGGGTAGATTATATACACATATATAGAAATAGCACTCAAACAAGGATAATATTTAACAAAGGAAATAGAGATTTAATAAGAATTATAAATTTACATCAAAAGTTTTATGTAAAAATCCAAAATTGACAGAAATGTATGGTAAAGTTGTACAAAAGCATAACGTTAATGTTAGAATTAAGTTAAGGAAAATAACGCTTCAAACACAACGGCTTACACTGTCTTCGATGGTTACTCAAATATTCTTTCCTATTTGTGAATGTAACACTCTCGTTTGCTCTTGTCCCCTACCCAGATTCCTGGACATATGGGTTTCCCACACTAAAACTCCCATATAAGACGGCCACTCCAGAAAAGATAGCTGAGAATCTGCTTTGTATGTGCGTACAAACAAAAACGACTGTTTCTTGCCACAAAAGTCACATAAAGGTAATGATTAATTTACTTTATAGACGATTGAACGTAATCACAATAATTTCAGTGACGTAATGTTAGACGATACATACCTAATAATCAAATGAAATTGATTCACACGAATATACGTAACAAACACTAATAATCAATCTAATAATAAGAAATTAAGGAACTACTTAACATAAAGTGAACAAAGTAACAAATATATTTTTTATTTTAAAATCTGTGATAAGATTTTGGCGTTCTGGAATCATATGTTTTGATTTTTGAAATATTCAATGGTGTTTCACTGTTTTTCTGTTTTGCGAAAAGAGATGAAAAGAGGATGAAAAGAACGGAAACCCTCCATTTTTCGATAATTTTGTAGAAAAGAATTTATAAATATACACAATGACTGTAGAGAGTAAAGAAAAAATTCCAGTGAAGTTTAAAACTACTTAATATTGATGTATCTAAAACAAAGCAAGTTGACAAGTTCCCCTATCCTAGTCCTACGTAACTCCTCCTAACTACTTAATGATCGTTGCTTGGAAAACCTTCTTGACAAATCGTTTCAGTTTGACTTCTTGGACCTTCAGTTCGACACTATCACATTTTTAATCGTAAACTTTTAGAAGTAAAAACGTAAAAGTGAGATAAAGTGAGGAGATGAATTAAACGTAAATTATTCTTATATAATCATGGTAAATAAATATAACAACAATTAAGGCTTATTCTTAATAGTACTGTAATTTTCTCCTGTATAAATATATACAGAGTAAAGATACAAATAAAAGATTAAAACTACTTGGAGTTTTCCTTTCTTTTTTGAAATAAGGGTATAAAAACGGGTCATTTAATGCATTTCATTGCTAAGAATCCGTACTCTCATGCACGTATCACAGCATCACACAATTGGAATAAAGTTAACTTAATTCTCTGGGTACAATGGATAAGAAACGCTTCTAGGCGATATGTACTAGTTTTTAGAAAATAAACCTGGATTGCTTAATACGAAAGGAATACCGACTGGTAGAAATATTTTTAAACATTCTTAATTAACATCTTCTTTATTCTATTATGGTATCCAATATCTCCGGAATGTTCTTGCATACGTGTTTTTCCAATTGATGCAGAATAGATAAAAAGGTAATCTAACATCTTAGAAAGGGAGTAATACTCTGAAAGACCATTTAAAATTAGGCAATTCAGTATTGACAGTTTATCGAACGGAGCATAAAAGTGAGAAAGCTCGATCGATGTTGAGCAAGTAAACAAACCACGTAGAGACACTTCTTCCGAAGCAATTCGGGTATCCACTAATTGATCCAGAGACCGTTAGAATAATTGTCATGAGCCAAGAATGGTCGTTCCAGCACCCGCCCTAATATTCTCTGCCCACGTCTGCCATATTGAACACAATCCTATTGGGTGGAACAATGTATCTAATGAGGGAAAATGCGGAGATAAATTATCGGATTTTAACCCTAAAGCCAGAAGAAGCATAAAGGAACCGTTTTATTAAATTTAATTAATTCCAGACAATGCCGCGCGCAGTCTTCCTCCTGCTTTCTGATGAGCAAATATGTTTTCGTTTTCTTGGCACGTACAAGGATATGCCATTTCTTATTCCCTCGTTTATTATGAAAGCTAAGAACGGTCGACGGTGCACACACATCTCGGAGATTCCAGATATCACCGGAAAAGCTGAAGGGATGAAAAGATCTCTGCGATTACCCCGGCAGGAGCTCCGCAGGGTAGACTAGCTCTGGTAACTGGCATATACTGTTATATGTTATATATACGACTAGCTCCGTTCCATGCATAAATATTGGTAGCAGGAGCGCTCCTTCTTTTCCCCGGCTTTTTTCGCAGAAGCTCTACGTAGGGATGTTCCCTGTTGCTGTAACTACTACTGTGTATGTTTGCATTTTGTAAGCGAAAATTTATGCTCCAAAAATAAGGGATGAAATCGCCACGTTCATAAATAAAATTTGTACCATCATTCTCGCCGGCAAGTGTGCGTACAAGGATATGCAAAATGCGAAAACTATGTTTTTATTAAGGTGTGCGTTAAGGAAATTTTTATGATTTTATTAGCCCTCCGAGAGGCACACGAGTTGGCTGAAAATGGCCCTGGAAAAGTACACATCAAATCGGATTTACTCAATTACTCGATAGGGAAAATGGGAACATCTGCTTTTGTGACTCGTAAAACTCTGCACCGGTGCATACTTAAATTACACATTGCAAAAGGGAGTGAGCGATACAGAAGGAAATGATTACTATTCAATTTTGCTTGAAGGATATAGTGCTATCATAAAATTTCTTACTCGCGAGATGAATTAATTGGAAACGAAAGGTGTATGCCCATTTCAGACCGAATTATGCTTGCCTCGCTGAAAATTGAAACTAATTCGATGGGCCTGCAAATACCTGTGTTATATATTACATCTTATATACTGAATGAAATAAAGGAAACAAAGGTAAACAAAAATGATCTCAAAATCGCAAGAGCACTGACTTGAAATGATTAAATAAGTTAAATGGATACCAATGAAATAATAAAATAGCAAAAAAGGGCATATGCCTGTAGCCCATGTAGAAAATAATTTTAGATCTTTTGTGTATTGGTTTAAAGAACGATTTTTCAGTAATTGTAGGAAGAAGTCGAGAATGACCAAGTTTAATAAAAGCAATAGTCCAGTGCTTAAGTAGCTTGATTATGGCGAAGACAACCTACGACAGCAGCGACCAATTTTTCGACCCACACTGTCACCGGGGCAATGCGTGCATGCCTCCGTGCCGTCACGACCGCCTTCGAGTTATGATTTAATTTAACAAGCACCTAGGGGCCGACAGAACTGGTCGCAGTCAGACAATGTGGGCCTAGCCTAAGGCCTGGCTCATAAATATCGTGGTAAGCTGTTCCAGCAACCTGCCAAGGAGGTTCCTTCACCCTGCTCAGACCTCAATCTGTCGACAATGAAAATTGCTTGCCTAAAATTAATTTTTCCATACTTGCGCCCTGCTCCGGCTCCCCGTTCAAAATAATGAAAATTAATGTGGTCTAATTAAACGAAATTAAACCGGAGATTTTGCATAATTAAAATACAACAAATCGCCAGTTTGTGACGACAAACGACCGTTGGGTCGTACATTTTTTATGGGGGTAAATTAACCCAGAGGCGATTCGTTTATTTGGAAATGGTATTATTTACACGTTTTAGATTTCTACAAACATCGAGCTCTTCCATCGGTTCAACGACGTTATGAATAACTCAACTCTCTACAGATTTCAGACATTACTTTGGATAAAAAGTCCCCCAAACGACGGAATTCCTTCGATTTACATATTCGTCAGATGAGTCTTCGCCGTTCTGGGCTGATTTAGATAAGAAATATGATACATCATTCAAGATTAAAGCAACTGATCCAAGAAGAGTTGTACATTCGAGATTGTGCTCCGATAGTTCCGACGAGGCCTGCACAGCTTCGACTAAGGTTATCGATTGATTAACAATGCATTTTGAAGCTTAGATTGCTTTTATTGTATCTAACCACATTCTATTATACCATCTATTATGTAGTAGAATTTTTTTAATTCGAATAAGATTATCTACTATAATTTCTGTTGTGCAGAGCGAGCCCCCACTTCTAAACAAATGAAGTTCACAAAAAACCTCGTGAAAATATCCAATCGTTTTGGTTTTCTTTATTTTAAAATCTCTGATCGAGCAAAAATAAACTTTTGATAAATCAGGTAAGAGTTCTATGCCAAGAGGAGGTGTGAATAAAATTTATTTTCTTTATTTGCTAATACATCGAAATAATATGCAAAATAAAATAAGATAAACGGTAATAATTTGCCGTTTTCAAAATTATACCTATAACAACAACGCTAGCCAAAAATTCATTGAGTCGAACAAAATATGCAAATTGCCGTCGATTTAAAAAACCGCGCGAAAATTTTTTGGAGAAAATTGAGCTAATATCGAAATTCCGCGCATTCTTTGAACATTATATTTCACAAATCACCGTTTGCATTAGTTCTGCGGAGCGAAGTGTTTCTCTCGTGGAAATTTATGGAAATTCGTGGAGAAAATTTATTGAGAGTTATTCGGGTTAAAAGCATTTCTCTGTACCCGAGGCAATAACTCAGTTAGTTTCGGGTGATTTGCGACTCGAGAGATCTTCACCGGAATTAATTTTATCTGCTCGTACTACACGCATCAAGTGAAGTATTTTCGAAAATGGGGCGATTATTACTTGACCTTCGATTCCTAGTCGCGCTTGTTGAGGTGTGCTACAAAAAAAATTCGAGGAAAAAAAAACCTATAGTGTTTGGAATATTTTCCAAGATAAAAAACATTTGAAAAGGCTTAGCCAACAAAACACCTATTTGGTGAATCCAGTAAGAGCATAAGGGTGTGTAAGCTGAACTGAAATATTTTTATAATACTTTATCACATTGAAACTGTCTTTGATTGCTAACAGAACGACCATTTCGGAATGGCTTGTAGTAGTTCGCACAGAACTTTACCTGGCTTAGAGCCAAGGCTGTGTTAAATAAATTTAGTAATAGTAATAATAATAATAATTCAATATCAATAATAAGAGAACTTTTTTCGTAGATGATTTTGTTAACTAATTCTCTTAATGTGACAGTCATAAAATCTATCGAAACGCGTATATGCGAGTGGTCAGTATTTAAGAACCGCTTTGAATTTTATAGAGGCGTTTTGGTAGATTTCGAGATATTGCTAAAGCAGTCCCGCTTTAGTAAAACCAAAATTTTGTTTTAAATTTTTCTGTAGTATCGGGAATTTATTTTCTTATTAGTTTATAAAAGTTTCAATTTTAGTTCGGTATTGAAGTATAAAAATACAAAGTATGGATTTTCCCTAAATTATTACAACATAATGGTAATATTTGGTAATTAGAAATTTTTGTTTTCTTAAATTATGGAATAAATTCTAAGAACGGCAATCACTTAATTTACAAAAGTTTATTTTTTTTACAACTAAAATCCTACCCCAATTATCCCCAAACAGGGAAATCTCCACACCGAACACGAGGGGCGTAACATTTCTCGGAGTACATTTCAATTTCGATTTAAGGCAGTAAATCCCAATTAAAATAGCTCATCGTACAGCCTTCAATTTGGTTGATATCATCACTTGTAGGAAGGTTACATCAATTTTTAATTTTTTCAATTTGTTCACTGCGTGCCTCTGGAAAATTTCCCTATCACCCCTGGGGTGTGTAACACCGAGAGAGGAGCACGGCAGCAGAGGGATCAAAGCCATTGGTTGCTATTGTATGGAAAAACAGCTCCCGGTTACATCCCAGTGGATTTTGAAGAGCGCGAAATAATTTAGAAGTTATCCGACCCCAACCGGTAGAAGATAAGCAGAGGGAAATTGGAATTTATTACATTAAAACACCCCGAAAAAGAAAATATATATTGTAGCACAGCCACCATTCATCCTGTTGAGCTTTTATGTGGGTTATCCGCCTGATTTGGATGCTCTGCACCACCCGCCCTGCTGTTATTTATCTCCATTTCCTATTAGAGGTTCGTTTTGCCGCCTGAGCGCGCATATTTCGCGATTTAAAGTGAAATAAACAAATTGGATTTTACCGGGGAACGGATGCTACTCGCACAAATCAGTTGAATCCACGCAAATAAATTGTTGACCTCTATCCCATCTACGGATACCAAGAATACAAAAGAATCTTATAAAGCCACATGTTACTTTTCACGAAAAGAGATACAGTTATGTTAGAAATGGTGGCAGAACTTAAGTAACCTGTTAGTGATTTCTTAAATATATGAAGAATATTGAGCTCTTTAAGTGATAATCTCAGCCCCCGAAGAAAGTTCAATTTTCTGTTGTAGTAAGTATTAACTGAGGTAGCATTAATACTATGGGCAAAGGAATATTTTTCTGTTTCGCTGAGTATGCCTAGCACTCCCAACCCTAGTAGTGAAGTATCCGCTACCAAATTTATCCCGGGACGAGCTGCGAGCAGCACGTCGGAGGGGGTAGAAAAATTCGCAAAAGTTTTGTGTCATCACAAATAAAAATATATATAAGGGCTGCGGGGCGGAAATGGACGCACGAGGGACTGTGAATGTGCGTCGAAATGGGGCTCACTGGCAATCCAGAATTGGCGAGTAATCATGCACAAACACATTCGCAGAAGTGACCTCCTGGGTGCAATTCTGTACACAGTTCCCAAATTTGTTACATTGTCGTAAAGAGATGGCGAAAATTACATTTCTCCTTAAATACGGTCATGCTGTACGTGTACAGAGTTTTTTGCCACAGCTAGGAGGATGCGGCCCCGCACTTCTGCTCCCGACGCCCACTAGGTCTGCAGCTCTAGAAACAATGTGATTACATCCTTGAGGAAACGTTCGCCGGTACAAGAAAAGGTACAAGGATCTGCGATACAGAGCTACGTGCAACTGGGCCCTGATGGCGTCGACCCAGCGAGCTCGCATTCAGTTGCTCTCCGCGCTAACATGTTGGTGATAAATTTATTAATTTTGAATATGCTTTAATTACGAGTTCGTGTCAGCATGGACTTGTTACTGCTGCTAATGGTTATGGAAACAAGCAGCTCGGTAGTTAGCATGGCTTTACAAAGTCGTTGCTTGTGGGTACATGACAGGCTTCTTGTTGCTTGTTCCATAATTTACCCAAATTGTTATATTTCCTTCGATAATCTGCTGCGCTCTAACGGCAGAGGCCCAGGGGAACTTCGTAATAAACAACTACCAAAAGGTGTAACAGTAGAACAACTCTGCGAAATGTTTAGATTTATGGAAAATGCATAAAATAAGTGTATATTTTTTGTAATTTTCTGCGAATATAAAAGGACAACGCTCAAAAATACATGGAATCAAGAAACCTTAGAACATTGGTATAAAAAGTATTTTTAAAGAAATCAGTTCTAAGAAGCGATAAGGTTTAAAATTGCTTTAAAAATAATTTCAGACTTTTTTGAATTTCGTCTCTAGGCGTTTCTCATTACGTCGAATTACTGATAAGACATCGCGGCCTTTTTCTTACTATAGGCGAAGATGCAAAATGTACACCATGGTTATATCTGCTTGAGATCGCAGGACTAATTTAAGCCATGTCTAGAGCTTTCATAGTTTTCTTATATCTAACATATCTATATGTAACAACTCATTGACGTTTCAAATGCATTTCCATAGAAATCTTTTATCAACTCATATTAGGTATAAAAGTTCAGGCTCTTTGAGCCACGTTATTTCATCTCTTTGAGGAGTCCACACCACTCCAGCCAAAATGCTTGACCTACAGTGCTCTTCATATGCATTTGGAATGGCGTATAGACAATTAAAAGGACACGAATGTCCCTCTTGTTCTAATTTAACTCTTACCTTACGTTATTATACACACGCCATCAAATTAGATTATTTTCGAAACACCCAAATTGATCGAAGTAAACAATGGACCATTTCGACAGAATGTACTCTTTCCATCCGCGAAAATGGTTCCATAAATTGGGGCATGGATGTGCATATTGAACGGATATAACACTAGTTACAAACTCTGTCGTCATTTGCTAAGCCACAGCCGTAAATTTATTTGCACGATGCTCGTGTGGTATGTACCTAATACAACGTGCCGCGCCGGAGTCCCGAAGCGATTTAATACCCGTGGAGCGCAATGTGCTGTGCGAGTATGAGTAAATAAATATAAATTTGCTATGCAATGAATGCGAGTGCCAATGCCTGGCGTTACACCACCCGTGGGGACCTGGCATTAAAGCCACCCTAGCGCAGCTTCCGTCTGAGGATTGGTTCTCCTCCGGTGGCCAGCGCCAGCCCTGCCAGGGAGCCCGGCATCTGCGATGTGCCACGACAAACCCCATTCAGATTTGTTTAAAACAAACAACGTGCTAGGCGATCCATGAAATTACAAAAGCCGTGCCAAAGGCAAAAAGTCAACCGAAAAAACCAGGAAAAATGGTTAATTTTTGAAGCGTCGTTACGGGAGTGCTGGCAATCCGGCGACGGGGGAATGGGACAAGACCGATTTAACTGGGCTCCTGGCAAATTTATTGATGGAATTTTAAAACAGGTCGACTGCTGGTGAGTCTGCCTGCCGGGCCCCGCACTCTGGTCCCACCTTGCCGGCGGGAGCCAGACTCGCTTGCTTGGATGCGAATAAAACCCAGCCCACAAAGATTCATCCTCACTTAATTATATTTGCCAGGGTCGTTCCCATTTAGGAAGATTATTATTTCCGCTGATAAAATTCTCATTAGGAGCTTCGAAGGAAAGCTAAATTTTCAATGGCGCTGGTACAAGTTCAACGGGTCACTGTTGACTTAAGATTCATTAATTTCCTGAGAAACGTTCTGACCGAGAAAAATTAATTTAATTAGTGTAGGATGCTCCTGGCTGGGCGCCGCCCGGGGAGGGGTAAGCAATATGCCGAGAAGTACGATCTAATTACGAGCAATTGCCATTTGGGAAGCAGTAAAAATAGCTCTGAATGTAAGTATCGATTTTTACCTGGCCGTCGCCATTGCCAACAGAAAACGCGCCCAGGACGAGCTGCACTTTCCCAGGACGCCGACGGCGTATATAAGCACTTTCACCCTTCGCAGATCGGGACAGATAAAAGGGTACAGGGTACGCAAGTACCCACCTTCCGCCGACCCGGAACGCAGGTAGATCACGAGGCACAAATGCCTGCCCTATTCGTACCTGGGGTCTGGGGACATCCCATAACTTTCACAAGTTGTTAAAACTCTTAAAAATGGTTGACAGATTTAGGAGTTGTTGGCTATAACCAAACACCGAGAACAAGCAATTTAGCTCGTAAACGACCCACTAAAGTCGCATTCTGTCATACGGCGGTCATGATATATTCGAGTTCGTCTACACCACCATTGGAGCGTATGTGCTTTGTGCTGCCTCAATGAAAGTGCTGTCATCTGGAAGAGACGTTCCTTAGCAAAAGATGGTAAAACATCTTGCAACTACGACAAGAACTACGAAGAAAGGCCTTTCTTTGATATATTTCACCTGTTTGTGCCACGTATGCCGTTACGAATCCAATGAATTTCTAGGAAAATTTATGATAGCGACCCAGCTGATACGGGTTTTGAATGCAAAGTACATACTTTGGCATATGTTACTTCGAAATAATTTACCGCAATGAAAATAGAAATGCGTCGAGATGAGGAAAAGGAACAAAAAGTACAAAGTATAGTGGACTCCACTAAGATTTGCTCGTATTCATCATCAAATCTACTGAATTTATAAAAAAATCGACTGAAAACGGAGTAATATACAGTGCAATATTCTAGTAAAGACCTTTATTTAATGGCTTGGTTCTTTCTAGTATTCAAATTTTGCAAATGTTAATATTACTTTTGTCGGTTACTTGAAAGTAGAGTCTAAATTTGGCATCTGCACTAATTCCACAATTAAAAACATTTAAGGAATACTAGTGGACTAGTGACTAGTGGACCCTTGCGGATCCTTCGCCTTTTGCAACGATAAGTATATCCTTATATCTAAGACGTGATAGGATGCCGGAATTGAAATAAACGACTGAACGATTGAACATTTTTAATGGACTCAGAATTGGTTTACACGTATAGGTACAGAATCACATGCATTTAAGAAACTTTTTTGTATACAATGGTCGAATTTTCTTTCACTTTTTGTTCCTGCTGTGTGAGTGCGCCGTAACATAACATAAATATGACAGAAAAGAAATGTTCATACCTCTTGATTGTGCAGATGATACAATAAAGTGTATATTTACATCACAGGCGTAGGAGTCGTTAACAAATTGTGTGACCAATGTCACGTTAGTAGCTTCTTGACACTTGTGCCGTTGCACAATTTCATTGGATCAAGGAAGCCGTTTCCGGACTCCTACGACAATTTTGAATCTGTACTACTTTGGTTTGCGAATTACAATTTGATAAAAAAATTTTAAACTTCATTTAGGTTTTATTAAATTGTAAAATTATAAAACATGAAAATAATATGATGACCCGTCTTCTGACGCTTCAAATAAGTCCTCATTAATGGTGCATAGTTGTGTAGTTTCCTTAATATAGGTACAAAACCGCTTTGAGCCCTTAGCGCAATAATAAACGCCTTTGCTTGTCAGGTCAATTCCACGTGAAATTTCTATGAAGCCTATAACTGCGGTCGCTTATTACTTTATAACAATTCCAATATTAATTGCATGTTCAACCAGTTCGAGCAGGCAGACATGTGCAGAAAGGAATACGGCCAAGCGCAAGAAAACGACAAAGACACGGACCAAAGAATGTGATGAAACCGCAGAGCAGAGGAGAACAAAGCGCTGTACCACGTCTTTGGCGGGGTCTTAGCAAATAAATTTCCAGGCGGCCTCAGAGATAAAACACAGAAAGGCCATTAAAATGGTTGAAAACCAAAGAAAACGGAGAGAAAAAAGAAATTTAGTGCGGAAGGTTTGGCCTTAAACGCTGCATAATTACATATGTGCACCAGAGTCAAACTGCGCGTTATATATGTGTACCTGGCCACAGGGCCCATATATCTTCCTTGTGGCACCTTAAATGGTGGACCAAGCTCGGCCATCCCCTGTCGCTTCTTCACCGCAGAAGAACAAACAGGGGATACTTTACCCATATCCGATTTGGATCCACGATGTATTTCGAGAAGAACGAATGGCGGATGATAAAATTTATTGCAGTCCGTTCTTCTTCTTGGCTTGGCTGCGTATCTTAAGTAACACAACACCGTGGACTTAATCTTAGTGCACTTTTGTTTTATTTTCGGCGCGAAATCCATAAATTCCAACCAAATTAATTAATTCCTTTCTGTGGGAGTCGTAAACGTTGCCCAGTCCTGCACTCCCATTCTCATCATATCACAGTCACAGGGTGCCTCTTCGAGGGCTAGTCGTCGCCCAGGAAGGGTCCAAATCCACCCGGCTCTGGTTACTTTGCATACCGCCACGTTATCTGATTGAAATATAAAAATTCCAACTGTTGTAAAACGCTTAGTTCTGATAAATTTAGTTCTGAGCATCGGATCCGCTCCGCGTCCTCTGGACGAGCATCGCTTACCTGAAAATTAACAAAAGTCTCGATTTTTGCCATCGTCGTCGTCTTCTTGCCTTCGCGATCTTTTTATTTTCCACGGCTGAGTAAAACTCAGTTATTTATGCCTCGGAGAGCCGCGGTGGTCGCGACAAAACCGTGGACGCAAATTATGATAGCACCGAGTTTTATTCAACGAAATTTCCATAAATTTTAATTATCTCCCAAGGGTTCCGCGGAAATACTGACATTCGATTTGTTTGGTTTCTTAATCACGCGCACTTTTTACGAATACCCGCGAGTATTTTTCTGAGATGAACCGTGCACGGATATGTGCGCTTGCCTACCCCGTGCACAAGGTGAGGCGTCTTCTTGTACTCTTTTTTCCCGAATGGTCAATTTCTGCAGAATATCGTGACGAAATTATTTAAAAACATCAATTTCTGCAATTATCGAGACTTTTTATTTATGGACGAAGTAATTTAATCGCCAAAGGAAGTGCCAATTACGCAGCTCTTTACGCATGAGCAACTGGGTGACTTTGGCTTGGTCCATTCGTCTTGAAAATAGCGCCTTCGCGGCTCCTCAGCTCTAAAATTATAATTGACGCCAAAACTTGACCGTTTTCCTTATTAGCACTGCTATGCACGTCATTATTCCGATTATTAAAATTAATGGCGTGTGTTATTGGTAATTAATTCGTTTGCGCCTATGTTCGACTTAAAACAACTTTCGAAAAATCATTTGAACGTGATTTCGCATTCAAACTTTTCTCTTTTCTGCCTTTTTGAAAATTTTTTGGGTTCTAAAATAAGGAAGTATGAATGTTCTTTACCTTCGAAAAGATTATATTGTATAAAATTCTTTCAAAATTAACTCTATCCTGATAGAAAATAGAACAGAAGTTATGCCTTAATGCCTTATGTAAAGCCTTAAATAGAAAGGAAGAATGTGGAGTAATTTGAAAGAGTTGCAATGTGTCTATCGCTGTCTTACTACACGTGGCCATATATTTCTACTTTCTTTACCTTACAAGTTTCCGGATTAATAAAGCAGTCTTTCAGTTCGTAAAATAGTTCTAAAAAAAATTATTAAAATTAATTTTAATATTTTCACCACTTTAGGTATATTTCTCCGCATTAGAGGGTAAATTTTTATTTCTAAGATATTGGGCTTCATGGTAAAAAAATCGTTTATTCTTCTTGCCCAATTTCAAAATGCCTTATTAAAAATGAAAAGAGTTTTACGAATGTATGAAAAGCCTGACATCTTAGAAAAAATATTTTAATATTTGACAGTACTTATTGCGTTCAGCCTATTATTTAATGCTATAAAAAATGATAATTGCATATAATTGATTCCTATTTGAAGTCTTCTTTAACCCTCTGTTGCATGAAAATTTGTTTGAATTAGATACGGAATATAATTTCATTCAAATGGCTGGCTTGGCACTAGCCAACCTGTCACCCCAATTTTGCAGTACATTTTCGATGGTTTGGGGCCCTATTTCTCGAATAGCTGGGTCAGCTTAAGTGCGTTAATCGTTTCTGCATTGTCTGCGTAAAACCAATCTTTAACGGCACTGCACAAAACAAAGTCCAACGGCTTCAAATCGCAGCGCAGGCGCTGTTGGTGCATTATTCCGACCGAAATTTCTTTTCAAAATTCTCATTGTTTCGGCAACACAGTACTCACTTTAAAAATAAATTTTCCCAATGTTGTTCAAACGGAAATTTGATACTGTGTTTCTGAGATTTTTTGAGCGCGAAAAAGCTGTCTGCATCAAACTAATATGCAATTTAAAAAGAACTCAGACAATGGCCCACTTTTTATATACAACTCTTCACCACGTGTGCAGTAAGAAATGTTTGAAATATCTGATATAATTTCTGGCCAATGTGTATCAGGACTTATTTTCCCAAAATAAATACAAAGGGAACAATTCCTGTTTTAAGAATTTTGGTGAAAGTTCTAACGTTTTCCGATGCGTTCGTTCGTTTTCAGACTGCTGATTTATTTTTTTTATTCAACGTGAATTGAATAATCCTCGTAGAAACTCGAGGTATTTTGCTAGATAAATATCCTATAGAAATCGATTTAATATTCTTATTTAAACATTAATTTTCAAATTAAATTAATAGGAACTTCTTTTCCGAACATGCACTATCTAGTTTCTTTGGGATTATCGCACAATATTGCTGAATAAGTATACCTATTTCCTTTTAACTTAATATGTTAGCCTCCTTTATTAAAAGACTTCGGCCTTCCTGTAGTTAATTAAAATAAAGCTATACTTCTTTTTAGTCCTGGATATCTAAGCTAACAACAGAACTGGACAAGGCTGTGGTTTTAATAAGATAAATTTAAGTTTTTTTCGACTGTTTTTTCGACGCTTGTGATGAACTGGGAAGTAGATTTTTAGTAGCACTGTCTAGCTCGCCCGCATTGTGTCAATTGTCTAGTACTAAAGGTGGGATAAAATAAGAATCATCCAATCCCCCGCGCTATAGGAGGTGCTAACTATACTCTCGACTCCGAAGAGGCAACCTGTCAATTTTATTTGTCGCGGCAATAGCGAAGGTACTCAAACGAGCAGCGAAGCAGTTCCGTTTATTAGCATAAGTCGATAATTTGATTCCAGAAAATGTCCTCGACACAAGTGACATAATAAATCAGGCCGAAAATAAGGCAGAGCGCGGGTTAGGGCCCGGGCCCTGTGCGCGTTTGCGTAACCTTATAAATAGTCATTGAAACAATAAACCGCCGAAATGGGAAGCGCTTTTCTCCTCGCGTTTGTTGTTGTCGCCGTTTTACTTTTCCATCGTTGCGGCTCTCGCAGCGTAACGACGTCGCTGGCATATTTACGAGCGATAAATAAATCGAAGGAAAGCTGAAAAAGTAGACAACTATTCGACATCAAACATTTTGCATGGTCTCTTCAAACCATAACCCGCCAAATTATTGATTTATTACACGATCTGGTCGCACGGAGATGGGTCCCACCAAGGGGCGCGGGCTGGTCCTGTTGGGATTGTGTTACTTTGTCTCGAACTGGTGTTTGCTGACGGCAAAAGGTGAAACAGTGTAGCCGGAAAGGGTTTGCTAGCCCATTCCTAAGGCTCCGAAAAACCATAGTCGCCGAGGCCCGCGTCACGATGCAGCGGCAAAACCTTGCCCCTACGGTGCCGCCCGAGATGATTCACAACCACAGATGCATCGGCCCGTAGTCCCTCGGGAAGATGGAGCTGCAGGCAGTGACTCAGGAATAGCCATCTCCATCGCCCAACACCCAGCCGAAATGGGCCCGGCAGCACGGGAATTCCAACAGCCCAGCAACCAGCTTTTCCAGTTCCAGTGAGAAGTTCGAGTAGCCGTGGGTGGGAGCGAGATGAACAATTTAATGATGGCCGCAATCTGGCTTCGATTCCTCCACCTCTTCATTCCACTGGGCGTTAAATTTGCAAGTAGGCTCATCTCTCTCGCTCCTACAGGCCATTCGCTGCGGCTGACAAATACCTTTCCTTATCCTTCCTAATTCAGCCATGTTAGGAAGAAACTCGAGCCATTCTCCGCAACATGGAAACCGAAACAGTCAGTGTTTGCTTCTCTTTCACTGGCAGTAGAAAAAAGGGGATAATCATCGATTAGAAGCTGGGGAAATGACCCCGGAACCATACGGGCTCCAGAATTGCTTCTTCGGTACGGGAAGTTGAAAACGTCTATTTTTAATTGCAGCGAGTGCGTGCTGCTGCGCTGTTGTTTGATTAATGAAATAAAAGTCGCCCAGCGCATTCAATTCCCCCGTGCTCGATTTGATTCTTCAATCACTCCATATCCGTCCGGGTCGGGCACCATGCACCCGTTCCAAAACAGACATTGCGGTTCCATTTGCATGACTTCCCACTTGCCCTGAGACGGCGGCAGGGAGTGGAACGCACGCTGTGACCAGGAAATAAATCGCAAGACCGCCTCAGAATGCCAAAATTTGCCTTCCTTCCACCTTTGCACGGCCGCGGCCGACGTCTACTGGCGGCGGTTCTCCTTTCGATTCCACTTATCGCTGCGGTGTGATCCGCGCGATCGCTCGAACGGCGATTTGTCGCTTTTGAATTTAGATCCGCCGTCCTCCGCGGGCAGAGTGCTAAAAACTGCGGTTTAATAGCCAAAACACGCCGTTACCGGCGACAAGGCTTAATCCGACCAATTTACGAGTGAAAGTTATTAAGCATTCTTCGATTCGACGCGAATATTAAAATAAATTGGGGCCACAACAAGCCGATAAGTTTCTGTGTCGCGCGGAGCTGCTGCGAAATTGAATCGCCTGCCGGCGAGCGGCAAAGTTCAAGTGCTAGTCGCGATGCCGAGCAGTCGGCGCTGCCGAATAAAAATTGCCTTTATTGTATTTATTGTATGTTGTAGCCCGTCAACTCGTCCGGTCCTTTCTGCGGTTGTGCAAGAGAACCTTTGCAAGGCCTGGCCAGCGTTGGCGAAAGTCAAATCCCCGATGAAGTGTTGTTAATTATTTGTTAACGATCCTCACGGCCAATATGACCCCAATTGAAGATGAGTCGCAATTTACGCACTTTATGAAAAGGGAATTCTTGAGCAACTCGCTTTATTCGTTATGTTGTTTTTAATGCTCTTTCAAAACCATTCACAGTCGGGGAATCTTCGAAAGGAAAACATCGGTTACTTAATGAGCATTTTTGGACATTCGAAATTACATTGGTGCAATGACGCAAATATCTGTTTTACTTAATTAAAAATTATTATTGTTGTAAATCAAAGAAATAAAGTGAAATGCAATGAAATGTCATCGGTGGGAAACGACCTATTTGCGATATTTGTGAACTACAGTAACAGCGCAACAAATTTAAAAATTCAAAAAATTAACATAAGCAATTTTTATTTTTACCGAAGTAAATAAATAAAAGCACATTCTAGTAAAATTATCTGCTATGGCGTTGGTGTGTTTCATCGTTTTGCGTACAAATATACTTCCTGTGAAACCTGAAATCTAAAGTCTTAGAAACTGAAATCCTGGGTCCAAAGGATATTCAACGTTTTTAGAAAACTTTACAAACACCTTTCAAACGAAGTTTTCTTTCAAAATACTGGAAAAGGTTAAGAATAACAGTTGCAACAAGTTGCATTATTAATCCATTATATTGTAGTTTACTACTTAAAATATCAATTTGCAAAATCTTGATTTGGCATATGCCTTTACATTGAAATCATTTTATTAATTTAAAAAAGTTAACAGTTAATTTAACACATTCCTTCCGACTTTAATTTTTCAGTTTCTGATTTTATGAAAATGTTAAATGTGAATACTACGATTTTCGAACGCCTTTTGTACCCAAATATTGGGCTCATATTGTTATTTTCAAAATTAAATTAATTGTATCATTTAAGTATCCCAACGTACTTAACTAAACATTTTAATTCTTGGAAGAAAGATATGCAATTCTTTTCTTTTAAAAGTCCTACCAGTGGAATGATAATTAATTTTGAATTGCGCAATTAGTTAGTCAAAGACATTGTGCATAATTACTTCGTATTACATGTACAAGTTTTAAATACAATGGATGAGATCTTTTTAAATGTTTGGAGTTTTAACGTATTGTTCTTCGCGAGGTACAAGAGTTATATAATATTTCTTAAACACCATATTTATTTCAATGTTGATCTTTCACGATGCAAAATATTTCTATACGCAGACCACATCATATTGTATACGGGTGTCGTGTATTTTTATATAATTTGAAGAGTGTTGGTTCAGCTGCAACTTTCCGAACTAAAATTTTAATTTGTAAAAGTAAACTATTTAATATTTAAGAATTGCACTTATTTGAAAATTTTATGTCACAAAATTAAAAGTTTAAAGTAGTTTTCATATCATTTCGTAATGTATATTCGTATATAAATATGTTCTTTTTATATATATAAATTGAATACTAGTTTGAGTAGGAGTTGAAACAAATCAAAATTCAAATATTTCTTGGGATGCCAAACCCTCGCGGGAACTTAAGTGAACGACGGTTATTAGAAATACCAGTCTTTTCAAAGTAACTGGAGAACTGCAATTCGAAAATAATGTGAAATTAGATCTGCTATGAATCTGCCCAACCAATAAACAGTAGAGTAGAGTTTCTTAATCACTGCGCTCCGGAAATGGGCTCAGACCCGCTTTTGAGTCTTCGCTTACAGATAAATCGCATCTCGTTCAGGTGAGTCCAGCGATAGACAAATAAAAGAATCGCGGACATCAAAAGATCCAAAAATTTTCTAATTAGCATTTGAACGAAATTCCTTTAGGTCAGGTGATTCCGGCTCTGATATAGTTCGAAAGTGGCCGAATCACGCCGTGGCCAATGTGTTGAGCGTTCTGAGTTAATTTTTAATTATGAATCTATTCAAGGCAAATCTAAATGGCCCCAAATTGCGTCCTAATTTGATGTTTCACACATTTTACACCGGTCTGAAAATGGAGAGCGCTCGAGATAAGTATCGGCGTTCTCGTTAGATTTTTATTAGAATGCCATGCACTCGGCGGGGGTATGAGACCGCGCATCGGCGGTTTCTTGAGGTCCCTTGAAGGAATGGTAATGGCTTGATTTGTGTTCATTTTTTAATTTATAATCCCCTAGGTCGGATTAGGAAGGGCCAGCGGCGAAGAAACCTCTCCATTTGCATAATACGTGGGCATGCAATGAAGGCCTCGCCTAATGAAAAACGGAGGAGTCCTGGAATCTTGGGCCGACCAGGTGGGTAATAAGGTTCTAACCTTTTCACATGAGATGGAACCGTGCAAGTAACGGGAGAGTAACAGGCAATAACTGTCACTCAACGCTAGAGATCCTGCCAGTTTCCGGTGTGCTATGGGCTCTGGAATTTATGAACATATGGCAAGTTGTCGTTCACACATCCCTAAGAAGCGAACGGGCGGGAGGCGGCGGGAAGGCGGTTATGAGCGCACTACAGGTGAGTGATATCACTCAGTTGATAGCTCTTGGGGCTTTAAAAAGATTTGATTACCACTTGTGCCCGCCGTTTAATTACAAGGGCTGTGCGGTTAAACGACCCCGTAAGCTGTTAACGCGCGCAATATGCACTTCGCGCGATGAGCTCCAAGGGCGCTTTATTGCCGCTCAAGGTTGCTTCTCTAGCGCGATTACGCTCGCCATAAATGCCACTTTTACTGACGACAATTTTGCGCCCAACTATTCCCCGCATCCGAACCGCCTGTGGTCTTCGAGCAGGAACCGCCGCGACGCAATCCCGCAATCCCCCACTGAAATGACATTGTTGGGACGGCTGGAGACAGAGCGCTCGTTTCTAGGAAGATATCCATCGGCGCAACATATGCGGCCAAGCAGTCGCTGCTCCGCGTCGTACCGTTCCGGGGTCGTTGCCTTCGAAATTGCTTTCTAACTCGCAGAAGTCGTCCGAATTGTCGTCACTGACCTGGCGCAAGTCGCGCTGCCGCGCCAATTGGCAGCAGTCGAACCAGACCTCAGGCGGCACAATTACGTCACTGTGACCAAATCAAACGAATAATTTATTCCAATCAAGCCGCGCACTAGACTCGAACTGGTGGCCAACCACAAACAGCTGTCTTCTTCGAAGCCTCGGCACGTTTCGGTTCAAGTTCAAGAATTTCTGCGCCGTCGCAAATGGGTTGTGGCCCAGGGCAAGGTCACATTAGACGTGGTATCGCCTCGAATGGACTTTGAACTAAGGGCAGCCTCATGATCGTTGTTGACCAACTAATAACCAGAATGAAAGTACAAGCTGACGAATCTTTGTCGAACAGATAATTTTGAGGTGGTAGAAGGGTGTCTACCTTGACAAAGATGTAGAAGATGCTTTTTCTTAGGCAGCAAATGGAAAATAGTGCCCTTTTTAAACTTAGAATTTTATGGAACGAACATAATCATTATGTATGGAATCTTTACTCCTAAAATTATCTGAATCAAATGTCTATACTAAATAATAGTGTACGTTTGCTGTTCGTACTCTTGCTGGGCCAGGATAAAAACCAGCACCGAGGAAGTTAGTTTGTTTGGAAAAGTTGTTTACTTAATTAGAAAAAGATAGAGAACATTTATTGAAAGCCAAGTCAAGGAAATTAAAAATCGACCAGAAGTTTGATTGTAAACAATTCTTACTTATTTTCGCTAATGGCTTTTTAGATGTATGCTGCAAAAATCGAAATTATTTCCTATAGAAAAGGACGTTATTTTTATGTGACTAATGCAGGCTTTTCAAAGTGTGTGCAATTAGATGCGAAAATTTTTCCTGTTACTAAGAAGATCTTTTCATTATATGAGCATAAACCAAAGCATAAAATTCAATTAAAGTTCGGTGAGCGTTCCAAAGTCACCAGATTCCATAGCTCGTCCCGGAATTCCACAGCTTTTTAATCCCCCTGCGTAAGTATTTGAATAAATTTTGGGACAGCATTAAAAGTTCAGCAATTTGGGAAGTAATTAAGGAAACATGAGATTTTCAGTCTCGCCCACCCCGTAAGCAAACAAAATTTCAATTTCGCCCCTGTCAGAGTTCGGCTTTATCTCGCCGAAATGCCCGTGCGGCTGAAAATCCAATCCTGGCCGGCGGCGGTCCCCAGAAGGGGAAGCAACAAGAGTCTCATTTGAATGCCAACCAAAGTTTACAAAACTATTGCCAGTGTTTTACGCCAGCCGTTTATTAAAACCTTCCGCAGCCGACAGCAGAGTCTCTTAAAGGCGAATAAACTTGGAGGTTTAGGAGGGCTTAAATCGTCGCCGAGCCCCACAGCCCCGCTGCCGTCTCGGCGGTTGCTGAAATATGAACAAATCCATTAGCTCGCACATACGGCGTATCTAGCAACAAGCCTTTATTCTAACCGAAACGTCCTAAATGACCTTGTGAATGCTGTACTAAACCGTGTAGACTGGCGATACAATAAAGACACCCCGTCGATATGTGAGTCCGGGAACGAGAGAAGGGAGGACGGTATGCCCAAGAATTCCCGAAGCCCGCCCATGCCACCCGGATCTCTCAAGATTGAGGAAGTGAGCTGGCTCGGCTTTGGCATATTGGGGTTGGTAAATAACTCATTTAGTCATGTCGCCGCAACTACAACGAATCCGCAAAAAGGGTAAGTCCCGGAATATCCCCTTCACACGAAAACCTTATCCTCGACAAAGTGCCGGGATGTCTACCGAAGAGGAGACCAAGTAGTGCCTTAGGCCGAATGGAGTTGTTGAGGAGGTGCTAAGGAACATTCAACGAAACAAAGGAGGCTTAGGGAAAACTATCAGCAAAATCCTTGAAACAGACCTGCTCCATCTTCCCGAGGAATTTTGGAGGAATTTTCAGATGGCAGACGAGCGACAAATGGTTTCACTACTTCTGAATAGGTACTTTCAGCAAGAGCCCAAAGTTGCGATAATTTGAATTGTTCTGAACTGTGTAGTGCCTCCCGAGTACGGGTCAATGGTAATGAATAAATTCAGACCGCTGGGTGGCTGTTGGGTGGTTGCCGAGTGTGAATATAACACTTGAAATCAAATCGGATGATGTATTTGCAATTTACTTACCGAAAATGATACTTTTATAATTCAACATTTTCGAACAAATATTTCCGCAGAATTTGAATTTTTCTTGTAAATTTATAATTAGTTATCAAATGTTAAGTCTGTAATCTGTCTCCGTCTACGCAAAAGCGTAAAAGATAGTCTTATTTTAATTGTTTAAAACGCTAAAACATTGACGTAATGAAGAATTAGATAAGGAAAATTATAACTAATAATTATAGGAGGAGCATAAACTTTTACAAATCTTAAATAGTCTATGCCTGTAATAAATGTCCTTTTGATCAAAATAATTTTATATGTACTTCCTGCATCAGCATTATCATCTCAGCATTGGTCAATAGTAGTATTTCATCGTTTGATCGCTTGACCGCTTGACCGTTTGATTACCACATTTAAAGCTTTCACGTATTAATCGTGCTTCCACCACGAAAGTGGGGTCGTTCTAATGGCAGGATAAAAAATTAGAACGAGGCAAGAAATAAAAAAATGTAGCGCAGAAATATGTGAGGGTTTTCGAAATCTCAGGGAGCAGAGAGGCTTACAATAGTATTTCAAGGTATTTGAAGGATTCTAGAGGTACGGGCAGCAGCGGGACAGAAGTCGCTGCAATCGCTCCTTAATAAGCAATACACGGACGGACATATTTTACGATCCTCTTTAAATTTCTCAATAATTTGTCAATTCCCATCTGGCCGTAAAGCACCGCCATCAAGGCAATAAAGTTTGCGAAATCTTTCTGACTTTTGATTTATCTCGACCATAAATCACAGGGTGGCTCGCCATCCGCGTCAATTAAAATAATGCCAACCAAATAGGAAAATCACTTAAAATTCCGAAGTGGCTTCTTAAGAACTTATAAATCCCCGGGACAAATAACGACTCAGGTGGCGGAGCGGAAGCCGCCAAGGTGGGTTCGGACCCGCGGCAATAAATAATACCGAGATTCCCTGTTTATGTAATACATGGCATTTAATTGCCCAAATAAAAGTAAAGGCGCTCACTCAATAAAGCAGATTTTTACTGCTCTACAATGAGCCGCCATAAAAGTGTTTTTATCGCCCGCCGACCGAGCGGAACATGTAAGGACATAGACATAGTGCCAGTAGCTCCAAGGTATGTGCCGCCGCGCCGGGCGAACCCGGCCAGCGAACCACGAGCAGAAAATCCTTCGACACGATTTTATTATCGCCGCAGGATCTGCCGGGTGCCGCACGTACCCGCAGGAAAGGTTTCTTTCCCCTGGAGCTGTTTGTATCTAAATCTCTTAATGGTGGCAAATAATGGCGTCGTAAATTCTTTCGGCTATAAAATGGGAATTTAGTAAAACGATAATAATTATTAGACGCTTACAAATCTTCGAGTTTAAGCCATGGAATAAATGTTCAACAAGGTGCTTCCACTTTCTTTCTTTTTCCTTCCATGGATTAAAACAGTTGACATTTTTAAAATTTTCATTTTCCTACGTTCTGTACATTTCCTACATTTTCGCCACCCTGCAACATGCTCGAGCACTCTTAATGCGGTGCTCGGGTTCGTGTACTTAATAAGTGTACTAAAAAGTTTTAAAGGCCACGTGCAGAGGAAGACCATGGGAATTCAAATTGCGTAGAAGTGTGTAATCAAAAAAACTAAACGCTCCCGCGGGGACGCAGTTACGAGTTTTTAAGTGAGTGAGCAGCTCGCGTAAGCGATTTTCCGCTGTCACGCTCCAAAAGTTTTGACATTTAGCACATACCTGATTCAATTTGTTTCATGCAGATGTCACTAGTGCAGATTGGTGAAGTCAGGGGCGGCGCAAATAATTTTCCTACGACTGTTGAGAATGTGCGGGAAATTTGAATTGAATGAATGTATTTTACTTTACGCGATTACAATGGTGCATTTCATTGTCAGAATATTGTACAACTTTTATCATTTCTGCAAAATTTTCACATTCTGTCAATATATTTAAACTTTGCGTTCGTTTCTTGTCATTATTACTTTTCTACTTGATTGAATGTGATGATGCACGTACAATTTTCTTAATTCCCGAAAAGGATATTTTTGCGAAAATCCTGTGAGTGGTGTTGTGTTTTTGCCGGGGCGGGGAAAAATATCGCACCAACATCGGGGGAAACATCTCAGTCCGTCGGTAACCGTCACTCGGCCAGTTTGTTTGGATTCGTCTCCAGCAACATTGCTTCATCTCGCAAAGAGCCACTCTGAACACTAGCCCTTTTCTGGCGCAAGCAATTATAACGCTCGGAAATGAATTTGAAGCACGAGAAAGCGAATTTTACCACATTTTTAACAACCGTAACATTCTTTGGTAGCATTAAGTAAAATTCACTCCAGAAACACCTTTTAAAAAAATTAAAGTAATTAACTGATTTCTTTGTGTACATTGAAAATACCTAAGAAAAAATACTTCTGAGACTACCTAAACTCAATAGAAGACGAAACATCAAAACATCCTTTTTTTACAAAATATGAAGTCCACGCGTACGAAGTCGCGGGCACAGAGAGATCATCAAAAGGTTCAAGGCTGATTTACTTAATCCAGATCAGATAGTTATATAAAATCATATACATGGACCTAAAACAAACACTTTAACTCTTAAACTCTTTACAAATTCTTTAAAAGGCCGGCTACTTTATGTTTTTAAGTTAAAGCATGACCTTTCGTAAGAAGGACAAAAAATCTGTTGAGTGCTCTTGACTAAAGTCCTATACTAAAAGGAGCGGTCATTTAAGGGTACTTGTACTTAGCATTTCTAGCTCATAAAGAGAGCGTAGTATAGACTTATCTGTCAAATGAGTTCATCAAAATCCACCGCACAGTCAAAGCAAGGTTTTGAATCGGGATTCACCACTTGATGCGCCAAAAAATCCGAAGCATTATCAGAGACAGGACCAGCCAATTTAAGACGCTTTCTCGGCAGATAAAGTCATTTTAATTCTTGGAGGTGCATCTAATCCTGAGTCTAACTAACCGAAACTTCTTCAGCCTAGCCGTTGAGGCGCTTGCCCGTAGTTCGTCCAGTCGGGCAAGAAGCATAACGTGTGCACACTAAGTCCTGGAAATGGCCCCGGGTCGTTAAACCATCCAGAATTAAACCAGATTTGCAATTTCATAATTCAGAGGCTTTTGCCGAACTAAATCCTTTAATGATGCTATTTTCTAAATTGCTTTCGTATTTCAGTGGGAAGCCAGGAGTCTGGGCACATCGCCGCCCGCAGCCCGCTACTCCCACTAAAAGTCCCCGGCAGTCCCAGGACCCAGCCTGTGCTGTGCACACACATATTTTGCCGATAATTGCGAGCACATCAAATTGTGTGCTCTCACTTCGAAAACAGAGGCGTTCCGAAGGTCCGTTCTCATCCTCCGCTCCGTCGGGCCCAGAGGCATTTGGTTCTTCCTACGCCGAAGGATCTCCGCTCTGAACGATAATGGACAGCGGGACAGGGGCGCAAGGTGTGCGAATCTGATTAATTTCATAAATTTATTACACGTTTAATTTTTCCCCATGTCGGCTCCCCGAAAGCAATCTCCTTATTCAAAGGCAGGCAGGCCTAAGAGAATTTTTCACTTTTATTGTTATGAGCCAGAAGAGTAATCCTTTTGAATATTTAACAGATAAATTCGGCCCCTTCCCGGACCCGTAGCAGGATGTGCGTTGCTCGCAGACTCCTTGAAGGAAAAGAAGAAGGTGGTAGGCGATGGGTGGGTGTCGTCGGTGGTTGGGCGGGATGCTCCCACGCGGGCAACATTAAGAGCACTCGTGAACTTCGGATGCGTGTTCCCGGCCTGGTTCACCAAAAAATTATAATTTCTCCCGAAACTTTCATGTGAATATAAAGATTTACTCAGCCGTAAATTTTCATAAGTGTAAGATGGTCCGTATGGGCTGCTCCAGTTTCCCGGTCCCGGTCTCTGCGAGGCTGCCGGGCTCCCTGGTAGGCAATTAAATACCTTTTCCATCGTAATTCCCCTGCTTTTCCTTCTTTTTTCGAGAAAATTGCTGGCAAGGAGGTAAAATTTTATTGCGCACATTTCTTTTATCTGGGAATTTGCGCAAATTGCCATTTTGCCTCGTTTTTAATTAATAACTCGGCTCTTCGGTGCGGCCTAGAACGCGAGAAATCCGACTCCATCGCAGTGGTCAAGAGCGACCCATTCGCAGAGTGGCCGGCGGAATTTATACGCACTGGCCGGTGGCCGCGTAACTACTCAATTAAGGCGAAGGGGCTGCGTGGCGACGCCGCCACTGTCGCAGCCATTGTACGACAAGCAACGAGTCGGTTTAATTAACTCTAATTAACTGCCCCGATTGATGCTAAGTCTTCCGGTTTGCGTCATTTTCATGCCCATAAGTGACAATTTCTGCGTGTAATTGGCCATTTGCACGCTCAACAGTCGAAAGGTTCATGTTCAGTTTACTGAAATGATTCAAAAAATTCGCATTTATTGACCTCGTATTGGTTTAATTAACGCAGTCCGATCGTCGCAAAGAAGTAAATAGTATTAAAAACAAATTACAATTGTAATACAGTTTCCGACTGAAGTGGATTCTGTTTCCCTGGCCGTATTCTGGCGCTTTTTTTAAATGCCTGTTTATCTCAAATAAAACTTATAGGTTGTGTAATAGGTTGCTATTAAGAATAGTTTGGGGATCAAAGGCTATCAGTTAATAAGTTATATTTGTATTTATTTACCTAGACAAAACGAAGGTTTAACAACGGATTTGGAACAAACATATTTTAATAACGCCGGTTCGTGGCTTTCATACCCTTGAACGGCAAAGTAATGAAATCTTGCCGCTTAAAGCATGCAAAGCCTCAACTTCTAAACGAAATCGCATTTTCTTCTGTAAAATCAATTAAGACACTAATTGATATTCAGTTCACAAATGTGCTAAAATATTTTCATGGCATCTTTGCTTTTGACTTTTGTACTTAAAATTAAATTATGTGAACATATTAAGAACTGCTTTAAATTGTCTTTTTTAAGTTTAAGTGCTCCACAATTTTACGTGTGCATTAAACTTTAAACATAAGAAAATTTGAAAATGTTTTCTCTGGTAACCGTTGTTGGTCAAGCGTAATAGACCATATTTTCGAAAGAACATGTTTCTGAAATATTCATTTTTCAATTATCGTTAAGGTGAAAATTTATTGATAAACCCATTTTTAGCTACGTCTATAGCAATGGAAATTTCCATAATACATACTTAAAATCATCACGAATATGTTCAGTCTCCTGTAATTTGAAGCTCAGGTTAAATGTGCATAAATATTTGAGACTGAAACTGGCAGCAAGTACCCAAGTACACGTTCTCAATTACGCACTAAAGTATAGGAACTCAATTAAGCGCAGCAACAACAGGCTGTATCAAGACCCCTAAGTACCTACTAATAAATATTGGGGACTTACTGAGTCGGTGCTCAGCTTGAAATAACTTAGCTTACACATAACACTCATACTTGCCCTCTTAAGAGAACTCGATGAATTTTTGGAGCATCTCCGGAGCACGTGCCTGGCAACAGGGAACGCTGGCAATCTCGTCGAGGCGAATTGGAATCAAAATCGAATCAAATTGACATCAGCAGATAGGAGAAGGTACTACTGAGAGGCGACGACAACGGGCCAACGCTGTTAAATTAAATAAAAATAATTTCAATGGCGATTGTCGCTGCAAGCTGATTTGGCCAGTGGGCTCCGACATGCCGTTGTGCGTAGACGAAAGGGAGTCTCCCCCTTTTTCTCACATTTAATGAAAGTTTCGTCCTTAGGGACTGACTGCCGCCCGGACTCGGGCTGCCCTTTGTTTTTCTCCCCTTCCTTGTTTTCTCTCGAGCAACTTTCTTCATCGCCCTATACCCATAATGTCGTTATGCGTTTTCTCTCTCCGTTTTCGTTTTGCTCCTCCCAGGACCTATAGAAAAAACTTCCGGAAGCCTGAAGGATTCAACCCGAATAGTTTTTGTTTGTCTTCCGCTGTACATTTGGATGATTTCTATCATTCTGCAGGAAATTGCTTCCATAAATCTTGGGGTACAGCTCCATTTCCGCAGACGTGTCCTTAAAGAGGATGTGCCATGTGCCCCCGGCCGGGGCTTATTTCACCAAAAAATAAGGGCATAAAAACCTCCCAGCAAACTAAAAGATAATTTTCGGGCCGTTTTTATTTTCAGGCAATTTCGCACGATTTTGCCCTCGGAAGCCATTCAAAAAATGTTAAAATCATTCTAGTGGACTGTTCTTTTTCCGAAGTGTCCTCTTCCCCGAATCAAATCATTTTGGGCCATTGTGCGCCATTAGACCAATTACCTGGAATGAAACCCAAACAATGAGTGCCTCCGGCAGAGGAGGCTACAAAAATGGCCCATTCAGGTTGTTGTTTATGGCATTGCCCAATGGGGAGAACGATTTGAATTCATAATCGGCCGCCATTAAGATACGGGAACGGAAGAATAAATAAGACCACACCAAGAACGGAACCTCTTGAGACCCCAAGCCCGCGGCTAGCGGCGCTCTGCCGAAGAGGTGCCGGCCTACAGGCAAATGGCCGAACGTTGTTAATTCTCCAGAACTTTTTCGGAGCTCCGCTTCGAAACATAACTACTCAATGGTTTCGTTATCAAAATTATTCAAATGAATCAGAAAATATGGCAAAATGAAATTAACTGCAATGGGGAGGAGTCGACAGCTCAATTAAAATTGTCTGACCATTCCCTGCAGAAAACGTTTGTCACGCAGAAATGAATTCTTGGTATCATGTTAGGTTATAGGTTTTAAAAACCTGGCTGTTACCTATGGAAAAAAGACCGTTTCTACTCGAAATCTTGGAAACACACTCAGTTTTAATTTAAGAGAAGCTTCCGGCAATAAAATTTGTGTTATTAAAAAGCACTCTCACTCTCGCAAAGTACGTTTTTAATTTCTTTTATATGAAGGAAGTGAAAAGTAATTACATACCAAATTATAAATTATATTAAATGGGACTTTGATTGATTTCTTCTTCATTTTTGCAAAATACCACCTATCGATGTAATTGCTGGAAAATTGATTAATTTAGTAAAATTTGGTGAACCGTTATTAATGCACATGCCAGTATAACCTCTATTAAACCAAGGACGAAAAATCGCTGAGTATTAAAAGTTAAAGTATCCAAAGCAAGTAAGCTTTTGACAATTACTTTGCTAAATCGACGTAGAATGTCATTGTATTGGGATTTCAAATCGATTCATTTTTTGCACCAGTCAAAAAACAGATTTTGAGAAAATTTCATGATCAGTGAATGCATTTTAATTGCAGCATGTAATTGAGGAATTTCGTAATTTACTTTTCATTTCACAAAGTTTGCAAAGTTTGTTATAATAATAATGTAATTAGCAGATTTTAAAAACACCCATTCTACCTACTTTTCTTTTAGTTTCATGGGTATTTCACAGAAAGAGCGTGGATGAATGAATGGGTTAATAATAATATGTCTATTAAAATCTAGCGAAACACATTCGTTGACCATTACGCTTAGAATTGCTACCAAATACACGTCAGTGGTTGGTGGTCAAGCGGTTTGCTGCAATGTAAAAGAAAAAGGGGAATAAACATGAAAAATGTCACTCAAACATAAACTTGCCAGCAACCATCGTTAGAAAAAAAATATAAGCAATCCTGAATACTCGGCATTAATGCCGTGAAATACGCAAATAGTTTTCTGTGTTTTCTGTAAACCGGAATAATTTTATGCGTAACGAAAAATTGTTGATCTAGGTGTATCTGCGCAGTGCACTTGTTTTAATTTTCTATTCCTAGATTTTCAATGCATAATTTTACGTGTTTCGAATATTATATAATATTATAATTGCACTCCTGGATACAATAAAATTGATATTGATTTTCAAATGAAGATTACAAGTCCTTTATCTTACATTTATTAATATTAATTTTCCGTAAACAAGCAACACTCTACGTGTGCATTACTAATACTAGCAGATAGTATAAACAACTCGAAGTAATATTTGCACAGTTTCCCATAACATAAATTCTTCACAATGTGTCCATTTATTAATCTTCTGGAAGTATACTAAAGTAAGGCTGAATAAAACCACTAAACTACTTTTCCGAACAGGAGGAATTCTACGGAGGAAGGGAACGAGTTTGGAAGCTTTAAAGTGTGTTTTAGCAAAGCAATATTCAATTTTCTTTTTATGTGAGTAAATGAATGTTCAAAAAAATTTTATCTGGGAATAACGCATTTTGTTTTATTCTTAATGGCTTTTATAATAGATCCTAAGATGTGATTAATCAGTTTTATGTAAATAACCAATTAATATGTGTTCTCCAAAGAACTTGTATCACCAGTCATAATTTTTTGATATCACCCCGGGACAGCAGATATTCAAATGGATTCTTCAGATTAAAATATCGGTAGGGGCAAAGTCTTAGGAATATAAAGTAAGAATTTCTGTGAATATTTCACCCCGTACTAAATTAAGTGAGTAAATCCCACTGGCGAAGGCCGCAGTGTCCCTAGTCCAGGCGACCTTTTTCTGATAAATTGAACATAAAATTGATATGTTGCAACCCGGGCTGGAGCATGTTGTTTACGCCGACGTTTTAATCTCGAGGATCCCAGCAGCCACAGCGAAACGCCGAAAAAATTGTTAAACGATCTCCTTTTCTGTTTTTATCCCATTGTGGGACGCTAATGTACAAACGACCGGGAATAAAACATCTGAGGCTGTCCCATAACTCAGGTGAACCTGCCCAGGTAGGAGATGCCTTGTTCTTATGTAGTCCCGTGTATTTATTTACAAAAGCAGCCGATTCTAGAGAACGGCTCCACGGCACATAGGCAACCCGAAGGCCGAAGGGAGGTATCTTCATTTAGCAGGCTGTGCGGCAATTTATGGCCGCTGAGCCAGAAAAAGTCCAAGAAAACAAGGAGAAAGGAACGCCTAGGCGAACTGGGCTCCAGGGTACGGGCACCGGGCTGCGGGAGATTTAAGACTTTACAGGTCCGCCATTCTGGAACTCTCGCTGTGTGAATAATTAAAACATAAATAAGACCGACGACGGCGTTCAAATTTCCTCCTAAGTAATAACTTAATGGGCGGAGGAGGTCTCCAGCTGGCACTGCGTCGTAGAATGGCGGCGTCGAGGCAATTTCGCGAGAAGCGGCGCGGGCTGCTCCCGCGCTGTTTATCATTTTGATTTTTTATCCGCCTGAATTCATTTTTATCTTAAGCTAAGGCCATCGGCTCATGTTCCGGGCCCTTCTCGCATGCTTGCGGTGATAACGAATCATCCGGCAGTCGGCAGGGCGCTATTTTCGCTTTCACCCCAAGTCCCAACGCCGAGCGAGTCAATTTATTTGAAGATTATGCAAATGCCGGCCAGATAAATGCCCTCGAGAATTTCCGAAATAAACCCGGCTGGGTGAGGTGGTCCTGGTCTAGTTCTTAATAAACTGACGCATTCCGAGTTTTATTTACATATTAATCCGTGATTTGCTTGGCTCGGAGTCCCAACATTTCTGGAGCCTTTTAATTGATTTCTCAAACTTTAATTACAGCAAACCCGAAAAGGGAAGCATGGATAAAATATTGACGATTCGAATACTCGCATTAGGCAAATTAAATCAACCAGCAAAGAAACTGTGAATTGAATCATCCCAAATGACTTAATTTTTCAGAATGCCTTCTCAAATTAGACGGGAAAATAAAATTTATGATCTTAAAACAGATCGTTTTTGATTTTTAATTAAATTTTATCTCCTGACCAATCTAAAACAAAAACTACTTGGTTTCTCCTTATATCTAACGTTAAATGACAAACACCAAAATAGCGTAAATGTTTAACTGTGTCGAACATTCTCTGTCATCAGTCCAAAGATATTTTTACACAAGCGCAAACTGACACAAATTTTTAAAAATTTAGTTTTAAATGAAGTAATTAAAAAGTATTAAATAAAGTAATGAAAATTGTCGCCTTAAAAGACAAGCAGAGTAAGAATAATTTATCATTTGTACTTCTTTCCTCTTATTGGAAAAAAAAGGTGTCGATTAAATGCCAGTTCATTAATTTTCCTGTCCTACTTCATAATCGTACAATAACTAAAGCCAAAATTAGAACTCGTTATCACAAGTT
The DNA here is from genome assembly GCA_001932985.1 of Proctacanthus coquilletti. Classification (NCBI taxonomy): domain Eukaryota; kingdom Metazoa; phylum Arthropoda; class Insecta; order Diptera; family Asilidae; genus Proctacanthus; species Proctacanthus coquilletti. The sequence goes on from MNCL01000012.1 coordinate 599,458, forward strand.
GTCCTTTGTAAAACCTGTTAAAAGACTAGTTGAAACTAATTGTGGTCTGAAGTTTAATTGTTTGTTGTTTCCCATAGCTTACACAGAAAAAAAGCAGCTGGTCTATTTTCTTTATTAGTACCTTGTTCATTTTATAAAGTTCTTGGTGCATTTTTATTTATTATGACTGTTAATCTTAGTAAAAAGGATCTAGATTCAAGGAGCCCGATATGCCTTTACTAGTTGTACGGAAACGGAAATTATTCTCTACTAGATCGCTTACGAAAACTGTTTTAATATTACAGAGGAGAAGAGAAATGGTAGAACTTATTTCAAAGTGCAAGTTGGTTGTAGTTTATTTTCGATTTATTTATAATCCTTTACATATCCTTACACTTCTTCTCTAGCTAAATCACATGACATTTGCGTGGAAAAATTCAAAAATAAAGATTTTTTTAATGTTGAACTACAAGTCAATTTTATGCATTCGGATAAATCTAGAATAAATTTAACAATTCATAGAAAACATGATACACAGACTTTGGACATGCAGAATTAGATAATTTATGCAGAAGAACTCATAATATTTTACTACTTACTTAGATAAGAAATAAAGATATGTGGGTATATTTACTGCAAAACTGTTTGCCAAATTAATTAACATTGAAAAAATAAATATAAAATTAAATAAACGAATAAGGTCTCCAGTCCAATTTTTAGCGACTATTTATAGCAAACATTGGAACATACCACTTCCTTTGTCTATTATTTTAATGTCTTTATTTTACATATGTTAAGAATAGTTCTTTTTTTACTAAGATTCAATTAAAAAAATAAATTTCGTTAGTATAGTGTAGTTATAGTAGATTTCTTCTTATTTATCGATACAAATGAAGCAGAAGAAACGAGGCGGTGAGCGCAACTTACAAAAACTCGCATAAATTTATAAGGGGATTTAGCATGCTGTCGGGACCACCCAGGCCCGGCCATTTCTTCGCGTTTTTAATTGTACCCGCGAAAAGCAATTAGACAAAAACACTCACGCCATTAAGTCGCGCTTTATCGGGGTTATCTGATTTGCAGTAACTCAGGTCGCTCTAGGAGCCGGGGTGGTGCCGTCTTTGCGCAGATCTATAAATACGGCGAAAAGGGCAGCAGCGTTGCCCGCCGTGCCGCCCGGGTACGACAAGCCGCTGTAACCACCTCATTCGTGGCGTCCATTCGCGACGCGTTAATAAAGAACGACGGAACGTACGGCGATCGATAAATTCTCCAAGGGAGGCCAACCTGGTCAGGTCCGGCCATTGCCTGCGTCGGTCACTGCTAGTTCGCTGTCCACTCGGCTCGCTCAACGCGGGGCAAAGACCAGTTTGTGTGCCGTCTTAACGACCAATCAATGGTTTTAATTGGTTTTTATTGAGGCGAATGAATATAAATTAGCGCTCTTATATATAAATTAAGATATACGGCGCGCGGACTGGTCTGGGTCGGGAAAAATGGCGTCCGACAGAGCAGGGTCTCAGAACTGACCGCTCTCAACTGCAATTGCTGCGCCTGCGAGGCTGATTCAGCGCTCGCGCAGGTCCGGTACATCTCCAGTAGTTGACCTCGTCTTCGGTCGGCCGTTCACAATGCCACTGTTGCGCCAATTAAAGTTCGGAAAATGTTTAATTAATTTATTTTTCTCCGAAATCCTTCCCTTCGTCTTATGGGCAACAACAGCAATTAAGGTGAACAACACTCGAGGGACTCGCGTCTTGTCGCCGTGCCCGCCAGACTGGGAAAGTGCATTCGCTGGTCTGGGCATATTTTCGCTGATAAACGCTGATAAATTAATTTTCATAAATTTCGGCCACGATTATCTGGCCCGTCTCCCTTTCTTGTTCGTGGGTAATTAATGCTAATGCATTTCGGTGCGCAGTACACGACAAGCTTTTATAATTAATGAAATTAATATTTCCTCCAGCCTTCGTGGCCTCGGACTCCAGGGACAGGGGTGCACGACAAAAACGTGCTACTGCTCACAGTCTGCCGTCGTAGCAAATCAGGTTGAGTTTTGCCTTTTTATTGAGTGACCTTAATGGCGATTGACTCCAGAAAGGTTAATTTTCCACCAAGGCTTTACCCGCACAAGTCGTGTATAAGTCAGCCAACCTCTTTCACTTAGTTTCTCAATCATTAGGTGCATTGTAAGTTACTTTAAATTTAGTTCAACTGATGTTTCGTTTAGCAACACTTGCCATTTGTATTTTTTCTCGTCTTAATTCAGAACATTCTTCCTATTTTATTAAATTGCTTAACATTACTATTTTCACCAATTTGTGGAAACTGAGACTTCGTTAACTCTTTTATCTTCAGACATGGCTAAGAAAACGTTGAGCAATAACATCCTCGTTGTTAAACTTCTGTTTTTGATTTTATTACTTCAACTTCAAAATCAGTTTTCCATAAAAAAGGTGACCTTAAAGTTTTGAAAGCATAAAGTAAAATTTTCAAAATGGAAATGGAAAATCCAAACAAGATTCTTGTGAAAACAATTGCCGTAGGCTTGGGAGAGATCGCTTAAGATTGGAAGACAAAACTAATTTCACTGGAATCTTTTGTGACGGTGACAACAGAAAAGATTACGTTGCCATTAGAAGGAGATGAGTGCTTTTAATGTGATGCGATTTAATTAAACGTTTCTTTAATTAAATCGGTCTCGAAGACATTCTCCGGCAACTAATTCATTTACATACGAACAAAGCAATACTGAGCAGCCGCCGGGAGGGCGGGGGTAGGATCCAGGCCAGGCGTCTGGAACCAATCCATAGCACACAATGGGAGCCCTACGATTGTCCTGTTGATTTTCCGGAATGAGATCCACTAAATGTCATTTAGAATCATGAATACATTATTACTGCGACAAAACTCGATTCCAGACCACAAGCGGAGAAAAAATCGCTCTCCATGACAAAAGGATTTCGGCCCTGAGAGTGGGACGGACCGGGTCGCACTTGCCGCCACTCCCCTATTGTGCTCCAGCTCCTCCAGAAATACATTTAAAAGCTTTCTGGAACAACTGCAGAAATATTTGAATTTTTGGGGGACATTACAGAACGACTTCAAGCCTTTTGGGGTTTCCTTACGTCCTCGCTGTAGAAACCCGCATCTTCGAGTGTATGTGGGCCTCTGCGCGCACACACCTTAGCCAAGGGTTGTTCTTCTGCAATTGTTGTTTCTGGAGGGCCTACGGGGGCGGGCAGTGCGGTTCAAAGTTATTCGCAGGGAATTCCGAATCTAAAACTTTTTGTTGTAAAACAGTTAACGTTGATGGCGCCATTAAAAATAACAAGGGAAAAGTTTTCCTTCACGGGAATTTTTCTCGTTTTTATGAACTTGAATGGAATTCTTTTCAGTTTTTCAGCTCAAAGGATCGGTTATTAAGGACATCGAAATGTGCACTACTATGCCACGGTGCAATTGAGCTGCTGAAGTAAAATACTTGTTCGGAAGGAGCCGTTCAGTTCGATGGCAGAACAGCTTCCCTCAACCCTTATAGAAACTGCACCCTGTATTTCTTGTTCTCGCATTTGCATTGTACACTAGCTCAGCTGCAGGACGAATTACTTTTCAATTTGTCCCCCTCTTGCTCTCAATCGGAGCCACTGCAAACGGGCTGCTAGCCCAGTCAGAGCGGGAATCACTTCCCGAGGGGATGTTTGATTTCCTAGTATGCATATGCCGATCCATTATTTATTAGATTATCGAAAACATCGGAACGAATGCCCATTGTGACCGAAATGATGATCGTAAGCGCTGCCAACGGAGTTAATGCGTCCTCGCAATAATTTAAATATTCTGAGCACTCCGGCGCAAGAATATTGAAAGCATTGACAGAAATATTACAAGCAGCCCTCACGGAATATCAAAGAGACTTTTGGCCGCCATTAAAAGGGCGACCTAAGGGAAATTTTATTTTTAGAAAATCAAAACACGTTTCCATGGCAGACTTTTCTTCTCCCGCTGTTTGCCCATCTTAAGTGGCTTTTCGTCCGTACTGCGATACGAGAAAAATCTTCGACACTCCTCGAGGTATACACAAGATGTTTACATAGGACAACGTGCTTCAAATTGCCCTTAATGCTTCTTATAATGGCTGTACACTTTCCTCGTCTAATTCTTTTCAGAACATCAAGCTGCAGAAACATTCCGTCTTAATGGCAAAAATGAAACGCGCGCGTGCCTTTGGCCATAACCCCATTTCTGGGGCAATTAGAAGGACTGCTAGCATATTCAAAGATACGTGAAGTCATTTCAAAGAACTTTTCCTTTCCTTCTTTTTTCACCCACGTCCCTCGCCGTTGTGTCCATTCAAGTGCAATTTTTTTTCAACAGCTGCTTAGACCTCGACTGTCGCCAACAAATTCAGACCCCTGTACTTTGGACCTGAGTCATTTGCAACTCTTATCAGACTCGAGATATTTACCATAGAAATATTAAGCATCTCCCAGGATTGTGAAGTTACCAAATCCAATAATCCAAGAGCAGGGGAGCAATGATAACCAGAAGCTGCTTAAACTTTAAGATAGTATTCCGTCGCGATGCTCGTCTGGCAGCAAGAGCCATCCTCTGAGGTGAAATACCATCTCCGAATCTTGAAATTAATTATTATTTACCGAAGCAGCGTTCAGCTTTCCCGGGCTCCGAATTTTTCTCCTGGCAGATGAAATATTAATATATAACCGCTGAACAAGATTTTCCTTATGACGCCATTGCCTCCTTTTCCTTCGAGTGGCTTCGAAATGAAACCGAAAGCCGATCACAGGCACCTCAGTTGTATTACCTGACCCATACATCTTAATTTATCTCACGGCAGTTTCCATTGAAAGCGAAATCCAAAGTTCATTAAAAATGTTAATTCGACGGCTGACGGAGCACATGTGCGATGCGTGCAGTGGGACGGTCCCACTTATGAATTCTTAATTACCTCATAATGCGGCGGTGGTTTGGCTCCAAAAGAGCTCATTAAGCTATCAAAATTATCTCAGCAAAAATGAGGGACGCGAACTTTGATGGCAACCTTTATGTGAATGGGCTCGCTTAGGCCACCTTTGCCGAGGCTTCACGGCAATTTTTAACTGATAGCCGTGCACAGTTAATGCGCGGATTATGATGTCCCGGAAATGGTTGCAGAACAGCACGCGATTAACTTTAGTGCTGTGAAAATTATTAATTTGCATAAGGTAAAAGAGGTAATAATATCACGGTTAATTATGGATTTTATCAATATTTGAAGAGATTTAGGTTTCCCAGAACATTGACGTAGTAGCTGATCAATTTTTCCGAAAGAAAAATAATATTACTATGACAGACCTAACGTTCTGATATGTCAATGCCATGCTACGTAATCACAAGTGGCAAAGTAAACCATTTTCTTCTTATTCAGTAAGAGTGGCGTTCAGAAAACCATTTTATTATCGAATGTGGACATTAAAATTGAAGAATATATACTTTAAATTCTATCAGTAAAATGTTTGTTACTTTCACACGGCCTCCTTTGCATTTCTAGATTCGCTATTTTAGTGGGACGTAGTTTCTGTACATCAAAAATAAGAAAAAATAATTAAATTATTTGAATATAATAAAAGTCAAAAATATCATTTTTGAAATGTTCGTCTGTCTGTCTGTACACGGATCACAAAAAATAAACTAAAATTTATTCTATATGTATTTTTTGTTTGTTTTTTTCTCTCTAATATTGTCATAAATTTTTTGCCGCTAATTTGAATATCTATAGTCTTATTCACGATTTTTGTTATTTTCTGAGATTTACAGAAGGCGCTCTTTAATTTGATAGCTCATTTGTCTGTGTCTACGAAGTTCGAAATGTCGATCCCAAGAACTCAGAGTCTATAACCCCTTGGAATTTTTAAAAAAAATTTTAGCGAAATTTGGCATGCCCCTTTTTCGATGCCAAATGAAAGTGGATACAGAGAGCTACTCTACTAGGCGCGAGCAATTCAACCCACGGAGTTGAAATCCAAACATGCAGGAAATGTGAGTTTAGCCCAATTTTATAATAATCCCGATATTTTTTTGTTGCATTATTGTTTTCTATGAAATCTGAAGTCTACGCGTACGAAGTCTACGCGTACGAAGTCGCGGGCATAGCTAGTGTTGAAATAAAATAATAAGAAATTATCACTTTTATTTTTGTATTTTGCAAGGCAGCCAATTCCTTAATTTTCAAGAAAATTATTTTTCTAAGGCATTTTATTAAAAACTTGTTTAAAATATTAAACACTTCACTGCTGCACACAACACCATAGTTCTTGATATATCAAAAGCACAAAAGCACATAACAGTGGTTATCGCGAAGTCTCGAGTAAATATAAGAAACCAATTCGATTAATTGGCGCCCAGATTTAAATATACGATTTTACAACTGCGCTTGGTAAGGCTTCGGTCTCAAAATAAAAATAAAACACATTTAGCATGTAATTTTTTTATTATAAAGCCCAAGACTTTTGAAATTTTGAGTGGAACTGTGTATCGATTAACAATAATATAAAATTATCATTAATTTGTATAAAAGAAATTCTCCTACATGCCATACCCCAGCAGGGTATTTCTTATTCTTTTTGGCAAAATATTCTCATATTCCATGAAGCCTGATAGCTTATTGAACACTTGACAGTAAGTAAACATTTAATTAATAATAATCTCATAGAACAATTTTTAACTTAAAATACTTATTCCCCAGAACTCCTTGCTGTCACTATTTGCCAAAAGGTCATTTATTCGACAGACTTTGGAGCAGTACACCCACAACGCAAAATGTAGTTATGAATTTATTCACGTAGTAAAACAGTAAGAAATTAAATCCAAGCAAGAAAGAACAAAAGATCCATTCTGCTTCCTCGTTCTATAAAAACTGCATGTTTAGTGGAGCCGTATATCCTGAAGACGTGTTCAAGAAAGTTGCCAATTTTTCCATTAGCTTGATTGGGTTGCAGCCTTCATCTGGACCTGGGCCAGTGAGTATAATTCTGGTGAAGTGAAGTTATCATACGTATCCAGGAAGAAAAGTGGTAAGGAATTGAAAGAGGTCACAAAAAGGCAAGCGACAGATAGAAACGCCGTTCAAGAATTTTTTAATTTCCTCCCGCTTATCTGCGCGCGAAAGCTGACGGGTCGCAGGTGCGTCTCGGAAAACAATTCCGTAAATTTCAATTATATGGACGATTAACTGTTATATCGGAAAAAGGGCAATTTCCCGGCGATGGAGCAGCCTCAGCCGACACCGTTTGTCGGTATGTAGGGCGCCGCTGACTCTCATCTGGAGAGGTCACATTGCCTAGTCATCCCGAAACCCCCAGATCCCAGGGGCGGGGGCGATGCCGGGTGCCAGAGGACTTTAAAATTCCTCAAATCAGCAACAAATTACAGGAACATGGATAAAATGAACTCAGAAATTCATAAGTGGTGCCTGAAAAAGTGCTTTCACATCGGAAATAGGTCCGGACGACAGCTGGGGGCCTGGGACGCGGATCCGGGACCCGGGACCCGGGACCGGGACTCCACCACCAAATCGAACGAACTTCAAAGCGAACAAATAAAGTCACATGGGGCGGGGGCGCACGGGGCGCGGGCCCCCCAACGACAACAACGAGGCGAGCGCATGAGCATCAGAGATTGCTCTTTATTGATTTCAGTGGCGCTTTATGTGCCATTAGCGCCGGGGACTGCTGTGACTCCGCCGGGGGTACCGGGGGAGGTGCGGGGCGGCCCCAACGTCAAGTGAGAGATTCTTATCATGATGTACCATTTCATGAGCAGTCCAAGGAGTTTAGAATGGTCCTTCCAGCGTTTTTAAGATTGCGCCAGAAACCAGTCTAAACGGGATTTCCCCGGAACGACTTCTTATTGGTCGTAGTCATTTCAGGGAACATATAAGATCGCTTTGACTGGATTTTTAGAAGTTTCTTTGAAAGTGGTATAGCGCTTTTCCTGGGGCGAAACGCTACCTTCCAAGGAAACTCGCAAGGAGCTCGGCGTGGGCTGGCTATGGGAGCCACAAGCCCCGGCTGCCGAGCGAGCGCCTCTGCTCTGGAGTCGAGTATATATCGCCGTGAATTCCTCCTTATATTAGGTGGCAACGTTACAGACACGTTTGAGGAACATTTATATAAGCATCTTATGTACTTTTTTCCTTCTATTTGCGCATTCCTTTCCCGGGGAGATATGCGAACACTAAAAGGAGGACGCGAACGAGTGCGGCGGTGCGGGGGAGGCGCGGCAGCTCCGCTAGTGAGATACGCTGAGAAGTCGAGCCCACGAATCGCGTCTCCCCAATAAATCTCTTTTATGACTGCAAAAAGTCCTAAAAAATGCCGAGTAGCGTTCAAAAAAGGAAACGAAAACAAATTTAAGAAATAAACCATGGGGGAGCACATAAGACACGGACGGGGAATGAAGAAGACAGGACCGGGAGCTGCTAAGAAATGGGCGGTAGGCGGTGGGAACCGAGCAAACGAGCTCCTCAGCTCCTTGGCTCCTTCACTGTGGGAGCGATGAGGAAAAAGTTTACGGTTAATGTACATTGAACGGTCTTGTTTTTATGCAGTTTTATTATAACTGTGGCAGGTAGGGTTCGTGAGGATAAATTCCCCGGCCAACATTATCAGAATTTATGCGGCCGACCTACGCTGCATTTAAAGAGCCCTGATAAGGTGCCATCTCCGTCGAGGAGCGTCCCAGCGCTCTGCTCCGCTAGCCTCCTTCAGGCTTCTTGCAAGGACGCGCGTATCTCCATAACTCGAATTTGTTGCTTTTAAGGCTTTCGGGAACTTATGCTCATTTCGCTATTTACGACCGCTGTGTGCTGCTTTTGCGGATTTAATCAGCTGTGCGGGGCAATTAAGCGGAATTTCTCGTAGCCCTTTTATCGATAATTAATGAACCTCTGCAGACCTCACAATTGATAGCAGCCGTCTAACGCGGCTGTGGATGCTGCGGCCTCATTTTGCTACTTAATAGGAAGTGGGACTGACTTCTTACATATACACACTTTCAAAAGAGTTAAGATTATTGTATCATACTTTTAAGGTTTTCTTAATAATTTTTTACCCTCGTTCATAAATTCAATTATTTACATTGATTTTTTCTGGAATTACTAACATACATTTACTTTTGTTCTGAATGCAACATTTATTCGAAAGAAAGAAATATAGTAGGTGCACAACCACATGGATTATTAAAAACTATTTTCCATTTTTATTGGTATATAAAACCCATTATTTATCAAAATCTTATCATTTGAATCAAGCTTAATTTTTAAAAATAGTCATAATTTTCTTAGAAACCCCACAATAATAAAACTAAAAATATTACAAATATTATATAAATAATTAGGGACTTCAGTACTTTAACAATGTGAAGATTTACGGCGTTTGATTACTACTTTCTTTAATAATGAACGAAACCTACATGTGCAAATAATAAATGTACACCCATTTCTGAATCATATAAAAGTTAAAATATCAGAAAATCACACGGCGGATAATAGAAAATATACTCCAGAATGTGAAAACTGATCGAGTTTTATTCACAATGTACATCGATTTAAAAACTGCAATCTTTTAAAAAACTGCATTTGGAATTTTAGAAACACCAGAAATGGAAATAATTTCCCGCTTAAATTCGGACTTCAGGCAAATATTACATAAAGGTTTGTTTAATTGGTTGAAGTAGTCTGTAATATTTTCCATTTCATTTTACGATTAGGCTTTTGGAAAAGTTAATTTATCTCATGACAGATTACCTTCATCCCTTCGCCGAAGAGAATTACATGCGAAGTGCAGTGTTTGTTAGACTTGGGTCTGTGCATTCACCTCTCATACTCATACGTACCTGAAATCGCGTATCATACGTAAAATACTCAACCAATTTAAATGGAATTGTTAGTAAACCTTTAAACAAAAATAAAATACGATTGTTCTTCGTGAAATGTGTGCCGAAATAAGCGTTTTATAATTTCTCTTAATTGCTTTTTATAAAGTTAAAACATTTGAAAATAACAATTTCTTAATTCTGTAGTATCTGACTCTCTAATATTTATTTTGCTTTCCAAAAGCCCCGGTCGCATCCACGTACGCATTAAAAAGTACTGAGAAAGTAAATGCGTAATAATATGTTACAAGAAAAATCTTGTGTCAAGAACAAGGTCTTATTAGCTCTTCTAACAGTTAGCCCAACACCGCAAGGCGATAGTAATTACAAACGACCAAACAATAACTATTGATTTTGCCTACTTTACCTATCAGGGATAAAGTGCAATTCCTGAAAGGGCTTGTTACCTTACATCACCCCCCGAACTCGGTCTCGCCATAACAATAAACCCACCGCTCGAGCCCGAGCATTGCACTTATTATCCCGCACTCGCCCAATTAACGAGATGCCACGGTCTAATAAAAGCACACACAGTAAATAAAGGTCCATGAACCGCCTGAGCAGGTCCGGACCACTCTAAATAACAATTAGGGATAACGAATGCTTCCGAAAAGTCAACAGTCCTGAGACCCAGTCCCGGTTCCCAGCAAGATCATGCGTCCAGCACCCCGCAATCATCGGAAAGCTCTCCGACCAAAGGAATCGAGCTCCTCTGCAAATATTTTCCTCCTTGGGCGAATTTACGGGGCCCTAACTCCTGATTTAGTGCGAACAACAAAATCCTTTTAATTGCTCGTAAATTGCACAGAGCCCCGGCGAGAACAGGCTTCCATTTTTCCAATCAGCCATTAGCTTGCATGTGTGTGGCCCGTTCGTCGTGCGGGCACACACCCGCACGAGACGGGACGCGGGACTCCGGTTGAGTTACGGCTGCCACCGAAAAGGGTCTATTATCCCCCGGTTCCATAGAGTGCGCTTCCTGATATGTTTTCATATACGAAATGTGTATTTATGGTTTGTTGAAACAAAAGCAAACGCTATCGCCGGGACCGGAGCACAATATACACCCGGCTATGGGACGGTAGTTCGAGCGCGGTAGCGTGGCAACGCAGCAACCTGATCTGGATACTTCGCTCCCAGTGGCACGTTAAATAAATAGTCGAGATGAAAATCAGGAAGAGAAGGGTTGAAACCTTGTTGAGCTTAGGTTCCTCCGCTCGCCGTGTTTGGTTCATTCGTCGTGTCGATGCCTTTTATTCTCGGTGGAATTGTCGGGTACATATCACACCACGACACCCCGCACCCGGCACCCGCGATCAGGCGCATTTACATTGTGCACGTACCCGGTAGACGCAGGATCCCTTTTCCGAAAATTGCTATCGTATTTCAGGTGTTAACTGCTCTTGTTTTTAAAACCAATTCACATAAATGTAAATGGGCCGGGCTTATTTATTGTTATGGTTTTTTATAACTAATCTTCCTGCACGGACGGGGCGGGGCGGGGTTTTCGGGTGGATTTGGTTGAATTACACTGCGCGATTGAATTCGCTCCAAAACGGTGTACACTGGTTTAAAGGGTATTCGTGAAGACGAAAGCAAGAGAGTAAATTCTTGGAAATCGCACAAGCATTAGGAACAAGTATCAACGACTACTCTAGAAACGCTTAAAATAATCATATATTTTAAATAATAATATAACCAAAGAGAGCAAGAAAAGATACGAACAGACGAACTTCATAGAAATTAACATTACTGACGTAGAAGGAAAGGCCACTTTACTCCTAGTACATTAGGAATCTGCGTTTTGATTTGGGCCCTCTTCAGAACAGTTAAATGCAAGACAGTTTTGTAGTGCAGGGCAGAATGAATATTTTATTCAAATTATAATTGTAGATGTATGTAATGTATTCGGGTTGCATTTCCACGGAAGTTTTTGAACCTTAAATTCTCTGATCATATGTACAAATTTTGAAAATTCCAATGATATGAACAATTTATTTATTTGTGTGAAAAATAATACATTCCCTTTTATTGGAATGTCTTTTAGTGCACTCAAATGATTGCCTTTTCATAATCTTTCGGGCGAAACATAAAGTCTCAGCATTCTTTTACAATAAAAGCTTGTAAATTAGAATGCATTCCAGTACAGGAGTAATATAGTACTTTAAATTTTAAATTTTTATGTATATTTGAATTCTACAGACACTGTAGAAAATTTTAAATCTCTAATCTTATGTTAAAGTGAATTTAGAAGGAATTTCATAATTTGGATTAATTACTTACCTCAGTATACTCTAGTGTAAGCATGACCAAATTTGTTGCTTATTTATAGTTACAGTTTCACAGAAAATGTGTTATCGTAGCCCTGACTTGCGGAAATATACTTCTCATGTTCAGAAAACACCTGCTTCTATTGAATGAAATCCATTGAATCTCTTTAAGCGCGCTCGTGTCTACAGGGACAAGTTACTGATATTAGAAAAAAAGTTTTAATAATCTTTTTACATCGCTACACGAGCTGCGACTATCTCACCCCCCGCCGCTTAACACAGAGTTTAATTATGTCTTCGTCCCACTCATTTCCTGACCGATAAATTCCGCCAATAAGTCAGAAGAACGGCTTAATTTGCGTTTCCCAGTCTGACGAAGTGGCATTCCTGAAATCGGCTTACTAGAAACCGTTTGAGCGCTAAAAATGCAAAATCTCATTGCCATAATCGCCGCACTAGCTCAGTTAGTGCTCGTTAACTACTTGCTTTCATGGCAATAGTAATTGCTTCATATATCTATCAGCGATAACTTAAAGCCGTCCCGCTGCGTGGTTTACCTGTGGCTGGTTTGCCTTCAACCTGGACGAATACACCGCCGCCGCCGGTGAACTCCCGGAGACCTACTTTGAGTCATCATAATACCAATTTTGTGCGTCATAATTTTTATGAGCAATAAAAATATGCGAATGGCTCTTTGTAGTTTTTTACATAGAACGGTGGAATTTTATAGCAGGACCCAGGTTGTGGTAACCTTGACGTGTTTTTTCGGAAAGGTGCATTTTTACGAGGGTATGAAGGAAAGAAAACACGGTGTATTTTTTAGCAGTGACCTTTAAAAACACTTGTACTTATCTTGTTTAAATATTTTGAGGTGAGCTTGGCATAAATAATTGACATTTTTGGTGTCCTGATGCGAAACTAACGAAAAGGTAATTTTGGAATACGGAGGTCATTTTCAAATAATAAGCCAATAACAAAACCTTCCTTGTAATAATTTGAAAGGAAAACGTTTTTCCCTCTTCCCTTGCTTTAATTCATCTATAAAAAAAAAACCGAAGAAAAACTTGCATTTTGATAATAAAAATAATTTTGTGCAATTTTAGAGATTAAGAAATAGATTTTGAAGTCTTTTATTTTGATATTCTTTCTTCTTATTCTTCTATCCCCTTTAAAAATGTGTGAGATTACATTTAATATGCGATATTTTAAATGTTCTTAAACCTTGTATTTTTATGTCTCATAACAGCCTTAATTAACTTAACCTGTTATGTTTTAAGTTACAATATAAAGCAGTAAATTAGCCTAATAAAATCCCATCGCGTGTGCTAAATCCACAAGAGTAACAATGAGTTTGAAATCATCAACTGTCTAATTAATTGTAAAACTCTAATATGGATGATTTCTAACTATAACTTATTTCTTTAACTTCTAAATTTAAATTTATTGTCTGCCTGTCTATCGATTTGAGTTGTATTTATGTCTGTAACTATCCCGGCAACTTCAAATGGTTTCTCATTATCACAGATTTTTATATTTGTAAGTACTGAACGAAATGGCCCTTTTAAGCTCCTTAACAAGTAAAGTGGAACCTTATTTAACTACAACTGACTCTGTAAACTGATCCTGAAAAAATTGAGCATGAAAATCCTTAGAAGTAACACTAAACAATTGCGTTACGTCGTTATTTTTGGACTTATAAATCAATAATAATGTCGTATTAAATTTAATTGAAATTTACTTCTTGATCAAAGTTGTAAATAATGCTTGTTCCTTCGGTGTTTTTCGTTTCGAGTTGCAGATGCGAAGAAGACCAGAAATCCATTAATCTTTATCAGCCGAAGATTTTTATGGATTTGACCCGGTTCACCCTCCGGGGTAGTATAGTTTTCTTCTTACCTTTTTGCCGAAGCAGCAGAAGTAATTTTCTCTTTTTGGCAAATTTTCTTCTTTTCCAGCCACGCCTTGTCGGATAAATTCCCAAAGAAGGCCGGCCTTTCCTTTCTAAAATGGAAATGTGAAGCCATTTGTTGCTCTGCTACCAGCCCAGCTCGCCTGCCTGGCCTACCTGCGACGACTTGTCCCGGACCCACCATATTTGTGCGGATCGGAGCAGTATGGCGTGGGTACACGTAACCGACCACGTTACGTTACTCCTATGGTTATTGCTGCTTACGTTACCTTACCTCGAACAGGCGGCAGGTGAGTTATTGATGTTTTCTTCTCCTCAGCTGTTGTCGGCGGAGATACGTATTAAGACATTTGGAACCTTTGTGATGCCTACAGCAGAGGTGTGCCTGCGTAAATCACTCGAATGCATGCCACCCTTAGGATGGGGTGGGAAGATTGAAACGGCCATAACATATCTTCAAGTGGCATATGAATCTGTTCCCTGGCCGTAAAAATGTTGTACAAGACCATTAAAGAGAGTAACGACTGCTTTCACCTTTTAAGTTGTCAGAAGTGAGTGGTAAACAGACGCGGGTTGCACTTAAGATGCAGTAAGCAGCAACAACACTCAACTTTTCATGACTGCCGTTTATTTATCAACGTCGGCTTAATTTACACGATCTCGTTATTTGTTTTGGGTGAAGGCTGTTTGCTACCACTTAACCTACTCAAAGCTACTTTAGAGAATAACTTGCTATTTTTGTGATAAATACAACCGAAATATAGAGAAAAGGGAGATAATAAAAGAGAAAACTGAAGCTTTTACGCAAAATGTAACAAATGCTAGATGTTTACAAGAGATGGAAATTATCATCATTTGTCACTAAAACCGTATGTAAGTAATTGTGATATATTCTTCCTTTCTCACGTTCGCTCAAGCATCTTTATAGGAATATGCCAACTTTGAATTCCCTTACTACTAATGTTATACGTTTGCAATACACAGACTTTTTTTTCTAAACTGTGCTCGAGGACAGTTTTGGAATAGTACTAGGAAGATGGAAGCTGCCAGTAAAACAGTCAGCCATTAACTGCACAGCCCACTCTTAATTAAACTGCTTTTACTTGACCCCAAGGAGATCAGGGAGATGGCCAAATTCGCCTAAGATAAGAACAAGGTGCGAAGAGTTCCTCTTCAACTCGTAAGGTACTGAGTAAGGTATATTAAATAATTGTAGTGGGAAAGGATAATTATTTAAATAAATACTAAGCTGCCACTGTGTACAAAAAATGAATATACAATAAAATTATCGTAAAATATTGTCACCCAAAAGCCATCCTAGACAACTATAAAAACATTTTTTGAAACCCTTCGGAAGTCTCTCTCAGGTTCACACGGTTAATAACTCGGAAAAAAGGTGAAAAAATCTCGCGAACATCAAGATGGAGGTTTCTGTCGGCAAGCAAAGATAAAAATCAGGTGATTTAGGTTTATCTTTACGACTTGCAGAAATCCTGTACAGCACCGACAAAGCGTAATAAATTTCTGCACAAACATGCCCGGGATCCCCGTCTCGGAAAGAGCCCTGCATGACGACGATGGCGCTGGGTTTAGTAAGCGGTAACCGGCAGCCCAAGCTAAGCTAACCCCCGAGAGGAGGAACAAATGGCGACGGCATAGGAAAAAAACCTGAAACCTGCCCAGAATTTGCGACCGGAGATGTTTTCCAGGCGATGAATAATTCTAGATAATATTTTAATTTAAGCAGTCCCGTCCGCATAAATCCAGGCCCTAATTAATTTGTAATTGAAACATTGCGCCACTATGTGAGCTCGCAGCTCTGGGTCCTACCTCGCGAAAGTACGTAACGTATGCAATCGCTCGACTTTTTTGGTTTAATTAGACGTACTACTACTCAATTGCCTTAATTTATTTATTAAATGCAAACAAATGTACCTGCCAACGCGGGATGTGGTATACTTCCAATTTAATTTTTAATTAGTGATAAGCGCGACTACCTCTCACATTTGGCTGTAAGTGCTACTACACGCACTATTTATTATCATACGTCTTACCGGTTTTGCACAATGTCATAACTCCAAGCGAACATTTTATTTTTACGATTCGTTTTGGTTAGCAGTAACATTGATTTGAGTTTGCTTCGTATAAGCAATGAATGATTCTCACCTGCACCTCCCTGCCCCTGTCTGCTCACCGCAGCATGACTCATGTGTCCCGATAGTTCATTAGCCGGCAGCAACAGCAGTCATTAAAGCGGCGAGCATATTTCGGCCATTAGTTTCAATTATTACGCCAATAATGAGGCGAATTAGTTGAACACGTTCCGAAGCATCGCACTCGGAATTCGGAGGCGCGTAAGCAAACGCAATTAGCGGTTTACCAGTTGTTTGAACACTCTGGCCGATGTTCACGTTATGCGAAATCATGTTTTAACGGCTGTCGTTTTGTTTATCCGCCGTTAATTTGCCAAATTGCTATTGATCTAGGTGTGCCCAACTGCCCCGAGGTCGGAGATAACTTCGGTATTTATGCACCCACCGGCTGCCCCGTCCACCTCGCTAGATATGGCGGTGATCCTGTTTATCTGCCCAGATTAGTCGGCATTTTCCGAAGGCGATAAATCTCACCTTTTGGCCGAGCACAAGAAGGGATCTCCACTCCTTGGCCCAAGCAGACAGCATTATTTTAATGAGTAGTTATGTTGCTGGCATCGTCGTTAGTGTCGGGCGGGGAGTTATATCTGCGGCCTGCAGGTCCTGGCCCCGGGATTCTGGATATGCCTCCGCATTCGGACCCTGAGAAAAAGCCGAGGCGCACCACAGCGGGCACAATTGCAATCGAATGAGGAAGAGAAAAGCAATTTGCAATAAACTCTAATTCCACATATAACGACACTGCCACTGCATAGACGACGGACGTCACGCGCATGTGGGACTAGACGTGCTCTGCCCCGCTGTACTTAGCTGTGCCTAAAAACCGGGCTCGAGTGTTGTGTAGTACAGTAGTCACCTAAAAGGCCTATAAAATCTGATAACGACCAAATAATGTCCAGAGCGGGGCGTGGGCGGTCGGCAGCCGTTTGCGTTCAACCGAATTATTTCGCCGGAACTTGTGCATTTAAAGGCTTTAATGGACCCTGCTGCACTTATACGTCACAAGGCCGTATTTTGCCTAAATTGTCCAGAATGCAATTTGACTGCACTCGCCTCCCGCAGGATATTGTTTAGCCGAGTGGATATTTACGGACGGACACACCGGCATCGAGACCGGGAGCATTGTCGTCCTTACTCCGTGTCCTCCATGCTCCCTTACCGCCACGGACTGTTTGTCGATTTTTTATTTCCTGCCGAATGCTGCAGTCTAACCGACCGAACCGAGCACTGACGGCCATGGCGAGTGCAGGACATATTTTGCCTTAAGCTCACAATAAAATTTTACGACATTTCACAGTCCTATGCTCTCCATGCCCGAATACCGCGTCAGGATGGGCGCCCGTCCGGACGGGATGGATGAAAGGAGCAGTGCATGAGTCCCGTGGTTTATGGCCGCCTAAAACAATTGAAAATCCTTTCTCATTCGAATCATTCGGGTTAGCGCTATTGCCTAAGTGTTCCCATGGCGTTAATTTACAACCCTGTCGCTGCGAGGGTAGTCGACAGTCGGGCTATAAAACCAATTGCACGAGACATCAGCCCTTTCAACCCTATTCAGAGTGGATTCGAGTTTTGACACCGAATATGATTTATGCTTTTACGACCTGCCGAAGCCTTTCCTTTCCAGTTTCCCTTCAAACGATTGTTTACGGCCCGAAATTTTTCCTTTTTGTCCTTTCTTCACAGTTGCGCAAGATCGTTTTTTTGGGTTTCCCGATTTTTTCGACACCTACCAGCGTTTGGGCATAATTTTTATGCGAATTTTTCTTATAGGCGAAAATAAGGCTGGGAAAATCAAACAAAGCAAATATTGCTTTTCACCGTCAATGTGATTTTATAAAGTTTTTATTAAAGAGGTAGTGGGACATCAAAATAAGCACGTCTTTATTAGGTCTGGTGCATTTAAGCGTGTACAATACAAGGAAGTTAGTTAAGAGTTAAATAATGAATAATTCCCTAATTAGATATAGGTCCTTTTCAGATACCACAATGTTCTCTTTGACAAAACGATACCCGGTAAAGTAGAAGAGTCGGAATTAATTTTCACTTCAAAGAACTAAAACTTAAAGTAAATGTTTAAAGAGCTTGAAGAATTTCCTTTTTTTAAATATTAATTTTGATATCTTAGTTCTTTATTTATATCGTTTTTATTTCTCATTAGGATTAAACAGGGTATCTACTAACTCTACATTCTATACCAGCATTAGTCTGAAACTTAAAACTAGTTAATTTTCCGAAAAGTGTGGTGCAGGTGCAAGTCCTTTACGTGTGTAAGTCACCGAAATAGCACAGAACGAGGGAGTATCGCAATACAGCGGTGCTTTTCAAAACCAAGCTGTGTCTAATAACGCATTCAAAAAGTACTTACGATGTTATCAGCAGTCTATCTGCAGCCCCTATTGTCACATGTAGCCAAAAGACCCCTGATTCGAACTGTAGCTTGGGGGCAAAAATTGTCGAAGATTTATCAGAGCTTAATCTAGTCCTGGATCAGGACGCCCTTAAAAGCCGCCCGAGTGCCGGAGAGGCACAAACCTCCACCGCCTCCAGGAAAAACGAATCCGGATCCGATTGTAGTCGTTTATCCAGAGGGCACCACCACCCGCCACCGTAACGAACGCTTGACTCCTGGCATTAACCTCCCACGATTATGGCGTGTACCAGCCATCGCAGTGCAATTCATTGTACATATAACGGAACAAACATACATAATGGAAGCGCTATCAGGCGGAACATTATTTTTATTTATAGTGTACAGTGAACAAAACAATGCATTATAGATTTTTCTCTCCATGCGAGAGGCTCTTTGTTGGCTTTATCTGGCCCCCGCCCTTGCCGTCGGTGGTGGTGGTTCCTAATGGATGGATGCTCCGCTGCCATTCGACCGGGGAAGTCTTATTTTTCTTGCTTTTGCCATTCCGGGCGAACTGCCTTGCAGCCCTGTCGCAATAGTCGACAGCCACTGTCTCCGGCGCTCCGGACTACCGTCAGTCGAATCATCAAAATTGTGTTGTGGAAGCGGAATGTCTAGACATGGCTCGTTATTCCTGATAATGACCTTTATATCAGCGTTTTCGCCCTAACGATCGACCCGGTCCGGGAAGCGCCTGATGATTTCGATTAATTAAGGAAAATCGTTAGGGCACTACTGACGGTGGCGGGAGACTGGCCAGGACTAGTAGGCTGTTTTCAAAAAATTTTCTTGGAAACTTTTCTGGAAAGTTTCTTCTTTTGTCCACAGCGCCTACGGCCGCATACGTTCTCCGGGACGTGGGAGAGCAACTCCCACTGTACGTCGGCCCACTTGCTAATAGCGCATAAAGAATTTTTAATGGACTTTTCAAGCAATTTCATTTGATCATAACATAAAGCTCCACACCATACACTAGATCCTCACACCCGCCTGGGGCACGACCGGGCGAGGGGCGGAAAAAATACAAAATAGAGGAGCAGGAATTATTCCGGGGTATGGTCCCGCAAGGCTATATACGAGTGGACGAGTATGTATATATCCCTCGACGAACCGGGCCGTCGGGGCGGAGGGCGTCGCGATGAACTCCAAGAAAGAGAGAATTTTTCCCGGTTCATCGAGTCAGTGGTTCGTTAGCAATAAATATCTGGTCCAACTTCTGGGAGGGAATTATGATTATTTGACCCTTGCCGGGAGCGCTTCGGTCCTGCTCTGCCTCCGGCCGGGTTCATATTTGGTGATTTAATGTTGCGAACATAACCGGATGAAAAATCGTCCTGCCGGCGCATAACTTCCGTGGACTCCATTACACTGCCGGCATCGGAGATGTTGCGGCGCGGCGGTGCTAAATCTCGTCCTTGGTAATTACCCACACCCACCCGATCCATGTTTATCTTACGAATAGGAATTCGAATCAAACTCGAAACTTTATTCGGGCAATGAGAGCGTGGTACGTGTGCGAGCGCTAACTGCCAATAACCGAAGACCTCTGCCGTATCCTTGCGGATTGCATCCGTTGTTTGGCTCTATGGGCGCTCGAAAACAAAAGGAATCGATTCGATCACCGATGGCGCATATGTTTTTCCTCCGGCAATAAACATTTGCAGATGGTACACGTGTGCTTCGGAATTTCTAAGTGCTTTCTATTATTTATGTGGAAAACCCTTTCCGGCCGTATCGCCTATATTAGGTGTGGAACACATCAAATCGCACACTCGAGTGCAATAATAACTTGCTCCTTCGGCCGGAAACTCAGCTCCCGGGGATGGCTCGCAACGATATTAAATTGCCTAATGGAGCTCCGAGTTCAAGATGGACGTATAAATATGTACATAGGGTTTGAGCCCGGGGGATTAACAAGAGTGATGGGAGTTTTAGGGGTATTAATACAACCTCAACCACACTTCGAGAAAAATTATCTGTTTTTTTTAACTAACCCAATTAAGGATTGGTTAAAAGAACGTGTTGGGAAATTTATTTCAATATATTTCAATAAAGAATAAAGTGCATCACAAAGAAGAAAATAAAATTTCTTCATTTATTCATCTTAGCATTTTAACACTTTTATTTAGTGATGAGCGAGAAGAGTCTTGGTCTGAATTTATTAATGCATTTAAAACGGCTCATAAACAGATCACATATGAAAAACAGAACAGAATTTTTCGAAAAATTTGACCTAATCTGATATGCTCTTTGCCCTTTAATTTGATACCCCACTTGTCTGAGTCGAAATTTTGACCCCAAAAACCTTGCGCCTTGGGATTTTTGTCGAAAAATTTGACCGACCCTAATGAAAGTGCACAGAGCGACTCAGAACACTACCCCTTTTTTGGCTGGAGTAATCCTAACGCTCGGAATTGAATTTCAAATATACAGAAAATTCGGATTTTAGGCCAAATTTTAACAATTTAATTTTTTTTAATTAAAGGTCTTTTACAAAAGTTTAAGTATCTACTAAACTTAAAAATAAACATCTACTCATACAATAAAACGGACAGAATATCGTGCTTTTGAGTCCCGTGAAAGTACTTTTTTATTTTTCATCATTTTCTTTCTATTTCCGATCCCGTGGAAATATTAATTTTTATCTAGTTTTTACTAGCAAGCCTATTTCAAAAATGTCTAAGGCTATTTTGATTTCTTTTTTTATAGAATGTGTCACGGGCACGGCAGTAAAATGCAATAAACTTTAATACCAAAGCCCTTTTGTACGATTTGTCACATTTTGCATTATAATAAAACTTATTCGAATCAAATAACACGCAATTCGGTAAGTTTTGTTAAGAAATTAATTCTGTTACTTAAATAAGTATTTTGAAAAAAATATACCAATAGAAAATCTGAAGATGTGAAACATAATGGAAAAACGAAACACCCTGTAGGTATCAAGGAAGATGTACAGGTGGGAAGAAACGCCCAATCCGCCCTTAACCCGTTTAACTCAAATAAAGTAAAGGCAAGCAAACATTGTTTAATTTTCTTAAAGAGCTTGCTGCATAGAGAAAGTAAGCTTTAATCGCTCGCCCACCCCCAATTTGCATTGAAATTATTCTGGAATCTGTTTAAAAAATAATTTCCAAACAGCGGATGCGTTTGCTGGTTCTGCGTTACTTTAAGGGAATTGATCGCCATAAATTGAGCGATTTCAATAAAATCGTCTAGAAAGTCGAGGCAATTCCAAGCCGGCGCGGCGCGGCCATGGGTAGCGAACCACTTGTGATTAATGTTGCATTCCACCGTCAACAGCCAAGTTAGAGGTAATCCACTTAAGGCGATGGCACTTAAAGTCATCATTACAAGCGTTTTTACTGCGGAGATGGCACATCTTGCACTTACTTGCCTCCCCTAAAAAAACCCTAGACAATCAACTATAATCTCCCCGGAACTTTTCATCCCTTGAAGGTAGAGAGGGATGCGCAGGGAACTTCCATTTATGGTGTAGGTATACTCGCAGTGTGTTGTTCCCTCTCGGCCCTCTCGGAAGGGTGAGGGACATCCCAAGATTTCTTAAGAAAGACGTGAAAAGAAGGTAAACGTTCCTGGGATTCTTGCGAGAAAGGCAGAGCTAGAGCCTGGTGATAGGTTCAAGGATCACACAAACCCCTCGCCAGTAAAAATCGCCCTCAGGCTGAGACAGCACTAACACAGTAGTGTTGGTGCTGAGCCATTTTTAGGTTTCTCTGCTGGAGGGCAGGAAACTGGGAATGAGGGTTCGGGACCGGGTCGGAGATCCGGCACAGACGGGCTAAGTTAGTTGTGCTCGGCTCCATATCAGAGACGCCATGCTGAATTCTGGATTCTACTGGGTGCTGGGTTAGCGTAAAGGCAGCGAACCACAAGGATCTCGAATCCCGGTTCTCGGTTCCCTCAAATGACTCTATCTGACGACAGAAGTATGGGCTGCAGTGTGATTCATGTCCTTCAGCAGAGGAAACGACTGTCGCGCGTGCTGCATTATTGGTTTTTCGGAGTACTATTTTTGGAGCTGGACGAGCGCAGTGAGGCGTCGCGTTCGTCGTCACCAGGAAACCCGCTGCAGCTCCGCAGGGAACCGCATCGTGAGGGCGCAAGAGTGACGAGTAACGACGTAGTAGGGCGTGTGCACCGGCCCTGGCACCCGGCGAGAAGTAAATATTTATATGTGATAGCGCTAATGGCTCATCGCGTCCATTAAACCCTTGCGTTAATGGCCGTTTGAGCCCATTTCGTGCACAATTAGCGGCAGTCGCTTCTCTCCTGATTACACCCAAGGCGAACTCCCGAAGGATCACCTTTGGACCCGCGAGGAGCAGATTTCAACTTCTGCGGCTCCTCCGAGGTGTCCAAAGTTGCTGCCCTTGACTGTGCAGCGCACAGAGGCGAAAGCTCCTCCGCTATGACCCCGTCGGCGGCGGCGTCGGGGAACTGGCTCACAAAGCCCTGCTGGCCTTACCGGTGTGATGCCAGTCGAGTTGGCAACGGAGCGCGGAGCGAGCCGGTGGCGGCGGCGGCCGCTGAAACGGCGGAGCAGAAAAGAATTGAATATTCCGCCTCATTCCACTGGCTCGGCTAGCATCGGTTAGATGGTGCTGCAGGTTAATCTAGTGGAATTAATGGAAACGAAATTCATGGACCAGAAACTCAGATGGCAAATTTATTGCGGATTTTCCGTTCGGCGCTGCCCTCGCGCGACCGCCCGGGAGACACGGGCGGCTGGTCCATCGAACACTTCGGGATTTGTTGATTTTACCCGGGGGAGGCCGCCATCCCGGCGATTCGCTTCAGTTCCTGTTCCATGCGTCCTCGGGGGTTCCATTGGCTGCCGTTTCCCGCTGCCCTAAGTTTCGATATTATTGGACTTTTGTTTGGTGCCGATTGAGCGCCAGTGCTGCCTGATGAATTTTACATGAAATTGCTTTGAGTTCGAATTGACACTGGCGACGATACGAGCCGGTCGTTCCATTGAACATAAAACCGAGTTTTGCCGACTTCTCACGCCTCTGCTGCTGCTCACAACCATTTATTTCCAAACAGGGAAACTTACGACTTTCCTCTTAATTCAAAACCCCAGTGTTACACTGATTTAATAAAGAAAACACAGAAGTAAATAAAACCATAACGACTAATATAAAATCGGCGACTCTAAAAAGTTTTCAGAGACTGAAGCTTTATTCGTTTTTATTTATAATCAATTCCCTTTCTGTAAACTGCCGAAATGGAGTTTGCATACCTTCACTTGACCAAGTATTCGCCTTGTTAATAATTTATGCCCTACTCCTGTTCTGTGGATGTACCTAGCATATTTACATAAGATGAATAAAAGAGAGATTCAGGAAAGTTTTCCTCAGAATAAATACATTGCATTACACCCTCGCTTATTTGTTTGCCTTTATTTTTGTCTTACGTTCTTTTAGGATACACTTTTAGGTATAATGAAAACATGTTTTCCTTGCTATAGGCAAACGTTAGGAATTTTTGCGATGGTAATTATAAGATTAATATTGATACACACCGCATTAATTATAATTTGAATTATAAGCTACAAAGAGAATTAATCGTAACCATAAGTTCTAACCTACAACTCATATCTGCGGGGTAAAAATCGTTGGAGTCGGCTTGCTGCCTGATTTTTTGTAGTTATTTAGTAACATATTTGAACTGTTTTCGTGTTCAATTCAATAGTTTATTTAAGGGCGACTTCGCTATAATAAGAAATATTGACACTAAAGATAATAAAAAATAAATCATGTCTAATACATTGCAATTCGCGTTGGAGATTTTTCTTTATTGATATCAACCTACAGACATGTCTCTAAAGATTATTAAAATGAATTATTTAACAAAATAATGGCAACTTTTTGTTTAACTTGTAGAAGAATACAACAACCAGTAGTTTTCATAGTAGTTCAATAGCGGTTTTGATATTTGCACTTTTAATCTTATTAACGAACGTTAAAAAGGAAAAAGAGGAGTCGTTATTTAGATAAATGGCTATTCCTAGACATGCTCCCACATGTAATACGCTTAAGGGAAAACGTTTAGAACATTTAACTGGTTCCCATTCCGTCGATGCTAATCCATCAATAAATTTGGCTTAAGCCGCGGCGCACTAGCATATCTGAGCAACTACCAGCGGTAGCGGTGCCACAATAAAATAGAACCATAATCCAATCGCAACGATCGGCCAGTGGCCGTTCAGCTTAATTTTGTTGAAGCTGCTCCTGGGTCTGGTGGCCACTGAAGCAAGTTTCGAGCACGACTGTCTTGCACGAGACACGTCTTACGCAGAACAAGGGGCGATAAGCCATCTTTAAGACAACCACGGCAGCAAATAGCTTCTCGAGGCTCGAATAAATTTCCTGCCAGGGTCGAGCGAGCCCCGCAACGCGGGGAGCGTCATATTTCCTCAAACACATAAATCTGTGCCTAATAAAGCGATGTGTTTCGCCTGTATTTAAATAAATTACGAGATTTTTGCCTTTTTTGAATGCGCGGACTTGCGTTGCCCCTTTTGAAGCGACGCGGCGGCAGCATTACGACAAGGATTTCAGCTTAAGGTGGTCAAGAAGCACTCCCGACAACTAGGGAGCTGCCATGCCCGCCGCTAGTAGTTAGAAAGGTTTTCGTGTCGACTATAAATAAAACGACGAAAAATGTCGGCTTCTTCGTGCGTTCTTGACGTGAAGACGTGCACGCAATTTCTTCAGTGCAGATGGCGGCGGCGCGGTCCGCCAGTAGAAGGGCTCCAAAATTTGTTCACGAAATTCCGTGCCTGGCTCGATTAAGTCCCCAATACAGCGTCGACCCCGATCCTAAGTGATTATCGGTGTCCGAAAATATTTGTGGAGTGAGTAGCACCTGAGAGACAAGACATGGACCAATTGAAGCGCCTAACAAAGGCGTTTCGCCTTAAACGGCACTTAGTTGAAAAATTATAAGCAGTAAGGAAAGAAATCTACGACTGATTACGATTAATTAAGGTGAGACATAAATTTGCGCCCAAAGTGCCCTTTACATGCCATTAGCATTAGAATTATAATTCCTAATTCACCCCTCCCAAAAGACCTGTTGAAAAATTGTTGTTTAGGTGGAAATCTAGCACGCAGCCCTAAGACTTATGGGACGTTTCGAATGGCGGACACGTCGCCTGGTCATTTCCATAATATGCATGGCAAATGCACGCGTCGCTATCGCCTTCTTACATTAAAGTGCATTGTATGAGAGCTGAGCCATAAATTCTTGTGTCCAGGAAAAGATATCCATTCCCTAGTCCCGGAATAGAACGGCAATTAGACGCTCTCTTTAATAATAATCAAGGAACACCATGCAAGGAGCCTCCGCGGGCATTTTTACATGCAAACAAACGCAGCTCCCGCGCCAGCACTAACGACTATGACAGTAGTAACCTAGCTGCGGCCCCAGGTGATGAACTTATCAGGGCCATTCAAATGAAAGCGGCTTCATTAACAGAGTAATTAAGTGCGATTCAGAATGTTTTATGACTGGGTGGTTACTTTTTTCTGAAATCCCCTATATTTCCATTTACCGACAGCCTCACACATCAGTGCGATATTCATTTGTTGGTAGCAGATGAAAGCTGTGGGAAATTTAAAATTGATAAATTTAAATTAGTTCACAAGTAGAGTTGCAGGAGTACAAATTGAAAGTGACTTTTAATAATCGTGTAACGGTCCACGAAGCTCGATTTATGCAAAGAACATTTACTTTTACATTTTTAATCTTTTTTATAATTTTTTCAAGTAAAAGATTCAAAATATAGGGCACGTTTTTTTAGTTTTACTACTTATATTTATATTTTCTATGTATGAAATACATGTGGGGAATTTCAGCTCTTATTCGAATGAATTGGAACTAACGTTTCGACTGAATAAGGAAATATTTTAATCATTTGTTTTTATTTTTTGTTTGTTATTTTCAAGAACTTTGATTACATTTGTGCCATACAATCCGAAGTAGCTACATAAAGTTATCCGAAAAAAAGAGGCGTGCGGTTATAAAAGGCTATCTATTTTTGATAGCCTTATTATCCTATTGCCTATTAATTTAAAAAGGCTTCTTCTTGAAATGTTTGATTTTTTACTGGCAAAGGTTTTAACAGAACCATAATTTTGAAAGTCTTCAAATCATTTATTATGACGTCATTGGCTCTGCCAAAATGTGGAAAATAACGAACAAAAAACCGTCGCATTGATTGACGCGGTGATATTCGCGTGTTCAACAGGATTTTCCAAGGCACTGGCGTTTACCAATGCACTGTGAACTGAAAAACGTGTTCGAGCATGTATGCAACACCCTAAGAGCCATTCAGCGGATTGTTCATAACTGAAGAGTTTAGATATCTCCATTGTGGTGCAGAATCATGCAATAAATAACGGGAATCCATTAAATAACCCTTCTGTTAACATGCATATCTCTTTAGAAGTTGTTCCTCGAACCCAGCGAGCCGATCCGGATCTCCCCGCAACACTACCCTGTGTATTGACGCAAGCAGGACCGATGTAGCTATGTCCTAGGCATACATCGGGAAGAGATATGCAAAGCTTTTGTAACCATGTTTAATTACATCACCCGGCGAGGGACGTCTCTCCCGGAAACCCGGCCAGGATAGCCGACCCCAACGCATATTCACACCCCGAACTCGTGTGCTTTTTGTGTGCCGAACCCCACACTCCGAATCCTGAACTTCTATCCCCTATCCCCTGCTTCCGAGCTAGTACCAAACTTTGTCGTCGGCATCGTCATCGTCCCCGGCGTATCTTTGTAATTAGAAGCGTAGCGCTTCATCCCTTAATCCCTTAGTCGAATGTTAATGGGAAGTTAGATGGGCACCCTTCGTGGGGAATTTAAAGCAAACAATGGGCCATTCCTGCCTTTGTTTGGGACTGTGCGTGTAACAAACTCCCCCGGCACCAGATAGGGACTTGAGGAGATGAATTTCCGCCCTGCCCCCCGCTGCTGGTGCGCGCTGTCTCATTATCAGAGTGCTTTAGACCTTTTCGGGAGATTTATTCGTATCTCTGCATTTAGTGATGGCTGTTCCAGCCCCGAAGTGTTTTCATTAAAAATTCATTTAATTTATGAATATTACCGACGTCCAGGATGATCCAGGATTCGAAGAAGATTTTATTTAATTAAACGCCCGTACAGTTGGGGAGTCCTCCTTGGGCAAGAAGATGATTTTTTTCTCTGGCAGTTATTAAATTGTTTTAAGGACAGTGTGCGGCGCAATTATCTCACTGTTATCGATACTTGTGTCTGGAGCAGTTCTTGTGGAAAATGCCATTTCGTTTATAAGGAACAAACGTTTCTTAACTGCAGCACGTCAGCCAGCCGCTCCCTCCCTCCTTCCAGGTGGAACTGGTTCAGTTTCAAGACACTGTAATTTCGCAATTACTTGGACACAAAGCGGCGTAAAACGACGCGTATCGAACCCTTTGCCGTTTTCGCGGATAATTACAGTTTTGCCCCACCGATGTAATCGATAATAATTGAAAGCAAACGCACTGCTCTTTATCGCATAACTCAGAGGAAATCCCGCGCCCGAACAGGTTCACGTGCCCGTCCAGGGTAAAATATTACCCCCGCAGCTGTTGCCGCTTTGAATGTTAGTTAAGCAGCGCGACGATGGCCGCGAACTTAGCAATCAACTTAAAATTATTCTTATTGCGAAATTGGTTAGGTAAGTGCTTGAATTAATTGACCCAGGCTACACCCTACCCGCCGTGCTGCATCCCTGGCCACTTTCCGGTTTTCGGCTTATATTAAAAGCAAGGCTTATCAAAACCCGCTCTGCTGTGCTCCACTGGTGGATATATCAAAAACTTTTGGCCACACATGCGTACTATGCGCATAAATTTTGAGAAAGTTTTCTTGAAAATTTCTAGAATGACTTTCGCAAAGTTTCGCCGAGATAACTGCGGCACTTCCAAGAATACCCTTACGGGCGCATTAAAAGATATTTACGGCTTGAATTAAATGCATTTAAACTATTTCCCCCGGGTGTTGGCAACTTTGCATATAAATAGACCAGCATGCCTCTTCACCCTCGCCCGGTCCTCATTTACTTTTTTTCCGTAGGCCAGGAATTTCTAGGACCTTCCTTATTCACAGGCGAGCTAAGGCGAACTTCTTGTAAAAATGTTTTTTGAAAGACAACCACCCTCTTCTTTGGGAAGACATCTTTTAAAGCAGGGGATAATTGATATGAATTCATCAGAGACAATTCAGATTAAGTTTTAGTAGCGGACATTCAAGAAATTTTTCAAAATTATTGAAGTACTAAGTTAGATTGAGTTGGTAATTACCTGTTTTAGAGTTCAGGCCTCGTAATCATTATAATCATAAGAAACTTCAAGAATTATAAGAAACTTTAAGACGAATCTTTGAAAGAAACAACAAATATTTTTAGTCGTTATTTTACTAAAAGATTAAATTTCCTTCCTTTTTAACGTGCGTAGTTTGAATAAACGTTAATACAGAAATAACAACAGTATAGTGGTTAGTGATAAGTTATTAAGTTATGAATTACCAGAAAATCTTTAACTTTACCAATTTACCATTCCTAAATACTGGGAAACATTTTACTAGGTTCCATTACGCAAAATAAAATTAAAGCGCACTACTTAAAGGTTCTAACATCAAAGGCTTTGGTTATGTTGTTACATATGATACACAACCTCGGAAAAGTAATGCACAAGTAATTGACTTTTATGAATATAGAAACAGGTTTTTGCTCGATTTATAAATGAAGATATCAATTAATAGTTCCCAAAGCATCAAACGTAAAAAATATTTATGCTT
This sequence comes from Proctacanthus coquilletti, assembly GCA_001932985.1. NCBI lineage: Eukaryota > Metazoa > Arthropoda > Insecta > Diptera > Asilidae > Proctacanthus > Proctacanthus coquilletti. The sequence continues at coordinate 628,972 of MNCL01000012.1, forward strand.
AGGCATGTTTGCCTTAGAGTTAACTTGTAAAAGCCAGCCAAAACTGACAAGACCATTTTCTGATAGAATTTCTATCGTAGGCGAAAAACATTTTAGATCTAATTGTTTTCAAATTTTGTAAAACGGTTTCCTACGGTAGTTCTCATTTTTATTCGTGCTCAAACTAACTTCAACTTAACTTACTTCATGAACTTTCAAATAATCGTTCAATAAATATGAAGTTCGTAAGTACTTCATAAAGTAATTAATTGTGATGAATACACAAACAGTTAAAAGGGCTTTTTGTAGGTTTTACGATGTGACTCGTAAATCACATGCCCTACCTTTCCCATTTCTTCGCTCGAAACGCGTCTCGGCGATAACTCACATTTTGTGATTTTGCAGTATTTATCTGCCCGCGCGGTTTTATTTATTTGCACGCGGACCCGAACTCCAGCAGAATTCCGACGTATCTTTGCGCGAGCGAAACCAGGAACCCGGTTGCTCGCCATCTTGAAAGTAATACCATTCCTGAATTCAACGTCAAGACAAAGGCAACGGCCACGAAGCGGCTCGCAAGAGAAGATTAATAAGTGCGAGGAAAACTTAAATTCGTGACGGAGACACATAAATAAGGGCCAGGGTCCGGGGCCAGGGGTGGAAAGCGACAAGCACGAAAATGAAAATGAGCCGCTCCATGCGGAATCCTTCCCCGAACGTGCCTACGCCCGCTGTTCCGTGCGACCCATTACGGGCCTGTAAATCATGGAGGCCCAAGAAAAATTCTAATGGAGTATATCAGCGCTGAGGAATTCCGGGCGGGTGACATGCACCGCATGTCTAGAATTTAGTGCAGCAGAAACTTTCGTAATCTTTGGGATCGCACCCAGACCCTAGCTCGTGGCGGCGGCAGGGCCGTTCCGGAGCGGTCGAGGGTCGCGCCGGCTGAGGATACCCTTAGAGTCCAACCTGACGCGCTCGTCCGCACGCTAATGTAGAGATAATAACTAAATCATAAATTTATTCGCGGCCGTAGATAAGGCCACTAAAGTATGTGTTTTATTGGCGGACGCTCGCGGAGTCCGCTTCCCAAAGGACGCGCGATTCTGCCAATAATAAAGTAATGGCAAAGTGCGAAATGAACCCGATAAGAATTTTTAATTACAGCGAATTGCTTTATTGTGTTACTCCTTGCCCATTTCACTCCTTTCCGCCCACATTTCCTTTATTTACAGCCCTCGAAGCCGAGAGTAAGACGGCCACGACTTGGGGGCTTGGATTTCTCCACGTTGCCAGGCCGGAGTCCAAACCCCGGACCCCCGGGAATTGGATTTGCTGTTTTCGGTATATGTTGCATGTTTACATCGTTTACAGCTCATGTTTCAGCCGGAGCTCGCCCCACGCCCCGAACTGCTGGTCGACTCAACCGATTCAATTTCCAGGCAACAAAATCAGCTCTTGATATGTGGTGGCAGCGAGTTATGGATGGCCCTTGATAGGCTTTAAGTTAAACGAGTTTTTGTCGAGGAGAAATTACGGCCGTACCCGGATACCTGAACAGGGTCCAGATCTTCAGGATCGTTGGACTTTCGAGGCGGGCTCGAGTTCACTGATTTCGGTGTTTAAATATCTTCAACCACACGATTTCGTAATTTTGCGCAGCATAATAAAAGTGGATATTAAATTTCAAATTGCAGCCCGCTCCTGAGAAAATAAAATCAACCAAATAAAATCACTTTTAGCGCTCCAAAATGCTCAGCTTAAAATACTTCTCCGCTTTCCCCAAGGCTTAGAACTGTGCTGGAAATACAAGCTCTGGAACATTTTTATTACCTTGCAAATGAAAATGAGGAATAAAGAATTTCCACTAGCTCAATAGAACCGCATACGTAATCATCTCTTCCTTGTATCATTTTTTTGGCAGTAAGTACCTCCCTCCTTCAGGATCAATGAAACACCTTAGCCGAATTTTTATGGTCATTTTATTCATTTCATTTTAGAGAAGACCGCAGCACTCACGTATAACGTGGCATTTACGTATGCATGGACGTCCATAAATAATCGGTCAGCAGTGGTCAGACCGGGGTATGTGCAGGGCCATTCATTCAATAGCATAGGGGTCTAGGTGGTGCTGTCTGGCCAGCCCATAGTTACAGTGGTTTACATTTAACACGGCATAAATCAGAGATTGCCACCGCAGCCGGCTTTAAGCCTTAAGGGCCAGCTCCAGGCCCCATCCATGGTCCATATGTGTGCGCACGCTTTGCTGCATGCCGCTGAGGCTTGTGGTGACCATTGAATAAATTTTACACCGAACATTGGCCGCCATGATACTGCTCTAAAATTTAATAAAATTCAATATTGGATTATTCCTCTTGCAGTTTTTTGGACATCCCAAATGAACGTTGCTGTTTAATGTTACCTGTCTATCATTGCACTATGAAAAATCGCCTCCTTGACATGTGCAGGGGTGTACCAATTTACTGCATAAAGTCACTGCTGGACCATTCGTTACCTCTTCATATATTTCGCATTGCACCTATTGGAAATTGTCCTTAATATTACTTTATTAAAGCAGGTATAACTTTAAGATGTTCAAAGCGGACACAAATCCATAGATACCGTTGGAACGAGAATACTACTAATTTTCATGTTGGCAATATTTTTAATATTGCCGTTGTTTCATTATTTCTGCTTTAATTTTACCACGTCTCAGAAATTAATTAAATCCTTTCTTAGTAAATAAAAAAGTGCATGCAGGCTATCAATAAGTAACTACTATTACCTTTGCCATATGCCCACGCAATATAAAGCATTCAGTCGCCTAGAGAAATAGAAGGCGATAATTGTCTAGTAAAATATTGTCAGCATTTATACAATTGTTTTGACAGTATTATCAAAACAAATATAAAAATTTTGATATACATGCTTTCAGCGTTTAACTTTCAGTATTTTACTTGGCAAGCTCAAGTGCTCTGAAATATTAAGCTAAAAATACAATATAGATTTCGTGCAGGTCCAGGCCTCTTATAATTAAAGCGGATATCGCTCGTAGGACCCGGAGTACACGCAAGCTTCTCAGTTAATTGCCTTCAATTAATTTTGAACAAAATCACGTCCCCGGTGGCACTTCCCTACCATTATGTTGAATAAATGGACCAAGTCTGGCGGGTGCTCGAGTTGTCGAAGAAAATCCACACTATCCTGCGATAAATTGCATAATTTCCAGGTTCTTAGAGAAAACATAATCTGGGCACTAATTTCGGGGCTAAAGCACGCACCCATTGTGCATAAATAGCACTTTGGCCGTCTTCCAATGAAGCTCAGTGCTGGCCAAATGAGTCTCGTAAATATCGAAAATGGAAGCCGACCGCAGAACGGGCTAGTGTACCGGAATCGCACTGAATCGGGATGGCCAGGAATTGCCGGGAATCGCCACAAAATACTCGATGGTCAGAGGGCTAGCAAATCTAGACGACTGGCCTACCTCAAAAGGGGCTGTTTGTGAGCGCATCAATGCGATTAAATGCTTCCCGTCGTCATCTTGGGTCAGCCCCGGACGTGCGGCCGGTCGCACAACTCGACGTAAGGTGGGAAAAAGTTGCCTTCTACGTATGAAGACCGCGCGTTCTTTTTTGCTTTTGCCGAATAAATTGATCCAGCAAGGAGCCAGAGCGGTGTGCAAAAATGCAACGATACACAGCGCTCATGCATTAAAGATCATCTGGCGGCCATTGTTTATTTAGAAAATCAAGTTTTTCTGCACGCCGAAAGTGCGCTTTTTAAGTGCGGATCTCTTGAGAGATTTTGCGTCTCGCGATGCCGCCGGCATCCGTCCAAGGAATTTTAATGCTTCAATGATAAAAACCGCGTTTGTCGCTGGTCCTTTTGCGGATGATCTTCCTCGACCGGCTACTCATCTTGGCTATCCCGAAGCTCCGATCTTCGCTTGTCGTCGCCATTCCTTTTGCTCTTTGTTGTCCTCCAAGACGACTTCGCAGTTCGTCGTCTGCAGACCAATCCTACGCGGTAAATCAGAAAATAAATTTCGCATTGTTCTACCGTTGTCTGACGACATTTTCTTCAGAGTAATTTTTATGTATTTTTTTCTTTTATTCCCTTTGTAAGTTCCCTTTGCAAAATTTTCGCGTCTTTTTGCCAACTATGCGATTCCTGCGTCGGTCGAGGGAGGTAGCAGCGGGAATTGTGGGCTGCCTCAATGGAAGGAGTCCTCGCACTTTTAATTTAATGTGGCTGCTCTTTTCGTAAAGATTTTTTGTGTCTTAATCTGCGAATAGGACTAAAATTTATCGCTTTATTTGCATATTTTAAGGAGTTCTCCACTGCGGATGGCAGACTTTATGGACTCGGACGCGATGGAAGATTTGTTTAAGAAAAGATTTATCTTATGCGATGCAGATTACGCGGGCTCAGCTCTCCGTGGTTTTTTCTTCGCTTTTCTTTTATTTGGTTATATATCCGGATTTTAAGTTGAGGAATCATAAAATGCAAAGGCATATGGATATGATTTTCTCCCCGTCTTGGCCTTGGATACTCATCAAATTTTATATCAAGATTTTCGAAACCTTTCATATCTCATGTTTACTATTACACCTTTATACTTTATATTTGAAGAAGTTTTCCAAAAATTTCAAAATGTTCTAATGTGAAGCTTTGCTTTCTTTGAATATATACAAAAAATCCTCTCTGAAAAATTTGAATTTCCCACTTTGGAGTAAAAAACCTAATTAACTTATTAACAGAAAACTTTATTGTAATAATTTCGGAATATAATATATTGTAATTTAATATTATTATTGTTATTGTAAGTAATTTTCAAGATGAAATGTGCGAAATAGACCCCCTAATGGTCCCCATATTTTCATATTAAAGAGACCAATTAGGATGAGAACAACTTGCTAAAGTCAAACATATCCAACTTTCGAATATATTTTGTGAAAAACAAGTTTTAATTTAATACGTTGATATGGCGAATTCCTAATACTAATAAGCTACCCCGGAACTCAGAGAAAACAAAATAAAGCCTTCACTTTCCAAAAAATCTAAAAGCCTTTCAAGTCTACTAAAACAACTCGTTGATCTCAATTTCCGCTCAAGATTGGTTATGATTGGTCGAGATGCGAAGGTCCGTTGGTAAAAATGAAATCAAAGTAATTTAACTAGTTAAATCCAACCGTTGCTGTAATTTTGCTAATAACGTGTTAATTTACGAAGTCGTATGGATAAACGAGGAAATTTAATTATTAAAAGAATGTGAACTAATTTTCCGCAGCAGAGAGTGAGTTGAGGTGTACATGCTTCCGTTCAATTTAGCAACGACTCCCGAACGTTAATTAAGCGAATGTGCATCGTAAGCTAGCACCTTCCAGCAGCCCTTAATGAGACACCGCGCGACGCTTAAAAGAAGGCTCCATTAAAAATTCATTAAATAAAATGCTGGCAAAAATACGAGCGAGCAGCGAAATCGCGCGCGAATTTATTGGATCCATTGTGTTCTTCGGTAATTAAACAAGCGCCCTTTAAATTAAAAATGCCCACCCGGTTTATGGATGGCGGTCGTTTCTCACCTTCAGTGTCCTCCACTAGTGCTGCGGCCCATGTCATGAATTTATTTACGAGTTTTGGCCTGGACAGTATGCTTTTGACTGAGTGACCAGGACATCACCTGGATGGTGGATCGTATGCGTACACACCAAATTTGAATTTTATAAATTACAATAAATTGCAAAAAATGAATTTTATTTTCCGCTGTGTTTTGGAAGGTCGGCGCATTTTATTTTATTACGGCGCAGTTATCTTTTTAATTATCTTTGAAATAATTTAAAAATCGCACGTTACTCATTGCAGTAATTGCTCCGAGGGGAGTGTGCTTACATCATGAGTCCTCTGTTTCACATAGCGCCCCAGTGAAGGGAATAAATCCTTGCAAAAACTGGTGGAATTATTCCTCGGCGTCCACTACCGTCCCGGGCGACACTAAATTTTCAGTGTATTTGCACAACGTAACTCTGTCAGAGGAGCTTACATGGCGCACTACTGGTCCTTCTAGACCATGTACATAAGTTAATCCTTCGGGAGCTGTTCCCCTCATTGACCTTCTGGGCCTTGCAACTAGAAGGACGACGCCGGGCTGAACACTCATTCGGAAGGGACGCCTGTGGGGAAGGTTACCTTCATTTCCTTGCTACAAAGTCTACGGCGTCATGTTCACATGGACGAATTCAAATATCCTCGGGGGTGTACGCGAACAATAAACCCCGTCGTATCTGGCTGACTTCGGGCGTAAAGGGACCCCCTTAAATGGATGCGATCGGAAATTGCTGTCGGCGATTGATTTTCTTATGCTTTTTCTTTTGCCTTTTGGAATTCGAAAAGAAACTTTTCACCATAGATCTCCAAAGAGGATTAAGGCCATTGTTGCCACTATCTAAGCTGCTTTAAAATGCTTGGAGGATAGATGGAAATAGACATAAATTTTGTATGGAAATTTTCCATGAGCCCTGCAAACGGCTGTCCGATAGTAGGCAATGCGGCTGGCAAAATCCCATATAAAACATGAAAACGCGTACATAGACATATGTGACATACCCGAATGTAAGGCAAGGGAAGGGAGGACAAGTGATATTGTCGACTGTTTGCCAATGATAAGCGCATAATAATGACTTAATAGTAACCTAGGTACTACTTAGAACTCTTAGTAATTATGCAGCAAATTTAATTTGTCTCAGACCTAGCTTGACTCCTGCACGATTTTCATGTAAATGGGGCTTATTTAATTAAAAACCCTTTATTGGTTGCTTGCAAAATTTGAACAACCCTTCTAAATCACATACAGATTTTTTCAGATTATTTTAAAATAATATCTGCCCAAAAGCGAAATCTAAAAGTATAATATTAAAAAAACAGAACTCGAAAACCAAAATAAATAAAATAAACAAAACGAACTAGCTTCAGAGTAGACTACCTGACCCTGTAACTGTCTGTTTCGACTTATAAAATTTGCTCGAGCAATACCTTTTCAAAAGCTTTTATTTAGTTTTAACATGTGGTCTATAAATTGTAGCGTTTGTGAAATATGTCAAAGGTTTTCCACTTAATTAGTCGTACCCAGGTCGAATGGTGTCTCGAATTAACGCAAGATCATCATCCCGTTTACGCTGGGTCATTAGTTTGCAAACAAGTGTAATGCGTTTTAATGCATAAAAAACTAAACAGCCACCTTGCACAATTTTTACGGTGAAGCTATTAAAAAACGCATAAATCATAAATTAATGGAATATTCAATGCCGAGTGCATGTCAAGGTCAGTTGCATTGCCTTTACCTGAGGATTTGAACACCTTCAAGGTCCCAGCAGCCATTCCGGAAGGGTCACATATTGACAAACGTGCACAGAACTCAAAGAGAGACCTTAGAAGCGCAAAAAACTCATGCAAAGTGCAACAAAGGGTTCTCATCATGTGGAACAATTTGAGGATTCCGGCAACTCCCGCACGGCCAATTTTCACTCGCCACGACCGAGTGCCGAAATTTCGTATTTGGCCTTCGAAACGAACTCGCTTATAGAAAAGGTTGCTGGTGGTGTTTTGAGGGCTCCTCGCCGCCGAGACGAAATATGATTTTTCATATTTTATGCTGTTTTGCGTTTTTTTCGCAGAATGAACTATGCCGCCTGCACACCATGCCCCCGATGGCCGGCATTTTTTGCTGGCTTGTTGACTTCCTCGCCCGTGGGTTCGAGTTGTCCACATTAAGGGTTTTATTGCAGGGTGCTATTATGCAATTTTTTTTAAAGACAAAGATTTACGAGTCCGCCTGAAAAGGTGGTGTTGGTTGCCATTCGAAACGAAAGGATTTTTTGAAAATTAGTACGGAGTGTTCCACGCGAGTGTTTAGACGCGAATTTTTGCCAAAAGGGTTGTGTTGTTTTGCGAAACGATGCGGTTATTGCGTATATAAAATACGTTAGTGAAGGTCCATGTTGTGAAGGAAATTATGAAATTAATGCAAAATAATGATGTGCTAAAAATCAAAGTGAATATGATATGAAAAGTGAAAAATTTGATAGCTCTTTGAAAAAATACCGAAAAGCCAAAAGAAGTGATTTACAAAAGAATGGAGACAGTCTGACTCGAGATCTCCTCTTTTACATGACGATTTTGATTTGAAAACCCTTTCAAGGTCTTTCTCCAACATAGTGGAAATAATACCAAACAACAAAACTACGTAGTCACAATGAGATGCTAATTACTACCCAAGGAAATGAGCCTTAACACCTAATCTGAATGTACAAATAACGCCTGATTACCTGACAATTGCCGTCAAATGAAGCCTCACTGGGCTTGACCACTGGCCTATGCTCGGCTAATTTGGTTATCGAAAGCGAAATCAAAATAGTTGCTCGCATACAGGCCATATCTTAATCGAAACGCATCGCTGTGCTATTAAAATTCCGCAGGCATTTCACGAGCCAAAATCAAGCAAGAGCAAAAATATCATTAGCCACCGAGTCAACTCAGTGATTTTGCAGTCAGCCGACCGCGCCATAAATATTTATGAAAACGGCTCATTCAAATGTCCAAACAGACATCCCCATAATGGCGGCTTGATATCCGTCCGGGACCAGTCGAAAGATCTCTGGTCGGAGCACCCTTCGGGCAACCGTTCCCCGGTGTCCCAGACCTGGGCCTGGGCCCCGTCCCCTGGACAGAGCTCAGCTTGTGGGAAAATCGCGACGGAACAAAACGTTTCCAACACTCAAGTTTATGAGCGCTTAACCGCGTTTAACCAAGCTCTTATCAATTACGACGACTTTTTATTGACCCTAAAATCAGCGAGTGGCAAGAAGACATAACAATTTTTTCCCTGGGTGTTCCTATCAATTTAACACGTCGTAAAAGTGATCTCTTTGAGTAGTGCTTTTATGATCTATAAAATCAACATAAACCGACGCACTGGCCCCGCACGTCTCCGACCCAGACCAGAAGTGTCTTACCAGGACCGGACCGGTGATGCCGTGTAACTGAATTATTTGTTTGGGAGCTTAATAAAACCGGAGCGCTACATGACTCCTTGAAGCGTGACTGAAAGATTGCGCTAGTAAGTGGCTTTCTCAATCGATAGCCAGACCAAGGTTGAAAATTGGCCTTATTAAGATGCATTTGTTTCTGCGCTGCGCCAGCGTACTGCTCCGCATCGGAGATCTTCGCATTGATTGCCTATTGGCCATCACCCTGTAGGCGACTGACTTCGCCAGCGAGCTGTTTCTTGGCCGGTGGATAGCATCTGAATTATCGGCTTGAGATGCTTTGTTTATCGAGATCGGTACTGTAAATTTCAGCGAACTGCCGATTCTATCAATTACAGGAGCAATTTATAGTTGCTAAGAAACTGCAAATCTAATACCTGTTCTCGGTGCACGGCATATCGCGAAAGATGTATAAATAAAAAGGGTAGATTAGATCGATAAGGTAAAGTAAAATGGAACATTTATGATTAGGGCTTGTGAACTGGAATTATTTATATATATGCTAACCAGATAAAATTATATTCTATCCAAATTAAAAGGTCTTACTAAAATTACTTTTTTTATCATAACAACCACCAATGAGACATTTAAATTAAATACGTTCTTATCTAATAATTAAAGCATTCAAATTCATCCATCATTCTGTAGTAAAGCAGGATACTACCGTGCGCCTAATTTAATAGAACCCTTTATGTTAACTAATATACACTATTACAGGCCGAAGTCCATTTTTATACCTCTTACTAAGACCTAACAACGTACCCCAAAAAATAATTCAGTAAACACGCAGTTGAGGTCTCTACCGAACAAAGAACATTTCAGTAGTATTCCAAATAAAGTCTGAACTCCAGGAGCGGTTTCAGAGCGGTAGGAAATATTACTATTATTAAATATATGATCCAATAACTAGACCAAATATCATAAAAAGCCAAATACAATATCTAGTTTCTGGATAGCGAAGAGACAAATGGCGGGAATAAATGACGAAAAATTAATATTTTGTATTATAAGTTTCATAATAATTCGATCAACAAAATGTGAACGATGAAGTAAAAAATGAAGATACAATAGGCAAACTACTATACTTTCTATTAATCTAAAAACTATTCAATGTGAATTTAGAATAGATACGGCAATTTTGAATTTTCCCCGAATAAGTATATACTCTTATATACATACAAATTTTATACTATGTAATACGGATGAAAAATTGGAAAGGAAAGCAATATAAATATCTAAATAACCACAATCTGTAAAAGTCTGAATCATAAATTAAGGACGTATATTTGTATTCTACAGATAAAATACTCGTTTGGGGCTTATAAGTAGACTTATTTATTGGCTGTTCTTCGATTTGCAGAGGCTTCCGATTTGTCGAATTTCCGATTTCTACTTTACAAGTATAATTAAATAAAATTTCAGTTACTGTGGCAAATTTGCAGTGAATTATTGCAGTGATTCCATCCTGTTTTTAATTCTCCTCTCCTGGGTAATGAAAAAAAATTACCTAGCTCTCCGCCATAACTTACTATTTACGCAATTACCAATTCTAGTCTTTGCCTAAAGAAATACTTCGAAAAGTGTCCGATCCGCCTACGACCCGAGAAACTGCCGCGTTCGTGGTGGCTTGCGGTGCGTAATATGGCACCGTTGGTGCCTTGGCCAGTATTTTACATCTGCCTACATTGATTAACGCAGAAAAGGCAGATTGTCACAGGCCCGACCAGGCTAGTTTATATAGTCAAAGCTCTCGATACGTACCGCGCATAAATATCGCGAAAAATAAAACCATTGGACCTGGATCTCACCGCGAGCAATCTCGTTAGTTTCAGGGCGCACCGTGAGCCCCGTGTACTTGTTTTACTGCCGTGTACTGTACATTCGAAACACGAGCATAGAACAACTTGTACGCCCTGGGGAGAGGTGATACCGTCGTTTGTCGCGTATTACTTAACTCACTTTCCGTGGCATAAAGTGCCCGCTGCCTACTCGTGCGTGCTAGCCCGAAACAGCGCAGAGCCAGGTCCAATGACGAAGGAAATCAGAAAATTTCTTGGTAAATAAAGTTTTTATCGCGGAGATTCCGCTTCGATATAAAACAAACAACTGCCTGGACTCCAGAGGGAAAAGCCATGCAAAAGGAGCAGGAGGCACGGCGCTCGGTTTGACCTTTTTCTCAGCAACAAAACACGACTAACGACTAGCCGGGCAACATGGCCCCTTGGAACTAGTTTTCGATGAGCTGCTTTCGCCGCGACCCCCGATAGCCTTCCAAGACCAGACCTCGCTTCTTCCTCCCGAGATTTCTTACCTCTTGGACTTATTATTTTTCCTCAGTTTACCCAGGCCCCAATGGCCAAATGAGTAACCGCCAATCTCGCGGCTCATCGCATTTTATTTTCCCAGAAAAGCCATTCGATCGCGGCAAATGCGTGTTTTTTGGCGAACGTCCGCGTAAAGAGGCCTCCGCGGAGAATTTATTTATTTCGGGTGTAGTTAAATTGCGATAAATTGCTTAATTTCATTAAAAAGTGCATTAAACGCGCCAAGTATCTGCGGCAGCGGTTCAATGGCGCAAGACACGACGATACTGTGAGCGCAATAAATTGCCGATCACTCCGAGTGATGCGTTTCGTATAAAAACGCCGATAAGTAAGCGTTTTATGGCGATAAGGCGGCTTTTAATGGGCCCGATCGAGGGCACGTATGTCGGTGTTGCAGGGATGCAATCGACTATTTATGCGTCCAGTACGTTTCGATTGCTGTCCTTCCTGCAAGCGCCCGGCTCGGACGCGGATTGCGCCATTCTGCAGCTGTTGCACAGTCTGGACCAAGAACCAAACCAAGCTGCTCAAAACCCCATTCAAATGCAAATCTATAGTTGGCCAGCTGAGTGATTTACTGATACGATTGTTTAAATCGTTATTTGAATGACTAATTCCTATTTTAGACAACTCCACTGATTTATTTGCGCCCCTCGGGGGTTCCGCAATTGCTAGAATAAGGATAATTCATTGGACTCCAATTGTTTAGGGTACACCATCGCAGGGCGAACTAGTTCTATTATGACGAGGATTTTTATATGGGAAACCATACGACTATAGAAATAATATTTTTAATTTAAAACTGAAGATTTGAGCTGCGATCATAACTACAAAATTCGTTTTTTTAAGCGAAATGATTTACTTTGTTTCCCTGCCTTTCCCGAAAGGAACTACAATTTGATAAATCTTCCAGAGGCTTAAGTTCTTAGTTACTGAAGATAGTAACGACAAAAATAAAGGGTGCAGTGGTATTTGATGCATTCAAAATTAAGATCAATGTTAAATTCTGGTTTGTGCCTTTGGATTTGATGTCAGCAGAAACCAAAATGGACTTTTTACTTGTTTTATTACGAATTTCTTTCGCACGCAATAAGTTGCTTACTTAAAGAATGCATTGTCAGCATTAGTTGGAGCTCTTTTTAAACAAATTACGCTAGTTAACAAAGGGAAATGTGACAAAAACAATTTGAACCCTAAAAATGAATCTATTTCGGCAGAACAAACTTTCCCAAAGCAATTTCCCGGGAGAATTACCCGAAAAGCGAAAAGGCGCTGCTTAGCGGTAATTAAAAGTAAAGAGCCTGTAAGAGCTCGTCGTTCTCGTTAAACAAACGGTGCAAATAAAAACTCACTAAAAAATTAAGAATTTGCATTTTCACAATTTCCACACGCGGGGGTGTGCTGGATGTGCCGAAAGTGCCAGAAATGGAGCAGCAGCGCCGGGCGGCAATATGTCGTGGCTGGTGGCGCTCCGTAGGGCAAACAAAACAAAACACCCTGTTAATTTGAAGCTATTTGGTTGAGTGTTATTTTATAGTTATTTGCCACTAAAAAGAGTCGTTTTTGCCTTATGGTATGTTTATTGTGGCCACAACCGCAAGAAGTGTACTTCCAGCCAAATAATCGGGGGAGGACGTGCGACTGTCTCCCGTCGGCGGGCTAATGTCAATGAGGTGGGTAAATGGTGCTGATGATTTTATTGACCATTGCGACTTCTTTCGGGCAGTAGATCAGCAATTAGGATTTAACGTCCAGTTAAATTTGCGTAAGACCACCCATGTAGGTGAGTTAGAATTAATTAAGTGCATTCCTCCTGGCGAACAGCGCACGAGTCATTCGCTCCGTTCAAACCGCTGTGAAATTGCTCCCGCTGGCGATAAACAATCGTGTCGTAATCGAAAAGATTTGAGGCCACAAGTCAGTCCATCAAACCAAAGTGTGTAAACACGAGTTTACGATATTTTAAGTGTCGAGCCGGCAACAATGGCTATAAAATTGGAGTTATTGCCACGGCCGCTTTATCTATCAATTAGCATTGTCGTTAGAGACTTAACTGCAGGATCTTCATTATCGACGGAGCCCGCCGCACGCCACCGGGCCGAGCCGGGCCCCGCTCGTCTGCAGCGGCGGCAAAAATCGGCCATAACCGGGCTCGTAAAAAGATCGTAAAAGTCAGAGAGCGCGTTCCCACATAAAGTTTAAATCGACACCCGGCCCGGAGCGACAAAAATCGCCCGCGACAACCCTGCGAAGCCCGAGCAGCCGCACGCCGAGATCCAACAGCCATCCAGGCCGGGTTTATGGCAAATTAACGAGACATTTGAAATCGTCTTTATAGTATTATTACGGTTATTATTATCATCGGGCCGGCACACGCTCAAACAGGTTGCTGCGAGATGCCTTGATTTTTACGATCACTAAAATAAACGATAAATGCGGTGCCAGTGCCTATGCTGCGCTCACGTCTGTGTTTACGGCGACGTGATGCTCACTGCTCTGCTCGGGGTTTGTTTGCTCTGAGGGGATTGCTCGGCATGTTCCTCCGGGAGCGAGGGGCGCCCGCAGCCATTGTAGGGGGTTTCCTTAAGTCCCATAACATATTTTATTTCGCCGAATTAAATGGGGTATGCACTTGTTTCTGAATGTAAAGTGGAAAGCACACAATCTGCTCGTTCGTTGGATACTCCACATAAATTCTGATAAATAAATTATTACTTGCGAACGAGCAGTTTTACGCCGGTATCCTAGATTAGGGTAACAATCTTGGTTTGTAGTTTTTTCCCATAGCCTTGATTTGCGTGGTCAACAACTGTTTCCTAAATCTCGTTTGCAAATGTAAAGCACAGACGCACTTAATGAAAGCACCATTACATGCATTTGTTAATAAACTAAAACGGCGAAGTTGATTATTTGGATCTAGTTTATTGTTTTCCGATGTTTTCCTCAGGCAATTCAAAGTTGTAAATTTAGTCCTTCTCCGCTAATTTAAGCCCTATTTGTTTTGAAATTTTGAGGAATATTTTCTAATATGTACCTGCGTTTTCAAAATTCCAAACCCAAAATATTGACTTTTCCATGATTCCTTAGGGATCTTTTATTACTCTACTCCTTACCTTTTTAGTCTGACGATAAATGAAAGACTTATGGCTTAATTCATTTTATTTAAATATCAGCAAGTTTTTTTATATTGGTGTCCAATTTGATTCTTCCAAAAATTTGGAAACTTCCTGGACCGCAGTTGTGTCTTATCTTTATCTAAAACAAAAATGACCATTGTAAATATAATAAAAATGCACCTGACCAAGACCCTAAAAGCGGTGCTGGTCCGGTCCGCGACTATCACTGTCGAAACCGTTCATCTGAATTAAAAAGGAACTTTTATTGGCCTCATAACGTAGCATTATTTCACTTAACGCCTAATCAAATGGTAATTTACCAATTTGTAGGCAAGCGGAAAGACGACAATTTGCATTCGAGTAGGTAACTCGTCTCACCTGGCAATCGTGCGATTTTCGAGTTATTTTAATGAGCTGCCAGAGTGTGAACACTTCGGCGGAGAGCATCTCCTCCGTTGTTTTTGCCCACAGCCGCCAATACCATTTTTTATTCCCCAGATTAGTTTCTTCCTTTCAGATGGTAATCGAGTACCACGCCCTGTGGTCATAGCTGCCACTGGCCACTTACAACAATGAAATTATCATAATTGTGTACTCCTCCGGGCTGTTGGGATCTTTTGTTTGGACAACGATTGTTTATAACCGCCATGAAAATTCTTGCGGATTCACTCGATTTGTGAAATGGTGCGCGGGCTATGACCACAACACAAATATTGTTATCTTCTTTGTTATTTAACTATCTCAAGGTGAAAGCAAAGCGAGAAAAGAAATGAACACGAACAGGTAACGCAGACGTGTTTTCCGCAGGTGTCGGAGAAATATGAAAGCAATAAAACGAAAACAGCTGTCGCACGCAGGTATCTAGCCTTGCTCTTTGAACAGTCAATTATTTGATATCTAAAAACAAATGTCCGCCAACACTTTATCTGATCCATTCTCGGGTTGCCTGGTCTCTCGTCGGGCATTTTCAGTTCATAGAAATAGAGTACGAGCGAAATTATATTTAAGAACACGCGTACTTTTTATAGATGACTCTTGAAGCCGTCACGGACGGGTCGATTATAAATTCTCTTTATTAAAAGCCGGAATTTATTTTCACCGATCTTAAGTTATTGCTCGGCGAAGAGGGAGATGTGTTCAACGAAAATAAATTTATTATGCCAGAGACGTTCCTTCGTGCTCTGCAGCCGTGAGAAATATTTTGTTACAAAAATATCGCTGAATACAAAATAGTTTTAAAAGATCGCGGCGAGTGAAGTTGAAAATAGTACGGATGGCTGAATAGAATCAGCGCAGCAACATAGGGTGTGCTGTGGATTTATTTATTTGCATCGAAGAGAAGTGATCACTCATGCAAACAATATAAGAATTGTTTCTTCCGGAGTCTACAAAAATTTATATCTAGAAGCCGAAAGTTAGCTAGGGAAAAGAAAGCAAAAGAAAGAAGAACTATAAGAATAAGAGAAGAAATACACCTGCGTAGAGCACATGAAGAAATATTTAAAGCATTCAAAATTATGGAATGTATTAATATAGCCCGCGTAAAAGACAGATAGATAACACAGTCTGAAAAATCATTTGTAAGTAAAATCTATTTAAATTTGCTTGAAATCATTGCCAATTCCAAGAAAAGTCTTTCATTCCTTTAAAAATGTAAGTTTTTTGTCTAATATCACTTTTACGATATTCAAAATGTTTAACGATAAAAATTAAAAAATCCTTCGTAAGAAACACAATAAAGATATGTTAAAGGTTAATTTTATTAGAAAACTAGTAACTAAATTATTTTATTTTTGTTTATTTTTCTAGATTTCTAATGTTATTTTTACAAAAAAAATTGAAAATATGTGTTAACATTTGTAATTTTTACCTTAATAATGTCACATAATAATCTATACAACCGTATAATACACATAATACGTATATAATAAAACATCGTTTTGATATTTGGTTCAAAGTGGATATCAAGTCAAGCAAACAATCTTTTAATCTTTAAACGAGTTTTCTACTTCAATAACTACATTTATTGGAGTTACAAGACCTTCATATAATTATACGCGTATATTGCGCTATTTGTAGTCACACATTTGGTGTGGGTATTAAAACAAATAAACAAAAACCCATCATAAATATGTAGGACTACTTATGCCACAAAAATACGACTATTTATTTAAATCCTAATGTCATATCTAGGCCTCGAAAGAATTTAAAATATAAGAAACCCCTGTTGGTGTCTCTCCTTTCGTAGAGTTTAAATCCCACAATAGCAGTTAAGGCTAATTTTAGCTAATAATATGTGTGCTACCAGACACCGCGGCATGCTTTCGATTGAGAGTCTTTTTGAGAAAAAGAAATGAATAAATAAATAGCTGGAAAAGCTAATAAATAAGTGGACTAAATAAACTGGGCCACAGAAAGCTACGAATATTTTCTCCTCTACCACTGCCGACTGCAGATTGATATTTTAACGAAACTTTACATAAAACACTTTTTACACGGAATATTTTTTGAAATACATTTGCCGCAGGTTTTTTTATTACATTTTCGTTTGCATAACGCTTGAACTTGATAATAAAATCGTAAATGAGTCAAATCGACTCGCTCCGGCAATCTAGGCCATCTTCTTTCGTTTAAATTTGTCTCCGGAGATGGTGACCATTGAAAATTGAAGA
This sequence comes from Proctacanthus coquilletti, assembly GCA_001932985.1. NCBI lineage: Eukaryota > Metazoa > Arthropoda > Insecta > Diptera > Asilidae > Proctacanthus > Proctacanthus coquilletti. The sequence goes on from MNCL01000012.1 coordinate 646,110, forward strand.
AAAACGTTCTCATGTTTCCGATTTCAAGTTAAAATTCCCTCGCACCGCCTAGGAGAAAATATATTCACAATTCACTGTCAAGGTGAACGACACATCGTGGAGAAGTATAAAATAGAGAGTCCCCCGGGGGGAGATTTATTCCTAATAAGTTTTCATGCCTAAGCTGCTTCGACATGATTTACGCGAAACATGTTTTCTCTATTTTTTTCTTTGTAAGTTGATTTAAATGGCGTGCGTTACAGTGCTGTAACTCATGGAAATTCTAATCCCTCGCCAGGCACGATACCACGTCCAAGTCGAGTTCACAAGGAGTGCTCGAAGCGCACTAGCCGGCCCGGGAGGAGGACGGCCGTAAGACAGAGTGCGTCGAACAGGGTGCTAATGGGCTACATAAATAACCTCGTGCAGCCTACTCAGGTCCTACTCCACTTTTGATGAATAGCCGTATAAAAAGCGTCGTATCAAACACATAGGAATTATCATTCTGTGATTTTCCCGTATCGACAGGCCCAGTTAAATGCCGTAAACTCACCTGAGACACGAAGAAAAATTGCAGCGATTGCGGAGCTCGAGAACATGTAACGAGACAGCAAGGCAAGGAGGCGAACGCGAACCACTCGCGGGCCGCGAAATAAGACGATCGCGGGCTTATTTATTCCTTGGGCCGTAAATTGTGTCTTTGCGTGAAATTTATAGATTTCATTCGGCGAGCTACGAAATGCTTGTACCTACAATGCGTTGTTATCGCGCCCGCCCGTCGCCCCGCGCCGCTTATTTAGAGCCTACGTGGGTACCTGGCTGTGCTCCTAGACGCGGCCATTGTGATCGCACAAATGGTGGCAAGAGATGCATTTAATAATTTTCGCTTTAATCTACAATCACAGTGCGTACTTGGGCTGGAGTCATGTTTATGAGTTGTAAATAACTCCGCGGCTCCGCGCGTTTTTCCCTTGTCCTGTTTCGAATTGATTATTACATGGAGGAAAATATGAAATCAAAAAAGCAGAAGGAAAAAATAACAAATCTATGGCCGACTCCCAGTTGGACTACGCTGACTAACGCCCGAGGCGTTTTCATACAAAAAGTTCATTTGCCCGTCTTATTTTTAGAAGACGAAAATAAGACGGTGATCGGAGGACACGGGCCCTGGGCGGACTCCGGACTGCCGTACGATCGCCCTGCTTCTGCGCTCACCTCACGCACCGCAAAGGCACAATTGTCGGATGCGCGTGTGAGTGCGGAATCTTAAGTGGTTCATATTTAACCTCAGGGAACTCTCTTAAAGTCCACGTCTCTGCATCCAGCGAAAATATCGTTCTCTGGACGAAATCGGCACACAGTCCGAAATTTATGCGCTTTGCTCCCATGCAGCATTACAAAGCTTGCAATTTCCTCTTTCTGAGTGGGTGAGTGGGAGGCAAATTGAAAAATGTTCCTTGGAATTTATTCACCTTCCTGGTACTTCCATTAAGACCCGCAATTCGAGGTGATTCGAATTTCAGGAATTGAAAATTCCGAATCGCACCTTGGTGAGCTATAACTGCTCTTGATGGTGACAGGGAATGAATGATACGAGAACGTTGCCAACCTATAAATATACAAAGACTGGTCAATTTGGATCCAGACTCGAGCAATGAGAATTCTGTATCTACATTCGGAATCTATAGACAAGTACACCTCAATATATCTTCATAAGAAATTCTTGCATACGTTGTACTTTATATTATCGATTAAGTGCTTGAAGTTTTGTTATTAAAGCTTATTGTAGTTGAAGAGTAAATGTCTCAAGACATAAAGAATGTGTCTACAACTAAAAATAACGATAAGAACAGAAATCCTCGAAATTCTTTCTATAGAAGATCAGCAAGATTTTTGAAGAGGAAGGCTAACTAAATTAGGCGAAGGTATTACCGACCCCGCTTTCGAGAAGTCTGTTCGTAGCCTGATTTAAGTTATAATTTGAACAATGAACTTTCTGTCATTTTATTAGTTCCTTTTTTAACTTAAATTTTGAAATTTATATTTCTAAGAAACTTCTGTCAATCAATGAAACTGAAACCATAATAAAAATTTGAAAACGATTTCATACCCAGTAAAAAAGGTTTCCCTTTAATTGTAAATCTAAAATTTTCACTTTGTCTAGTTTTTAAATAGGTAATCAAGGTTGGTTGGCGTGGGACATAAGAAATTAATTAAATATCTAAAATATGAAATTTCAAAGACGAAACTGTATCTGTGGTTCGATGAGAGACTGAAGAATGCTGCGTTAAAGTTCCTAGCCGGTTGGTTGATTAGTCGCGACAAAACCACAAGTAGGGGCTGCGCGGTGTCTCTTCATTTTATTTTAAAGCCTGCAAAGCCTGAGAAACTATGCAGATGTCCTCATCAAATTTTGACAGTGCTTCTTTTCGAAATGAAAGAGAAAAAGATTTGTTTCTTTTAATTTTAGCTCAGAATGATGCCTTTGTTTTGTTGAGCGCAATATTCCGCAGGATAATCATTAATTCAAAGCCGTTTAGTTTTAGAGCAGTTTTCTTCTAGGATTAGAAATTTCGTTATTACCACCAGGAGTTATGCTTTCGAAGCGAATTAGAAGAACTGCAGTAAATGCGATGAGAAGCGCGGGAGTTTATTACATGCGTTCCCGCCGGAGCAAGTTCCGTCGCTGCGGGAAGGTGATTTCACCCGGACACTATCGGAATCGGACAAATCACGACGACCGCGACTGCAGCGGCATGTCATGTAACAATGCACGAGGCGGACGAGAGCCGTCGCGGATTGCGCTATAAATTCCGCGGCGGCAATAATTTCGCATCAAGTTAAAGTCGGGCTTTATCCGAACGACAGAGCCCAGCCCACATTTGGCGCATATTGGCGGCCACGGCAAACCGTACTACTGTGTGCAGTAGATACGCCATAAATCGACGCGATAATTTATCGCGAAGGCGCGGGATTAATAATCTTTTTATTTCGTAAGTGCAAGAATTTATCTTTGCGTGCGTTGACTGCAAAGACGACGGACTGCAACAGAGCAGTGGACGACGGTGTTCGGCGCTGCTGCTCGTTTTCGCGGACCCGCTCTGGGCACGCTTGTCGCTTAATCAGAAACGACATTGGAGCTGCGGTAAACAAACAGAATAAATCATTAACTGCTCAAAATAAATAAATATGCTTAAATCCGCAGAGCGCTAGCGGGTCAGCGGCGCCTCCCTGCCGAAACCGCCCCGCTCAGAAAACCAACAGCGCTGCTGACTCACGTACACATTTACATTTTAAACTGCGTGTATGAATAGGCTTACACAATTCTGACGTCACCCGCTGGCCGGGAAGTAGAAGGGGAATGGAATCCAACATGGCATCATTACACGAACTTTCCGCGCCAGCATTTTGCTCCCGACGCACTCTGTTCACCAGGTTTCCATTGTTTTTCCAGTTTTGTGCAAATCCAGTCGTGAAAATTGTGCATGAATGCAAAGTGTCCCAATTCCATGTGAAAAGTGGTTCTCCGCACTTTCGGCAGTGGTTGGCATCGTGAGATGGGCGTTCCTCCAGGTGCAATAAATCAGCTGAGACAAAAGTGCAAAGACGCGCAGATCAGCGGCGTTAGAACTGTCGACTTAATTGCGATTTTTGCACAGAGTCCAATTGTGCGAAATCGATAAATTTTGTTGTTCACTAAGCAAAACTTTTATGAAAATATTTTTTTTATATAAAAACATTGTTGTGCCCCTAAGGAAATCGTAAATGAATTCCCCGCACACCACTGGCAGAAAGTTACCGCCCATTTTCTTTTCATAGAACGGAAGCCATGATTGTAAAACGAGTTGCACATAATTCACCCACAACGATGTCGGCTTAAAGGCAGTGCGTGCAAGTGAGATAGCAGTTCTGAGGAAACTTCCCACCTTGTGATATGGAGAATGAAACATGTAAGTACCGAAATAGGGCACAGCCAGCCCACTTTTGCGAGCTCACGCACACACATGAAGTCACTGTAATTTTTGCCGTAAGTGCGACAAGAATAGAGCATCGGTTTCGGGCACGCGTGCGAAACGTTTGACCAAGCAAGGGGGTGGTTTAGGGGATTTCGGAACAACTTTTATGGTTACTTTTAGTGCGACTGAGATGGTCTCATTATCGTTTCATGTTCATCGCGTTATGTGCTAGAATGGGAGATAGAATGTGCAGTAAAATGAGGATTTAAGTAAGTGGAAACGAGATCATAACCAATATAGGTCCCAACTTTGATTGAAATAAAAGAATTGGCTGAGACGGTGGTGCGAGTGGGACGCAGCTACCTATCATGGGAGATTTTTATTGTGTGCCGAGCAGTTTAATTGAAGCGTGTAAATACCTCCAGCGGAGAAAATTAATAATAAAAAAGCCGAATAAATTGAATATAAGAAAAATTACTAAATTAATTGGCTTTTAATGATTTCGATAGTCAGAGCAAGAAAGTTCGTTGCATCTGGGCCGGAGCTGGGGCAGGGCGCAGGTCGTCATCAGGGCCTCTCTTGACTATGGGGCTGCCCGGGACAGGCGGGTGTCCAGGATGCACGGCGAAAATTACTCCCTTGGGCCAGGTAAATTGGCTACCTGCTCTATAGAGTCGCCTGCACTTGATATAACTGGACACGGCGGTTACCCAGCAGCAGTTTGATTGCAAGTTAAATTGCGGTGCAATTACCGGGGCATGTCGCTTATTTTCGGGAATGGTCTCTCCTTGTTGATGCGGCCGGTTTCCTGCAGGACTCCGAACTAAAGCTAATCAATTATTTTTGCCCGGACCATCGCGAAATTTGTGAAATTATCGCGACGAATTTTTGCTCCAACAAGGCAGGATGGAATTTAATGGGATTGAGAATTGTCTGAGTTTGTCCAGGCCTTGTCTCGTGAAGTGCGTAATTGGACAGCGGAAGGTTTCGAAACGTTGGTCCTTGTTTTCTTTGGCCTTGATTTATTACTGTGGAAAACATCCAATTGCGAATAAAATCGCTACGAAAGACTGCAAATTAACGAAGTGATATTGACCACAAATGAGCCACTGTAGAACCTGCTAACTTTTTGCGAAACTTTCCTTTGTCGGGATGGGTTCGGCTTGGAGCAAGAATTTCGCTTAATTTTGAGTTTGGATTTAGCACTTTTATCTCCTTGAGTTATCACTGGCAAGTTGTTTGGAAATTGACCCTTCAACCCATAGCCATCCTTTAGGGGTTTATTAATGTTATTGAAATTTGGAAACGCCATCCTAAAAATTGGCTCTGCCCACAAACAAGTGTAATTGTATTTTTTAACAAAAATGTCCAGACTATTAATAAACCCACAACTTAGCTATTTTTCACAGAAGGTAGAAATTTATTAATATGTAAGCCTGCTTTTATTTCTTTCATAGAGGAAAAGTAATATTTTTCTCAGCCTAAAGCATGTACAATATAAAACTAAATTTAAAGCGAACTATATTTTAGAAAACCTTTTTCCGAAATAAACCCTGGATTGTAAAATTTCAAGTCGATTTTATGTCGGCATTTTTATTAAGCATTTTTATTAAACATTTTTTCCATTAGATATAATATTATAGAGCAAATCTTCTTTAAATAGGCTCTATTAAATAATTGACAAATGAAACTTTTCTCCTCAACAAATCTTTTTTCCTTACAATATTTTCGCTTATTCTAATTCTAGTATGTTAATTAAAAAGCTTAAATTAACAAACCCTGTGGATGTGGCAAAGGTGTTTACATTATTCAGTTTCTTAACTGGGAAAAATTATATTTAGAGAACACCTTTAAATATAAAAAAATAAAAAAAAAATGTATAGAATTTTATACGCAACTGTCAGTAATATGAATTTTATGATTGCAGGATCGAAAAAAATATCGGTGCTTATAGGTGCCACTTTTAAAACTCAATATTCCGAGAACTATACTATTTTGAACATTCACATTAATTTTAATATTTAGTTATCAAATTTTATTTAAAGTTAATTTATTTTTATCTCTTTTTCTTCTCAATACAACTTTACCATTGCTTTTATATTAAAAAATTTCTATACAAGAACAATATTTTTTTCCATGGCAAAGAAAACGTACATGGCACTGCCTTCTATAGAATTCAAATGTGTCATATTTTTGTTCAAATATAAGGAATTACAAAAATTTTAGTAAAGCTGTTAAAAATGATATTTCACGCGAAATTTTTGAAATAATCATAGAGTTTAAAAGAAAAAAATATGTACATTAAAATTGATCACCAAACAATTTAAGGAAGCCTGTGTCATATTCTTCGTGTTTAGAATAAGCCACGACTAAATTTCAGAACTTAGAAACAGAAATACTACTGCTACACTTATCGCACCAAATTGGCTGGATTAAATGGCAAGAATATAAATCGAGCCAACCGCCGATTACTGAAATGTACTTTAGCATTATTGTGAAATTTACTGTTAGTAGGTATGTGAATTGTGCCACTGTTCTCTGTACGACAAATCTCGCCACATTTACGTTTTAGTAGGGCATACAAAATAAAAAAATCGTGAAGCTATATTGAAATTAATTTCTCAAATTCCCTTCGCCGCTGCAATCGCGATATATTTTATGAAAATTCGAAAAACAATTAAGATAAACTCTTAATTTGTTTTCCAACGTAAAGTACGAAAACAGTCGATAACAAATTGGGATGTGTCTTCGTCAGAAGTGCGCTATTTTTTGCCTGCATTAATGACCAGCGGATAGTTAAGGAGACAGAGAGGGTATTGCGAAACTGACCGCTTTTTAAAAGTTGCACTTAACGTGAATAAGTCGTTAATTAAGATCTCGGTACCGAGGTGAAAAAAGCTCCATATTGCCTAATTAGTTCCACATATAATGAATACCTTGCAACGAGATGATACCGTCGGCCAGTGCAGAAAAACGGAGATGGGGCAAAAAAATGAAAATTATGGGACGCTACGGTCGTCAAGAAATCAATAAAATAAATTCGAAAAGAGTCGAACAGCTGATAATTAAAAACCAGCAGCGATTACGCAATTCTCCGGCAAAAATTGCCTAAATTTACGTAACCAGCGTGGCGAATAGATAGGAGATTTTCATCGCATTTAAATATCGCGTTTACACAACGAACTCATGTGTGGAAAATGAAATCGGTGCCCGGAACCATGGTGGGGTGAACATACGTAAAAATCATGAAAATTTATTTCAAGAAATTAATAATTTGTACATCATTTACACATTTTGTTGGACACTAATGGCGCGTAAATTTTTTATGGCGTGGCAGACATATTCCAAGGATTTTGTATACTGCATATTCTACCAGATCTGTCTAGGCGGAGTGGCTTAAAATCGGCCGAGATTCACGACATAGTGTTAATTACAAGCACGTAACTTAATGAGATTTGCAATTTTATTTTCTACAAGTCCTATTTCCCCCTCGGAAATATGCTCGGTGGAGCAGTGCGTGCTTTCTCACTGCCATTAAAACTCTGTTTAATTTTCAAAAACGCACCATTACCTGTGCAAATACGGTCGCAAGGCATGCATGTGGCATGAGTTAGTTTTTTTTTCGCAATTAAAATCGCCTCGGCGGCGCTCTTTGACGAGCTCCTTGTGCAGGTATGCACCTGGGGGCGTTTCGACTTATTTGCTATTCTGGGTGACGCCCGAGGAGATAAAATCACTAAAGATGTCCCTGGAATAAAGCAAAGCAACTAATTCTTATGTCACAGGAATTTTTCAAGCTGCGATGTGTACAAATGACCTCAGCAAATCCTTGTTATTCATGGTAAAACCTCATTAACTTGTAGAGCACGTGCTTTGATGGACTTGCTCTTAAGAATTTTAAGACTTTCAAATGATAACTTAAAGCTCTCCAAGGATTTGTGTAGCTCACTTCTTGTACTGCAAGGGAAACAATGCCTATGGTCATGAGAAAGACAATTGCATTCGTATGGAAATGGAAACGCATCCAGAGCTGTAAACACAATTCAAGTGATGTGAACTTGATCATTACAAGGGTTTTAAATACGACTTTTATGATCAGCATAGTTTTAGGACACTGTCATGATTAAGACACATTTCTCATTTATTATCTGGTAACTTCTCCTCGTTTTGTACATTTCTACATTTTTTTTTAAAACCAAGGCTGCTTTCTTAAAAATAAATGATTAGTCAAATAGTTAGTAAATCTTTGCATTTTACTGTTGATATATTCAGCAAAAATGGAACTTAAAAATTTTATGTATTAAAAATATTGTGCAACTTTTGACTATCAAATAACTACCTAATAAAAACCATCATTTTTCGTTCATCAGAAAAGTTAATTCTTCTGTCAGCAAGTTACGAAAAATCACTGTTGACTGTTGTTGACTGTAATTTCTACATCACAGAAATTCTCAGAAGGAAGTTCAGGTCTATAATTATGAAAAATCGGTTTGTTCCATCTTTAACTTTGATTTTGCAAGACAATGTACCTGCAAACGTACAAGTGGGGACCAAAATAGGTTTAATTTAGACGATCCCAACAACTTTGCATGTAATATTAACATCACACCCTTTCAAAGAGTGAATGATAGAGGTGTTAGCAGGACGTAGATTTTATGTAGTAAAGAATTATCGGCCATAGGAGCACGAGGAAAGAAAACAAACCAAGTGGAAAATTTAATTGAAGAAAATAGAATACAAAATTACTCTTCCAAGTAAAATAACCTTAATTTTATTGGGAGTGTTTTAGAAAGTCTTGAAAGCATATGCAGATGACAGAAAATAAATACTATTAAAATATTAGCATGTGTGTAGTCTTTTAATATAGTAGAATATTGTAAACATTCCACAAGAGGATACTTTAAAAAGTGTATAAGTGTACGATTTTATCTATTCATTTTAATATAAACCGTTACATAAGATTTTGTGGACTGTATTAATTTTCTTAACAAAGCCTAAAAACTAATAACACCTACTTTGTGCTTATGGCTTTTAGAAATCTGACGATCTAATTTATCTGTCTTGTAAACATTTTGATGTAATCATCCCGACGCTTTTCATAGCAGTCTTCCTCATTCTTCGTCATGCCTCCATTAAATGGTCCTTCCAGGACTAATAAAAATACGATGATCCAATTAGTAAGTAATCCCCACTCCCGTCGGCGCAATTATAGTGAACTATTTCTCGTTGCTGCCGCTTATTTTCACACTTCTTAACACAGCGAGGCAATTAACGTCAGCGTAAAGCATGGGTTGATATCCGACACCTTTAATTACGCCATTTGTGCAAATAGTCCTACAAACCGGCAAATTGCACACTCACCTCAACCGCGCTGTTCTTGGACAAATGGTTTAAAGTACAAGTCTTAATCATCCAGCGCAATCACAGCGGCAGTAAAGCAACGTTTCTCCAATTAAAGCCATCATCCATGATCACTTCGTTTTATTGCCACTTTGCATAACTTAGTTTAATTGATTTAACTTAAAACGACTCGTGATCGGTTATTGCTTGAGATTTGATGGATTCAGTTTATCTCATTTGGTATATTTATTAGAAATGTAACTTGTTATTTTTATTTTTCTCACTCTATAAAAAGAGGACTCTACTCCATAACAGGACACTTACAATGAAATTTATAAGTGCTTTTCGCCGAAAATTGGGTCAGTTAGTTGATCTCTTAAGTGTGAAAGCAATGCCTTTCTATTGCCTTGAGTTCTGATTTTATATTTCATTCATATTTCTGCAAAAACGTGTGTGTTTATTTTCAAAGAAAAATGTTTTGAGAGTGAGCTCTGTCCTCTGACTTTTTAATCATTTTACTCTATTGATTACGATTAATTAAAAAAACTAATTAAATATATTTTTCTTAACCGAAGATGTAAAGATTTTCTTTACATTGTTTTTAATTTCGTTTCTTTTGTTTTTGGCAACGAGAAGAGTTCTGCTGAGTTCACCTTGTGTATCGCTTAAAAATATGCTTATAGTTGAGAGCAGACACTCGAAACTCTAAAATTTGGTTAATAATCCCATAAATTTAGTACAGTGAAGCAGCTAAAAACATATTATAAAACCAAACAAATTATAAAGCCATAATTCTCAGATAGCCAAACTGGGCTCTGGCCAAAACGCGGAGCATCGTTATTAAAATAACGTCGCATTCAAACATCGTCTGTTTATTTAAAAATTTGAATTGTTAATTCTTAACAGTATTTGAGTGATGGATTATTCATCCAGAATGCCATTCTAGCGTGCTTAATACGCAATTTTTGGATGCCTTTTTGATAGCACTAGTACATTTTCACTAACATCGAGCTTGGTTATCAAAGTGGTCGGACTTCGCAAAACATTCTAGTCGACGTTCGCGTTTCCGCCCTTAGGTGACCGTAGACTCCTAACCTACTATCCGAGGGTCCCAAGAAGCATTTCAGCAAACAGAAAAACGAAAGCAGCCTTGACCTTCACGACTGCACAGAAGAGATTCAAGATGGCGGCCGCATGGAGTTCTCATGGTGGCGGCAGCAACATATGTTGGAGTCCCACTGACCTTATTTTGCCATGGCAATTACTATCGGGCCACTCTTCCCGTGGAGCTCTAGCAGGGCGAGGCGGACATCGTTATTCACGGAACGGCCGAATTCTGTGCCGGTCACTCGCGGCCATTGTAGATGCGATGTCGCCGGACCGGACCCATATTTTGAACTCGGAGGAGTCCGGCTCCAGGCAGGTTGGTCGGCCGTGCACGGTCCGTCGTCTCCGAGCGGCCAGCGGCAGCAAATGCATAAATTACACGAAACTCGTTCCGCCGGGGGCTGGCATGCAAATGACCCTCAGTCCACAGACGCCTTTGGATTTTGGGTAGGTCCAGCTTGGAATGTGGAAGTTCAGCCCAGTTTCGGACGGAATTGTCGCCGCTTTCGAGGATTTTGTGTAATAAAGTGGCTTTCGGACATTTTCTCCGCATTTTTATTTTCTGGGAGCGTCACTATATGCCTCTGATGAATCCGGAAAGTGGCATGTTCACTATTTTTGGGAGTTCCACCATAGCAAAACAGGAATTCCCAGAAATCCGCTGCTAGTCGATAACGGCCGATGCGAGAAACCGACGATAAAAAAACACGTTCTGTAGTAGTCGCCAATAAATTTGTCAAATTCATGCTATCGCCAGACAATTTGACGAGTTCCTCGTCTTTTATTTTCGACTGTGCTGCCTGAACGTGATTTCATCGCTGAAATCAAGCTTTTATACCGCCGGAGTTCCCCGCCCCGTCCGCCTTAATTGCATCATCCATCGGTCCTGCAGCTACGGCGGCCCACGAGTTCCTATTATCTATTTTTGTTAATGTTGTTAACATCAAGTGTCTTCCACGGCGACGCACATGGGGTATCGCGTTGCTAGAAATGAAAATTTGTGTGGAGTCGGTCTATCTAGGACCGGAGCCCAGATCCCGGCTCCGGGATGCATATATCTTCCTCCAGGAACATATGTTTCGCTGCCTCTTCATAAACCACTCCACAGTCAAGTGTGACATGACCGGAATAACATTGCGCCACGGGAATGGCAGGGAAGGGATTTTATCCAAAGGGCAGCCACGACCCAGCGAATGAGATAAAACTGGAAGCGGACGACGGCGTCGTTTAAGGACAGCGGAAATGTTATATGACGACGACTGAGTGCGGCGCGTCTGTGCGTTGTCGGGGTGCAGTGCCAGCAGGACAACACGATTTATGACCGCTCGTAACGTCGTGTTGTGCCGCCGGGATGACCGTTGAATAGACGGTCGTCTTTCTGTCCTCTTAGTTTTTTAAGTAACGCGAAGAAGGTCTGGAGACGCCCCTGCTTTGCTGCTAGATCGGTTCTTCAAGCTCTTTACGACTCATAATGATGATATTTCAAAGCAGAATGCTAAAGTCTCACGCTTAGAATATCTTCACAAAAGCTATACCGAGAATATTTTGGTTTCTTGATCTTAGGTGTTGGCTACTAACTAGCAAATAGAAACAATCAACGACATGGGAATAAAGCTAACTTCGACCGTATCAATAAATAAAACTCTTTCCTAATCAAGCACTTATAGACAGACGATCCCTTAGAAACTTAATTAATTTTTACTTATGAGTGAACTTACGACAGTATAGGAACTCGATTTCCAGCTTCATTTTATTTAACAAACGAGGATCTCTTAATTAACTTTCAATTAATTGTTTCTTAGTAAATCGCATCACTAATATCTCTTTGATTATTAGAATAAAATTCCACAAACTGTTAGGGCCAGTTGCAAGAAAGGAAAAAAGAGAGAAATAAAGAAATGCAAATGTTTGCTGAATAACAAAACATATTTTAACTTTGCATACTAATGGCTGGGAATTGTATCTTTTAATGAATGCAATGCGAAGGTATGTCAGCTTTTGTTTTAACTAACTTTTAGGCGGTGCTGGAGAGTAGGTGGTCCAAAGGTCTAGAGCTCATTCGCCAACTGGTGAGTTGATTTAAGTTCAAGGCGTTATGCAAAAGCTGATGATTTTGCCTTCGGACGCCTACGAAGGCTTCTCGATATCACATCAAGCCGTTTAACGAAGATTTAAGAAGAAAAAACACCGAAAACCCGGGAAATGCCCTTTAGAGCCAAAAATCAAATTAAGCCTCCATCACATCTGCCTACACAAATCATCCGCTTATATCCGCAAATGAGTTGTGATTCGAAGACGTCACATCCTGCAGCAAGCCTCTTATTCTGTGGACCCAGCCGCTCGACGTTCCTGCGGGCGAGCGCCAGAAATAGAAGAGTTCATTAAAAATGACATTCATTTTTCTCGAAAGAATTTAATTACTAAAGGCAGAGCTTCTTGGGATGAGTCTGGCAGTGCATCTTATCTGCCTGTTTGAAAAATTGTAAACTACTGCAGTCCACCATCTCGCCTTCTATCGAGGCGATAAGCTTTATCTGCGGAGGCCAACCTTTCACCCTCTGCATAAAGCGCCCATCATAAATAATAAGTCGCACCACAGCACGAGTGTAGTCGGCACTCCCTTGACTCCTTAGCTCCAAGAAAAGAAAAAGTGAATAAATGCGATATTGAGTTTCCCCGAAATCTCAGACCATTTGGTGCCATTGACTTTTTCACTGAAGGGAAAAATGGACGACCGCTGGTGAGGAAAAAACCAGCTGACAAAGGACGGAAGGCCCAAGAGATAAAATTAAAAAATGGCACGAAGCTGGTCGGGTTATAAATAGCGTCGCCAGGCTTAGGAAATTTCGGGATCGCGCTTTGAAAAAGTTGGGATCTACTTAGTAAAAGACTCATATAACATTACGTGAATTTATTTAAAATTTTACTTGAAACCGGCAATCCTTTAGGACATATTCAATCGAAAAGAAAATTTAGCCACTAACCAGCAAGTTTGGATGCTTGGACTCCCTCTGTAACAAGTGTAGAACCCGTGCGATTTAAGGGCTGTTGAACTGCTTCTCAATTTTAGCCTACCTCAGTTAGACATTTTAAACAAGCACGAGCTAGTCTAGTTGTCCACGTCTGACATAATTCTCCATATTCCACAGGAACCGGAAATTCAGTCTAGTTCAGGTCTAGCTTTAAATAGCTAGTAACATTAGTCTTTTATTATTCTAAAAGTTGTCAAAGAAAAGTATAGCGATGAGAATTTTGCTAATAAAACAGAGGAACATAATTCTGCTTTGCAACTCGATCGAATTTAGAATAATAATCTGTTTTTACCGGATTATGTGAAGCTAAAAAAGCTATGAAGTTAGTGAATACTCGATTTAGGAGAATGTGTGAATGAAGAAATTAAAATTAATTTGATTTTATTACCAAAGCGTAATTTTCGTGACCTACACAACAATTAATTTTTCACAACAATTAAATGCTCAGTAGGAATTCTGTTGACAATTTTCATGTAAATAATGACGCAGGATTTACACAAGACTTAAGCTTTGAAATCTAGGACTAAATACCTTACCTGAAATCGTACTAAATACCTACTAGATAATTTTTACATATTGTATAAATCACTTTTATAATAACTTGTATTGTAATTATGTAGATTGAAAGCGATTTAAAAATTGCCTCGACTACTCTAATAGCTCTTGTTTTTGTAGGTTGCTGAGTTAATATTTTAATTACACTTTGAAGGTTAAAATATAATGTTTTGCAACTCAAAGGTGATTCAAGTAGTATGATAGGAATACAATGGCCCTAAGCCCTGGCATAGTTATCCATGTGTAACGATAGAAAAGGCCGCAGCCTTGTAGTGCCGGAATTTATTCCGTCATAATTAAAGCATATGTCTCAATTAAGAGGCATCCTCTCCAACTCCACTTACCCCTGTCATTATTAAATAAAAAACAATGCAGGAACTTAGCTCACATCTGGTGGACTTCAGTTGAGCCAGCTTTCGTCAGCCGCCGAATGAAGCCATTACGGCGCAACCACGTCTAATTGAATTACGCACAGACGCGGCCATGAAAGGCGATCGTTCCTTTCGTTAAAAAACAGAAGATATAGCTATAAATCAGCATTTGAAGGCATCAGACAGCTAGAAAAAACTCTAAGACACCTTTTCCCACTCTAGGTTCACTCATTGTTCTTTAATCCTTGGAAGAGGATTGGGTCCATGGGAAATGGACGAGAGCCGACAAGGCAACCAACCCAGTCCTGCATGAGTTATGTCCTTCCTCCGTTTTAAATATATAATTCTCAGCGAAGAGCCCCTTCCCTGTGTTAGTGCTAGTGGCTAGAACAGGCGAAGGATTTTGGGCTATTTTTGTGGGGCTCTGTGGAAAAAGCTGGAAGCCATGGATTTTTAGAGGGCCACGCTCGGAATGGCTGAACTCGAACGGGATGGAAGGAAACCCTGAGAACCATGGCTGATACCTCCTTTGTGAGTCAATGATTTATGCGACTCCTTTGAATGGGAAAAGGATAAAGGTGAACCAGCACCAGAGCCCTTCGCTTTTCGTCTTTGATTAAGACGTTGCGTGCGTGCGACTGACACAAGGGTTGGCAGATAACGAATAACCGGGCTTGCCCTTAGGTGAAGGACACCCCGCTCCTGCGTCCCTTGGAACTATTCACGGAATCCCTGAGTTACGGGCTCACATAATTCCCGTTTTCTTGGTTCCAGGCCAGTTTTAATCGATAATGGCGACCGACCCGATGCGATTTTGATTTGTCGGTGAAGTGGTTACTCCGGGACGCTGTTGTTCTGGCTAGTCACTGTTGTTATTGTCCCAATGAATTGCACTTTTACGAGCCGGAAGCAATGATGCCACCAAATCGCCGATTTTATGTTTTGTTGATGACACTTTTGCATTGTGGCGAGATGCCCGTGTCCCTCCGGTTGCCTCATAAAATTCGAACTGGGTTGTCTAGGATTATTGGGAAGTCTTATTCTGGGAATTGTTTGCGCTTCTTGCTTTGTTACTACTGCATTCACCTCTGCTTAGTTCTAGTTTATTTAGCGGCTAATCGAAATCGGAGCTATGTGTAAAAAACATAGATGAATAATGGCGATGAAATTGAGCAAATTTCGGTTTTTTACTTTAGTTTTTGCACTTATTGTACGAACACATTTATTTCGGCTTTTATTAGATCTGCATTGCGGTTTTCAAAACACACTTATTGCAGCTATTACACGCACTTGAAAGTTTTATATGTTTGGCAAAATGTTCGTGGAATGAATAATGAATAATTTGTCTGACTTTCTTAACGTTAATTTTCACAATAATTTATAAAAAATATAAATTTATTTCATTCCTTCATACGGAAGAAACCTGATAGAAGTTGCTGATTGTGTGCATAAATATTGGAATTTCAAAATTTAAAACACGCATTCATCAATACTTAGGGTGCGTTACTTGTCTAACACATTTTCGTTTTGAGTGCTGCGTTTAATGAATTAATTCGAACCTTGTTTGCACACTTTTTAAAATGATTTTAAAGTAAAGTAAAACAGTACTCAAAATAAATTTAAGGAAATGCCATGTTTTTCTTAATCAAATGATGTTGCTCTCTTATGTGTTTACCTACCAATTGTAAACCTCCAGGATAACGTCTGGTTTAAATTTACAAGTAAGGAAAGCCGATGCGAGCTGAAAAAATCAATTTGATTGTAAACTGCAGCGAGTCTTTGCAATTCGTTTTGAAACCAAAGCGGGGACATTTAAAGTGCTTGATTTTCAAATCGAACCAAATACCGGAACGCACCCTACACCGACGTCACGTGACTTAGTTTGTCATACGAAGAGTAGGTGTCACTGCAGGCAGCGGTGCAGCATCGATTCAGGTGCAAATCCGAAAAGGGTTTAAATCTGCACTGGGAAAGGGTTCATGTCCGGGGTTGGGCTCCCGCAATATCTGTAGACCGTTAAATTAATTTTACAGCCTGTTCCGATTTTCCCACGACCGTTTGACTGCAGACACCTCGGAAGCGCCTTCTTATTTGCATAGTCGTAAAGTTCCGGCCGCAGCCCAATCAGTACGAGAACAGATTTGTTGTCTACTGGCGGCACGACGCGCCACATTTTTACTACACGGCGTCCTCGAATGAAACGTAACCGACCGCTTTTATAGCCCAATTTACAACTGCAGGCGTTCATAAAACCGATTTCGTTGAATCGCCTGGGAACGAGCCTCCGCCGCCCTCCCGCCTTCCCCGCCAGGGCAGTAAGCGCCGGCGAATAGTAAATTTCACTTTTGATTTTTACTGCTCGTAAAATAATCGTAAATGTCGTAGTTATTGCGGTCGGAACTGCCACTTTGGTCCTCGTAAGACACTGGGCCGGCTCCTTGCCGCAAGCGTATCTGTTGCATGCCGCTCACCTCGCATCGCCTGCTATCTGAACTCGGATGGCCGGGTTCCTCCCGGTCCCGACCGGCTGCCCATCGAGCCGGCGATGCCTCGGTCATCAACTCGAGATTTTATTGACGACGCCAATCGAGCTCCTGCTCCGATTGAGGAGCTGCGATTGCCTCCTTGGGGTCTCCTTGCGGGCTCCTCGACCGGGGCGTCCGCCACTCACTTGGCTCATTTCGGCTCGTTATTATTTGCGCTGGCCGCGGCCCCCCCACCCGGTTTCATAAAGAAATCCTGATTTTTATGCTAATGAGGTGCGGAGACATTCAATTAGGAGGAACGGCACCGTTCCCGACTGCATTATGACCGCTTTTATTTCGGTCTCATAAAGAACTTGACGAGGTGTCGGGAGCAGCCAGGTGAACGTGAAATGACTTAAATTAGGCGAGTTATGGCCGGTCGTCGTTTCCCCTTTTTAAGGCCAATATTGCATTTCACAAGTGGCTCTATTGGGCGCTTAACGTCCGTAAGCGCCTTTATGGCCGGATCACGGCGGACCCGAAGAAAAGCGGGAGCCATGGGAGCCGGCCGGGTGGCATGTGATGTTACCGGTTCAGGCAATCCATGTGCTCAATTACTTCGTTAAAGACCGTATTTACCTGTAGTTTATTTAAAACACCTGGCTTAATTTGCACAAGTTTATGCAAATGCTGGACACCGGTGACGCACTTCACCTAGTCGAGATTCCAGAAGCAACTTTCAACGAAAGAATAAAACTCTTGGTCCTTCATTAATCACGGTTTATATCACAACATACAAATAGATGCAAAGCATGACACAGAAAATACTTACCTTTGCTTACTTCTAGTTTATTTACCCTTTATAATTAATTTGCTGTCATTCAAGTCAAAACCCTAACCAAACCAAGCAATAACCAAAACATACGTTTGTTTCTCCTACTCACCTAAACCTTTTTTTATGATTTTATATTAAATTCTCATATAAAAGCAAACTAACTTACATGAAATACCAAATTATCGAGATATTGTCGAATTTTGAAGGCGAAGGAGCGGAAGTATTATACAAAATAATTATTTAAAAACTTTTTTATTTTGAAATAAATTTTGTCAGGCAGGAGCATTTACAGAGGAGGTATATAAAGGAGTTTTAAAAATATTAAAGACATATCTTTAGATTTCTAATTATTTAAGAAGTACTAAAATATAAAAATATCCTAGGAAAATCGGGTCTTTTTCAAAATGAAATATCTCTCGTATTTTTCAGTCCGGAAAATATGAAAGTAATACAAAATACAAGGAAATGTTTAAAAGGTTCTATTCACAAATGAAAAATAAAATCACCACAGAATGTATTTTTGAAAATCATTATTATTTCATAGCAATTCGGTCGAGAACGTTTTCTCTTTTGGCTTCAGTTGGAAATGTTAGGTCATTACTTCATTCCACGAGCGAAAAATGATCCTGATCCTGATCTGGCGGAATCCCCATAAATAGCTGTTTCACCAATTTTCCAGTTTGATTTGTTAATAGGACGCGCGCAGCAGTCCCGCACATTAGGTCACCGAAATTGCACTTGCAGCCGAAGCAAATCATTACCGAGGCGGATATCTGATAACGGACAACGCCTGTGGAAGTACCGGCCATTTGTCTAAAGTCCCCGGCACCAGGGCAGGAGGGCCGGTGCAGCATAGGTGTACCACCGTGAAATGAGAAGGTAACACCACGCCGAAACCAAAATAATTCATAAATCAAAGCAAGAGAGATCGAAGCAGGGGACAGGGCGCGACTCTCCCGGATTCCTGTGCGGCTCTGACTTCTGGGAGTTTGTTATCTTTCACGAGAACTACAATCGAAAGGAGCACGTTCTTTTTCTTCGGCTATGGCCGTGTCATAAATCATAAAATTTTCAAGTATTTTTGCTCGTTACACGGTGGAATCAAGAAGGACACGGCGTTGCACAACGGCGCAGCCGGGCGACCCGAGAGCGTCCCTGGCCGAGGTGGCGAAAAAACAGCAGACATCATGCCCTTGCAATTTTCGATAACAAACCTCACATCAGACGAGCAGGGAGTTTTCAGTTTTCAGTTTTCTTCAGTTTTTGCCGGTTCTTGCCGTGTCCCGAAGTGAAAGCAGCGTCGTCTTTCTCCACGGTCTTTGTCTGCTAGACAGAAGTTTAGTGAACATTGCTTTCTCTGGGCCTACCCTGCTGAAGGACATGCATTGCACTAGAAGGAGTTGGCCGAGTGTTGCGTTACAGCTGGAGTCCATGTTGCAAGGGTTCTTTTCATTTTTTGTCCGCTCAAATTGAATTCTGCTTAACAAGTCAACTGTGCACTCCTTCTGTCGTGGGGTTGGGTTAATGAAGTGAGGAGCAGAAAGTGGTCAAGGGAATCTTGGGTCCAGTCCTGCATAGGCGACTTTTCAAACGCAGGCGTTTTGAAATCTGAGACATTGGCAACGTTGAACCAAGGACCAACCCAGTGCAAACGCGAGTTGGCTTTCAGAAATTATAATTCTAAGCCACTCCGAAGCAGAAAACTTGTCAACTAAAAATAGAATGACTGCACTACCTTTAATTAGTCAATTTCAGTGAACTTCACAACTGCAATTATTGCCATATTTTTATCGCTAAGCAGTGAGCTAGAATTAAAGAAGATATTGAATAAACACAACAGAGCCAAATCTCAAGGACTAAGGTTTCAACTAAAGCTGAAAATTACTTTTCCCTCGAATTTCAGGAGACCGAATTTTGAATTTCTTGGAAAATGAACGATCTTCATTGTAAATTATTGTATTCGATTTGTTAAACTTATACTTATGGTAGTCGTTAACATCACATTGAAAAAGAACCTTCAAGGGTATGCAGGGTTTACAAAAGAACCTGACTAATGTTAGTTGAGGTTTTTAATTTCCATTTAAATGCACAGCCGACTGCTATTTTGTAGTCATTTATTTCTGCTGTGCCTTACATGCGCCTATTTTACGACTTTTTAAACGTAGTCAGAGCCTGCATGAGCTAATATAGAACTGGTATCATCATGGAATTCCAAAAATCCACATTTGCCTTTTAGTGCTGCAATCTTCCCATGTTTTCTATACGAAGTAGTCCTTAGTTTCATCTAGTTAATTTCTAGAAACGGGCTAAAACAAAAAGTCAGCCGATGAAGTCATCAGCCATGCTTGAGATCGCGGCGGCGCTGTCGTAAACCAATTAAATCAAAACACTCAGAAATGATAACTTCGTAAGCAGATGCCATTAAAAGTAGACCACATTGCAGTCTTATCCAGAACCGTGCGGGAGCGGGAGCGGCTGCATGCGTACTTTAAGAAGCACCAAGGAAGAGCCCGAGTCCCAGGACGCCTGAGAATTCCTCGGAAGTTGCGAACAGCGCTGCGGACGCGGAGCCAGTACGAGCAACCACTCCGTGCCCTCGTCCTCGAATTTTCTGTCGTTCGTTAAAAGACGCACTATGAGTTGGTGATGGTGGAGGAAGGTAATGGACGAGCTCCGGTCGCATGCAACTGAAAGAAGCCGTCCGTCATGCAGATGCGTTGCCTCCTTCATCTGTCGCTGGATGAAAGCCGCAAAAGGGGCGCATTTTCCCGATCAGTGCGCATTCATTTCGATCTTGCGCCCGCGGGAACGTTCGTCTAGCCGCCCGGTCGCGTACCCGCGCCCAAATTACATACCTGGTTGCAACAATTGCAAATAAATTGCGCAGTCGTAAAATTACCAGGCCGCCGGGCACTCGAGCGGATCGCGCCTTAATTACAGAAATTTTTCTACAATTGTTGGCCCCTAAATGGTTTAATTCGCGGCGACTCGCCAAGCGCCAGGCCACCGCATTACGATGCGGCGACGACAACGATCGCGAAGACGATGATGATGATTAATGGCCGCAGCCGCGAATCACTGTCATTGCAGAGGTGGAGAAGATCGGGAACATCCGCCGTGCGGCAGCAATACGCTAATTGAGTGCGCATGGCCTGGAGGTGGGATGATGCGCGTCTTAATGGCCACAGCTAAGAGGAAGGAGGTTCATTAACGGTATTAAGGCGGATTTTTTTTTGTTTTCTGACGAGGTGGGTCTCATTCCAGGTGAATTCCGACCGCTTCGAATTTTTGTGTCATTCCCTCGCCGGGGGTAGCAATTACCCGCGAAATTACCGCAACTGAGCTGCGTCGAGATCTTCGCGCGTCTTGCTCCTTTTGCCAGTCTCGGAAAAAATGCAGGCCAATAACTGCGTGGACTCCGCGCATGCATTGCTATTCAGACGAAGAAAAAAGATTTGCCGAAATTAGGGTATCGCTCTTTAACAATCTCCGTCCAACGAATGGAGACCTGCCCCGGCGCGCCACTGTTACCGCTTCAAGGATACGCGGAAGAAATTCATTGGGAAATTTGATGAAATTGCTGCCGAAGTGGAGGAAATTACAAATAAATGGCGGCGGTATTACCCGGGCCTTAAAAACCGGACAGACGAGGACGAGGATCATGGAATTTTTCGGGGGGCGTGGTGGAATCGAGGGAATTAGCAGTACTGAAATTGCTTGCGAGATTAAATCAGGATTTCAATTGGTACTGCAAGTGCTACGCACCGCGGTTCGTCTCAAACAACGTTTCGCAAACAATAATTTCTGGACCCGAAGTAAAAATACCCGAGAAAAATTGTTCCGGGCATTCTTCTTTTTTATCACGTTTAATCATCGGGCAATCAGACCGGAGCAGAGAAAGAACATTTCTTATTTAGAATGTCAATTTTCTCACCACCCAGGTCGGAATTGGTTCTGGAAAGGGAAGGCTCGGCGAAAGATGCCTGTAGATAACGCACACAATGTGGATGCTCGTAATGAATGATACAAAGAATTTTAGCGAGCCAGAAATTCCTACCATAGGCCACTGTACGATGGTGCACTGATATTATTGGGTATATGAGTTAGAGGGCTATAAGGCAAAATAATACTAATTTTGTATACTATCGCATTTTTTAATTTCGCCAATTTAACAAATTTAACTTTGCCATGTTAACTGCATGTTCTTAAGACTCTAAGCCGACATAGTTCGATTTTACAACCGCGGAGTCTATAAAATAAAAAGAATTGTAATACATTTCCTGGCCACAACCGCTCATTGCTCTTTTACAGTAAATTTCTGGGCTTTTTCTTAATGCCAGTGCTTAGCAGACTAAGCGTCATAACACCTGCAATTCCTGCAAAATCACTCTGGAATCGGCAGATCAGTAAACAGCAGAACGGTTAATTTCCCACTTTTCCCTCGATTTCTCGCGATATCTTGGTCTGGAAGTTTTCTGGCTGTTCGAATTGCACGCCGTGCCGGTGCTACCAAGCCGGCCGTCTACGGCCGGCGCTCACTTGCTAATTCCGACTCGTCACTATTAACTCGAAGTGGAGCAGCAAGAGTACCTAAACCAGAATTAATTTTCATTTGCAGGGTGATTACCGTCAATTACCGCGGAGCACGGCAGCACGGCCTGGGCGCGGGGAAGCTGCCACAGTCAAAACAAACCGTAAAATGTCACCACGAGTGACACCGTCATAACCAGAACACTCGTAAAATCCGAATGACCTTCACCCCGAGGGCGACAGGAGCGACACTGTTGCAGCCCGCTCGCACGGATGGCCGCCGCCGGGTCGTAAATTCCGGGGCTCGGGATCCCAGTAGAGCAAACATGGAGCAAGTGGCAAGCTCCGAGCTCGCCTGCCCCTCAGCCGGCGGATCAGCCCTATCGACGTGAAAGGAGCAGTTGCCCAAAGTCAAACAAAACGCACCGTGGAGCAGCCTAGCTGACTGTCAATTTTACGACCCATCCGAGGAATCGTCATCAACCGGAGTGTCAAAGAAGCCTCTGTTAGCAGAGCATCCGATCCGGAGGACTGAAATGAGGCCCCATCAACTGACGAACTCCATTGACGGTGAATTAAGTCGCGTCGCTTTTACGACGCGCCGCCTGCAGCCCGGCTGTGATCACCCGCCCAGCCCCGAGCCAGGGCTCAACGAGTGCGCGATTAAGCGAGTGCGAATGGCCGTAATAAAACTATATTATTGAAAAAAGCATAAAACCATGTTTTACTCAACGGGCGAAGGGTTGCACTAGGTTAGGCACGTTTTATGATTCATCTTATTGTTTACAGCCTGCCGAGGAGGAGCTTCAGCCCATTGCTGCTGGTGGAGGCTTTTGTCGGCAATTTACACCAATTAGACTAGATCGACTGCATGCACGTAGCTTCGTGATCCGCGGTAAGTATCACTGTTCGACCGTCATGCAAATCAATTGGATCCACCTCGATTGCGAGACGCCGTTGTTGGACAACAAAGTGCTAGAAGCTATATCAAGGTAAGTCGTACTCTAAGACGCCGTCTCTTATACTACTCTTATTTAATAGTCTTTTATAGTGACCTGTAATAATTATAATTTAAGGTAATTAAATACAAAAGGGCATCACCTATTTTTACTATCCAATAATTCTGTTCTCTTCATGAAATAAAAAACCTTGTTTCTAATTGAACAGTTTCAAGTTCTCAGCCCAAAGATAGCAATAATATACCTCAGCAAAATAAAATCCTCATAATCTCGCAGAATTGTACCAAATACCAAAGTCTGCTACAAAGTATGAAAAAAGTTTTAATGAAAACCAAACCGGAATGATAAAAATAATAAAAAGAACTAACTCCCTTTGATATAAAGTTTTTTTTTTAAAGTAGTAGTTGCAATCCTTCGTAATGGTGCTTTCCTTAAAGTAAGGACAAAACTAGTCTTAACTGCGCACGGTTTTTAAGGCTTTCATTAGGACAAAATGTATTTACTTTAACTTAAATACAATTTTCTCTAAATTTTGGAATACAATTAAAGGGAGAAACCGACATTCTTTCATTGAAGTACATGTAGGTGTAATTGTTGAAGGGGGGTCAAAAAATAGGTGACTTTCAGGAGTTGTCTTAAGTCCAAAGAATAAATCTTCAGACTTCCGGGACAATTTTATTCATACTCACATTTTCACACACCAATTGAGTCGTTTCTATTGTTGCCCATTGTTAATATTCAGGGAACGTATTACCTCGTATATTCGATTTTCGTTCTAAAACTTCAGGACTATTTTTTTATAGTTTCCAATAGCTTTTTTAGGTTTTGTCTGATTGAACTTAGGAAAAAATTATCGATATTTTCAATCCAGTAAAGTAGGTCAAAAAACGAAAAATGAGTGTCAAGTCAATAAAATGGCGGATGTTCCAAAAAGGGCTGAAGGGTTCTGCAAGCTTTCTTTGCATATTGTTCGCAATCTACTCTAGACAAAAGAGTCTTGCCTTTTAAATAGAAGGATTAGTTGAGCTCTTAAATTGTGTTTACCTATTTTTATCCTCACAATGTCGATTTGTATCATTCAAAACTTTTAAATTGTTTGGAATTTTTATAATAAAATTTTACCAGGATATTTAAGGGCTTTGCTAGTTGGACTGGTACCAAATAAAAGGGACCTTAAGTACCAGAGCAATGTAGACCTTCTTGCCCAAAAGCCTACCTGTCTACCTGAACACTGGGACTGGCAACACCAGTTAATTTAAATCTTCCCAAATCCCATAAATAATGCTGCCGGACTATAAATGCAAATATGTACAACGAGATGACGCCAAATGTGTGAGCATAGCGATAAAAGTAAACAAGTGGGTCCGATAGTAAAAAACGCCTTCGTCTACTGATCCATCGACGAATTCTACGACGAGCGCTACCGTAAACACGTCTAATGAATCAAAACGAAATAAAAGAATTTTTACAACTTTTTAACGACATTTTTATGTGTTTTAAAGCGATTGTTTCGGCCGCCTCCCGCCGCAGTCAGTCTTGAGGTTAACTGGCCGATAAAATCGACGGAACGTATGCTCCTCGGGCGCAGCGAGCGTCCCGTCATCCGGCATTAATCGCAGCCAGGCTCATTTCATTTAAAGTAATTTTAGTGCGTATCCCGGCCGCAGCCGCGCGTCCCGACCCGTCGCACGGGAGTGTAACGTTTATTTGTTTATTCAGTGAAAATTGGTTTTTTATTAGGTGCTCAGATCATTACTCGAATTGTTTATATGGTCGGGGGAGGCCATTATCATAATCGTAAAATATTTTTAATACATTGTCGACCGGGGCTTAAGTGAAGCCAAGCGAAAGGGTTAAATCTACCGAGGGACTGCGGCGCGGCAAGCGGCGGCAGCCCGACCTCCGGCCCGGAATTCTGTTCAATCAGCTAATTAGTATGACACACTGTGATATGCAAAATTAAAGTATTTAAATTATATTTTAACGGCGCTTTAATTAGTCCAATAAATTACCGCCGACAAAATGATTTGTTCGCGGTGCCGCCCGCTCCGGTTCACCGCGGCGGGGCCGTGCAGCATGCAAAGCAGCGAATCACAAGTAGTTCGCGCGCTGCTTTATTAGCACATTTCGCATTTTTAGCGAGCAATTGTCGTGATAAATGGCTATCAGCGCGACTCCCGCTCTGCGGCCAGCTTATCTACAGGCACTTTGAACGGGCTAAATTCGAGCGCGCTTTTTTCCATGGGAAATGGCCGCTCGCAGTGATCGGAAAAGTGACACAAAAAATCAATGTCTGTTCAAAGTCTTATTTACGAGCGCCGAGTGTCGATGAAGGAATGTTCTAATTTTAGTCACTCCATAGCGAGGGTGTAGGAAGAAGTTTTCTTATTCCGATAATTTCAAATTTCGAAGAAGTTTTGATCACCTAATGCCGGATGGAATCTGGCCTCAAAGTGCCTCAGCACAGGGTAAAAAATGTTTTGACCGAATTTAATTACGTTTCCAACACTTTGCCTGAATATGCTACAAAGAAAACATCATTTTCCACAAAGTGGAGTTTTGCTTTACGACGCCATCTTCGATCGACACGATTTGTTTTGTCTCTCTGTTTTGATGAACTTTAGTGTAAGTATATGCATAGAATTTGAGTAATGGGGTGATGAAAATTTGCTTATTTTTTAAAATGAAATTTAATTTTTAGATATAGCATAAATCTATTTTATATATAAAGTGTATAAACAATTGTAGATTAAGCAACAATAAAGACCATAAAGAAAGAAATATTGCAATGTTTTCTATTTTTAATCGTTTGGTTCTATTTTTTCAAGATTTCACAGAGCGAATGGTAAAATAAACGTAACCTTATCGAATCTGTCCGTGCGTCGAGTGCCATACTGGCGTCATCCTGGTGATGGATGAATAATCAAAACTCTGTAATAATATTGACAATAATAAATAACAAGATTTATTAACACTTGACCTATGCGAAACTAAGCCCGTTAATAAATACTCAAACGACTTGGCTTTAGAATGCAATTGAACGACTTCACCAAGAAATTGTGCTTTCTATCCCGCACACTGCAAATCTTGTCTGTTGATCTACTACTTTTTGGGGAAGTGGCGAATTGAACTTTGCCAAGACTTCCTGGAGATTCGATCGAGAAGAGGAACGAGCTCTTGGATGGTTCCCACAGCGCCCTTCTCATTTGCCCTCTGAGGGAAAGCCAATTCATTAGTGCCACTCGTTAAGAGTCAGCAGCTAGTCACCGGTAGCAGCATTGTATGCAAATGACTTCATCTCCGATGCTAAATGGCACCGCGGCTTCTGCGAGATCGAGCCGTTCCAGACCCGTCAGTCGGCCATTCGTGCTGCATATCGCCGCGCGAATCTGCTTTTTGCCTGCTTTTATTTCCGCTACTCAAGTAGATACGCGGTCGGCTGGAGGATGATATCGCAGTGGTATCGTAACAACGCACAAAAACGGCACAGCCTCCCTCGCGGCCTGTTGCATCAAAACGGCCGTTCGAAGCACAAATCGGGCGCGTATTTAGCAAATCGAATGCCGCTGCACGAATTCCTTCCGTCCATCTGTCTAGCCGGGTATTCATCCATCCATCCATCCATCCATCCGTCCGTCCGTTCGAACGCTGTGCCAGAGTGGTCGCCCGCGGGGGAGCCAGCAGCCCGCAACTCAGCCACGCCGCTGCGTCGCTTAGCTACACGCGAGTGCAAATGTAAACAAATCGTCAAATCAAAGTAATGGCAGGCCGAACGCGCGATAATGAGGAGCGCGGCGGCGGCGAAAATTATGAAGACCCTCCTCCGGCCAGCACTTGTTTGAGTAATGACTTCATTACTGCTAGGCGCGGAGGGGCCCGCCCGACCGCCAATTACCCCTCCTATTGGCAAATTCACAGCCGCGACCGTCGCTATTCTAAACTGCCATTGCAGCGCTGCACTGGAATGGCCAGCGAACAATTCGTCGTGGACCACAAAGGAGCCGTCGAGCAGTTCGTTTTTGCCTAGTTCCTTCGGTGCGTTCCTGAGAATTCAAGAAACCGCAGAACCCGGGAATTCAGCAAGTGGCAGTAGCAGTTCAAAAACCTCCCGGACAAAACGAATTAATCGTCGTGCTTTAGCAGGGGGGCAAGAGAGCAGAGTGATGCAGAAAAACAACACACAACAGCACTCAGTAATCAACCCCCTCCCTCTGCGGACGAAGATTTTCGATCCTCGCGCGGAGAAAGGAATAAATCCATGCCGCTGGGACACATGACTCCGTCTCCCTCAGACGCGTTTAAATCAATCCCAGCTCGGCCTGATCCCAGCTCTCGAAGAAGGCGATCCATCGTGCGGCCGGTACGCGTCACACGGCCGAGAAAGAAAGCAGACGCGT
Source organism: Proctacanthus coquilletti (assembly GCA_001932985.1). Taxonomy (NCBI): domain Eukaryota; kingdom Metazoa; phylum Arthropoda; class Insecta; order Diptera; family Asilidae; genus Proctacanthus; species Proctacanthus coquilletti. The sequence goes on from MNCL01000012.1 coordinate 673,636, forward strand.
CCCGTGATGAACTGCCAAAGAGAACAAAAGGGACAGCGCATGATATTGTTCTATAAATAGTGCAAATAAAGCATCGCATTGCCTTTATCTCTTTCTCGCCCCTCTCCGCGGCGATAAATGACAATCACCTAGCACACCATAAAAACCCGAGCAGAGTCAATTTCGTATTCATCACAAAACGACGGAAAAGGATGGCGCGCTCGCTCCGCGCCGTTCACTCGTCGAAGAGAACGTGGCGCTATGTACAGTGCAAGTACACGGCGCTCTCTTGCGCACCGAGCCGCAAGAGCAGCGGCGTGCATATTTATGTACTTTCTCGCAGCGAGCAGCACCTCGTCCCATGGGCGCGCCGAGACCCGTAGATCTCCAGAGCCTCGCCAGGCGACCCACCGAGGGCCGTGCGGCCGCCATCCCGGCAGTCGAGCCCGAGAACCACTTGCTGGGCCCTTCTCCGTCGAAGAGTCGTCAAATCGTGGAGTGTATTAGGTAGCAAAATTTTTACGAGCTCGTTATGGGCCATTTCGGCGATTGTTCTGATCCTTTTTATGCTGTTCCGCCCGTTCCCATTCTCGTCATCGTCGTCGTTGCTCCTGCTGCGCTCCACCTGCGGGATCGGGGCGCGGAGTGCTGCTCGGCGTCTCGGTGTGGTCGGCCGGCTCCTCCAACTTTCTTACGCCCTGGCAAATGGTTGTCCGATTGTTTTGGTTTCGGGGCTTTAATGAATTTTATGTGGCCACTTGGAAGGCAAAAGTCTTGATCCTTTTAGGGCTCGTGCGGTGGACTGCGGGGCACGAACGGCGTCGTGGGTTTGTAGAGTCGTTCAGGTGTGGAGCCTGGTGGTCGTCATTTGCGATGATGGCGCTGCTGCAGCTGGAAAAGGGAGAAATTAGTCATTAGCTCTTCTGGCGATTGAGATGTTCGGGCAAAGGTAAATTCATCCATCTCTAAACTAGTAAATCTTAATGAACACTTGCGGGCAGGGAAGCTTTTTTTTCGGGTAGTTTTTATTTGGGAACTAGGCTTGGGATACTGAAGCCGGACCAGGTAGGAACACCTGAAACTCCAGGACGTGCAGGACGCTTTGCTGAAATTTCGAGAAACTTAAGGTTTTCTTGACAGGTACACAAGACACAACGCCTGTAGGTTTTCGCACAAGATAGGCACAAAATAGTTTTAAAAATAAATCTTAGAGTTACGCAATTTTACGTGTGTGTTTCACTATTGACATGTATTTCTAAAAAACTGAAAAAAACTAAGCAAACATTTGAGACTGTAGCCGCATTGGTATTTATATATAAAAAATGGGCAAGTGTAAAAACCTTATTGCTAGAATATGCAAAATATGCATGATACCTATGCACGTCAATTACGCTGTAAAAGAACGCCGAAGCTTAAACAACGTTCCTTCTTATAAGAGGTACCAAGTTTACCCAGTAACATCAGAAACTTAGAATGAAAGAAGAAAACAGATTAGTACGTGTTAGAAGCTTCGATCCCTCTCAACTCTTCCAGATAGTAAGAGAACGACGTTCTTAATATTTACAGTGAATGCATTATTTTTATTTGTACGCACATGAAAGTCTAAAAACTTTAAATTAATTAGCGAAAAGGTCTCCACTTAATTGAAAGGGACTTGGAGAAGCATAGTCTTAAATAGGTATTTTAATTTCCTCATTTTCTCATCTTAATGATATTTTACACCGTATTTTACCAAACGTATTTCTGGAGCTAATTAAAAAACATTAATTACGTTTCAAACGCAAAACTTGTTTCTTCAAGTAGATAAAATATACGCATCACCGTCGGGTGCCCAAACCAATTTTGTATATATTATTGAAATTTCTATAAAACGTTAAAGTGATTTTCCTTATTCTGTATCCTCTATTTTCTATTCATTTGGATTGGAATATATGAGCAGAAGCTGTAAAAACTGCTGACAGAGCTTCGATCAGATCAAATCAGTTTAATTAATTTAAAAATTCGACTCGCGTGACATATCGTCAGGTATTAATTAATTTAAAGTCCTCCTTTTAAAGTCTTCTTTATTCGACATTTGAATCCGAGTCAATGACCACTAAGTGCGAATTTGGGTTGAGTCCAATAAATGCACTTTTATATTTTACTCCTACGTCGTTTTAAGGAGTCTTAGTTTAATTCATACAACGTGTAAATTGTAAAATAGCTACACTTTACTGAAAATAATGAAATATTTAAATATAATCGACAAGAGAAGGGCTTTTGCAACTCTTCTTTTGTAAGTCGACCGTACATTAAAATATTGAAGTGGTTTAAAGATGTAGTAAACATATTTTCTTTAAGAGTTCTTTGTTTTTAATAACGTTACGTTAAGAATATTGTGCTTCGATTGAAATAGACGGTGTTTGACGAAAACGAGAAACGAATTCAAGGAATCCAAATGTCCATTGCATCAAACCACAGAAAAGCTCTTCTTACAACTATCTAACAATTTATTGCCGAAAACATTTGTCGAACATTGTTGGTCAGTGTTGTGTTTGACTCGATCATTCGATTTGCATGCTGGCTAGCTTCCTATTGTCTAGCATACGTGCTGGTTAACGTGGTTAATAAATTCCGGCAGAAGACGCGCGGTAGGACTGCTTTCCTTACAAGGTAGCTCTAGTGCCAGGTTCCGTGGATTGGTGTTGCTCGACATCTGACCCAAATTTTACAGGAGGTGCCAAGTAATTCTAATATCCTCAATCAGCTATTGTTCGAGCAGTTCCCTTCCGCTCTTGTCAGAATTCGATTGGGACCGTTACAATAAATATATCCCAAATGGCCGAAATTTCGGGGGCATCCGAAAGCCATTCAGTGGAGAAATTACCCAAAACAATCCGATGGCGTCAAGAAAACTTGGAATAATTGAGTAATATCCTCTGGGCCCCCACTGGGGGATACGGCTCGAATACCAATAGAGCAGCGGGCCCGGCTCCGGCGCTGGCCACGATCATTCCGGCTGACAAAGCAAGCGTCGTTTGTCATTCACTCTTAATTGGCCAGATGACAAATGAAGCTATAAATAACGTTAAAACAAAAACACAAAGTGAACAATGAAACTAATAAAAAGTGAAAAAGAGGTTGCCTGGCCATCGCGGCCTCGGCGAGCGCGCCGTTAATGACAATTATTCAATGAAAGTGAAAAAGCGCGTCCGAGGAACGCACAGCAACGCAATAAATCCCGGATGACGTCACAGATAAATAGGAGACTTTTGCCTTTTGTTCGCTTTAAAGAGAAATAAATTTTTTGAGGGAAGGAGTGAATGACACCAGAAAGGAAGAGATTCCTCAATCCGCGGCGGGGTGAGCTGGCGCCAACATTCCAGCGCAGTCCGTTCCAGAGCTCGTCGGCCCGCCACCAGCGCTGTGGCCAGCGCCACCCACAACCCGGCACCTATGGTTCCCGTTGTTCCCTGGCTGAGCCACCCAAGAGGCGAGGAGCTGCAAAATGCGCGGACGGTGTCACCGCGTCGTTCTTAACCGACTCACGTACCTAAACAAGTGTTAAGTATGGAAAGCATCAGACACCGGGGAGAAAAGTTGCGGAACAAGCGCGAAAAATACTAGAAAAACGAACACGAGGAACGCCATTCAAAGGTGGCTATTGTCCTCCAGCAGCTCCTACGAGTGGCGCCCTTGTCCATGGCGATGATGGTCAGTTCCGACCGCTACCGCTGCTGTCATTATTATTAATAGCAAATGACCTAACCGACTCTATTCGAACCTGTGGGAGTCAAAAAGATATGTACTTATAGACGACTACGGCCCGCTTCGTATATTCAAAATCTTCTTGATTTAAAATAGAGCTCATTCAGTATCTATAACAGAGCATGAAGGAAGCTCCAAACATAAAATCGGTTGGCTTAATTCAACAGAAAAGCTTCGTGATATTATCATAGCAAATCTTTTCAAAATCCAACAACCCGGCCAGTTTCAGAAGCGGGCTTATAGAGGCGTCAAGGGCTACATCTGCGGATGTCAAGTATTAGGAGAATATTGCAACGAAATCTCTTCATGTTTTTCTCGGTAAATGAATCCTAAATTGTGAACCCCAGAAGGAAAAGTCGCAAAGTTTGCATATTGAGTAGATCCAAAAAACCATAGAGGAATTTTTTCATGTTCTAAAATGTAGAAGTGACTTGCTTCGTATCGATACTCTTGTTTGGTTTTGAGTCCTACTTGACGTCGCGACCATCAGTCAAAATTGTCGAGATCAGGATGAGAGGCGCTGCTGCCTGCTTCCATGGAAAACCGTGCCATTGATCCTGAAGTGAATCCTCGAGGTTGTCGCATAAATAACGACGCAGAGTGACACAAAGGCATCCGAATCCTTTTTATATTCCTCCTCCTTTCGCTTGGCTGCCCTGCAACAGATGAAAGTCAGCCGTTGCTGCCGTATCCGAGCTACCTCCTGTCTTTGGATGCGCTTTGCATAGCGGTTCTCCGCCCCCAGCCCCCGCTGGAAATTTCCAAAGTGTTGAAATTTAATTTTCAACACTCGGAATTGCTGCGCTTCCTTCAGTTGGGAATGACGTATTTGTCTCGTGGGGTTGTTAATTTTACGATCTCTCAGAAGTCAGAACTCCGCCCGGGCCTCCGGTGGGCATGGTACCCGGCGGCTGGGATGGCACTCGGGCTCTACGGTGCTCTCCTCCAGGTTCAGCCGGGCTTTGTTTGTGCACTGCAAGACTGTGCAGGACTGCATGGGGTTAAGCAATTACCGTGGTAATTTGTATAAGAGCCAGTGTAATTGCAATTCCCAACGTCGTCAGAGTCTAAGGAGATTTTCTTACGGCTAGCGGGAAGGATTTCAAAATGGATATTCCTTATAAGATTTGTTTCCTTAATTCCTCTGGGGTTTTTGTAATTTTCCTTCATTTTTACTTCGCATTATCATTACTTTGTTTTTTAACTTAAGACCAATAGCGTTAAGTAAATTTATATTTGAGTATTACAAATCTCTATCTTTCGGACAATTTTGACCTTGTTACAGTTGAACTTAACTCGGAGTAGATCCTCTACACCCTCCATGTTAAATTCAACTTAAACGATGCCTGCTTGGACCCACACTTTGAATTCACACGGAACTTTTAAGAGTGTATTCAATATCCTCTAACAAACTCATATTATGTATTTATGGAAAAGGGGACTTTTTCAAACTTCCCTCGTCCTACTCCTAGTTCCTAAATAAGGGCTTTGTTCTGCATTTTCATACTGCTGTTGTGTAATTTTGCTAAGAGTATAACTCAACAATTAGTACTACAATTTGTGATCAGAAAGCACTGAAATAATTAACATTTTACAAGAAAAATCATTCAAACACACACATTTCGTTTTTTAGGTAGATTTCGATAGAAAAATCTACCTACTGTGGATGTTCGCATGACGCGACTTCGAGAAAATTTCACTATATTTTCTCCGATTATGGTCTGTAGACCTCAAAAATACCATCCATCCAAAAGATTACATATATCTAAATATAGGGTATATCGAAATCTGTGGAAACTGGGGGCCGTAGGTTTGAACATGTCGGAGCGGAATTTGGCATACATATCTATCTCGGGTCCATACCTCGGCGGCTGTTCTACATCCTTGAAAATATTCCAAAATTTTTTTTGAATCAAATATGACCAATTTTTACCTATAACGTTTTTTCTAAAACGCAGAAACAAAATGGCGCCCGTTTAAAATTTTCGGACAAAATTCTCAAGATTGTTTTTCGAATTATATACGCACGCATAATAAATCATTAGATAGGGCTAATACAGCTCTACTTCTTCAACCTAATGAAAACCAAAGGGCGAAATCTACTCTTCCGACTGGCGCCTGCCACTGGGGATTTTTTAAGATTCAAAATTCTCCTCGGGAAACAAAATTGCAATGATTTCTGATAAACGTGATTTTTATGATTATGTACGTTTACTGAAGATTTCAAGCAAATTTAGGACATGTAGGAATTAATAGCGTACAAAAACCAGAAAAGACGTGCTTTTCTACCTACTGGGATTGGAAAAGATTCGGTGTGCAGAAGTTGCATTGACAATTCTAAAGTTTCTTCTCCTTGGCTGGTAAATCACTTTGGAAGGATTATTGCCGGCCTAGTTTACAGAACACAAATCATGGGACATGCACTTCATTAGATTTAGAGACGACCGCATTTCCCAGTGGGGTACTAACTAAACGTAGAAGGAGGCTTTTGCAGTCTGCTTAATAAGAGCGTGTGGCGAATAACTTTTTTACAAAGTGGAAACACCTCCATTATGTTAAATACATAAGTTCAGTCATCCCCGTTAGATTGTCCGCGTATTCATCCGACGATAGATTTCGACAAAATATGCTATTTTCGCTTTAATCCCCAAAAAACCAAATCTAGCACGTTTCACGTTGCAGGGAAATTTTCAGCCCTTTACTTTGTACAGGAAAAGCTCCTCATTTTATTTTAATTTTTCCTTTGATGTGCCAAACTCAACCTAAATTTTCGTATCTCTAATAAATAGCAGATTATAAGTAGGCGAATAGTACTAGTCCAATTGTTATCTGGATGTGCAGTTTTCAGCCTTTTGACTCATCTGCCGTATAAGTGGAAATAGTCTTCTCCGGAGCGTAGTAAGATCACAGCAAATTCCCCAGATCCTTATGTTATGTTCTTAGTGACCCAGCTTTGAAACAGTTCCAGCTCTCGGTTATTATCGGCGATAATATGCATCTTCTTATTAAATTACCGTCCCACCGCAAGCACCGCCTGTACAGTCCATCAGAGACCGCAGCATAATTCAGGCGTCTGGGAAGACGACTGCTGGACGGGTCTGTCCACTTCTCCGTGCGGTGCGCATTGTCTATGCAATTTCTTGAGTCAATGGCACGCAATAAAGCAAGTGCTCATCATCATCATCGTCGTCATCACCATCGCCGTCATCGCAGTCGCTCCATCACAATGGTCCTGGATCGAGTGAGTTGTGCTCCCGCAGTCCCAGTGCCGACAGTGGCAGTGGAGCAGGCAGGAGCAAGCCTTGGAACCTCGCAGGGCCAAAGCCAGGCCTCCCCCTCCCCGTACGTAAATACGTATTTTGTGTGGCTCGCTACAAAATACATAAAAACCGAGATCCCCATCCGTGCGAAAGGAAGGCCCCATAACGAGATGGTCTCATATATAATCGAAATGGGTGTAAGTGAAATAAAAGATTGCGCAAGATGCGAACGCGTCCAGCGGGGGTGATACACAGCATTCACGTCGGGCCTGACGGAAGGGTACTTTGCAGTTTCGGGTTTTTACCCGGACAATTTTCCAACGGCGCCTTCTGGAAGATCGCAGCATTCCTCGACCTGCTGAATCATGGCCCCAAGCTAAACCTCCACAGATGTTCACCGGGCGACTGCTCCGCACTCACTGGCCGTGGCTGTTCTCGGAGCCCGGCCGGGAGCGCCCGAGCAGGCCTTGTACATAGTCCTGCTGTGCCACTCTTGCCATATACGAGCAGCGGAGCGCACACCGCACTAACACCAGCACGAGTGCTGCACAGCAGCGGCGGCGGCAGCGACCAGCCACCAACCACGGCGGCAGCAGCAGAGCGCGCTGAGCGCCGACGAGCGCCGAGCGAGCCGAGCGCCGCCGACTCCGAGGCGGCGATGTGTTCGCCGCAGTGTGTCCGTACGAGCGGCCGCCCGCCTTGCCAGCCTGCCGCTGCGACCCCGTGTGCGAGCTGCTCGCCTCAAATAAAACACACAAATTTCCCGAGTTTTAGTTTCAGTAAAATCGTATCAAAGTGAACATTCATTCGTTCGATGGCAACGGCTTAGAACAGGCGCGTTTATTACCTCCATTGATAGCAGTGGCGCGATTTCGCTGATAGTCCGCTCGAGGAGACACAGCCAGGAGCAATTGTTTCTTCGATCTGATCGGAGCAGCTGGCGTTGGCTGGCTCGTTGATTTCGAAGGTCCGTTGTTTGGCGACGTAGGACAAATAGAACTAAACACTTGACACTACTTCCTTCGGGATTCGCTGAAGATGCTGGTGGCGAGGGCGCACTTCTAGCGTCGGTGCCAGTGCGGTCCAGGAGTGATAGCGCGGTCGTTGCGATCGCAGGCCGTAACAATTCGCTTTATCGCCGATTGGCGCAACCCACTTGAACGTCGAGGTCGATCTGATTGCTTTCATTGCTTTGATTGCTGCTCCTTCCGCCTGCTAATAATTAACTGAATTTGTTGAGCTACCTTCCGCGACTCGGCTGTCGGGAAACCTCCGCTAACTTGGCCGAAGCAGGTCCGAGGTGAATTTTTATTAAAAATATTCTCGGGTGTTTTTCCGAAGTAGTTTTTGCCAGTTCTTTCTTGTGATACCCAAAGTGCGAAGTGAGTCGAAATTTGCTTTCTATTTATTTGTGCTTGTTTTTTGTTCCTTGCATCACCCGCGAACCTAGACACGGGTCAAACACAAATTCGAGTGTAGACAAATCGAATGTTGAGTGCGAATGAGTGACTTTTCGTCAGCGTTAGAAACATTTTAGCGAGACTTAAATTTCGCCACGCCAGTAGTGCGCCAATTTTTGTCCTTTTTCAAAATTCGACGATTTACGTGTTTTGCAAAAAAAACCATAAATTGATGACAATATGAAGCAGGGTTTAAAGAATCCTATAAAAATTTCTTAAACTACCATCGAACGTCCAAATGAGTTAAAGGTCTGTCCACCGCTTGCAAGATTTTTTCGAAAGTAGCAAACCCATCAGTTTTCCAGAAGTGATCAAAAACCCGAAAGTGTTTTAGTGAATCGTTGTGGTACGAGAAACCTTTGAGGTTTTATAAAAACCGTAAGTGTTCTGTGGGTGACACTCGTGCTGTAAGAACTTTTGTGGTTTTCAAAACCTGTGGTGTTCCGGTGAGTTAGAATTGTGTTGGAGGAACTTGTTAGATATCGCCGCAGATTGTGAGCGGAGTTGGAAAAAGTAGAATAGTAGGCTCTGCTTCGCTTCTTCGTCTAGTTGAAAAACCGCCAAAATTCTCACGTCAACGACGATGAATTCGTACTTTGAACAATCTGGCTTTTACGGCCATCCGCATCAAGCGACCGGGATGGGCATGGGAACGGCGGCACACCACGACCAGACAGCAACAGCAGCAGCAGCCGCTTACAGAGGTTTTCCACTATCCCTCGGGATGACCCCGTACAACCACCACTTGCAGCGATCGACACAGGATTCCCCGTACGATGCGAGCATAACAGCGGCCTGCAGTAAGATCTACGACGGAGCGTACAAGCAGGACTGTGCCAAAGCCAACACCCCTGGCGAGACGAACGGGTACAAGGACGTCTGGAACACGACAAGTGCCAACGGCGGCACCGGCACCGGGGCAGGGCAGAACAGTTCTGTACCTGTTCGACCTTCGGCCTGCACCCCCGATTCGAGGGTTGGCTACCTGGACACATCGGGCGGCAGCCCCGGCAGCCGGGGCGGATCAGCCGGTGCTGTGACTGGGAGTGCATGGAACGCCAATTGTACGATCTCCGGGGCGGCTGCTGCACAAACCGCTACGACGGGACTCCACCAAGCTACCAATCATACCTTCTATCCGTGGATGGCTATCGCAGGTGAGTCGCAGTCTTATAAGTTCTAAAACTATCCCCCGCTCGGGATCATCGACCTCCGCGACCAAATTGAAGAAAAGCCTATATTTTCACGTTCTCAAATAATACACTGAGCAAAAGAACCCTCTGGGTCCTTTTTGTCTCTGCGGCAATCTCGGCATACAATTGCCCCTTTGGACTTTAGGTACGTCGACTCGCAGACCATCAGGGCCAAGTTGGACGTAATTAGACCTGGCAAGATCGCAAGATCATTTGTAAAAACACTTTTGCAACTCTTCAAATCCGGACCCAATAATTTCAGTTCTTGGCGGCACCGGCCAGGACCCGGTAAGCCAGACCCCAACGGCCATCAATCTCCCACTGGTGGCCCATCATCATCAGCGTCTTCCTCATTCCTCCTGACCCCAATTCGAACCACGTATTCTGTGGATTCCATCACATTTCTCCGCGCCCGGGGTCCGCGCGATTTTCCTCAGAAGTATTTCTTCCTTGTGTCCATTTGCAGTCCGCTTATTACCGCCTTTGCGGTGACTTTCTTGTGGCTTTCTTTCCTTCTTCTCCTTCCTCCTGCCTTTGGGAACGGACTTTTACGGCCGCAGCCAAAAAATGATATTTGTCCGTCATAATCTGTGGCCAACGATCGACAGACTCGAAAAATTGGTCCTATTATAAAGTGCAACACGTAAGAGGCTCCTCTACCCCCGGTGTAATGACGATGACGAAGACGACCACGTTGAATGATGTGGTGATATCTTGATGAATTTTTGGCCTTTATGTGCGGAAAGCTGGCGAATTATTTTAAGTTGACGATGGCGGAATTTGAGCGAGTGCTAAAGTTTCAAGGCTCGGGAAAGTTTTTAATTGGTCTTGAGGGAGATATGGGGAATTACTCGTCGGTAACGTGAGATTTAATCGTTTCGAAGAAAGAAAATCGTGACGTTCTGGGTCTAAATTAAATATTTGTTTCCCAAACAAAGGTCCTTCAGGTCATCATGCTCATAACCTCTCTTGACCTTTTATTTCTGCTGAAAACTACACTGAACATTTGCTCCAGTACTTGATCGATAATGTTCTAAAACTCAACATGTTTACGAAATTGTGTAATTGTTTTTTCAAATTGTTTGATATAGAAGTTGTTAATCACTTTATAAAGTTATCAACATTTTAAAGCAAAAATTCTCTAGGTTGAATTTTTGGGTTAGTGTTGAAATTTTGACCAGAAAATTATCCTCTCTGTATTGATTGGTACAAGTCCGTTTTCATATATTTTACGAAAACGATAAAGTCTTCAACAGATGCATTATTTTCTCCTGAAATTTCCACGATCTCTAAACTCATGGAAATCATTTCTGAAAATTGTGCGGAAATACTCCTGCAGTGTTTTACCGGCGGACCATTATCGATCTTATAATTCATAAAAAGTGGTTAAATTTGAATTTTAGAAACATTTTCGGGAGTATAACAAACTAAAAGTATGAAATGTTTTGGTTAAAGCCGGGCAGTTGTCGCATTTAAAAAGGCAACTATTTGTTGCTATAAATCTCGTCCAAGTAATAAGTGTAAATAAATCAAAAAACCGTAAATTTAATTCCGGTAAACATCCCGAAAGTATCATAATATGTACTAAAACTAAAATTAATAAAAAAATAGCGTTTCGTCTAGGTAATTTTAATTGATTACCGATCATCTTTCGAGTAAAAATTCCAACAAGAAACTTAAAATTAAAAGTATGACAAATGCCGTCGGAATTCTGTACGGAGCAAAAACTTAGCAATCTTTTTCCACATTTTTGGTTATTTTCATTATAAATATAACCCATTTGTTGATAAAAGTTCTATAATACTAGATTTAGAAAAGTTGTCAGCTAGAGATACGATCAGTAATTTTTGCTTGAAAACATAACTCAATTCAAAAGAATCAAATGCTTTCTTCAAAATTACAAAGAACAAATAATTCTAGCAAGGGAATTTATAATGCTTCGTTCCGTTTTCGCTTCGTTCGAGCAGATTTAGTAATTTTAATATTGTAAGTGACTTTCAATGCTTATCCCCATGCCAGAGGTACATTAAGCATTTATTGACAACGATAATTAGTGATTCCTGTAAATGCTGCAACTAAAAACACCTATTGCCACTGCACAATCTTTAATTTAACTTAACCCCAAGATTTTACAAAAATATAAGTGCTGATTTGATTTCGTTAAAATTTCCCTGAACTTGTTTATTTTCGTCATAAAAAATTTACTAATGCCCCTCTTTGCTTGTTTGGAATGAGGCGAACTGATACTATTTAAAGTGGAGTCAAAGTGACAACGTATAATACAATTTAAAAGATCAAGTTGCGGTGTTGCAGATCATATCATTAACAATAAGTAATAGCAATAAAATTGTAGCAACTGATTACTTTTATTTCTTTAAAATGAACCCCTTTAACCAGAATTGTTTAAAATTACTACGTTATCTCTTCGTAGTTTATGTCGGCATTAGGCCGCAAAGAACTACGCAAACAAAAACATGGAAATTTTCAATTTACTGATAAAGAGTTACATTTCAATTCTTTTTTTAGATGAGTAAACAGATAATTAAATTCGTTGCTCTAGTAATTTAGCCTAATATTTTCCTTTTATTTCCTTATCAAAATGTGAACTTGTTATAAGTGGCAGTTTGGAAAAAGTACCGTTTTGCCAAAAATAAATACCTCTTTGTTTCCCTTTCTTTTGTACTTATATTAAATAATCAATTAATAATTCATAATAACACGTGAGATATTACGAGATTTTACTTATTTTCTGAGTCAAAAGATGATCTGATATTAAAACCTCCATGGCAATAATTTATATTTAATATTTTCCCGTGTTCAGAAAAATTGCTTAAACAATAAATCTTCAGTAGACGCGAACTTATATATCGCCTCTCTACTCCCTCTTTCTTTCCATTCTTAAAATACCTGCTTGTTACAATTCCGCACAAAACTCACAAACTCGATGATAATTTTGTGTCTGGCTTTAACTTCCTTAAAATATCACTTGGAAAATTTGAATTAGCCTTCATATATGCCGGTTTTATTAATATCTCTACATTTTGATTTCAATACTTCAACTGCTGGTAATAAATTTTAAGTAATTCAACAACGGAAAATCCACCCCAAACCGTGGCTTCCATACTGCAAATTCTTGGACAGTATGAATTTATACAGGGATTTCAATTCCTTCTTTTTACTGAACTCTAGGCTTCAAAATATTATGGGATATGGGATTTTTAATTTTGATTTATTAAAAAAATCATATTTTTTAAATAATAGGCAAAGCTTTTGATAATTTTTTGATAAGTACGATTTCTGAGTAGTATTTTTTGATAGGAACTTTTTGTCAAAAATGTTGCTATGTGTTTTTGTATTTCTAAAAATGTTTAAATTATCTGGTTTCACCATTTTATCTTTAGTCAATATTTAGAATTGAGCAAATTTGTTTTATTTTCTAATTTCATTCGATCAAAATCTTGGTAAAATTAGTCACTGGGAAGTATTTTCTTCTCAAACCTCCGAAATAATTTCCTTGGTAGGGAATTTGCGGTTGAAGTTCCGTTTTATTAAGAAACTTTGTTGATGCGCATTACGTTATTACAAGAACCATGGAAACTTTTTGGCTTCGTAACGAAATCCATTTTTTATTTTTGTTACACGTTCGAATCTGATCTCGCAGATATTAAGCGCGGTGCTAGAAACTAAAATGGCATACGCAGAACAGCTAAGTTTCCACTTTAGCTGATCGAAGTTGAAATCAACTCTCGCGAAACCGGTTGCGGGGTTTCAGCAATGAATCATAATCGCGAAAAACAGACAAAAAACGTCAAAAATAAAAAATACAATGTAAAGCTCCGTGTCAACTCCGCGACTGGGAAAGAATAGAAAATGAGTGGCCATATTCGAAAGTCTCTTGGTGATAAAATATTAAGTCGTAAGCTCTGATTTATCGCTTCGATCGGGAGTTAGTTTGCAGCTGGTTACGTAATGTTTGAAAGGTTTGTTGACTGTTGAAGTCCAAACTCAGTGGTCTGCAAGTCGTGCCTATAGGAGGGTACGTCAAACCAGAGTTCTGTGATTTGACTTCCGCGCGCGATCACTTGCCCAAGGTAGCGAAACTTTTTGCAGGTGGTCCTGCTCCCCCTTTTATCAAAACGATTTTGGAAAACAATTTAGACGGGCAACGTGTAGTCCAGCTTATCCCATGTCTTGTTTCGCCTGGGCGAGGGAAGCACAGACAGAGCATACCGAAAGGACTGCCAGCGCGCCCTTCAATTTCAATTATCAATGGGCACTCAACAATGAAAATGTCCAAAAAGGACCGGAGACACTTCATGCAAATGAAAACCTGAGAGGTGTCGTGCTTAACACTTGACGTCGTGAATTTATTATGCAAATTAATTGCAAGAAACAAAAACAAAAAGGCACCGCAACACACGCTGGATGTCGGCCGTTTATCTCAACGGCGACCCCATTGCGCCCCACATTGCGTTCCGCGTTTGCACCGTCGTCGCGTCACCAAATCAAAACATCCGAAATGTTAACGATCCCACAAAGGCCTAGGAAAAAATTTCTCGCCTTTCGCCGAATGGCCCCTCCACGGCCACGAGGCCAATTGCTATTCTAATGAGGCCGCGCGGACAAACTGCCAAATTAACCCTATTAATTTATGCCCGTGTGCACAACAAAAGCGCAACGGGCGGTTCGCGCCGCCTATTTGTTTATTTTTCTTATCTATCGCACCCCTGGCTGACTGTTTGCTAGTCGCTCTCTGCAAAAGTCGACTTAATGGCAAATTGACCCCGATAATTACCCCGGCCACAGCGCCTTTCTTCACGCTGGACTCGCCGCTTGTACCTGCGAGAGTCAAAAGTTTGTTCATGGTTGTTGATTGTTGACATAACTCAAAACTCAAAACTGGTCCTTGTTCAGGGCTCATCCCTTGGGGATTAGGGCGATACGACCAGTGCCGAAAGGAGTTGCTCGGCCACGGTGTGCGCCGTGTGTGCACAAATGACCCTCGATGATGATGATGATTATGCCGATGACGAAGGCGACTGCGAGATGGTGGTAGCACCATCACCACCAGAAGTCCAGCGCTCAGTGTCCGGCTGTAGAGGCTTGACGGACCAACCTGAAGAGTCGGGCTTACATGGACAGGCAATAACCTGATGTTTCGCCCGAACCCATTGTGTATGACGATTGTAGTCCTATTATTGTAGTTGTACCTACGAGCGAATCTACGGGCGTTTTGACCGCACTTTTTCTCCGCGCCCGGATGCTTTATGCCACTCGAAGGGTCCCGGTCCGGGCGAACACGGTTGTTGCACAGGGCGGGCGCGGCAAGCGCAGCAAACGAGAGTTTTATTGCCGGTGATGATGACGACGACGATGACGAAGGGTTTATGGGCCTGCAATTTACAAATCATTACGGACTCAGTCGAAATAAAGAGGTAAAACCGCTGCTGCTGAGCACATAATGCCGGGGAGCAATAAGAGGCGTTAGCACACCAATTAAGACCCAATGACGGATGTCTTTTCACCTGCGCGTTTTTACTGCCTACTACCTGCAGAAGGTGTGAAGAAGAATCGCTCAGAGGGCTTCATTTCATCCGTTCTGGTGGCTGAGTGGAGCACTTTAGGGTGGTAAATAGCGTCCATAAATCCCTTTTGAGTGAATCAATTTGGTACACCTTCTTTTGGAGACGTAGGTGGATTTTAACCTACTTTTGTCGGTTATAAAATTAAGACCCAGATTTGGGTCATTATCCCCATGAATTCATTTTATAGTTCAATGTGGGGTGACTTATGCGCCGACTCCAAAGGATTTAACGACATCGTAAAATGTCGAAAAATTAGCACCTTTCTTGAGAGAAGAAGGTGTCATCTTCGAAGTCCTGACCTTTCCAATTTCTGGTTTTTACTATCCAAATCAACTCATAAAACTTTCTTCCCACCTTAAATTTTTAATGAAGGTATTCTAGTCGTTTGGACGAGATATGATGCTGCCAACAAATAAATTTCACATATATCAAATGAGTCGTAAAAAATCTGGACGAAATCGTAAATTTTGTGGACATTTTCGAGTTGAACTCATAGATATTTTGAAGCAGTTCGTCCGCTCTGTCTTGGTTTATTTTTCTGCCTCAGGTATAGGTCTATTCCAGTGGTGCCACGGATTATTGATATTTCGTTTTTGTTTTCATTTCTGCATACATTTACGTTTTATCTTAGACAATCTCCGAACGCAAGGTGAACTGCCATTAACCTCATATCAAGGTGGCGCGTGTCATCTTCGATTTTGTCTATTGGAAGAATGCAATTCGAATCGGTATTTTTTTTCTAATTAGCTTATACTAATGGAAATCTGTTTTTGAATTCGGATGCTTTGGGAAGAGCCGTTCAAGTTTTTGTAGATAAAGAGGTAATATATGAAGATACGTTGTCATTTAAATAATGGCGCTATTACTGCTTTCTTATGTGCAAAAGGAGTTCTAGGAATTTTACTACGGATATATTGGCACATCAAATAGTTACTAGAGTAGACTAGATAAAAGGGAAAGTATAACAGAATTTAGGAGATCTCACTATTTAATCATTGATCGGAGAATTTAAATGACTGCGGAATTCAATTAAATTTACATAGTATTAGCATTTGAAAGCTTTAGTGCATACTTCCTTTATATTTTCTGAGTGCGAAAGTCTCTACAGCCACGCTGACATGAAATACCGTTTAAAAACTAACAAATTTCATACTATTTTTACCTTTTCGGCAAGTTTTGAGATAAAAAACAACTATAAAATTCATTGACCAAATAAATTCACAGAGCCTATAAATTATAGTGAAATCCATTTACGTCTCAGCCTATAAAAAGGCCATTTCGTTAATTAAATTTCGTAGTGGTTCATATGAGTCAATGGAACACTTAAGATACTCATATTGTCTTCTTATCTGGTCTTAAGTTTGGCTATTCAAATAGAAAAATGATGATTTGCATCAAAATAGAATTGAGAATACACGTGGGATGACACTCACAATCGGAGAAGAATCAAATGTTGTGCAAAGTATTGAAAATTAATGGCATCTTAAAACAACATAAATATTTTATTTAAGTATGGCGAAATTTTAGCTTACCAAATTAATAGAGAAAATATAAGTAAAACGCTTTGCATTTATTTCGATAAAATAAAAATGATATTAGTAAATAATTGTGTGTCGTAAGAAACTAAATTCTATTTCAATTAGGAGTTATGTGTGTATTATTAGTATGCAACTTAGAAGCTTGATGAAGCTTAAATCCGTGTTGAAGGTACTCAGAAAAGTAGATAAAATGGCGTCTAGTGTCTGCCGTACTGAACTTTAAGTACGCCTGATGATAGAGAATTGAGCAATCAGCAAGTTCAACATGAACTTGACCGGTATTCTTAATTTTCTTTATGACGTTATCTAAGTCACAGTACCTGAATATATTAATACTACCTACTAAAAAAAATCCCAGTGAGATTATAAATCAATGAAATTTGAAGACCAAAATGAATTAAAATTTATTGGGCCCCTTCATTTAAAATAATCCACTAATTTGTCATCCAGTTCAGAGATGAAGTGATTTCTGGGAGCGCATATAATCTTGAATATTAAATTGCACATGCTTTCAATCCGGGCAAATTGAGTCATCAGCAGTTTGTGCATTTCGCGTAAGAAAAAATAATCAAGAGTAACGCAGATGAAGCGTAAAACAAAGGTTATCACCTCAATATTGCGCGTTAGCAATGATATAAATTCGGAACAGCATAATTCGAAATGTGATTTTCGACAGAGGAGAAAAAAGCAGGAGAAGTGGGCAAATAATTTTCGTACAGTAACCTCCGATCACGCTGTTTAATTCTTTCTGGGATTTGGAAGGGAAGTTTGTAAATGCTTTTGTTTTTTTGGTTATATGCCGTTTTCTCTTTTTACATGCGGTTGAGTAAATTGATTAAGGTCTCAGCTACAAAGACGTAGGGTTAAACTTTTTTGGCAAACAAATTTCTTTGCAGCGGCGTTTACTTTTGAAAGCTAAATCAGACCACCTTTTTTAGTTGATCCGATTCAAGAAAGTCTTGTTTACATGATTCGCGTACGTTAATTAAATTTGGTATCATAGCTCCGAAAGTTTGCAATTATAAGGACAGAAGAACAGATCAGCGATGTAATTAAGTGTAATTAAGCAATTACACTGCCAAGGGAATATGTCGCTCGTGATGGAACATTATAATATCTGTTATTACCTAAAGGTCTTGAAGCCCGAACAGGAAGCAAGTGTGGTTCTTCCTTATTACTAAGATCAGACATCTTATATGTCGTCGATGACAAATTTTTGAAAAATAAAAAGCCAAGTCCCACGGTAGAACGCTCTCTTTTAATCGAGAGCTTCTTACTAGTTTTGTGTGACTGTCATGGCACCAGAAACTAGCATAAATCCAGCTCCACCAGATTGACCTACATCAGGTGCATGTCTATTATCAGCACCGGCAGTAGCATCTGAGTCATAACTCAATATTTTCTCAACCAATCAAGTTCGCGTAAATTGCTGATCAATTACAGAAGAATTCGCCATGGGCAAAAGTATCGAATAAAATTAGCCATACACAATGAATTATCCATCAACAATTGCACATATGCGCGGTGCCAGTGAACTAACTCCAGAGGCAACTTTGATGAAAAACAAATTAGAGACATGTGAGAAAGTCGCTGGACTTGCCTCCTTGTCTTGTCCGGGCTATTCCGTGGGCAAACAGTTGTTAGAGGTTACGTCCGCGTAGTGTTCTGACCCGTGAGGCGTCATGATTTTCCAATTTCGAACCGCCAGTCCAGGATGCAAAGTGATTTTTGGTGTCAAAACGTGTTCTTCTGGCATGTCTTATCGGACGTACTTTGTTCAATGCAAGGCGGCGAACGAAGGTATAATTATAATTGATCCATCCAGCACAATCCAAGGGGTACGGTTTGATCCACAGCACGCCGACTTCCATTTGAAAGCAATCGTCAGGAAAGTGCTTCCAATCACATGTCGAATGTTTCAGGCGGAACAAGTTGGCGCGTTGTCTTCCGGTAGAATGCGCCTCCCCGTCTGTCATTGGTTTCTAGGTCATAACTGGTGAGCCTAGTAACCCTTCAGCGCTGGTTAGCAATCAACTCTTAATTGCTATGTATGGCAATTGATAACTCGAAGGAAGTGAGAAATGGCACAAAGGTCGGTGGTGGTGTCTTCGACTTCACTCACCATGAACTTGGGGACGGTGGCGCGGACAAAGGAAAACGGGAGAAAAAAGGCGCAATAATTACATGAGCAAAAATCAATTTAAAAAGGCCACTCGCACAATCACTGCCAGCCGGGACTCTGGGCTCTGGTGGTGGTGGTCTCGTCCTTAGGCTCGAAGGCCTCTAGCCAAGAAGACGATGGCGTACCGGGCAAGACTATCCGCGACTACTTCGTCCGCGGCTCTACAGCAGATGAACCCTACACTGCTAAACACGCCGGAATGAGTTATCGTAGTTCCGTACGAAATTTTTAATTTATATGCGAACGAAGTAAAAATAACGTGCAGAAACGATGGATACCAAGGGTCTTTCCGAAACCGCGAAAGAGGCGCAAGCAGGCATAGGCGCGGTTTGCAAACCACGGCCGCGAACTGTTCGCTCTTATCTACTCTTTCTCTGTGTGTATCGAAGGTGATTTTTTGATTAAATGCGTTCGCTTTCATGTATCCTGACAGGTAAACGAAATGAAGCTTCGGGGTTAAGATTTGTCCGTTCTGCTCACCCGAGAGGGAGAGGGTCAAAATTACAAACTCCACGGACCCAGGCAAATGTGTCAAATGAAGAGGTTCTTTCTCCAGATCAAAAAATATCATCACATTTAAACCCTAAAATAACTTTTCTACAATTTTTTATTTAGCATGATTTAAAATTGGGAAACAAATAATTTTGCATATGGGCGACAATGGTGGGGCCCGTTACTCTGATTCCTTGCCATGTGGGCCCTTATTACATACGTGTATATGGGCGCCCCCATCGTAAAGCTGTACCCGTACCCCCTTGTCGATGGTCCTGTTGCAGGAAAAACCGGGCTAGTCGGCGATCAGTAATTCCGGGGTGTGTGTCACGGATGACTGACAGTCTACCCATGACGGGAAACTGGTTTCTTGCAGTTTTCTTATTACGCGCTCGTATTGCACACAGGTAACGCACGAACACTTTGAGAGGAACTCAGTACGCAGACGAGATTCTTATTAGATTAGACCCCTACAGCACTTCTAGCTTGCGGTCGGTGTTGTCTTGGGTTTCACCTGGATCTTGTCGCAGGAATAGCGCTAACCATGATCACAGCAAGGCTAGAATTTAATTTTCTGTGGGAACTGTGGAACTGCTTCTGTTTGCTTTTAGTTAGATTATTTTTCCAATAATGTGAGCTGTTTGAAGTTTTATCTCGCAATATTTTTACTGCGTTAAATTATAATTATTATGGATCAATGCTTTTTTGTTTATACCGATTAAGGCCATAGCGAACCTTATCCCCACGGAATTAATAAAACTAAGAAATACTTCGTTTTACCAAGCAAGAAAATTCGGAGATTTTTGTCTTATGCTTTTAAACTTTACATTTTCAGATATAAACGTTTTTTTATATATTTATTTTCAAATTTCCGATGTGAACTCATTGATATTCTTTATTCTATGTCTATTTACGCCTAAAATAATTAGAACTCATACGTTATGAAGGTTTTCATACGTTCTCTTTGCACGTAAATATTTTTTTGAGACATGACATGAGACAGACAACCCGCAATAATTTTGAATTTATCGTTATCAATTTAAATTCTTGAACAATTCAAACCAGTCTAGTTTTAATTACTTCAGATTATCGAGCTCCTACTATTTTATTTAGAATAAGTTTTACTAGAACAAATAAATGAAAAGAAAAAATTGAGCAAAACTTCTGCATTGTTATAAAAAAGAGATAATTCATTTAGGGTTAATTTGAGAAAGCACCATTAAAAGGCGCCTCATGAATTTTCAGTATGCGAAATGCTCATCCCAACACTTAAAAAATTGCTTAATAAAAGTAACAAGTTGTAGTAATTTAAATAAAAGTGAGAAGCGGAGTAAACGTTCTGGGAGTTATTTTGACCTGAAAGAGATTTACTTAGCCTTAAACCTATTTCGTCGCTGGAAGACGCCTTTCTTGGTCTTTAGCAATTTTTGCGATATGTATGTAAATTTTTTCTTGTTCGTTCGAATTATGAATTATTATGATATAAAACTTGTATGTAAATTGCGCGCTTTTGAATCGTCTTTTGATTGAGTGCCCGTTAAGTGGAGGAAGAGTGCCCGTCAATTAAGTGAAAGTAGTGAAGCACATAAAGCAAGCTCAGGTGCACAGCTCGGCAAAGAAACGGTGATTTTGGAAAAATTTCGGTTGCATGCTTAGAGGTAATCGCATCGGACGCAGCCGGGATTTCTCGCTACCCAGCAGGCCTCACGGGCGGGCGGTTCGCCGAGGCTCGGTGCACTCACGGCAGTCATCAGCACTTGATGATAGTGTTCCACCCACCGCCGGCCCAACTCGCAAAATGATAATAATTGGAAATAAAAATCGCCAAAGCGCCCGAAAGCGGCCCAGAAGGTCTCAAGACGACTGTTTTTCTTTTTCACTTTTACTCGCGGCAATGGCTGCGGCGGCGGAGGCACGTTGCCTGTGTCAGCAACGAGAAAACTCATACTTGTGGGTGGTCCGCTAATAATTTTATATCGTGCTAAATTATTTACATTAAAGTGGACTTGACGAATTCACGAGATTAATTGAATTCTATCGTGCGATTTGATTTATGAACGCGATGCGGCTGCTTTTTTCCTGTTTTCTCGCTGTTTTCGGCTCTCTCTCCGGTTTGCCGGCACCGCGCAGTGCTGGGGCGGGATTTTTTCTTCATTTTCGCTGTTTGATTACAGGGCTGCATATGGCCAGGTAAGAAATTGATTGTGTTCGGGTACAGGGTGGCTGCTGATTTCTTCGTTTGGAATTTGCATGTTGTGCTGCCCGTCGGACTCCGGTGGCTGGAGAAGAAACGAAATTTCCACAGAATTTATACCGCGGTTCCGAGTGATTCCTTGAACTATCTTGTACGGGCTCGCGGGCGCGGTCGAGGTCCGTTCGAAGACCAATTTTCTGACTGTTGTGGAACTGGACTGTTTCATTATCTGTCGGAGCAAATCATGCAACCGAAATGTGAAAATAATTTTCTTGTAATAGTTAAATTTGTTTAATGAGCAGTTCAAGCGAAACAAGTTTTGAACTGCAGGGTATTACTCGACTATCCAGCCAAATGTGCAATTTACAATTCAAATTATCGCCGTGCTTCTTAAGCAGGTGGAATGAGGAGCTGGTTAGATTACGGTGGCGCCAGAAGGGGAGTTGTGGTATTATTGTCCGACCAGCATCTTTTTCTGGTGTTTTTATTCTTAGTAGCTTAATTATGTTTTAACTGATGTGAATAATCCAAGAGATAAGATAAGCTATCATAGTCGGTCCGTTTGCTACTTTGTTGCACACTCCTGAGGTGTTTCAGAGTAACATTTCTAAATGAAAAATTCAGGTAACCAATGTCTAAACATTTACAAGTTACAAATAGCTACTGCGGTTTATGCTTATCCTTAGCAGCAAGCTTATGATTTTCTACAAAGTCGCCGTAAAATAAAACGAAATCAAACCATACAGAAAAACATAGTAAATTATATCTCACAAAATAAATTAAAGTAGATTTCGAATTAAAAACACGAGCTATGAGGCCGGTTTTATAATTTTTATTACTACGTCTTCAATAGTAATTGAAGCCATACATTCTTGGATTAAAAATGTTTGTGAGAAAAATACCAGGAAAGTAATTCTTTTTAATTGAAGATTGTTGAAAACAAAGTAAATTGCAAGCAAGTCAAGACGTCGAGATTGGCAGCAAAAGGTGTCAATTTAGGAATTTTCGTTTTAATTGTACTTTTATTCCATTTTAATTCAACAAGCCCCTCACAAAATAAAACTGGCTTTCTTGTTACATTTTGTGAAAATATATAATACAAAAGAAGCTACTGTTCTAAATAAATGTGAAAATTTCCCTCTAAAAGTGGAGAACCTTCGGTGCACAACCACCCTGTGAAATCAATTTCTCACAATAAACTTGGAAGATATTAATTCATGACAGGTAAAATGCGTATAACAACACAAGACAACACGACCCGAGCAGAGTAGACCATCATTGCGGTCGAAGGCATGGCGGCGGCGGGCGGCGACAGACCTGGCAGCGACTTAAGAAATGTATGTGCGTCGATTTACTCTCGCATGCGCGCACGGCTTAAAAGGCATGCTCTGCGCAACATGTCGGAGTATCCGTGTCGAGCGGGTTTATTTTCCCCGATCGTAAAACAAAAGTAAGCCGATCACCTGAGATGAAGGAGGCTGCATTCAATGCTTCATCGATAGCAGGAGCTTTTAATAGACGCTTATTGAGCAGATGAACGAATTAATAGGGTACTCGGACCGATCAAAGGGCCGCACGTACTCGGGGAGATATTGCGTTGAAATATAGCAAAAGTTAGGTAATGAACGAAATAATTTCAGGCCGACGAAAGAAAGATTGTTTTAAATTGATCCTGGAATTATGTTTGTTTACAAATTGTTTTTCACTTTAAATGATGAAACGTTGTATTAGTTAAGAAATTACAACACACTTAAAGATCGTCAGTAGACGGTAAATCGATGTAGTGTATAAGCTAGGTATCTGCATTGATCCAAATTAAGATTTAAAAAAACATTGTCAAACAATTAAACACAATACAAACGCCTTTGCCCCAAATTAAATTTGAAGATGTGAAGGCGTGACCTGCAGTTCGCATAAGTACGCGATAAAATAAATATTGAAATCTGTTTGTCTTTGCAAGAACCATAATCGTGTGAATTAATCATTTAAAATGAATTAAACGGAGATTTTCTACACAAATTTTTGTTTGAAAATTTAGGTTGATTTTTTGGAATCGCCGTGGTGTCTAAGAAATTTTCATGGCGTTTTGGCGCAATACCTGCGGCCAACGGCGAATTTCGTCTAAACCGTGTAGAAAGACCGCAAGCTGCATCGACCGCAGTCCCGAAGATGCTCCACGGGATCAGCAGGAAGAGCGGCGAACAGTGCAGAATTTATACATACGCATTTAGGGTAAATAATTCACTAGAGGGGAGTTTAATTAAATTTTAAACTAGCGTCAATTTATGTGACGTTCGGATAAATTACAATGTCAAGTGACCGAAAAGCTACATCGCCGGCAATTTATTGAGTTTGTCTGGTGCTCTCGTTGTGTCCGCTTTTGTTGCTCGTGGTGCGGCACTCTGGCGGCAGCGGTGGCTTTTTTTTCGCGGGTGTTCACGCGAGCTCGTCTTTTTTCCTGCGCCGCTATTAATGTAAAATGTCGCGTGTATGGTGTTGGGCTATTTTATTCGGGCCGTACGCGCCAAAAATACGAGAAAAGCGAGAGGAGCCCTTATAAAAATAGGAAAAATGTGGAAAATCCCGCCACGGCGCACTTCACTTGCTTTGACAATCCCACCGCGGGGCCGGGATGTACTCTGTTAAAAATGCGGCGCATCCTTTAGATGCACTTTAGGCTACTGCATTCGGTGTAAATTGTGCTGGGTGTAGAACCGTGCCGCCGGGGGACATGCGGCTGCTGTTAAAAAACGCTAAAAATTTTTGCCGCCCCGGGCAATGTTGACGTCAATGCGAGCCGGAGGTAGTCGTCGGCGCTTCTATTGGTGCATCGCGGCCATTCCTGGCCATTCGGGCCCTGGTCTAGAGCACCTACTCCTCGAGGCTCCTCAGCAATTGTAAATTCTCGTGTTTACAAACAAAAGCGATTTTCGAGGAGACCAACAAAATGTTGACCTGTCCGCTGATACTCGCGAAATTTATTGAAATTTTAATAAATGCCCGTGTTCTGCTCGAGTGCGGCAGGAGCTTTGTCGCGCTTGGCGTTTATGAGGCGCTTGTAGCGATGCGACGTTTTGCACTTTTTCCAAAACACTTTATTTTTACTCTGTTTTAATGAGACTAATGGCGCTGCGATGTGCCTTCCTGCACGTTTCGAATTGCAATTTTGCATAGCTGCTCAGCGGGAAGGAGATTAATTTTGCACTGGTTTTACGCAGAACTAGATAAGTGGTTTGGTCAGTTGCCGCGAATGTTTACCTGCTCGTGAGGCGAATAGCGAAAAACTTTGACGCTCTTTGCTGTTTGACGAGAATCCCCTTAAGTTTTTTGTTAGGATAATAGAACTGGTTCTCGCTGGCGTATAGAGCACACGACAACGCGATTTGGTTCGCTGCAATTAAAAGCGGTCAAGTTGGTACTAGTTTTTAAACACCTTTGTACTGCTAGTATATCTTGATTATATCTGCTACTATATTCGACTTAAATTACATCAATTACTCTGGAAAGTAAACAAAACATATGCAGTCTCTTATACGAGTATCTGACGAACGATTCATGGCAAAAGGTTTTCATACATTATCAAATTTTATTTCGCTTTCATTTCTGTCGAAAATTGACAATTGTGGATTTTTAGTGCATAATAATCTACGTTTCTGCAAACAGTTAAAAAAACTAATAACGATAAAGATGACGAAGTAGCTATTTTGATAATGGTGTTTAAATTTCAAATGATTTTCAATTTGATTGCTAAGCAATATAAGCTGAATTTTAATCACTCCTATTGAACGAGATAACACTTTGAAAATAACGAGCCCGCGTCAACGATAAAACTTACGAGTCCAGAATATCGATGAGGTTTGATTTCAGATTCAGTTACTGGATTATTGCCAGCACCAAACGTTGACAATGTATGTAAGTTGTCGTTTAGAATTGTTCTTCTAAACATAGGACATTTGCGTACTGAAAACTAGATGAATTTACGCAGATTTCAGAGATGTTATGTGCAAACGGATGCAAAAGACAATTTTTAAACCTCTTAAACATTTGAAGCAAAAGATACTATTAATAATAATAAACGAAGATTGATTAGAAAATTATAAAAACTGTTTACTAAAGACTAAAAGACCGACTTGGATTTGTTTTTTTATTCCACATTAACTGGGAAATACTGCAGTATAGTAAATAAAATTTTTATTATTCATTCAAAACGAACTTCTTCAGAGAACAAACTTGAAAGAAAAAGTCAAAAATAATTCTTATCGTAACTAATAAAAAACCGGCGTGTTGGGCACGCACATGATAGCGTTCCCTAGCTTATTATTTTATGTATGATTTATTATTATTTTTTATGTATTATTCAATAAAATTTGATAGAAATCTGGATCGCTGGCATAATTTGTTTAACTTTGAGACATTTTTAGAGTTAGTTTTGTGGGGCGCTCTGATAACGACCTTGCAAGCAAATATATCGTGGCTGAAGTATTGCAATCAAAAGGTCCGAAAATACTTCTTTTAAGTAAAAAAAATTTGGAGTACAATTTTCAGTCTATGGGAGGGGGTTTCAAAAAAAATATTTTTTCAAAAATCTCATCATTTCTGCTTTTGGGTCATCACTCTACGTGCGTGTATCAAATTTCATCTCAATAGGTGTGTAAATGAGAAAATGGGAGGGCTGTGACATACGGACGGACGGACATGACGAAATTATAAGGGTACTGTTTTTTTGCCTAAAAAGGGTTCGTTTCTATGAACTAGGCTGTGTTTGAAATACAATTTAAAATAAAAATCATGGGAATAGATTAGTTTTTATCTCCTGAAAACGTTTGTTTCTAACGTCTATATCAAAACTTTTTCTCATTTGCCAATGTCATAGACTCGATTTAGTACTTTGTGTACGTTTTGGGTTATAATTATCAATCCGCCGATCTGATTTTAGAAGGAATCAATTGCTCATCAGTATAATTTAATTATGATTAATTAATTAATGGTTCGATAATAAACCGATGTAACATGGATTTAATTTCGTAGACACGTGACGTAATTTTTAATGATAATAAATTTTTTGTGGTAAGACGATTTAAAATTATTGAGTGATAGTGTACCTTTATGAAGATTGCTATTCTTTGACGGGAATCGAGAATTAAAATTTATCCAAAGGTTAGTTTTTGAAAAAGCTTAAGCAACTTACTACCTATTTAAATTTGTGCAAAGTTGCGTGCACACTCGTATTTAAGTTTAAATGATTAAACTGATTAGAATTGAGATCGGTATTAGAAATTTGTGTTCATAGCTGTTTGCACCTGGTTTGCCTGTGTTCATATAAAGCAGTCATTATTAGTAAAATTGTAGCGATAATTATAGCTTGTGTAATCGCATTGAGCAAATATGTCAGTCCTATGACTAAATATTCCCATTGGGACCTCATGCGTTGCCTTAAAAATACCCGAACTGACATTCCAATTAATTTCTGATAATTGTTGCAAAAAAAAGAGCGCCTATCTGCCAATTTCGAGCGGAGTTGCGACTTTATAATTTTAAATGTTGATAAACTCGCCGAGTGCGCGTATACATGTTTTGATGGAGCAATCTCGAAGTGCCATTAAACCGTTTAATCAAATGATTTACGATCACATGAAAGGCACAATAAGAGAAGTGTATCTTTTAGACATTCTTGAAGAATTTCCAAACAGTCTTAATATTCTCGCCTTGTCTGAGGAGGCAGCCCGTCTAAAAAAAGCAACGAATTGTGGCAATTTTCGCTCATTTCTCGGCGAACAGAAGCCGGTCAATTTGTCAGCGGCTTTGATTCATGATTTGCACACCCTTGATGGCCAGCAGAAGCCAGCGAATCTGCGCTGTTTTATCAGCAATTAAACACGATTATGATAAACGAGAGGCCATTAACTGCCAGCAACTCATCTCGGGTCTCGGTTCCACATGACACCGCAATCTTGGACCGCAAACTGTATCGGGGCTGTTGTTCACCACGAACCCGATCATTAGCCGGGTTGAGTCCCGCAAATTACCATGCGGATTCTCCCGCACCGCTTGCCGCCCCCAGTGGACGCACCGCACGAAATTCCTTCGAAGATCATCACTCCTACAAGAGGCTCGTCGTCGCGGTCCACTATCCAGCATCTTCATCTCGGCGGCCGGGCGCGTTTTCATTTCAACGTCATTGCAGCGAAGAGAACTGATTTAGCGGTGGAGTCGCGGTCAAGCCGCCTTCTTAAGGCCGAGCAGCGCCACTTGTCTGCTGCGTTGTTAGTTTTCCCTCATGTAGATAAAACGGGCCGATAAAAACGTTTTACAGAGGCACAAAATTGCACCGTGCTGCGCAGAGCAAAAAGACCGTGGTGGCAAGCAGTGAAAACTGAAAATCATAAAAAGCCCCACTAAAGCACCAGCAAGATGCAGCCAAGATACAGTTCAGAAAAATTTTAATAAACTTGAAGTGGCCGACGGCTTCTTGTTGCTCGCCTTTGAGGAAAACACTGCAAGAACTGTAGAAGGCAACGCACCAGCTGTGCTCCGGCTCTTCTGTGGCCGCTGCACGCGATTTTCCTTAGCGCAAATTGTGCGGCAAGTGAATTAAATTGATTGAACCGCAATTTCCCGGCTCTTTCACAAAGCGTTTGATTACCTCGCAAATAGTTCCAATTTGGCGTGACGACTCTCGTTGACTTGGATGATTTCTTCTCTGAAAAAAGTGTGATCACAAGAAACACAAACGCGGCAGTGGTGCAGCTGATTTATGCAAGGTCGCCCTGCCGCAACGAAGCTATCGGCTAGAGGCACACCGGTCGGTTTCATCTGTCTCGCTCGCGGCACTCATGAGTTATGGCGGCCCCGAGCGAACAGCTGATCGGCGCGGGATGACGAACTGGTGTGGCCTACCGGCCCGACTGGCCAATATGAATCACACACGGTCGCGTTCGCGCGCCCGCCAAAATGTTTTCACCCCTTTTCGACGAGTCGGGCCCTCTTTCACAGCGTTTAAACCGAGAGCACGGCATGTGTGGCGTTCCCGAGAGCTCGTGGTAACGGCATATGCGCGCCTCCGAGAATGGGCGTTCACTGATCTCTCTGGCGATCGCCGATAGAGTCGAATGGGCGCAAGATCGCCGGGATTCCTGTGATGCCCGCTGATCGCGATGATATTCAGGGCCAAAACTGGACTGGCCGAGGGGTCACTGTAACGATTAGAATTTTGGGCGATAATCGCCGCTAACTTTTGGGGTTATGTTGTGGACCCGAACAAGGGCGCCCATTTTCTACATTCACTTTCCATAGAATTTATAATGGATTGGTCCACATGTTCCTGAGTTATGACGTAGGTTTTTGCTTTAGAAACAACATTTCTCCTCCAATTGAGACAAACATTTGTTGAATGGCAAAACTCCTTAAATGAATAAAGTTGTTTCTCAGGAAACCGCTGTCGAACATCAAAGTGGCGGTGCGGTACGGTGGTTGGCAAAATTGTTTCTCGAAAACGGGAAATAATAGAAAAGCATCAGTAGTACCATTGGAAGGAGTGCATAATTTAGACATCAAAAACGCATGCGAATTTAAAACGGCTTAATGAATCTTGTAGAAGCACTTTGCGACACTCGTTGAGTTAAATATGTGTGTCGCTAGAAACCGCCAAGTAGTTTTCTGTTTTGTTGATTTTAAAAGTCCTATTGGCTTCAGTCCAATCTAGATATAATTTAATTTCAATTGCATACTCCTCTGGTTCTGCTTGAATTTAAACTTCCTATGAATTATATTCATTCAAACTTGAACTTTTCATTTTCTCACTCGATTTTTTAATAAACTGACATGGCTAAACATTCACTGAGTACTTTTAATATTCTTAAAGTCATGTAGTTACTATTGCATTTAATTTCCAATAAGTGAATATGCTAAAAGTAAAGCATTCATTCTGAAAATTAGAGTTCGAAAAATAAATCCCTATTACAAAAAACTGATTTCTTTTTAAATAGGAAATTTTAGAAAGAAAAAATACATTGAAAAATAAAAAAAAAATAAAAAAAAAGTATTGCGACTTCAAGGTCTTTTTTTCTTCTTTTTAATACGCATTTTATTGCCAAGATCTAGTCATCAGCTGACTCACAAGCTAATTTTCACAACTGACGGAAGAACCAATCTTCGCTGTTGTCGAGGCATTTTGGGGTGATAAAAATTACCATCTAAACGAAAATCCAAGGCAATTTCTCCTATTAAAGAGATGACAAAATTCCAGTGAATTCATCAAAAATTCAAAGTGCAATTAATATGCAAACATCTTGCTGGATTCCCACATAATGTAGAAAGCATTTAGCAGTGTAGACTTAGTGTCTTCACCCGAGGGCCATCAATTATCAAAATCCTTTTAGCTTGGCAAGATATTAGCGCGCGCTTGAGCTGATCTTTAAGATTTTTACAAAGGCCCCCGATATACAACAAGATGCGCCAGTGGTGTGCCTCTTTTCTGGCTTTGGCCGCGTACAGCGTTGTTGCTGCTTCGGTGCCTTAGCGCGGAGTGCCTGCCCTAGCCGTTTTATTTTTCGCACACAGATCATCCTGCGGTAGAGGCCGGCCGGGTGGACAGGCCAAGGTAGTGGACGGACGGTCAAGCATCAGCACCAGCCGCGTACTGCCAAATTTCGGGGATAATTTAAGTTGTGCGATCCGAAAATTAACGCAAATAAAACAAATTAGCAGACACACACGGACACCGGGTGATGTATGTCGGCCACCAATGTTTAATATAAATAAATCATAAATTTTGATTTGTTGCTGGTTGGCCGCACACTCGGGCGCACAATTAAAATTAATTTCCCCGGTCTCCGCGCGGCTCGCACACTCTCAAATTACAGTGTTTATGGTAATAACATGCGCGTACGGAGCAAGTATTTCGAGGACGCCGAAAAATTCACCCCGCGCACCCGACCATTGACCCTGCGTCCTGCGGCGCGGAACACTGCACGTGAAAAATTCATTTTCATCCGCGGGCGGCAGAATGCGAATTTTTTGGACAGTGCGTTTTTTCGGGGCCACGTCGCGGTCTGCGCTGAATCTTTTAGAGGAGAAACCCCAGCGGCAGGGGGCCCGAAAACTGCAGCCGCAGTGTCCACAGGTCCATAATTGCCCCGAGTAACCGCCACTCCATCACGGGCTCATTACTTTGCATACACGCTAGTGGCTTGCAAAACTGCAGCCTCGTATGCATACGTAATTTCGGCCTAGCGCGCTGCTGCTAGTTCAGCAGCCGATTTCGCGTGTGAAAAGTGAAACTGAAAATCCTCAGCAGAAAAATTGGACTCTTTCGCGGCACCAACGAGGCCACCGGGGCACGACCCGTGTGTTTACACAGGAGCTCTTGGCGTCGTTTTTCATACGTGCTCGGGAACTCGCCGGGACATAAACAAAAGCTCATCAAAATCGTGTTACACACATTTGTCACCGCAGCTGCTCCACTGCGCTAGAAACTAGCCGGCACATTAGGCCCGTGGATTCCCACACATGACCACTTGTCGTTTCCCCTGCACTCCGCTCGCAATTTATGGGTTCAAGCCTCGTTCTTGACGATATTAATGGCCGCTGGCTATAAACAATTTTTAGAAAAAAAAACTTCATAAAAAATCTCATCGACTGATTCCGAAAATAAAAAAGAGGGACTCGGGGTAAAAAGAAAACCGCCAAAGTGCGGCGAATTGATTTGATGGATTTTCACTCCCCGAAACAAAGAGGAGATGTATGTAATCGGGTTGCGGCAATATTTAAAAAGTTATGGCCGTGGTTCGATGCGCGGTCCGCCGAAGAATTATTGCTTAATTTGTTCACGTTGCGGTGGGGAGAGGACGGTACGCTAATGAAGGAAGTTCATTTCGGGAGATCAGTTCTAATTCATTTTTGGATGGTTCGTAGCAACTCCTGAGTTGACAAAACGCCCACATATGGTCCACGTCTTTCGATGCTATCTCTAAGCATAGATCGCTTCCGGCCACTCCAATTATGGGACAAATTTCGAATGACCCTCATAGACGCTGGCTTAGTCGCGCTGGTCAGTCGGGAATTTATGATGCGACTGAATTGTCTTTAATTCTTCGCACGGGAAACGTTTTTGTATCACATGTTTTTCTTGATTATGTAAGGTGGAATTTATTAGCCCTTTGACTGAGGAAATTTGGCCTTGTTGCCGTTTAGGAGCTCCAAGGAGGAGGTTTGTCAAAGTGAGTAAAAAAGAAAAGACGGAGCAATTTACATCGTAGATATGCTGATTACAATTTTTCTTATAAATAAACAAGATATGGAGCAGTTTTGAAAGCTGTTTTTTTTTTCTTATAGCATACAATGCCACAAGTTAATCAAACACTCTTCAATAATTGGAAGAATTAGCGGGCTCCAATTTTACAAAGACCACAATCGTAGTTTTAAAATTTAAAAGCTAATAAAATTTGTAGAGAAAATAAAAGTGTGATATATGAAATAGATCTTGATGCTTGGGGTGCTTTCCAGACTATGCGTGTCTTAATATCTTTAACGTGCAACATATTTCCAAAGATCATTTGAATTTTTGATTTCAGTACCTCAAAGTCTCTGAACTCTTTAGCGTTATCATCTGCTCAGTCTGTAAAGGTGAGTTCTTTTAACAAAATTCAATGATATTCTAATGTAACATTCTCAACTCAGTGCTAACTGCACATTCATCAAATTGATACAGAAATGAACTGCTAAGAATTCAAAGGGAACACAAAAGAGCAAACACCTTTAAAAGTTCCTAGACGCACTCCAGTTCCTTTAAGTCCCCTTTATGAAAATCTGTCAGAAGTATCAGGGACGCCATAACTCTGTCCGCGACCCTCCATTCGCCGAATTGCACTTTAATGCGCACCGTCGTCCCAGCGGAATAAATCCGCTGAAAATAGAGTTCGCGGCGAGAATAAATTCCTCCGGCGGGTTGAGCAGCTCAAGTGTATCAGGGAGGGGCGGTGGAGGACCGGGAAAACACACAAAAGCACGAAAACACAAAAATCGAGTAAACTATTCGCCGGATATATGCGGCTGTGAATCAGACAGCGCCGAGCGAGGGCTGGATAAAGCCCAGACGCGCGGCAGAAATATGTGTTTTCCCGCGTTCATTCCTTAAGTATTTGAAATTAAGCATCTTAAGATGCAGGACCGCTGCGAGCTGCAAGACCGTGCGAGGCGCAGTACGCGCCGCATGTATATTTGGATAAATAGACCTCCGTGCCGTGAAAAAACACAGGGCTGCTCTGCCGGGCGCCGCAAGGATAGTGTGGCGACGACGGCAGCCACTAGCAGGGTGTGTCCTCTGCCAAGAAGCCTCACCCCCACACGTCCTTTGGAGACCGCTCATCGCACTTTTTTCCTTGGTAGAGAAGATGATTTAATGGCAGCGATAAACCACGTGTGTATTTAAATACCGGCGCCTGTGTAAACGTAATTTCCAGCCGGCTGTGTTTACATTTTCGGGTGCAAAATTAAACTTGAACCTTTCAGGCTACCTTTCCGGGACTCCAGGAGCGGCGAGCTGGGTGGCTCCCATCCCCGCCCGAGGAACATGAGGTTTCATATTTTTAGCGTGTGCAAGTATGTAATGGAATTTTATACCCGAAACGCAGAATTTATTACGAAGAGAAGGGCGAGACGGGGCAACCGGGCAGTGAGGCGATTTATTTGCGCACATCCGTCTCCCGGCCGGGAGCGTAGAGCAGCCGACGGGCCAGAGGTTAATGCGTTCCGTTTTATTTTCGTTTACTTAGGTCGTCGGATTAACGCACGTCCTTGGCTAAATCGAACCTAATGAGTCACTTAACGTGCGCTCGCCTTTGTGCTTGGCTTTAATAAATCTCGGCCAGCGAAAAAGATAAACGCCTTTGCGCGGCGACTGCCGCCACCGCATTCGGCAGCGCTTCCCTTGACATAATTCACGCGCCGCGAGGGCATTTAACGATAGCGACCAGGCGACCGCGTAAATCTTCAGGAAATTTACTTGAGATGCATCGGGAGGCACACGATTCATAAGAAATGGCGCCCTGCACTATCCCACCGCGGTCAGTGAATAGCGACTGTGCCGCCGCGGCCAGAACCAGGACACCGCCTTTTTTAATGTACCCAAGACTGATGCCACCCGCTCTGGTCCCGCTGAATTTCTGGAGTGTTTTCTGTTTTGGTGTTTTCCCTGAGAAGGGGAAAATGTCGCAATCCTCATGAAAAGCGCTGCGGAGTCATTAAGGAAACATTACCGAGATAAAAAGATTTTTGCTTGTGAATTATGCGCCAGAGAAACATAAATCGATACAGAAATTAACTCGCGGAAGAATTCCTCCTTCAAAGAAATTATCAATGGTTTGGAATTGATCTAGTTCCGCGGATGAGTTATGATCACCTCTTTGTGCTTTCTTAAATTCCTTCGCTCTATGTCAGTGGGTCAAAAACACTGGTAAAGTGTTCTTTAATAAAAAAAATACGATTATTCGCGATCTAAAGCCAGATACAGGCGACAGGTACAGTTTTTATTTTAATTCTTTGTGGCCTCTTTAATTTTTGGGAAACATCTTGCTACAGGTCTCCATGGCAGCAAATTAATACGAGGGCACGAAATGAACATGTGAATATGTTCTAAATGTTACGTAAAGAAATAAATAAACTTCAAAAAAGAAATCCGTCTGATGCGCAGTGAAACTATTGACTTTATTGAAAAATTATTGCACTTTTAATTTGTTTTTATTTTTGTTTCTTATTTCTTATTTTTTTTTTTTTTTTTGTGTGAATGTAATGGGTTACCATCACGATTCTTTGAGTAGTTATATAAATGTATTCAATATGCCATGTACACGCTTCTATATGGTGTTTTTTAGAAACAATTAAGAAAACAATTTCAAAGACAAAATTAGAATAATTTTTAGATTCTTTTGCGTACTTAAGTTTCCACGGTATTGAGTTGTGCGGAAACTTCGGGTGAGACCATCCCGCACTTTTCATTAACTTTGTAATGTCTTTGGAGTCCAGGTATAAATTTTGGTTTCCCTGTGATAGCCCTTTTAATGTATATAGTGTTCAAAATTTAGTTATACTAACAAATGGGAGTGGGTGTGTCCTCGCAGCAAGTAGGACGCAGCTAGGGCGTCGTAGATTGAATCTCCAATTAAATTTCGCGACTAATGTTCTCTGCCACAGCCGTAATTTATGCGGAATTAACTCGAGCCACAAGGCTCATGGTCCGTGGATCCACCCGGACATATCACTATGAACTTGACCCTGACCGCCGGCCCAGCCTAGATCTGCTCCAACATCTTTAATAAATTTGAAGTGGCACGGAGGCCAAAATGGGTGTATGGTTCCCGAACTGAGTGCAGCGTAATTGACAGGTACATTAGCATACGTCCGAAGTTCCACGGCCGCTTCAATCCACACTGAAATCATCCGAAACGAAAGTTTGATAGCAATTAGCTTCTGAACTGCCGAAGACGAGCCAAAGTTCCAGCCGAAGACGTTGGTCTTCATTGTCGCTGGATTTTCGAGAGTTTGGTCTGCAGAAGTCTGTTGAAAACTCACAGGCACTTCGGGGCAATTATCGCCGCCTTCCGAGATACCCATAGTTGCAGAGTTGTCCTTGAGATTGTCACATTCCAGTAATTATCGTCAGGTCGGGCTGCTCATAAATTTTATGACGAGTGTTTATTACGTGATGGCCACAATAAAGTGCTGGCGAGTTCACCGGTTGCCGAGGGAAAATCAGGTTTTTTCTGACCGCCTCTCGCTGGGATGCGGCCGGAGTTGTGCGTTGCATAACGCTAATGGCTTTATTGCGTCACTTGGCGCAGGAAGGACAGCGATCCTTAACGGTTCGCCTTTTCTTCGAATGCAAATTGAATATGAAATGCCTTCGCAGGTACGTGGCCGGATTGGTACGGCGCACCTGAAGTAAGTTCACGTGAATGGACGCAATTTATGGTCTCCTTTATCGATAACGATTCCAAGCCCGGAGGATATGGCTCGGCTGTCCAGTGTGTGTCCGTTCTTGTTGTCTTCTAAGACCCGAACAGGTTCACATCCGGTGGTGGGACCGTCGCATCCATGTTTTCATCAATTCCTAAACTCTTTAATCGCGGTCACGGCAAATTGGGACATAGCGCTATTTTCGGTGACCAAGTCAATATTGCGGTGTAGTGGCGGCGTGACCGCCCAAGTGTCGTTGCCGTTTATCTGCCATCGGAGGACACATCTACACAAACAAATTGAGGCGATTTAAATATTTATCGCTGCTAAGCGTTGGTCGATGCCAATAAATTTGAAAATTCTCACATTAATAAAATCGATTATGTGCATTCCTCCGCCTTCTCGGGCTGCGGTGCAGAATGTTGGACCAGTCGAGCGAGCGGGTGCGAGCGGCGCGGACGGATGAGAACCTGGACTTTGGAGAACCCTCGCCATAAGCGTTGGCCCTCACTTTTCTTAGACAACCGAGACGACGATGAGGATGACGACGACGACAACACCGCGATATGAGATACCCAATTCCGGCCTCGAGGGGCCTTTTTTTACAAGCACGGTCCGCGGAGAACCGTGTGTAGGGTTCAAGTGGCCCCCATATCTGGCTTACAGAAGGGAACATGGCCAAGATGAAAAAGGGATAACCTCGGTGGTGCTAAGAGCAAAAAACGACAACGCGATGCCGGTTCCTGAGCAAAACAGAACCAAATTGGACATGGAAATAAGAGAAAAATTAATATGTGCGGTGAGGAACGATATAAAACATCCTCAAATACACAAATCTGATTTTTAAACGATTTGTTACACGGGTCTCAATCGCCGGCTCTCTCATACCTCATCTGGGCGATATTTCGGTACACTGTTAAATGTGTACCGCGTCTCTGGAGTTGCTCATGGTGCTGGGGATCATGGATCATCTGTTCCCCAGGCTTGTTAAACTTTGCGGGCACGCTGTTCAGGAAAGAGCGCAACTATAACAAAATTTTCGTTGCATGTCGACAGTCAGGGAATTTCGCTCTTTTGATTTTACACAATTCACGTTGTTCCAGAAGGTCGTGCAATTATCTCAATACAGTTTGCACTACCAAGGTGTATCCAGGTAATCGTCATAACACTCAGAGGCGGTTTTGTTGTATCTTCAGTATGTGCTCTATGTTATCAAAACTGAAACATTCGAGTTCGACTCCTTCGAACTTGCGTATGTAGGGAGTTTAAATTTGAAAAAGTCAAAATCGGATATATGTTTACAAATAAATTGTTGAACCCAGTGTCTGCCTCCTTACTTAATTTTTTGACAATAGTAAGGATTAATTAATATTATATATGTATATATTAACTTTGGTGTCTTTCTCTTTACAGGTAAGAACTACACTTTGAGAATTAAAATTTGTTATATGGTTTGAATAGTCAAAGTCAGAAGTGTGTCCTAAAAACACAAACTTATGACAGGTATTCACTTTAATATTCGAATTTTGATTTCACACGTAGATTGCGCCTTTATGAAAATAACTTTTCTTAAGCTTCGATATCATTAGGGCGAATGGATAAAATTAGAAAGCGTGAAATCAAACGTAAAAACATATATTTTAAGCGTTATTATTAACTTGCTTTGATAAATTTTAAGGCAATATTTACCAAACCCCATGCAATTATTAACAAACTTTCTTAAAATGTAACGTTCTTTGTACGGTGGTAGTCACCACAGGTTAAAATCCGTCTGTGTTGATGTAATCATGAATTAAAATATCAAGAGAGTTTTTAAATCCAGTGCGAAATGTCAGTCCTTCAGTAGAACGTCCTTTTGTCTGCATGTGGAAGCAGTTATCAAGTTAAAACACCTGAAGAACTGTGTCGACGCATTGATCCCATTGTTCTTCATGTCATAAATAAAGACGAAAGCGGGCGCCTTCAGATAAATATGAAAAGTATCTGCATCTTACAGCAAGTTATGATAGGAGATAGGTGATCGCGCATACCAAGCGTCTGCAAACTGGTTTTTCTTGTCTAAAAGTAAAAAAGTAGAGCTAACCGTTGTCTTGCCGATGAACGACTAATCAAAACAAAAAATAAAGGAAGACGAGAAAATAAGTAAAAAGAACAAATTGAGCCTAAGGAAAACACTATAACCTGCACGGGGGGAGCGGAGACCTGTCGATATCATCGACGTCGAAAGCCCTAAAAAGATGCGTGAAACGACGGTTCCGCGGCTGCGACCGAATCAACCGTCACTTAATGAAAGGCTTCGTAGTACGAAAGATGATCACGTAACAGTGCGGCCGCTTTTATTCCAGGGCGCACCGAAATTTAACGCGATCTGTAGGTGTGCTCCTGAGGTCTCGTGTATGCAGGTGATGCTGGCCACTCTGCGCAAATCAAGATTCTCTAGAAACATTCGAAAAAGTCGGTCCCAAAAATTCAAACCGCAGCTATTGGGTCCATAAATTACCTGCGCGTCTATACGTTGCATAATATTCCAAAAATATTCGTAATTTATGACCCTGTTTGGGAAGAAGCGCTCTAGTGACCAGTTTGGTTTGGTCTAGCGGCTAGTCGTTGTTAGTTAAGCATTTAAGCGAATGCGCCACGGAAATTTCTCTCGGAACTTTCTTCGGATTCAGTTTCGTTATCTCAGTTCCAAAACCACTTCATTCTCAGTGCAGTCATCTCAAACGGGTATTCCCGGTAACCTAATTTTGCGGAATTGGCCCTAAAAGCAGGTCTTCCGCCACTTGTTGTAGGCCCGGCAGCCAGAAATCCTTGAGCCGTAAATCAGAAGATAATTTTTCCGGCGCTCGTGTATGCGTATGACAATTTTCGTAGCCGCAGCTTCGACTTGGGGAAACCTTGTGCACCACCTCGCTCACCTCTGGTCGTCGTCGTAGCCGCAGCGGGGTCCATGCTTGTTATTATCCTGCACATAAGGATAGGTCAGGGCTTTTATTATCACCTTCCCTTAGGTTCGCCTGCTCCAACAACTCGGTTTCTCCGACTCGGCAGGACTACTACCACCCGTTGCAGGATGGATACCTTCGCAAATCGCTGGAGCACACGGGAACTAGAACGGTTCGGTGGTGGTGCGTTTTAAGACCGTGCATTACAAAACGATTCTTTTTCGGGGGTGGATTGAAGGGCGAAGTAACGACATCCGGACACGCTTAGCTAAGGGCCACCGAAACGGAGCCCTTTGAGCCGCTGCCGGTCGTTTGTTTTTCGGAGAGGCTGGTCTAGCTGCTTCGTTGTTGTTATTGTTCTGGTAGTGCCACCGCCGTCCGTCCACCCCCATGCACGAGGGGTTGCAATGGCCGGCCCTCATCTGCACGACCCGGACGGGAATGATACACGCTCGTCCGCTTATGAAATTTTCAACTTTATTAAACTGCAATTAAGGGTGTGGTAATGTGTTTTAAATGCGCAAATTGTTTTCGTTCGTTGTGCTCTCCCGCCGGGAATTTGGGTCAGGGAGGTATCACAAGAATTAGCCTTTCGTCGTCTTGATCACTGGCCAGAAAGGGGTACGTACGTTCGGCACGCTGTTGTTTCGGCGGTTTGGGTTTGATGAATGGCCGACCGTTGGCGGAAAGTAGGGCAAATTTTGTGTAGAGCATACACCAGGGAATGTTTTTAATGTGTGGAATGTGAGGAATTGTGGGAAAAGAGGATTATAAGCTACCTTTGTTCTTACAAGGAAGGGGAGTTTTGTTTGTGGGTTTCGTTCGAATATAAGTTAGTAGTTAAGTAATTTTCGAAAATTTCACAAGAGTGATATTAATTTTTTATTTCGAAATCTTCTCTCCTATAACGTGGTTTACATTTGAATCACATTTTGCCCTAAGAGAGCAATGCGTGCTGAATAAATTTTCAGTTTTAATAGTGTATTTTCACAAAAATCGCTCCCAAACATTTTGTGATAGCCGCAGTTTTAATTGGGTCTAAAATTGTGCACATTTGTATCTCTTAGATACGAGTTTTGAGTTTTCATGGTTATCGGGAAAGAAGACTTGGAAAAACGGCGGATTCATAAAGAAAACGAAAGTATCAGCGCATATCCATTTCTGAAGCAAAATGAAACACTTCTAGTCCCCACTAACACAGAACATGACCAGACGGCGTAACATACAAAGTTGTAAATTTACTTTATTCGATTTTTATTAATCTTTATTTCCATCAATTCCCAACCATTGATTCCGGATGGAATTTGCCGTGATGCCCTTTCCTTAACAATATTGCAAATTGGATAGTGGTGCTCTCTCGGGCACCGCGTGTTTTCTCGAGGTTGCACGTCGCCGTCAAAGTTGAGCCTCAGTCTTTTTTCAAGTTTGCTGCAGGAACCAGCGTGCCGTGTAAGCTATGGAAATTACACGCAATTTAAATAATATTTTGTTCGCAGTCTGGAGAAAATTCACTGCATTCCACCGAGTTGCATCATAGAACCGAATAGGTGTACCCTGCCTTTAAGTAGTCTTCCACGAAGAGGTTAGCAACGAAATAATTTGTAGGGAATTACATAAATGTTGACATGGTAATTTAAATTTAAATAAAACGAACATGTAATTAGGTTCGAATTTGTGCGTTGTGCGTTTCTTGAACGCATGCCGTTTATTAGATTTTATTAGAGAATTTTTTCTATTTCTATTTTTTCTTCGTTGTTTTAATTTTTTCAGTTAATACCACTTTCATCAAAAATTATTAAAAAATTTGTTTTAATTGATTTAGATTTAGAAATTTGCATGTAAATTTATGCTGAAGTTAGTTCAAAAGACTATCTATATGAACATTAGCACTTATTTTAAATTCAGTTTTTAAATATTTACTATTGTTCAAAATCGCTTTGTGATGTTCAAAACGTGTTTTCTCACTAATAGTCTTAAACATCGTAATTTTAAATAAATAAAAATAAATTCATATGCGCTCTTTCAAAACATTAGGCAAGAATCAATAGATTTATATTTGATTGCTGCGCGCCGGTGGCGGAGCTCTGGAAAAAGATAGATTTGCGTATGAAAAGAGTAAAATTCACGTTTTTAATTTATTTAGATACGCGTTTATTTTAATTGCAAATGTTATTTGCAATATAATTGAATTTTAAAAATACTTGTGCACCAGTTTTTTAAGTTGTAGATGTTTGCACGTAGGATGAAAAACATTGAAAGTATTAAAAGTTAATTTGTGTGCGGGTAACTCAGAATCAAAATATTGTTTAAATTTTAATTCATATATTTATTTCAATTTGTAATTTTTTTCTGTATTCCGGTAGAATATGATGTGGAGACAAGTTTCCTACACGTTTAAAACTTAGTTTATTAAAATTGCTTCAAAAGTGCGCTGAAAGATACTTCCGCCGATTTAAAAAAATGCAATTTTTGTGAAAAAACACGTTTAAGTATCGGTACTCCGAATTTTGTGGTTCTTTTAAATAAATTTGTTTCTAATTTTACAAACTTGGCTCAAAATTAAAACTCAGTTGTTTTAATTTGCCTTACCCCGAAGGTATAAAGCAAAATGCAAAACTTTCTAAACTTTCCGTAAATTAGAAAAGACAAAATTTACTTTTGATTCCCGGAACACATCTCGTTATAAAATAAAGTTTTCTTAAACGCTTTAATTTGCAAATTTGTTAAGCCTCATTCATTATTTGTGCATATTTTGCATAACAAAAAGAGAACGAAATACGAAAAGCCAGAGTTGGATAATTAAAGCTGGGCTGAAATTTATTTAGGAATGGACGCCCTCTACTAATTTCAACAATTGGCGGCATTTTTATTTTGCAAATCATTTCAGACACGGGTGGCGATTACAAAAGGTCATTGTAGCATAAATTTAAGTATTCTTCAGAACCTTTTTCCTAATCTCTGAAATACCACTTCGAACCGCATTGCAAAAGCGGTAAGGAAATCGAGCTGATAGATCACTTCCCACATCAACTGTCGAGTAATCTAAAGAATTTCCAATTTAATTAAACTTTCATTAAAAACTTCATCGAAGCAATTAATCCGAGCTGGAGAGAACCACAAGTCCGGGTTAAGGCGGCGGCCGACGATCGTTAGGTGGCTAGCACCGTCTGAGAGATCTTTTAAATGAAACAGCTTAGAACACGAAGCACCATCGGCCGCGGGCATAAATCCAAAGCGCTAAGCATGAGTTGCTTTTCACAAGTCGCGGCACGGTTCTGATGAAGGATAGGTGGGCACCGGCACTGAGAATGGACGACGACGGTCAGTAGCCATGAATTTAGCAGAACACACGCACAGAAGTGCGTACCCGCTACTTGTGACAATTTATGTAAATGATATAGAGCTGAGCTGCAGGTGAGATGGCACTCTGGGAATGATTTACGCCGTTGGTACCTTTCGCAACTGATACAAAAGCAACTTGTTACTTGACCGTCGCCAAATTGTGAAACTTTTAAAAACCTCGACATTGATTCAAAATTCCACGAGTAGAGTTTTACGTGCCGGAGAATGACCGCACCGTCAGCGAATTACAAGTGCAATTAAAATCACTCATCTGTGCAGCTTCCACGTTCCTTTGTGCTCGCGCTGTTTGTTAATTATCACCTCAAGATGAATGGTGAGAAGGTTGCGTATCACTGCAATAGTCGTCCCGGCCCCCAGCGCCACTTGCGGTAGATTCCAGCGTATAAGCCATTTGCGAGTTCCATGATTTATTGTCTCGAATCATGTGACTGGTCGCGATTTTTTTACTTATCCCGCGAAAATCTGTTCACCTAAAGAGCTCACAACAGATTTGTGATATTTCGCACCAAACGTAGCTTACGAGGCCATCAAATGGCAACTATCAGCACGCCTCTTAAACTCATCTCGACTCACTCACCTGGAGCGGATCTGAATGGACCAATCTGCCGTTGCTGCCGAGGCTTACCTGTCTAGCATCGACTCTTGCCTCCGTGGAAATTAATAATCACCGCGCAGCCATTCTTTTAAGGTCGCCAGAGATCCATTTTGGATTTTTTGCTCAGCGCGTTCGGTGCATACCTGGTCTCTTTTCAAATTTATGAATGCCATCATCGCCAGGTCAGCTGTTGTGTGCGTGTCTGCTTCTCACCTGTTTTTTCGACACCGACGACGAAGGCGATGATCTGGGCTTCTCGGAGCTATTCCAGACCGTTTGCTGGAAAATGGTTCCATCAGATCGTTCCAGGTGATCGTGTTTACCTGAAGTGCAGACAGAAACCGGAATTGTGCACGGGCAAGAACCTATCGCGTAACCCGAGATGATGTGCTGTCATCTTTCTACGATTAAGCGAACCTGGTACGCGTTCGCACGACACGGACTTAAGAAGGTGACAAGAAATTCATTTCTTAATGGAATTTATTGCGATTCCACTTAGAAATTGTGCAGCAGCGAAAATGCGGTCATCTTATCGATGATCAGGGCATGCAGTGCGTAAGGCTTGTAAGGCATCGGATTTCGCTCACTTAATGAAAATGTTAAACTGGAGTTCATGGTGTGGGTTCCCCAATAATTATAGTAATTAAATAGACGGCTTACGGCGTCAGCTAAGTCGCGATCACGAAAACTGTATGCTTCGTCGGGATAAGTTTATGGCTGGCAATTACTTAATTTATTTGTTCTTTTCGCAAGATTTATGTGAACAGAGCACCTTGCTCGCAGGCCACGTTCACGCATTGTGAGAGATGTCTTCTTTGAATTTTAAATAATTTTTTGAATATTTTGAGGCGGTCTCCGTTGAGTACTCACGAGGCGTAACTAGATCGCTTCATGCGATTGTGGCTGACATCGAAATCAACCTACTCGACCTGTACGAACATGAAGGAGGTTGTCAGTTTTTGAGCATGATAGGCCATAATAATCAGGTGTGCATTAATTTACAAGTACAGTGCACGCACCTTTTTTAATTATGAAATTAAATTGATAGTACTAGAAAGATTTGTTAAGTATTCTGTTTTATGGTGCCGTACTTCTTGTTGACATTTTTTATTGAGGTGTAAGAGTTATTAGGGCTAAAGGTCTTCAGCACAAACAACGTAGTTGGTTTTTGTAAGTACAGAGGAAGGCTGTGTTGAATTAATCAAAAGCCTCAATAATGCGAGCTACATACAACATTTGATTATTTAATATAAACCGGATTTTGGAACTCTATAAGTGGAAGCAAGTTTTTAGTATATCAGATAATATTTTGGGTATACGTTCTGTAAAAAGTGTTCGAATTTATTGATATAACTCGCGGTTTCCTTATTGTACTTTTATTCCTTAATATTTTTTGTTTGCAGAATAGTCTTAAGAAATTTAGTTATTTTGAGATAAGTTTCTATCGGCATGATCTTGATATGTTTCTACATATAAGTAGAGTTTTTCATTACATAAAAAAGCCAGTAAAAACTAAAGGCACGGTAGGATTGAAATGGGAACGGTACGGAGACAATTAC
Source organism: Proctacanthus coquilletti (assembly GCA_001932985.1). NCBI lineage: Eukaryota > Metazoa > Arthropoda > Insecta > Diptera > Asilidae > Proctacanthus > Proctacanthus coquilletti. The sequence goes on from MNCL01000012.1 coordinate 717,678, forward strand.
ATGATATGAAACAAAATCAAAATTTAAAGCTACATTATTTTTTCTAGCTCGGACATTCAGTGTAAAATAACATTAATAAATTGGATATCCTCTTTCCATAATGAGACTGTTTTGTCTACTATAAATTCAATTTGAAGAAGGCAATAATATACCTGCATTCAAAATCGCATTAGGAACCTTGCGGGCAAGGTAAACTTCTCATTTACGTTATTATTTTTGTTACAACAACATATAAACTCGATTTCATCTCGACTAAAATGCTTCTGAAGCTTGTCCAGTTGCAATTTTATCAGATTTTGGTCAAGTAGGACGTTTATGTAAGAATTTCCATATAAATCAAGTTTAAATTTTTAACTCGAAGCCAAAACGTTTACACTTGCTCATTTGCAGGGTCATAGCATACTAACTGTAAATTACCAGGTTTAATCGCCACACACGTTCAATCAATAGCACCTCGTTCATACTTATCGTGAGATCTCAAAACCCGCGTCCATATCCGATCGTTCCATTAAGGTTCGATTGCAAAATATAATATGGAGGAATCGAAAAGCAAACACGGTGCCAACGGTGCCAGCGGTGCCTGCCGGATGCCAGACACCTGATGTGGCGGAGTGATTAAGCATGTGCGACAAGAAATTGCGAATTTGACAAGGCGAAAAGGCGTCTATCACGCGAAATTTTAATTACCAGGCTTGGAACGCACCCATAATCGCTGGGAGCGTTTTTGCCAATCTGAGAAACCGCGATCGCAGCCATCATCCGATAGCTATGAGACTTTTATGAAATTCTATTTCGCCTCACCCTTTATTTGTTTTTTTGCCTTTATTTTCGCTTTTTTGGTTAAGAATGTAACACGTTAGCCGGTCGCTGGTGTGCGTCGCTCGTCCAGGGTTGACTGCATAACCGCGGTGGCTACGAGTGTAAGTACGCAACTTCAGCACGACACTGACACCGAACACAGGCGAGAGCCGGCGTGTTGCAGTTAATGCAATAAATTAACCGGGGATCACATAAATCACTTTGAAGTCCGCATTTCTTATTATTTCTCCTTGTGAGACTCCGTGCACGTTTTGTGATGTGCATGGAACGCAAAAGCCTCCCCGGTCGGCCGCGTGTGTGCAAAAACGCGAAAAAGTTCCTTCGGACCGTCCGTGGCCGCGCGGCCACTTCCCGGGCGAAGGAGGGTGTCAGAGCGCGCCTCATATGACGACGAGTGTCCGAGTGTTCGAGTGTCCGTGCGGCCAGTGGTTCACTTGGCATTTGCATATATGGAATTTCTCAAAGGCTGCTAAGGTTGCCAGGCCGTCCGTGGTGCCTTTAGAACTTTTTTCCCCCTGAAATGCCAGTTATAAATGCATATTTACTCACACTCCGACAGGCCGCGACGTTCCAGGTCGAGGAAAATTAAATTCGAAATTTACGATTTCAGGCCTTTTAGCTTTTAGGCCCCCTTCCCTTGTCGCGGTGTGCCGGATTTGTTTTCGGAGCGCACGGTCACCTCGCTCGGCGTATCACACTTTGGCCGTGCTGCCGCTGAATGGCCAGTGTCGCTGGACAGGTTAACAATATCACTCTAATTACGATCGAGGAGAAAAGACGTGAGTTATGCTCGCGCGGAATGAGTAATTCTGCTCAGGTTGGGATATGAGTGCTATTGCGGTCAACGCGCGCGTACATAGTCCTACTCTAAACAAATACCGGTAATACGACGCGCGTCGCAACTGATCTATGATGCAATGGGGATTCTAACGCCAGTGCCGCCTCCACGCGAGTGGCTTTGTTTCGGCTGACCAGTGTCTGGGAGTGGACACCAGTCGACCAGGACTGGCCTGCAGTGGTGCCCCAAGGTCTTTTCAGTCGCGCGAGGCCTACGTACTCGTAAGGTCCCTTCGTCGATTATCGAGGGTTTAGGAGATATTCTGATCGTCACATTCGCATTTATCGAGAAGGCTAATTATTCTCAGGGATACCAATGGAGCTTATGCAAAACAAAATGTCGGATACAAATACCTACGTCCATATTCAATACTGACTGCATTATACAGAGCAGTTGGGTTAGCGATCTTCGATCAATTTAAGGTCCTTTGAATATTCACTGCCGTAGAAAAAATTGGATCTTGATGTCCAAATTTACCGAATAAATTTGGAACGAGTTAAAAACTGTCGCACGTTGTATATCGAGTAAGTTGTAGGCTTTTAAATGAAAAACATGAAACATATCTTGGCAATGACGGGTTTTCAGGTGATACGTGCAGTTATTAGTTAAAGTTTGATAGGCATATTTCATATAATCTGTTTAGACTCGATTGAAAAAATTAGAAGTATGAAAGACGTTGTAATCTTGGGAATTTAAAGTACCTAAAGCCGCATTCGATGAGCATGGCACCGTGACCTCCATTAGAACAGAGGAACTCCCTGCTCAGTTGAAAAGGCAACAAAAGGTTTCACAGAACGACGAAGCAGTCTGCGACTGTCAGTCAACGTCATGGATACTACAAAAGGAAAAATGCAAAGTAGTACTACCTACCGAAACCCGAGGCCCATCTACTTGCTACGCAATCGCGATATCGTCGTCGGTCGGTTGTCGTTTTCAACGTTTATCGGCAAGAGGAGGAGAAGGATTCATTGAACCTGATCGCGAGATAGTGCACCGGGCAGAACTGAGTAGAGCCCGGTTAGTCCAGTACGGAGCAGACGGGCTGACATTGGTTGTTTTTTGCGCGAATCTCCACTATTCAGTCTGTTGTTATGCTTTTTTTGTTCTGTTCTTTGCATCAACGGAAAGACATTAAGACGTCAGAAAACGACACTACTCTTGTTATGAGACAATCAGAAGGAGGCCATGTTAAGATGAGCAACAGGGGAAAATACGTGCGGAGAAAAAAGTCGTCCGCAATACCGTCTCGTATTTTTCTGTTGTTCGGACCAGAGTTGTGTCGTTTTTGCATTCTGTGCGAAAATAAAAAGTGAACACATTCCAGGCGACAGGCACAAAGGTGGAATTCTAACTAAAGTGCAGGGACAGTAGGGACGGATGTTTCGCGTGCAGAAAGGGCGAACCGAAGTAGAGACGGTCGAAGAGATATTCAAAACAATAAAATTCACACGCCCCAAACTGCGGAGGAAGCAGGCGGACGGAAGAACGTACCGCGCGATGGGTGAAATATTGTCGAACAGGTCAGTATTGAGCCATCCAATTCAATTATTTTAGCGTCAAGGAGTCTTCCTCGTTATCATCAGCTAGTAAAACACCTTGAAGAGTTGGTCCCAGAACCAGCCCCCAGGCGAATAAGTGCATCCATGTACCGTCGTCAACGTCGTCTTCGTCGTTGTCGACGCCGTCGTCTTCCACTTCTTGTTCAATTACGGCGTATAAAAAAGCAGGAAGTACTCCTGACAGCTTATCTTAACAAGAACTAGTTTACGATGCCTTAAATCATATTTTGAGCGACCATGTGCCTATCTCTTGCAGCGCGACGCTCTCGCACACACGGCACGCCACGGCGCACGATTCGGCGCGGCGTCTCTATCGCGACGGCTGCTCCCCGCTCGGCCCATAAAATATGCTTTTATTGCCGAGTGCGTAAACTTGAAAATTGCCACCCTGTAATCGTGTATTTATATGCCTCCCCATGAACTTTCGTGGCCCTGTTCGAGAACTGCAGTGTGCCTCTAGTGGGGTCCCGTTTTATCGGGATAATTTGGTGGCTAATTTGATTCCACACGTGAGTAATCCGCAAGGAATCCGTCTAGGGGTCGCAAGTAGGTTTAATGTAACCAGATCGGGTGCGATAAATAAATCGATGCCATCTCTAGTCGTTTGTCTACATCCGCGCACTGTTGCAGTACTTTATAAACTTGCAGCGATATTTCAATTGACGGCCGCGATCGAGTGTCTAGCCGCGGCTGCGGTTGCCCCGACCGTGTCAGGCACAGAACAGCGCTTCGAGATCGGCTCACCGCTGGCCTCTATGCAAACACGTGTCAGAATGGGAACCCGCCCACAAGTCATTAGCGCGATTTATGTGAGTAAAATGCAGGAAAATAGAAAAAGCCGTGGAAATCGATCGAAGCCTGGTGCACGTACTTTGCATTCGCTGCAATGCCCCACCCGACGCCGCGCCGGGAGTGCTTATAGGCCCCACTCCCAGCCTCAATGGACTGTGGTTCAAGCGGCAGTACCGCGCAGCGTAAGATCGCAACGACAAGTGAATCAGCGTTACGTGCACATGAGTTACGACTGTTGAGATCATAAAGCCCGGATTAACGCGAAAATTGAAAACAATTCCACGGGTAGAACAAATAAAGAAACTCCCCGGACGGCCGGTATATGCTCCATACCGTAGGCGGTATAGGCGCATGGCTTCGTTCAGAGATGCAGAAAAGTAGAAGACAGTTAGTTATGAATTATTAATTTTAAATCAAAGAGCTTTCAAGCTAAAATCAGCCGAGATCGGGAGTGTTGCCTGCACTCAAACAGCAAGCCAATCTATTTTAAATCATACAATTCTACAACTCTCATCTACGCTGATAGTTTATGGGTGTCGGGTTGTGTAGAAAGAATGGAGCAATTACTAAATTGAGAGACCACAGAAGCAAACCAAATAAGCATCCTGTAAATAAAACAACGGACATATCTAGACAACAAATTGGAAAACGCATTGATATTCCTATTCCCAGTATGTACATAGAGACAAAACCAAGCAAAGAGCTAGAGAATTGGTCTGCTTACGATTCACACTCTATTTCATTACAAAAACTTAAGTGAATTCATTTAAGTTATGTTTTCGCTAGCTGATCTTACATTAGTTGGTTAAGTTTTAACATTACCTTTTATCTTTTTGCACTATGGCTTCAAAACTTTATTAACTACTTCGGAGTTTAAAAATAATAATTAGAGTAAACATATTGACTAAGGAAAATCTAAATCTGGGAATTCATTCGACATTTTGTTTCAATTGAAGGACATTATGTCTGAAGATACATACGCAGGATTTAATGATCGTGTTATGTTATGTACGTCCAGCAATTGGTTTTTCTTAAGTACATAGTATACACTGAGTTTTGAAATCCTGACGCGGGCAACAACTTCAGAAGAGACCCTCAGGTCGCCCGAGATTGATGGGCATTAGTAGTCCCAGAGCCCATTGGTCAGTCGACATCGAGCAGCGACTAGTACAGAGGGCAATTAGCCTAATTATCCGGGCATTTATCTTGCAAGTAGCCCCCACCCCTGGCATTCTTAACGTTTAATAAATTGACTGCGCCTGATGTATCCTTTCGCCTGGTGCAGTAATTAGAGTCAGGTCCCAAAACCGCAAACACAGTCGGGAGACGGGCGACGGGCGGGACGGCACTGCCGGCACGACGTAATTAAATTTGGAATTAGTAAATGTAATACAGTCGCACATTGATCAATTAACAGGCAATATATTCATTTGTCAATACATAATTTAGTGCCGGTGGCTTCGCAGCCAGGGCGGGTGTTGTGCACCCACAGAGGCCGGGTCCACACAAGAGGGGTTAATGCAGCCGACAGTCGAGTTGGCAGTCCCGGAGCCCGGTGCCGGGTGCTGGGATCCGGGACGCCCACCCTGGCCGCACCGAGCCAGAGTGCACGTGTTTAACTTAGCTTTGGACACAAGGCTCAAATTTCACTCTCCGACTCCGACCATATGTTCCGCAGGGGGAAGTCCAATGTTTATGGGCTACTGCCGCCCAACAGTGCATTTAAGCTTATTCCCGGTCCCCGGGTGGTGGGTACCCGTGGAGGGCGACTCCCCCAGCTGGACAACATCCATCCTCCGTGCGGAGCACTAGACATGCAGACGACTGCACTTTGTAGATTTCGAAGCCAAAGGAACAGGAAGGTACGGCTCCCTACAAATTGTTGGATGTCGAGTATTTTACAACCTCCGAGACATTATATCGATGAGCCCAGTATTAGTATTTGTCAATGCAAATAAATGCACTATTACACAGCAGCAGCACTTTGTGCAAATAGAGAGCCGGGCTGCCGACACGCAGATAGGAGCGGATAACGTATTAGGGATTGTTGCTAATAAACCACCCTGTGCTTTATATGTTTGCCCGCCTGCAGGTCGGCCGGGAGGGGTGGGTGGAGCCCGATGGACAAATGTGTGCACAGGGTGACATTTCCTCGCCCCGATTGATCCGGACAAAAACAAAAGCGAAGAAGGAGCCCTACAGAAGAAGTGCCTTCAGGGAAAAACAAAGCCTGAGCAACAAAAATTCTAAGCGCCATAGAGATACACATGTGTGGACGGGACAAAGCCACGTATGTGCTCCTTCTTGCCGCGCGCACGTACATATAATCGCCGGCCCCAGATATCGTGGATACAAAATTCAAGGGGCTTTAGTAGTTGGTGATTGTTTTTGTTTGCTTTACTAAATTTAGTTGCCGGTTGCCCCCCGATTTATTTGTGTTGTAATGTTACCACCGCCACTACCGTCCTTCCCCCTAGAGCTCCCCTCTCTGCTAGACTGCAAGGCTGCTTTTTTGTTCCAAAATTGAATATTTATGTCTGTCGAGGGGGTTAAACTGGTTTTGTTTGATTTTTTTTTTATTTGCTAACCAACCGCCTACCAGCACTAACACAGAGACGTCCTCGGCGAGCATTTTATTTTAATTTATTTATTGAGCCTTCCATTGGCCATTTTTTCCCATGTCACATCGAGCTTCGGTCATAAATCACTGAATCAACGCTCAATTGAGAGTAATGGAATTTTGATAAACAGGAAGGGAAAGGAGGGTATTGTCGGTATCTACTCGATGCAGGGATCATCCCTTTGTTTTTTATCGAAACTAATTTAGGGCATTTTACTTTCAAAATACTATACTAACTCTACATTCTTTACTTAAGCAACATTCACATTCGACCGAAGGCTTCATACATAAATAAATAACTCGAATAGAAATTTATTCATTTCTAATCAACTACCGTTTATAGGCTCCCAAGTTAGAAAAAAAAGTGATAAATGAAGTGTGCCCAAAAATAAAGAGATTGGATGGGACGTTTGAAAACCGTAATTACGTATTTTAAGGTTCAAAGTAGTTGAAATCAAAGGCTAATTTTTTCTACAAAGTAATAAAATCCTAAATCCCTTTCCTAGAAAAAGTTCGTCCAGCAATTTTTAATATTGGCGGACGTCGTTCAAGGACTTCGCTTTATTGAAAGAATATTTTGATGTCTATCATTTCATTAACAAAGATTTTACCTCAAGAATTTTATATAAGGAACTTGCGAAATTCTTAAATTGTTTTGCTATATGATTAATTCGTAAACGTGAGTTTCATATATCAAAATAATTTTGCATAAAAACTAGAAGGTCGTTATTTTGATGCCACTGTTAGTCAGCCTGGACGCGCGTCATCCTCCTCTTCGCAGATAAATAAAAGCAAACATAAATTTACGAGAAGCGTCTAAATCGTCTGAACGTGTGAAAAAAAGAAATCTATCAGATTCAAACTGACCTGATTGTAGGTTGAAGTGGGCGCAGAATAACTTGGGATGCTTCCCAGCCACAGAAACTGAGTCACGTAATCCTTGAGGAATTTTGCCCAGAAACCCCGGACCCAAACGACACCAAAAAGGTTTCTTTTCTTCGACAGTGTCATCTCTCAATTTTCCGCACAAGCGCCTAGAATTTTATCAGCGACTGGGCCGCGCGATGGGCGATGGTGGCGGACGCATATGGTGGACCAACAAGAACAAGAGTCGCCTAAAATTGAACATCGCGCGCGACGTGGCATGACATCCACGGCTGCCTCCATATTTTATAAAAACGAAAAATGCTGCTTTTTTCTCAGACGGCACGGATTTTATTTATTTCTTCGCTTTTGCTCCGAGAGATACGGAGACGACAACGAAACTGGTACATTTCATCCGCAAAAGTGTCATGTTACGGAGATTTACGATGCATCTTTTTATTTGTCTGATCACGCCCAAAAAATTTTGGTCATCACACAACGCCGCGTGGTGACTTCTTGGACTAGCCCGCCGGCTGCTAGTGGTCCCGGCAGTAGAGGCGCGTGAAACTATTGCAGAGGGCCTACTCGGCCGCCGGAGCCCATCCCAGCAGTATCTGGTGTATCTGGGCCACATCACATGACATCAACGACCCGTAATCCACCCTGGATGGATTTTGATTAACGGACCTACGGAAATTAGGTGCTAAGTAGCAACAAAGGGGCAAAAACGGACCGCAGAACTCTTTTTGTGGTTTTCATAAAAATTCATAACTCAGAAGGTTCTGGGTGAGAGGACCCGGCCGGACAGGTCCTCCGGCCAACTCCTCTCCATTAATAATCGCCCTCCGATGGCAGATAGCTCTTGTTTTGACACTTTGGAAATTCTCAAGTGATGCATCGCCCTGGTCAGGAGATTTATTGGACAAGGAAGAGGTAGTAGTAGTCTAGTCGGGGATGTAAGTGCATCTGTAATCCTCAGGCGACCATTTTAATCCCGAGGCACTGCTCCAATAGCAGAGAGCGACCAAGAGCTGTCCGCCGTCCGGGCGAAAATGGATTCCAAGCAATTCATCTTCCTGCTGCCATACTGGAAATGTTTTATTATTTCACAGGGCAGACGGGAAGATTTGTGACTTAAGAAACTTGTTAAAACGACTCTGGTCAGGCGCGCCTGGCGTGTCCCAAAATGTTCCATTTCTCTTGTTTTCGCACGGCACCAGCCCCTGGCCCTGCTACTCCCGGAACGCACAGATATCCACCGCAGATACGCACGCCCGTATGTGTCTTTCAAATGTGTGGATTAATACAGCCTATATGTGATCACAGTCATAAATCACAGCCGAGATAAAATCGAATAAAAAAGTTTCCTTTTTCGTTTGACACAAGAATTTTTCGTACGCGGCCAGCTCCTTTCTATGGTGTTTCTTTTACCATCAAGAGATAGCGTGTCCGAATGCGTCCCTGCCCCCTCTTGCTTGGCCTGCGGCGATGGTGCCGGGAATTTCTATTAAAATGGGGACAATATCTAGGGAGCGAGTTCATGCCAGATAAAGGAAAGTGTCGGCCAATTTATGAGGTGCCTCTGGGATCAAAGTACAAAACTTTTCACCTGAAAAATACAAACGTTTGTCTTGGAGGCTTAGAATCACTTTGTTTTGACTTTTTTCGCCCTTATCTTATTCTAGGACCCTTTTACTGTTTTATGTTTTTGGCGGACTTTAAAAAAAGTACTTCTGGGTGGTTTAAGCTCTTCCTAATTCTTTGAAGGATACAGACAAAAATAAAAGTTTTTCCTTGAGCAGGTATTTCCGTTCATCAGCTATCAAACAACTTTAAATCGTGATTATTTCCAACGATGAATAAAATCGAATTTTTTATGCAGTCTTAGACAAATCAGGGGATTTACAACTTTGAATATGTTTAGCTGTAATTTTTGCACCTGCCAAGTTGATTTATACATCTAGACGCATTTTTTCCACCGCGAATTCATGACCTTAATTTTTTGTATTAAAAAAATTTTGATGCGATTTGTTTAGATTCTGTTTTAAAATGATATTGCATTATGCATGAATCGCCCTTCGAGACACACTATCGGTACAGAAACTTCTAATTATACTACTTTTAATTGCAAGATCGCAGTTATGTGAAATATGTTTCTGACTTAAGCCAACAGCTCAATGCGGCTTAGTGGTCATAAATCAGAGGACAAAACGTTCAGCGGTTTCTCATCTCCGCCTTGGCAACAACATCACAGATCCAGCGAGCGTCAACGCACTTGCCTTTACAAATCGCACAAAGCGGGCAGCGTTCTTTCTTTGTGCCGAGAACCAGTCAAAGCGACCAAAATGGAATCTAACGCGGACCAATCGAAGCGGACGTCTTTGTGTTGATCGCGCATTAATATTAATGCCAAATAGCCGCCGACAGCCGGAGAAAACGGCGTATAAAGCGCTAACAATAAAATCTAAAATCGAATGTGACACCTGACAAGATTCCCCCGAAACAGATTTCAGACAATTAAGAAGCGCCGCGGGAAGGCGTTTTGATCGGCGCCACGGCGAGACCCGTTCACTATGGCACTTGATGCGGTCCGAGGCGACTTGACCCACATTTGGGCCTCATTGTCGAACTTGGTGTCCGTTTGTCTGTCTGTTTGCTTGCTTCGTTGTTTTGCAGTGCTTCCGGAGATTTACAACTAAATCTGTTTGCTCTCGATTCCGCTGTGCAAAGCTCCCCGCAGGCTGTGCAGCTCCGGCGCGAGTCGCAGAATTAATAATTACGGAACAGTCAGAAAAAAGCTCAACTGGTCCGGTAACATATGACGATGTGACTGGCTGGAAGATAATTCGCCCTGCGGGCGAGGGTGGGTGGACGATGCGGCGCGGTATTTACCTTGGTGGGCGCGTTTCCCCATAGCCGTGGGCCCCAGGGTTTATTTGCACACGCCGCTCTTGTAACTGATGTGTTTTCGCGATAAAAAAGTGATAATTAAAAAAATCGCCCGGCATGGGCCATGGGCGCGGGCTCTTGCGTTTCGGTTAATTTGGCAATGAAAAAATGATTAAATAACTTAATAATTTTATTGCATGGAAAAAATATTTGCCCGCCGTCCCAAATGGATGAGTAATTAAGGATTCCCGGATTGAAGTAATTTTATCGGCGGCGGCGTGTACACAACATATGTAAACGAGACGTTCAGAATTATTGGCTCTGCGCTGATTGCTGCTGTTCCCCGCACGGCACGTTGAATTTATTGTTTTTTGCCTTGCAGGAAGACATTTATTTGTTAAGATTTAGATATGTGGATAAATGAGATCTAGTACGTACGAATGGGATAATCAAAGCTGGGTGAATTCAATTTTACTTCAGCCACTTTAACTAATTACTTTGCAGCAATAATTTAATACCTCGGAGTTCCGTACATCGTTTCCCTAGTGTAATTTTGATAGACTGATCCTGGAATACGGTGACATTATAACATTATTCCACATAAATAGTAACCGGGTAAAATCAGTCCAGGGTGCCCACGATTTACTTATGTTTCCTGTTTTTCCAATTGGTTTAATCTATTGAATTTCATCCTTGGCATTCCCGAAGTTAGCTAACAGTTACCATATATGTATATATTCATTTAATATTTCGTATTCATTTAAAACGTTTCCTTGATCTAAACTCCAAAGGTCCAATGTAAACTGAGCCTGAGAAGAAAATAAGAACTGAAAAAGAATTTGAGCATGGCGGATGTAAGATGGCTTCTTGTTCTATAGCGATTAGAGAAAGAGGTTGGATTTGAACAGTTCGTTTGCGCAGGCCTTAAAAACGCCTTTTTATTGTGACGAATTGTTTGTATCACTTGGGAATCTACGATTGGATCCTTATTCCTTGTGAGCAATTATCAAACGAAAATATAGGAACAAATGACATGCCTCTGGACAGCCGTCAGAATTCCAATTGTTTTATTGTTTGATATTATCCAACATGAGGGATGATGGACACTTAATAGTTAATCGAATTGATAATTTTCATTTTCAACTTTATTCTACAATTTAATTGTATTCCTAAAATATTTCGCTAAGTCTATCTTTAGACGGTTTGCCTTTTTTACGCAATGGAACAAATCCTTGAGCATAAATAACCCTTGTGGTACGTCAACACTTGTTTACTATACGTTAGACATAATTTATGGGATGTGTCAACTTTAAAATATTTGTAATTAGCCCATTTGTTTAAACGATTTTGGATAATGTTCAGATTCGAAGACTTCATCAATTAGTGCAAACAATGGTTTTTCCTACTAGTTCTGTTGCATTTTTATTAATTAATAAAAAAATACTATTTCCAAAAAAACCCCTACTTATTGCAATTAAAATTGTATCAGATTCCCGCTACTAATTTAATATCTAGCTGCTTGTTAACGCGGGATTCATGCAGCCATCAAACTCATGTGCCTCGCATTTTTGTTTCAGTTTAGAAAAACACAAAATCTTGACATAAATCAAGGAAAGACATAAGTTACCACAATGAATAGCAAAAATATCTAATTTATCCTGGATAATTTCCCAAGCAACGTTTTTAATTGCCATGCCTTCTGCGCTATTCAAAACTCGGGGAAAGCCAAAAGTAAATCTCAATGTATACTACGGGCTGAAGGCGAGGAGTGCGAGCAAAGTAAAATATGCTGTTCCTTAATTTTGTTATTTATCTAGTTCTGTACAAGTGTACACCCTCTTTTCAGTCTGTTTACATATATAATAAAAGCATGTACATAGTCCTACTGACTCCCGGGAGATGAGAGATGCGGGAAGAAACGGCGGTACGTTGGATAATTCCATGCACAATCTTAAGACAATACAGTTGTGCACTTAAGAATTCTCTCGTCTTTGGGTCTTTTCTTCTTCCGAGCCCCTTTGCAGCCGCATCTCCCCGGGGCCTTGCTCCTCTCTCATATTAATTCAAAACGCGCAAACGGGTTGGTTGCCTTTTGAAAGTAATTAAAGAAAATACGCGACGCTCCTTCTTTCAGGGAAGATTCATTATCCCGGCGAAAATACATTTAAGGGAGGGTGAAATGAAGAAAACATGTTCTTCACAGTTACACGCCTTACTTTAAGTTGCGCGGTCTTCCTTCGGGAATTGGATTTTTTAAGGATCCTGGTTTGCCTGCAAACCCAGCTGAAGCAAAAAACCCAACGACAGGGGTTCTTTCAAAATTACCAAAAATTTTGCTAAGCGAAATTCCTGGCAAATTATTTGGAAGATGCTAGAACTAATGAAATTTCTCAACACGAAACCGCCTTCAATTGGGCGCTCCGCCTGCGACAAGCACCGAAGAAAGTGCAGAACAATTTCGAGCAGAGGTCAGTGTTTTGGAAATTTCGCAGAGTCCCAAAGTGCGCACAGGACGGCCGTAAAGTGTGTTCGGGCGATCATGCAGACAGGGCATTAGTGTGGATGTTTCAAGGCACCCTGCAATGTAAACAAAGTGCGACATCTTGGGTGATTTATCGGGAAAGTTTTCAACAAATGAGCACATGTGTGTTGAACACGGCATGCGGAGCATGTGACCCGGAGCCGGGACAGGGCTACAGGACGCATCCCACAGACAGGGCCCAACATGCCAGCCATCGCAGGCCATCCCAGCAAGTCCCGTGAGCCGAAATCATATTAAAACAAGATAAAATCTCTATCGCACGTATCTATAAATAAATAACGAGCAGGGTTGTACATAGGAGGGAAATTGCCGTGTTATTCGCCGCCGCCATCTCCGGAGTGATGTACGACGCCCATGAAAGTTGCAACGCATCCATCTTCCCGGCAGCGCTCGCTGATAATGAAAAGTGTGGCACGGCGAGGTCGCGCGTGGTGGTGCTCGTGCCGGTACAGGTGTCGTACGCGTCTGACACTAAATGTTGCAAAATTAATGCATGTAACATAATTGCGTAATTTACATAAAATATTTACGCGGATTCGAAAGAAGCTCACATTTAATCATGCCGCACATCTCCCGGCTTCTTTGCGGCGCGATACGAGGAACCGCCACCTCCGCCGCCACTTCGCCTGCCCGCATCGTCGCAGACGCTGTTGCGAGGGGGTGGTGGGCCCTGCACGAGCGACACGACACGTTCGGAGTGTGACTGCGGTGACTTCGCGCGGCCTGGCTTGCGATTAGAAGAAACATGGAAATCTTCGCCGGTGGGCCCCCGCTGGCTGCATGGACATAGACCCAATGGAAACAGCGGCGGCAGCTCATCGCGAACGCCCAGAGATTCATGTTAGATAACAATTGAAGGTGATTTTATGTGACTGGAAATCCACACCGGGCAACGCGCTGAATTATGCGTTTATTGGCGAATTATGAAAATCATGCAAGGCCATTAATTCCGGATCGACGGGGTGAATGCTAATCAGGTGCGCCCGACTCCATTTCAAAGTCGGAAGGTCTTTTTTCAACGCGCCCATCGCATCGGTATAAATTATCGACGCTGTCGTGTGCTGATTTCCACTGCTAATTGGTCACCTTTTTACATTTTGCTTTATGAGCACGGTGTACGGCTTAATTGAAAAGCTTATCGCGAAATTTCCATAGGCGAATACACGGTAAGGTTCTTCGGTGCCTTACGGGGATTAAACCCTTATGCCTCCTGAGACATTCCAAGGCACTACTTAATAAGCTAAAATCAGATTTACCAGCGTAGTAAAGTTAATTAATAATTTGCTTGCGACATGTTTTTGTACATTATACGCGTTATGCGGACTAAATTCAACAAGATCTTTCAGTTTTTGTCAGAGCTTAATACTTAATTGTTTTTCCTCTTCGTTTCAGGTAAGAGATATTCAGAATCTCTTGCGGGCTCGTTACTTCCGGACTGGCTAGGTAAGTGAAAAATGTTTATTTGTTTTATTTCATTTCTACTTTTATCCTATTTTGCAAATTATTACAATTAGAATTTATTTTTTGCCGATACAAATTTAGAAATTTTTTTAAGAAAAATGTACACCTCGAGACAAACCAAAGCAAGATGTGCTCATATCCCTAACAGACATATTTGGCAACACCACGCAGTTTCCATGACCACTTTCATGACTACTCTTGACCAATGCTTTTTCACTTTGTTTTTTGGCGTACTTTTCATTTTTAACTCTAATCTTGTATTAACACGCTTACAAAACACAAATCACAGCCCTGAAATTCACTAATTGTACTATGAGTCAACTTTCGACACACTAATAGTTTTTATTGCGCTTCTTACTGGTCTTTCGTTAGATTTATGATTTGGAGTAAAGTCTGTGCACGCTGGTGGGTGAATTCAAAAGAGTATTGTTGAAGGTTTATACTGGAAAAGGTAAATATATCAAGATATAAGAATTTACTAATTTACACGTTTTAGAAGGATCGAGTCATGCGTACATGCTGCTTTTTCATTTCCACCCTTACTCCCGCCACAAACCTGACCGCTTTTGCACACATTACCGGCTTTATCACATTTGCTTTATGTTTTTCTGCTAAATGTAAAAAATGTGTCAACGATTTTCTACAAGGGTGTTTGCTTTTTTGGTCATCGTCTGCAGGTTTAAGAAACTTGCGAAGATGTGCAAACGAGATTCGAACAGCTTCACCTTTCATAATTTATTTTGTTACTCGTGCTGCTCCTTTTGCTGCTGGCAGTCTGTAAATTTCGCGGAATGCAAATATTTACGCCTGCAGTTCGCCGACGCTAAAACGAACGCGTCGATCTGGTCGAAACGCGCTAATAATGTCATCAGAGGAAAATCAGCGGAGCCATAAAATCCTCTCGACTAAATCCTTGCGACTGATCAAATCAGCGGGAACGAGTGTTGTTGCTGCTGGTTCGTAGGTAAATTAAAAATTAACCGCAATCGAGGTGCGGATTTCCTGCATGCAGACCCGAGAGGCTTCTTTGCGCAGCGCCGAAACACGAATTATTAATTAAACCGAAAGCCGGGCTGCCACCGGAGTACAAGTCGCGAAAATATAGATAAAGCCAAATTATTTATATCATCGCCTGCATGCAGCTACGGCGGCGCTCCGCGGCGTAGATAACCGATAACAGGTCCATGTATAATACAAAGTGCGCGCGGGCGACACCGCGCCGCACCGCACCGGTAGGGTTGGCTGTCTTGTCGTGCATGCCTGAGATATTTCTTGTACAGAATGTTTTAGCAAACATTAGAAGTCGTGTGTGAAACCTCAAAGGAAGGAATAAATTAATTAATGAATTAGTACGGCGGCTAGAGCGGGCGGCGGGGCGGTGGAAGCCTGGTCCAATGAATGTCTTCATAGACTCTGGGAGGCGGAATGGCGGCAGATATGTGCGCCCTCCAAATTGATTAAACTTCAGATCCGAGATAGCCGAATGCGATTAGGAGCTAGGAGAGAACGCCTTATTTATTGACGTTCTGGGGATATCGGAGCGTTGTACAGCGGCCCGGTGCCCCTGTGCTGTGTGAGTCATTATTATGCGCCACTAAAGCCGATACCAATCGTAGATTTTGCAAATCCGATTCAATTCGGGCTACAAAACATAGAGGAGAATGGATTTCCGTCCAGGGATGTGTGAGTTACGGCAACGCTTTTGCCTCCTTAGAAGAAAGCTGCCGAATCGCAGTCTGACGATACCTATTTTCGTAAAATTTCATCTCCCTAATTGACCCGGAGTTTGAAAAGAATCTTCTAATATCAAAATAAACTAAAGCATACAAACTAAGACCACTCCTTTGCTCTGTACGCTTTGATAACTTCCGATTTTAGATTTTGACTCAAGTACATCTAGCATTCAAAATTGCCTCACCCCTCCGGTATGTAGTACCGAGTTTGATTAAGCTGTGTTCATGTCCAGAGCAAAAAATACAAGTTCATAAACAAAACATCAGGTTTTAAAAACTCTGTCATGATTTTGCATAATTTTTTCAGCTTTCACGTATTCCGTATAAAAAGTAATTTAATTCGAAAACGTCTCTAACGAAAAAACGAATCTACAAATTGATTACTTTCATTAAAATTTGCAAAATGGCAATGGGGCAGTGTTCTAATAGCCAGAGTTATTATTTACAGTCGGTAAACTTGTAGCTGATAATCGATAGAATAAAGTGTTATTTTAATTTCAGTTGATTAGAAACCACCCAGTGCAGTAGTTTTTTTAAATGTCCTAAGCAAGCTTTAAAATTTGCGTTTCAAGAAACACGCGTTAGAGCAGTTTCACAACTCCGCCTTTAAATGCTGTCATTAAATTGGGAATTTTTAGTCTGAGTTTTAATAGCACGTTCTAAAAAGTATGAGCATATGTAAAACATTTCATTTTGGTAAATATGTGATGATGTTCCCTTAATCGGACTCGCAGATTGAATTTGCGGTCAAGATTTTTTATTGGACGATCAAGTTGTTAAACAGACAGCGAGATTGGACTCGTTTTGATCAAATAAAAGTCTCGCTTCGCTTTGATCGGTATTTACGGCCACTTAACCTGCGCTATTCGCGCTCAGGTAAACAGATCTTGAAAACATGAAAAGAAATCACTAATCGAATCTAATCGCACGAAAGGCCGTTACGCCGATCAACACCCAATAAAAATAATTCCGTCGAAATCTTTAGGGTACACAACGGGTGGATTTCATCCAGGGGCCGACGGCACTTCACCCACTTCCGCGAGTTTTGATCGAAAGCAGAGTGGAAAATTCGAGACCAAGGAGCTCCTGAAAAGAAGCCAAAGGGTTCGGACGAGCTGAACAATTAAACAAACAAGTGGCGCCCGCAAGTGCGTAGGAAAATAAACGCAGTGGTCTAGGGGAAAGTTCATATCGCCAAGAGAGCCACGGCCGATAGTTGCAGCAGCTCCGCTGGACCTCCGAAGACGAGGCCTGATAAGACAAAGAAAGTCTCGGTGTTTATTTGGAACGCGGCGCGCTGATATCCGACGGACGGCGCCGGCAGCCGCCGTCGATACCTTGAGATTTTGAACCACCTCGAATGATGCGAGTCGGAGACGACACCTGTTCCAATTTCATGTTTGCTTGGTTAACTGAGCGCTTGTTGTTTTATGTGCGTGGCCGACGTGTCACCAACTCCGAGTCGAATTCGGGTGACGGGCTCAAAATTGTGCTATTTTCGTCTGCCCTGTCGGTCATTGTCCCTTGGAGCAGATCGTTCCGATAACATGCTAATTGAGGAAGGGTTTTGCGTCGTTTGAATGCTGATTTTCTGAATCTGCTTGGGTCTAGTTGGCTCAAGTGTTTTTTGTTAGCGGCCGTAAATCTTCATGCTTTACTGACGGCACGCTGCTAAGATTTGTACACGGTTTTATGCTTGGAAGTTTTGAGATACGACTTCCCTCACTTGGTCTTAAACTACTGCTTTGTTATCGTAAGCATTTTTCAGTTTGTGTTAGTAACTTTAAGGTGCTGCTGAATTTCAATATTTCAAATGCCTATATTCTGCAGCGTGCAGGATGTATCAAAACTCCCTTTCTTGTTAAAGTCCCTGTATAAATTTTTGTAATTCTTTATGGTTCTTTAATCTTAAGAAGTTATAGTAATGTAAATTGCCAACAAGTCCCCATGAGACTTTAGCGGAAATACAATCTGATTTAAATTTAAAAAGTTTTATGCGAATAATTCTACTTAGTATAGTTTTACTTTACCCGTAGGTTTTTGTAAAACTAGCAATTTGTGTGAAAGATCGAGAGAGGTAAATGAAGAGTTATTAAGCTTCAATTTTTGGAGTTGGAGTTGAAATTCCATCTCTCGACAAATTAAATTTCGTCCGGGTAGCAAGTCCGGTCGCGAGGAACAAAGAGCACGCGTGACTCAAGTGACTTGCTGCAATCAATCTTCGCATTTTCATGGACTACGGTGCACCCACTGCCGTGACATTCCCGATGGAGGCGCTCCACTACACCACTACCCATAAGCCATCGGCGGTGTATCGATTTTATTCGAGCTTTGATTAATTAGATCGGTGCAAATCGTGAACTACTGCGGCGTTTTATGTCTCCATTAGATCCGAACTCGAGGGCTTCGCCCGGTGATTTGTGGCGATATCTCAGCTCCGAGTGGTACTGGACACGTTGTTTATGCGTTAAACTCCTCAGGTGACGATTTAATGAGCCTACAAGGTGCTCGTAACTCACCACTTAAAGTGCAGCCAATTACCAACCATTCCCGGCTCAGGGCTTTAAGCGGCGGCGAATTCTGCCGCAGGCCGCTGTAAAATGGTAAAAATCTGTAAACTCAACACCTTAGCGGAAATCACGCTGTTTGGATTTCATTTCAAATTAACGAGCTTCTCGCCCGCGGCCATTCCAAAACGCCCACTCGGGGCTTTTTGCCCGTTGCGCCTTTTTGGCCCCTAATGCGTCCCCAAGAAAACGAATTCTGTTGCTTTTGGTAACTTTGTTCAGTAAGACACGAAATTTATTGTCTGATCGATGTACGATAAAAAGCACAAACCCGGCGGAATCCATTAAGAAATTGCTCAGAGGCTCTACGATGGCCCCATGATTAATGGCACTCCGGGATAAATTGATTTCGTTTTTTGGCAGGTCTTGTTGTTATTTAGCTCCGGGAGGAGGGTCCGCGTTCAAGAACAGTCCTAGAAAACGATGCAGTGCGTAGCCCAGAGATACAATGAAATGATTTAGAAGTATAGGCACGCACAGCGACTCACTGAGGTTTGAAGCAGAGCCAAGACAAATTTGGTCATGTGGTAGAATGCAGACGTAGATTTCTTAGATTTAAAATTATATGCCTAAATACCTTTGTAAGACGTGGGCTGGATGAAGGGAAGGATACAATTCTTATCTGAACACAGTGGTTTAAAACATCTAGAACTTTTCAGGCACGTCGGAGCTATTCTATATATAAATATAGAGAAATTGGGTATTTCTTAATGTCTCGGTTGAATCTTTTGAAAATGGAATTAAATGAGGACGTATAAAGAAAGAAAGCAATTCGATATTTAATTTTATCCTGCCCTCAACTGACCCTTTGATATTCGCATTTCATCGTATTTTTTGGTTTTTCTCACGGTTCCGCAATTAGTCCCACGGCGTGCGCGCGGCACGACGGAAAATCGCAAAATGCTAATCGTAACAAGTTGTTAATATCCGTCATCGTGCATGTATTCGGACGCTTATTATGCTGCTGTTATGCTGATGTTTTGCATTTATGACCACTCCGGGAGCCGGGAGCACAGCACATGTGGAGGTTCCACAGCGACGGCAACAGCACACGTCCCAGACTCCTGGTCCTGGGCTACTGAGGAGGAAAGTGCGCCGGCTACGCCTGTAACGCCGACTACGCCTGGAATGGGCTGTGCTGCATTGTTACCTAATATGCCAATTATCCCGGTGAGACTCCCGGTCCCTACAGGACTCGTTTCCCGAATTACCACTAGTTCCGCCGCTGATTTGATGCCTTGCCATTGGATTAGAAGAGTTTTGTTAAACTGCAGCGATTCCCGAGACAAGGGCACTTGACGGAAGTTGGGGCTTGAGAAGTTTTATTGCTCTGCTGTTCGTTGTAATCAAGGAGCATTAAGCTGTTATTGTTGTTGTTGTCGGGCACTTCAGAGAGAAAGATACTCTTACCACTGTGTACGGAGTTTTGGCGGAGGCCGAGCATGCAATTAAAGTATTTAAGATCTTATATTAGATTCCCAAGTTATACCATTTGATTCGGCAAGAGTCTCTTCAATCAGTTCTTAATTACCTAATTATTTAATCATGAGGACGTACTTCTACATAACGGAATGTAGTTGAATTAATTGCTCAGACAACTCTAAGTTGGTGAAAACTTTATTCTTAAAAATACTCCTTCTCTGGGAAACAGATCATCTCTTTACTATTTTCATGGACAATACCGTTACAGCTTTCTCTTTATAAATTAACTATCCACAATATTGGAAATAACCCGACTAATGCGAAATTTCAGCAGAGTTAAAATGAAATTTTTAGAGTGAAGCTGAACTTGGCACTCTGGGATGAAACATCGACTTCATCCACTTCCACAGAAACAACTTTTTCCTAAATTTATAGCGCAAACAAAAATTAATAGTAGTACGAACTTTGGTATCCTAAACCGGTAGAAGTATAACAACGCAACGGTATTACAAACGCAAAATTTTTAATATCAAACTCGGTGTCTAGAGGAGTTCAAGTTAGCTAAGTTAGATATGAGGCACCCAAATGATTAAAGTAGTAATTTTAATTCCCGTTATGTTTTTTTACTTTATACTTAAAGTACAGGATACTTTTTATTCATTCGATAGATTTCCTGCAACCTCCGAACCCTTTCCGAGTCATTAATTCGGGGAATCCAGTAATTTTTCATCACGTTATCTGCCCTAATCCGCTATAAATCCCATAAATCCTCCGTCCGAGCATTGAAAATTTAATTCGTCCCGAGCAATCCCCAACTCGGAGGACCTAAACACAGCGAGCGGGAGGCAACCTCTGGACCGTTTTCTTTTTTAATTTCCCGGGAACAAGTATCGAAATGAGACCGCGGGACTCTCTAAATTCATTGCCTAATTAGCTAATTTGGTTATGTAATTACAATGCCAGTGCATCGGCTGAGGTTGTGCGCCGCCATTTGGCTAGTTCACCGGGTACTTAAACATTTAGAAACCAATTAAAGCGCCATTAGCCCGGAGAGCAGTTGAGAAAAATCGAAAAAATAATCGAAAGTGGAAACTGGTAGCAGGAGCCCCCCAAGAAACAGTAGCACCAGAATCGGGAGCAGAATAGAAACAACAGGAACAGCAGCCTTCTGCGGGAACAGTATCACAAGTGCGGATGGATGGGCCACTAGGTGAAGGGCCCGCTGCCGCGGGGGATCATACCTGTGTTAACAACACAAAAGCTAAAAAGCCTCGGGGAAGGCGAAGGTAATTCACCTGCCGAGGAGTTCGAGTTTCGAAGTTTGCAGCACATTTCTGTGAGTTATGGGACTCACTCGGTCGTGTAACGAACACATACGAGCAATGGCTCCCAATCCGGACCACGGGAGGAAGGAAGTGGGTAAGAAAAGGACTCCTCTGAGCTATTGATTTTCGTTTCCTTATATTTTAGGCGCGTGTTCGCCCTACCTGGCCCTCCTCCCCGCCTCCGCCTCGCCGTTCACCTGGCCTATTACGCCCACACCTCATCCATCCATGTTCCCCTCTTTGCATCCAAATTCGTTTTTCTTTTCTGTGAACTCCTCTGTTTTTCACGTAAATGTGTCAGCAATAATTCATGTCTACCTGACTACTTTGCTTTGAGGGATTTTACCTGGTCCTGAGCCCACCATACGGGCCCCGACCTCCGACCTCTCCCACAGCTCTGGCTCGGCAAGATAGTGTTATTAAGAGAAATGGCCGTGAGAATTACAAAAAGAGAAGAAAAGCAAATGGCATAGGCGTGGTTTGGGCAGTTTCACAAAGGTAGAACCGTCTTGAGACAAAAGTCGGTTTGCTAAAAACATTTTGCCCATTTCTAAGCGGGCGGAGAACTAACTGTTTTACAGTTCGGGTGTTCATCGGCGGTCGTTTTGGCCAAAAAGTGACTCGTACGGGAAGGATGGGCTACGTAGGAAAGCAGGTAGAGGCCGGTAACTGGTTCACATCGAACCGGTTTTGAGGGACCCGCGCGCCATCTGGCCACAGGTAGTTGTACCTTCTTCAAAACGTGCTGAATTACTTTTGCCATGCGCTGAATATGCTGCGGCCGTTGATCTGATTGATCCTCGCTACCTGCACAACTTAACCAAGTCTTTTTCGCGTACAACCCGCGCCACGTGACGTATTACGATTTCAGCAACAATTCTTCCCCCGAGAATGTCTCTTACACGCTCACCTGTAATAATAATTGCCCGAGGGTTCGCCTGAGGTGAATTTCAATTAACCTCCCAATTACACCCCTTCCGAGCACTGCAGGCAAACTTATGCTTCTGCCGCCGTCCGCCGGTGCTCCGCTCCTACTGCTGCTCCTTCGGCTGCCTTGGCTGAGGTAAA
Source organism: Proctacanthus coquilletti (assembly GCA_001932985.1). Classification (NCBI taxonomy): domain Eukaryota; kingdom Metazoa; phylum Arthropoda; class Insecta; order Diptera; family Asilidae; genus Proctacanthus; species Proctacanthus coquilletti. Next base: position 740,177 of record MNCL01000012.1, read on the forward strand.
ATTATTTCATCGATTTTTCGACATGTGACTGACTCCATGTCTGCAGCAGGAGCTCCGATCTCCGCACGGAGGAGCGCAATTATAAATTCGGAACGTGTGTTTTTCAGTAATTGTATGTAAAATTGTCATGTGATTGGCACTCAATTTTTTGACGATTCCCGCCAGCCATTGCTCAGGCATTCCGCGCTCGAACTCGTATCTGTCGTGTTAACGAGCCTCCAACGCAGGCGGGGCGAGCGGGCCGCGGGCGCGGACTACGAAATAAAAATTAATAAGCAAGAAATAAGGAGGCAAAGCAGCACGGTTTCGGAATGAAGATATCACGGAGGAGGCTGAAAATATCTCTTGTCGAGCTTGCTTTGTTTTGGGCAACAAAATGTCGTGAATAATCACCTGTTGAAGAGGCGATTACCTGCGCGACTTCGGGTCCGCAATCATTTTTCAATTTCATTATGCGCCGCATCTCGGGGACCCCGCGGACGCCTCACTTTTGATTACCTCTCGGACGGCGAGGGGCTCGTTGATGCATTTCCTGTGTTGTTTCGAGTCAGCCTTTTTGTCGCTTTGCAACGACGACTCCTCTTACTGTTGACGCATTAAACTTTTTTTTTGGTAAGCTACTACATCTTTCGAGCTATCGAATTGCTCTAACGGATTAGCGAAGTGCCTCAGGTCTATTGGTTATGTAACTCAGGTGCCAGGTGCCCGGTGGTTAGTTTTGGGTTTTTTTATTTGAGCACACCCACCAGATCCAATCCAATAGAGACCTTGAGCTAGTTTTGATTTGATATTCTCGCGTTGCTGAGGTCCATTCTGCAAATTGATTAGGAAACCGGTATGCGGGGGAATCGACCTTTGAATGCAAAATCGACTTGAGTTTCAATGCTTCCAGGCTTACCTAGAATTTCGAATACTTGCTGGCGAGTCTTTCAATAGAGACACCCCTTGGAAAAATAAGTACACGATTTGGTTACAATTCAATAATTATTTCGGTCTCATTGCTCATTTGCCAGATTTTATTTTATTTTGCCTTGTTGGGTTCGGTCAAAGCACAAAATGTAAGAAAGCTGAAAACAGTCGATCTTCGGCATGAAAACGCTTAGAATAAAACAAGGCTATCAGTCGAGCCTTCAATTATAATAAAAATAATTTCAGTTTTCTATTTGTAAATATTCCATGAAAACGTACATTATAATCTTTCAAAACAGTTTATTGACGATCGTCGAATAATTTGTTAGATCTTGAATAAATAAATCGAATATTTTGCGAATTTGTTTCTATTCAAATTTTTGCGAACTTGGGAAATAGCTGTTTTGCTTTGCAAATTTTAACAGTCGTGAATAAATATCACATTTTTAAAAGGAAACTATTCAATAAAGGCGAAATTTGAACTCGTAAATAATCTAAAGGCAGGGCATGTCACAAATGCCACTGTACAGAAATATGCTGGCCGTTTGTTTTTTATTCGATTCATAATTCGGAGGAATAAATCTAAATGCCGTTCGCCGTTCCTGCAATCAATTTGCAAAGAAGCGTGGTACATCTTCATTAGGTGCATGCTATTTGAAAATGTGAAATATAGATAAAACAATTATATTTACGCTCTGGTCACATAAATTTCAAGACAGAAAAGAAGGTAGCCTCCAGTTCCCGTTTTTCATAATCACTAAGTTTTTATAAAAAACTCCCCTGTATAAATAACGTGGTTTTTTGCTTGTTTTTGTTCTCTCTAACGCTTACTAATTGTACAATAGCTTGGAGTAGCCCATTTTAGATGACTAATCGGCTACCATAGAAGGCTTCACGGCGCCGAACCGCTCTACCCCACAGTCTCGATTGATTGTAATAGCGATATTAATTCTAGACAGCACTTGTTTGTAATATTACAATGGATCTCTTTATTTTGGCTTCGTGACGGTAATGCGAAATTTATTAAAAATTGTTTCTTACGCAGCTACTGTGGTTAGTTTCTTGGCGAAAGTTAGTATCAATAGTATACATTGCTATTACATTTGAGTTTCATAAGAGCGAAGTGAACATATATGCAATGCTAATTTTTATTACGAAGATCTACGGGAAATCATTTCCAAATGGGACGCAATCAAGACGCAGCTCTCTTACTTAGAAAACTGATTTCAGGAATTCAACGCCTAAGTACCAAGGTCGCAGAAAGTCAAGAGTCCGTACGATTCTAATACGCCAAAGCGGGAGCAATATCTGAAATGCCGTGCGCATTTCATTGCTGTAAAAACGCTTTCAAGCCAGCTCTGTGAAAAGAACTAAGTTCCTAAACCTGTTGTGTGAGTGCTCTCACACAATTAACAATATGGATTTATATCGCCAACAAGATTTCTGAAAGCAAACCACTCCCCTCACATTCAATCACAATATTGTTTTGCAACCAGCATTACACTAAAGTTGCACATTAAAAGCCCTGGTCGGGACCACAGGTAATCAAAGTATCGTTGTAACTGGGTTAAGGTTCCTCAGTCCAAGCCCACAGGCAAACAAGCGCACACACGCCACATGTCAACGTACGTAATGTCCCAAAGTGCCAAGTTTCACGAGCAGCTTTTAACCTCGTTCAGAAGCAAGAGGTCCAATGCCTCCCCCGCCCCAAGATCCCAAAAACCCTTTTTCCATTGTCACGTAAGGACGCACCAAATTAAAGCCGAAAGCAGCGAAGGCCACAGCTCTGCGCGATCCCGCTACGCCGCGCTCCCACCTTCACACAGAAAGTTTGTCTTTAATTTTCCAATATCCAGCGGCACACGAAGGTGTTACGCAATTTAATTCCCAGTGGAATGGCCCAAATTTGATTCGAGATAAATTTATTGATTTCACTCGAGGCATTTCCAGTGGCATAAAGCACTCTTTTTTGCGCTTTTAATCCAATACTTCACCTTGCCTCGCTGGGGTTTCTAGGGCTCTAGCAAACCTCTGGGCCAGGGGTCGGGGACCAGGCAGCTCCGTGCTTTCTTCTCGGCAGCAGCATTACCTAGCAGCAGCCACCCTAGGATCCTCGGCGGATTCTTTTTCTGTTTGTTCTTCTGCTTTATGGCTCGGTTGACTGGGAGAATAAATACCTACAGTCGGCGGTATATATGAATTAGGAAGGCATGCGCACATAGCGCGGGATATGGGGAAGCGGGCTTGTACATCACCTCGGCCAGGACGAAGGTTACCTCTCAAGCAAGAGGAAATTTGATTAAAATCAGCCACCTTCGTCAGCGTACCTTTCCTAGACCCACCCCTTCTCCGTCGCAAGATGATGTTCGTTGAGCCGTAGTCCAGACCAGAAAGTGGGAAAACGGCGGAAAAAACACACGGGCATCAAGAACGTAACCGATTTCATCTGTTAACAGTTAACACCATCTATCTGTCATTTGCGTAATCAATGAAATATGGGATGAGTTACGATTGCGCGCACACATGCAGACACCGCTCCGTGCCGTACGAGACGCGAAATCGTCGAACGCCTCCTATTCATGGAAGCTGGCTACGGTTGTAGTGGTGATGTTTACGGCCATAAGCACGAACACTTTCGCGACAATCGCGAGGTTTACTCAAAAATCAACAAGAAAAACGTGTTCCGAACGCGCGGCACACTGGGTCGAAATGCACAAATCACTGAGAACGCTAATTACGGAAAATATTTGCGAATTTTGTGTAAAAATGATTGAAAAATCACGTGCTACTTGCCCAGAGCCACGGTGAAGCCGACGCGGGCCAGTCACATCGCATCAACATGGCGGAATATACCGTTCCTCTTTCTTCGAGCGAGGGAAATTCCTTCGTTAAGATGACGAACGATGCCGAAGAGCGGCTCGGGTGTCCATAGGGGCAGGTCAATTGAGCACGTTGCTGCTGATTGATGGCGGGGATTCGGCGTGAACCACACCACTCCGCCGATGCATCACTGTGTGCGTGCGTGGAGGGGAAGCGCTGTGTTGACTTCTGCTGCTTTATGGCCGAAGAGGTTGGGTCTCCAACCAGCCCGCCATTTCCATTCATTCTTGCCCACCGGTTACGGTTTCGGCTTAGCGACGATAGCAGATTGGGTGAACCAGGCCTTGTCGGCGTCCGGGACGCTGCGTATCCGCTGATTTAGGAGACTCTGGATAAATAAATTAAAATTGATCAATTGGCCAATGGTGATTCTATCGGGAACTATTTTCAGTAAATCTCTGACCGGCTTGTTCCACACGAGCCGATAACCTGTTGTCCAACCTTTTGGGCGTATGTACACCAGCCGACATAACCTCAAATTTGTAGGACGTCAAAAGTCACGGTGTAAGTTGCGCTCCTGCCAGTTTAACAATCATTTCCAATTAATTCGAATGAATCGATTTCCAGAACGTAGTTCATTACCGGCGAGGAATTAACGATGACGCTTAATGACACCCTTAATCCTATTAAGTTCTCGCCGCGGATTTTATTAATCATGAAAAATTCATTTGTGGGATTTGGCTGCATTTTCAGCCGTTACCAAACAATAAAGTGACTTTGTTTATGCTTTATTTATGGCTCGATGGGCTAAAGGCTTTCTCAGTGATAACTTTATCCATTTTTATTCGGGGAATTGTTACATTCATTAACCGGGAAGTTTGCCCCGCAGTTGTGCTGAACAATTTGTTCCCTTTTGCTCAAAACAGGCTAACGACTGTTGCAACTTTGTTTAGGAAACCTCCATCGTGGGTGCTTAGCAATTTGTTTAAGTATTTTTAGTATATATTTTTTCCATCACAGTCTAAACTTTAAATTATCGTTCATTATCCATACTGCGATAATAAAAATTGCAAATAAATCCATCGCGCGGAGGAAAAATCGATACTTTCTATTTGAATTAATTTTGTGCGCGGAGCTGACTGAAATAATAAATAAAGGAGAAGAGTCAGGAAATCTAGGACGAGATTGACTGGCCTAATGAAATTGTGTTTATTAATTAAGTGGACCCTGACTTACTCATTGTATTTAAACTGGTCAAACAACAAAATACGCAACTGGCGACTTTTAATTGTTAAACGGCGGTCCAAAATGGACTAGACTCAATGATTTCATCTACCTCGATTACGGCCTAAAGAGCTGAATGGCTTCAAAATGAAAAACAGTAAATTGAATGACTAAATTAAGGAAGTGATAACAAAAAGAACAAAACTAAATATACGGCAAGATGAGAATAAAATTAAGAACGTAAAACATGTGCATGAATGCAGCCAGCTTTTACATTATACAGAAATAAATCTTGGGTTTCAACAAAATCTTCGTTTAAGTAAAGTGCTTTTTGTGGCAAATTTGATTAGTTTCTTTTCACTTGCGTTTAAAAAAGTACTGCAAAAAAATTATTTACTTAGTTTTCAAATGCAGTGTTTTTTGATTTGCATTGTAAAACTGATTCAGCAAATATTTTTCTGTTACTGAAAATAATTCGATGAACTGTATTCAGGTAAGTGTTATCTCGAATATAGCGTAACTATTTAATTTTCATTTGCATAGAAATACGTTTTATATAAAGCCGTGTTTTGTAAAAGAAATTAGTTGGAATTGCTTAGTACGATTTTTTAACTGAAGAAAATACATTGCTCCAAATTGCTTCTGTATCTCTGCATCTATTGCTTCCATTTTATAAAAAAATAATTGAAAGAAATATTTTGAACAATTCTTTTTTATTTTAAATTTTAATTGCGTGGTATTATCGAAACTCAAAATTGGATTTAACGCAACAATATAAAAATTGCTGGAAGCCTTTAAATTACTCGAGCAACAATTTGTTATTAAGAAGCAAAGATGATTATTTTTATCAATTGTAATATAATTCGATAAAAGAAATATATTTCAGTTTTGCACAATTAAACCTCTGTCCAAAATTTAAATACTACAATTTCAACGTTTTGAAATTTGTCAGTATTTGAGTAAAATTCTGCGCCATGGTATGTAATTCCATGAAGGAAAGAAACCTTCGACGGAAAGGAAAGTAGAGTTATCTGGACACTTATCGGGAGCTCTCCCAAAAACTTTAATCGCCACATTGCCATTCAGCTGGCGTTCATGCCATCCAGCACTTGACGCATCACTTAAGACTGTCATAACTTATCCCGCCGAAAAAGCAATTTATCGTGACAAAAATCTTTCATTTGCCGGAGGAATAAAAAATTCGAGGGCACCACCATCATACATCACCCGAACCCCCGGGCCAATCGCATGTACCCATGTTCCTGCATGTGACCGCGTCCGACCACTTTAAACTCAGTCACTTTTTATCGTGAAGTCTCAATTTTGAGGGAATATTAAACGAAAAACGAAAACCAAAAATCCGGTGAGGGAAAACAACGGACAAAATCAGAAAATCCATCAGCGACATGGGAAGCATGCCTAAACCGCCTGCAAGTGGACAGAGGCTGTTCGGGATGGGTTCAGTGTGTATATTTCGTTTATTAAGTTTTCTCCAAACCTAAATCATTCGGGCGCAAGTTTTTTTTCTCAAAGCTCTTTTTTTTGTAATCGTCCCAAAGCCGCCCGCCGCCTATTACCCAGAGATTTCTTAATCAACGCTATACCGGCGTTTTTTGCTCCTTTTGAACGTTTAGCTTCTTTTTCTGTGAATTTTCGACGACGAAGTAGATTCTCTAGTTTTTGGTATTCATATATGCGCTCGTCGGAATTTATGCGATAGGCGAACCGGGTACGTGTTGAGATAATCGTCGCCGGTGACCTCAAAAATGTTTGATTACTTCATTCGACCAAAAATGACAAAATGAAGCCGTTCCTATTTTTTTTCGACCCCAAAACTAGTTCACGGCTCAAAATTGTTGGATGGAACCCACCTACCAGCCAGGAGGAATTGCCCGGAGCTCTTAGGCTCGGCCGGTGTCCACACCGTATCTGTTCTGGCTCAGCTTCCAATCCTGAGAAAGGACGCGAAGTTATAAAACCTTCAATTAACAAATGATGAGTTATGAGGTATTTTTCCCCAGGAATTTTGAGAAACCACCACGGGGATGGTGCCGGCAGATTGGCTCCGACTTTTTAGTCTGGTTGAAATCACAAAATCGCTCGGTTCGAGGTGCTCGGGTACCTCTTGGCATTGTTCGCATCTCGGAGAAAGTTGTGAACTGTACCAGAATGTCGTAAATCATAAAACGGGAATAATTTCACCAACAGGGCGAGAGAAAGTTAAGGATTGCAAAATTGTGTGCCACCTTGCTGCGGGACAAAATTTCGACATAAAGAGGATTTTCGCTGTGATCGGGGAGGTAGGCAAGCTAAGCGGAGAAAAGAAGCCCACTGCGGCCACTAAGGTATGACGTGGAAATAAATTTGCCAAATTGAGCATGCAATGCTTTAGATCTGAAATGTGTGACAATTCGAACACTGAATATTGCTGGTGTTTTCAGAAACAAGATCACTAGAGCTGCACATGTAGATAAATCTCTAATAATTAAAATTAAACAATAAGTTATCCTTTTGTTAAAACTTAGCATCACAAATACTTTTTCTAAATTGGTATATTTTGAATTGCAGTATTTTTCATTTATTCAGTGAATTGCGTAAATTCAATTTCATTACAATTGTAAGTGGTAAATGAGTCCCTAACCACTTTTCAATTTTATCACAAGAAAATCAAATACACCTAAACCACTTTTTACGCGATAGATACATTCCTAAAATAAGCCCAGATAGAATTCGCGCAAAGGGACCTGTTCTTAAAAGTACGGATGTTTGTCTAACTTTGATTTTAGCTTGGACGCGTTAAAGTCAATAAAAATCGCATAGATAAAATTATTTTTCATATCCTGATTCGCGTTACTCCGAATTCGCGTAAAAAGGGGTTTCGATGTACTTGAGAATAATTTCTAAAGTTCTCGAATGTCCGAAATTCTTTCCCTTACCTTTGAAATAATTGGATTTTCGGAGGAAAATGCCGCATCCATAGATAAAACTGTTTTCGTCTCTTTGTGACTTATTTCGCGGGAATTATTGAACGAATCTTCATACGGCTCTCAGTTCTAAATTGTAGGTATAATTTGCCTTAAAATGCAAACTATGAATTTTTCTGCTTATTTTTCTATTCACGAGCGACTTCGTGTAGTCAAGTACCACAGAATATAATTACATATTTAGATTAAGCGCATTATTTGCCGTTTAATTTGAACCTTGTGTGAACCTTTCGTGTCATACCTTATTTTGAAGACTTAGCGAGATATCGTCTCAAGACGGCCGTAGGTGCAGTTGCAAAACTGCAGAGGAGGTGATGCCGTGGATGGCGACGTTGCGTGCCGTCCGAGACAAGGGATGCACGCAACCTATCGGCGGCGTTATCTAAAGTGCATTTTAATTGGTTAACACTGTAAAGGCGATTTATGTCCGGCAGACGGGCGTCGAAGGGACAGCCAAAACGATAAAAAATAATTTTAAAAATCCGAAAATTCGTGTTGCGCTATCAGAACCATTTGTTTTGAGCGGTCGTCGTGGTCCCCGCTTTCGTGATGATTTAGAGAACCGGCGGTAGTTACGCGCGCGGTTCCCACGGTTTTATGGGATTCCTCAAGGGAAGCTGCAAATTGATTTACTTCCTTCAATTACCCCATTTTTCTGCGAATTTTCAAAAATAATCTGCGCCCTCCACCGCGGGATCCCCAGCCGCTGGGCGGAAATGAGAAGAAAACAGATTTTCACTCCGAAGAAATTTCCATGTTCTCTGTTCTTTCCGAAAAATGTTTTGGTGCAGGTTGCCTCTGAAATTCCGGGCGTCATTGCGGAGCACTCTATGCAGGGTGGCTCCCGACCCGCCGGCTTGAATCGTCGCTGTGTCGGTATCTGCTGTGTTGTGCAGAACTTAAATTATTCTTAAGAGAATCCTTGTTTATGGCCCAGTGCAATTTCATTTAGTGTGTGGCTTTTTGGCTCTGTTGTACACAGAATGAAATCGGCTTTATCTTATAGCGCTGAATGTTAATTAGTTGACGTATGCAGAGCACGGCAGCGGCGTGGACGGGGGCCCGGGTAGCGCTGTATCAAGTAAGTGTTGTTGTTGTTGCCATTTTACACCTTAATTTCTCAATTTCTGTCGGAAAGAAAAGAGGGATCATTTTAGTGTTTCCGCATAATTTACGCTTACAAGCACGTGTGGTTTTCGGGTGGCGAATATCATTTTTATTGCCACGTTCGGGAGGAAGGGTTGATTTATGGGTTTCATTGTACTCTAAAACGGAAGAAAGAAATCTGCTGGAGTTTAATTGGCTCCAGGAAATTATAAATTAGACAATTAACTTCCAAAATGGTCTCTTAATTTCTTGAAAGAATTCATTTCATCTTAATACTTTTCATTTTCCTATTTTTAGTTTAGCTATCGTGCTATTCACTTTTATTATTTTTGGCTTAATAATAAATCTAATTACCATAGTAAGGACGAAATATAGCCAATTTATTATTAATAGTTTATGAATAAGATAGTTACTTGGTATAATTCTGGAAAATACAAGTAAATTGTGCTCTTGTACTGCGAATTAAATTAGAATCACATTAAAATAAGAAATATTGTATTAAAGCTGATTCAAAGCTAATGCAAAATTTAGTTCCAATCAGTAAAGTAGTTCTTGAATATTTTTTGTACCGATTTTGAAAGCCTGCCTTCAAGAAAAATGCGTAAGGTATAAGTTACAACTAGCTACTATTGCTTACTATTATCTACTGAAGCCGGTGAAAGATGCAACACTTTAAACTATGGATATGGATATGGTAGCGAAAAAAAAGAAATATTATAAAACTGTGTTTTGGCTAAAGTGGATACTCTTTAGGCTAGAACGCAAGAAATAAGAGACAGAATTGCAAACAAGAGGGAAGTGTTTACAAAACAAATTTGCTCAGGTTTTTGGAATTGTTTTCTATTGTTTCCATTATGACAATGATCGAAAAGCAGAGAGCAGAAAGGGCTCAATCGAATCCTCGCCAACGAACCGAAGTAATTTTACAAGTTGATATTTGAAGAAGTATAAACGTAAATGCGATGAAAGAGTTGTCCATCGGGCTTAATGATATACAACATTCTTTGATTGGAGGTGCTAGTGCAACTAGGTAATTTTTCCATTTCAAATTAATTCGAGCTAACCACAGACTTATTGTTATCAGATCTTAGTATTCTTACGCCCAGAAAATTGCCTTGCATATGCCACTTCGCACGCAACACCAATCGTCAGCACGGCCCATGATTCCAGGATACCAGTTTTAAACTTCTGCATGACTCGAGACACTCGACTCCCCCATCCCGGTATTAATTGAATATGAATGAATGGCAGCAAAGTTCCGAGACCCGTGGAGAGTCAGTGCAGTGTCGCGTAAGCGCGTTTAAGGCGTGATCGGAGCCGCCAACACAAGAAGTCCTACATCCGAACTGCGGGAACCCCACCGCCGTCGCGATGCTATGTAGTCATCAACACCTTTGACTTGATGAAATCCAATTGCAGTCATTAGTCATAATGAGACAACGCCGCCTGGCCGTTTCGCTCGGCCGATTGCGCGCATGTAGCCGCTGCACGTTACATAACCTTTTCCCGCGAGTCCCGTCATGGGCCTTCCTTTTCCCGCCGCGTTTTCCACCTAGAGCTTGCTGATTCGGGGAGCATGAGCCATGGCACTCGGGCATTTTTCGATTTAATTGACAGTCAAACGTATAAGAAAAATCCTTTCGTCGCGAACGAGTGCAGTGCGCGGGCCGAGCGGGGCGTGCGGCGTCGTAACTGAACGGCATGTGTTGGGTGCCCCTGCCTTCCGATATCATAAATAAGGCGAAATGTATGAAACATGGTAAAATCGTGATCGCATAAATTCTATTGTCGCATGTTTCCCAATAGACGCGACCGGGCTTGCGGCGGGGCCGCGGAAAACGAGGAAAAAGCCGTTGAACGACGGAAAAAGGGCACAAGAATTGAAAAGTTAACGACGAACGGAGCAACTCGCTGCACGGTCCAGTACTGGTGGAAGAGCTGGGGCAGCCGGGAGGAATGAGTTTTCCGAGCAGCCTCCGTAGCATCCACTTTCACGTCGAACTGGAGTCCGGCTGCTGTAGAAGGAGAAGGGAACGAAGGGGAGTCGTGCTCGTTTGGCAGATACTAAAGGCCACGGAGTAGCGACTTCTATTGTTATGCTACCAGCAGCGGTTCATTTCAGTTGCATATTTTATGCAGGCCGCCTAGAATGGCAGCGGCGAACGCACCGTAGATCCATCGAGTGCGCCGCGGCTATCTGATTTCAGCGGAACCCTATGGGGCTGATTGAGGCCCTTGCCGCGAACCCCATGCCGGTTTCCGTTGATAGCCACCACGAGGCTCAGTTGATTAGCCGTGATGACCCAGACTCGATAAGGACCCCGAGCGAAATCATCGGCTCCGTCCATATATGTAGCAATCGCCGGTCGCGTCGCGGACAGCCGGAGAAATCCCGAGAAACAAAAGAATCACACGGGATAGGAAGACTGAGCGACAGAGCCCTGTTAAAGCGCCCCCCCCATAAACTACATCCCGATGAATATGAGCGGCCATAACTCCGGCGCAAATAAATTCAGCACACAAGTTCATGCATAAAGATGTCCGAGCGCAGAAAAAATCCCTTCCCGGGAATTATTATAAAAATCCCGGAGCCAAGGAGGAGGAATTCTATTTCTTCTGAGAATATATTTCTCCGTCCAGCGCATGGTTGGCTGCGGGTCGCGGGCAGCTGGGACGCTAGCCCCCAACATGCCGCGCATTCCTTTTGCTCGCATCGCAGATAGATGCCCCAATAAATTCCCTTTCGGTGAAAAATCTATGGCTGAATAAAATTTCTATTTATTCTGGGCCGCAAGGAAAACAGCGCGCGCTCGGTCCCTGTTTATTCGACTGTTTGTCGGTTTGTCTGTTTGTCCGACTGCTGGCTTTGGCGGGACCGCTGGTGATGACTAAAGACGGACCGAGGAGCACGTAAGCCGGCGGGCGCTGCCCTCCGCCCCCGCTCGCTTCTTTTAAATTGCGAACTTTGCGTTTTTTAAGCCAACAAAAGTAAAATTGGCTGCAAAAAGGCAAGCAGGAGCTCCCAAATAGCTGAAATAAGCTCCGCTCTCTGCTTGATGCTCCTCGGAAAGTGCCCTTAAGTTTTGCTGGGAATTTTTTATGCTTTTGATAAATGGCGGTGTTTAGCTGTGCGTGCATTCTTAGCAGCGCTCTTATTTATCGTCCGGGGCGGTGGTGTTTATTGTGCGCGATAAAGAAGATATCTGAATTGTGCCAAGGGTTAAGGATCCTTTTGGAGCCCGGGTCCGGAGCTGGGGCTGGCTCCGGTTTCTGCCCCGACGAAGTGTGTGTAGGGCACTTTTTGGGGTACTTCAAAAGTCGTTTTATTTGACATAGAAAATGGCGTAGGGTTTCGTGTATGGATTTGTTATGGTTTGACATATTTCTTAGATATGCATTATTGAGGTAATTACTCCATAATAGAATTATAGTTCAAATACGCGAATGTTCACTGTAAATTGGGTTACATAGAACAGAAGAGCACTTTTTAAATCACAGTGAAATCAAAAATAGATACACTAATAAAAAGGCAGAAATAGAATTAAGTTATGAAAAAGTTATTAGCAGAATTACATGAAATCCGTTTACTTAGTGTTGTTTATTTGAACTTGAAAAACACATTAATAAATTCAAGCTTAGGTATAAATGAGTACAATTCGGAGCATATAAATTTATTTATCTTGCAAAATATAACTGAAAAAAAATAAAATCTTTATTTTCCTCAAAGCAGCGTTTTCCGACACTCACGAAAATTAATTAATTAATAATTAATGTTAAAAAAAACTTTTCTTGACAAAATCAACGAAGAAATTAAGAAAATTGTACGATAAGTTAATTGGCATCTTGCTAAGTATATTACATAATGAAAATAAAGGAAAGTTTATATTCATTTTTTTTGAAGATAAATTTGTCGCACGTCTATTCTAGAAGTTAAGTTAGGTACGAACTGCTAAAACGAATTCTAGTGAGTAGCTGCACTTATGGAAGGAACAGCACACTTGGAATTTTTTAGCCATGATGGCAATTTGTAAAGCAGCCATAATTTTCGGCGAAAATAAATCAGCCACGCCTATAAAACCCGTTCCCAAAACGTCCAAGAAAAGGGAACTTGTCCCCACGAGATGGGCGCTCCGCGTCGCCTATGCGGGAGCGAGAAGGAAGCTGAAATCAGCTAATCGGCCATTAAAAGTGCACCCATTAATCATCCTAAATCATGGCAGCCGGACAGCTGCAAAAATGACCGACTGTCTAAGCCGCGAGCGGACGCTGGCAGCTGGAGAATTTCTTTCGATTTTCCCGCTTATTTTCCAATAAATTACTCTCAGATTGAATTAGAATTAATTTCAACAGAAACAAACTGAAAACCGCGCAGAATACAAGGTAGTATGAAAAGCAGGTGAAAAGGGTGCTCACAAATGTCGGGCGTCGTAAATTTCGGCCGTTCATAGGCTGTCGTCGGGTTAAGGAGCAATTAATCGCCGGTAATTAAGAACTCGAACTAAGTTCCCACGGGAATGATACTAATTGTTAATCAGCGCTAATAGGCACGCTTAAGCCAGTAGAGGGCGCTACTTGCAGGCGGGCACGGCGAGGGCGGGTAAATTGCTCGCATAATTGTGCACGGAGTTCACAGATTAAATCTCGCGGCGCGGCAAACAAAGTGCGCCGAGTGGCATTAAATCGCGGCGCAGAGCGCTCGGGAGCAGCGAAAAATGACACATTCGTGTCAATATATGAACATTCCGGGGCCTCGCGCCCCCCGGGCCTATCAACGACCGTCACCCGCTGGTTTTCTATTTCAACACCGCGATCTGAATTATCTGCGCGTCGTCGTCGCGGCGAGTTCCGCTTGAGCATTGCCGCGCAGTTCAACGAATATTACGAACGCTCGCGAGTGTTTGTATAAATATCGCCATTAGAGGCAGGGGAAGAGGTATGACGGTAATGCGGCGCGGGCAGTGCTTCGTGCAGGAGTTCGAGGAATCGAATAACATTATTTCACCTTTTCAATATTTGCCTGGTGAGCAGTTTCTCAATATCGCCGCGTCGTTTTCATTTCGCAAGGAATTCATGCCGACGATATCTCATTTGCGAGAACACGAAAAAGATGTCATGATTTGATCTCTGAGTCTCGACTGTGTTGTCTTTGTTGGCAGCGCACACCTCTTTCGTCTGTCGTCGCGTCGTCCAGGTTTTTTTATGGTCGCGATTTCGATTTACCAATTCGCCGGAGTTGCGCAGAGCCTTTCGAGCTCGCGGGTGCTCGCTAGAGACTCATCAGGTCGCGGTTCCCCTATCTATCCTCAGCCACATAGCTGGCTATGTTAGTTAGCGGACCACCGAACCCATGCCCGGTAACCTAGCACTGGGGATGGATGTCTATCTATTGTCACGGAGACCTTTTCGCCCGTAATTCGACTCGGCGACTAACGCCTTTACTAGGAATTGAGTTAGATGAAATCAAGTCTGATGTATGGCGGTACGAGCGCTTTTCTATCGTGCTAAAATGAAATTGCAGCCAACTTTAGCCATTCGAGTTAATTTGCATTTAATTAATTAAGAGACCCCTTAAGGGGTTCTCGTTCGATTTAAGTGCTGTACCAGTTGTAGGTGACACATGAAGATTGCTTATCGTTTGAGGAAGACTTTTCCGGTGGCCACTGGCGTGACTGCGGGGTGTTGATTGAGCTCAGACTGAGAAGTCATTACATCTATTGGTTTCCCTGAATTATTCATGGGGTTTGCTTTCTTACCACGTCCAGTCTATAAGCAAAAGAAATCTGAACACACAAAACAATTTGTGTGACCCTTTTCCTAAAAAAGGCAATTTTTGTCTCTTATGTCAGCTCTCTTCAACCGAAGAAACAATGAACATAAAACAATTCCGTCCACCAAACGTTTGATAGAAACAGTCATAAAATATCGGTATGCTATCTTAAACACATAATAAAAAGGTAAAGTTTCTAGCTTCATGCAGTGATCAGAGTACCTTAGGTTTCTTTATACGACCATCTGATTTCCAACTGACAAATAGTAGGAGCTTCTTTATTTTTAACATATTAAGATGTGATACGTTGAACAAGCAGTATTCTGAATTTTTGGTAAATATACCATTGGTCTCCATCTGTTCTGATAAGTTTGTTGAAATTAAAATTTGCACAGAACCTGCTTGAGAGAGCCTGCTGTATAATTTCGTTATTAGCAACTAATTAAAGTTTACACAGCGCTAAAAGCCAACTCACTCGATCAAATAAACGTGCATATATGTTCACTCCTCCTTGCCATTAAACCCTTGTTTAAAAAAAAGTCTTCCGTCCGGTAACTTGAACGTAATTCAAAGACAGCAATTTAACAGTTCCCTTCCGCAGTGTGTAATTTGGCGTGCAGATCGGCCGCGGTCTTATCAATTAGAATTCCTTGGAACACAGAAAAAAGGAAAGAAGAAATCATGCAACCAAAAAAGGAAGACGTTGTGCATTTTCATCGCGCATCGCCATCAGCCATTGAACCGTAACAGATCTTCCCATTCCATGTCCACTCGATAACACGACATTGCAAAATAATCACAGAAATTACGCCAAAATGTAAAATAAGAAGAAATTCGCGGCGTGTATACGCGCGGCCGGAGCGGCCGGAGCGGCCGGCCAGCCTTATGCGCTTATACGGCCACCTAAAGGGCTTGTTTCGTTGAAACGTCACATAAATCGCCCTCAGACCTCGGACTGGTTGGCGTGGTGGTGTTCGCGGCTTTTTCTTGTTTTTCCCGGGACCCATGTTATGAAAATCATCCGAACAAGTCAAGTATCCACTCCGGGCTCTTTCGACGACGCGCGGCGCGGTAAGTACCCGGTGCACTGAGGTTGCACGTTGTTATCAAGAGAGGTACCCCGAGGGCAGCACTGCAAAGACCATTGGTTGGCGTTTTCATTAATGATTTTTAATAAATATTCATCATGCAACGGCCGCCCGCGCCCCGGGAACCCCGCGTCGGCTGCTTCGCGGAACCCCTGCGGGTATGGTTGGCCAGTCGCAAGGATTTTCACATCGTTTGGGGCCACTTCAAGTTTTATCGCGCCTTCGTGGAAACTTCTGAGACGTTTAAGCTCTCTGGGTGAACGGGCGGGCGACCCGGCCGGGAGAGAAATCAAAGGACAAACCCATTTCAAATGCAAACGGCGCCGAAATCTACATATCTCGAATTATGCCGTCTGACTGCAGCAGATATAAGAAGTACCTATGTTTCGTGCATGGACGGCTGTTGGGGACGCCCCACCGGAACGCCGCGCCGCCCGCCGGAACAGCAAGTGCCCTTAAAGCGCCATTCGAAGAAACATTTGCGTACACTTGGCGTATGAAAAGGGCTCCTTTTGATGTATTCACCTCAAATGGGTATTTGATGGCAGATGTCATTTGGAGCGGGTGTAGGAAGCATGTGCGTCACCCGGGAGGAAACATATTCTAATGAAATATTGATGGGGGAAGGAAGCTTGTCTCTTTTGCTTTGCCAACAAAAAATAACGGTAAATTATAGGGCCTACAGCGAGGAAAATTTCAAGAAAAGGTGAATCGAGGGAGTCCTGATAAGGAACGAACGACACCTGAGGATGGATGATATAGCCATTGATATCGACAGTTTTAGGGCTACTTCTCTCCTCTTATTTACGATGCGCTCGGTAGAAAAAATCGTTTTCCTAATTTTGAATGGGACATTTTGCGAGAAAAACACTGCTTTAACTTGTTGTAAAGGTTCGGCGGCTTTTGGCAAAATTACGGCTCATAATTTTTGATCCAGGAGGTGTCAACTCCCTTGCAACAGGTTTACAATTTCCAGACTTGAAATGTTTTTAAGTTTGCCCTTTTAGAGTTGTAGGATTTAAAAACAACGAGCGATTCGAAAGCGATTTTTAATATTGCGTTTGGCAGAAATTGACCAAATTGTATTACGAACTTTATAACAAGCTTAATAACAGATAACTTTAGATTACTAGGATTTATAAGAAATTATTGATAATCTCAGAAAAATTTCTTCAATTCTGTTAAAAGTTTTTAAATCAGCTACACGCAAGAAAATACTTAGTTTTGAGAAATAGAAAAAAAACTAAGATATCACTGTAAGGTGAACTTTTGTAACAGATCTTTAGCCGATATTCTTAATACCCAAAAAGTGGTTAGTCGTTGTTTTTTTTTGTAATGCAACAGTAACAGTCTTTGTGAAAAATGTTTATGTTTAAAATATACGCAAAGACATGGACTTTCCCGAAGAGTTCTGTGTACTTCGATAAATCGTGAAAAAGAAATTAACAAGATCCTTTTATGTGCTAACAACTGGAATACTGCTATTATATCTTTTTCTTAAACAAGGCGCATAAAAACATTAGAACTGCAAACTGCATAATTTACCTTACTTAGTCGATTACTTTTATTATTTATCTGAATTCAATTCCTTTCACATATCCATAAATCGACGTACGCAGGTTACTTTTCTTAAGCAAAACAGAAACGTTAAGGTATTTTTATAGCGCATTTAGACCCGTAAAAGACATTGGAAGAATAAGAAGAAGAGGCTAATCCAATTTTCCAATCGAACACTTGATGACAACGAGTTGTTTCCTAAGTCGAAGCCTCAAAATTCTAAAAAAGCAATTCAGCTCGAGGGCCATAAATTGCAGGTTTTTTCCCCGGCGAGTTTCTCCCATTACGACTGACGACAATTCCTTTCAAAACTCTGATTCAGGTGATTTACGAAGCAGCCGGGGAAAAAGCGAATGCGTTCACAAATGCAACTGTCGGGAGAAAATCCAGTCGCGTATTCATTAGGGGCAGCTTTTTCAGCGCGACGGCTCCGGATCGTGGAAAAACGATTTTCTTAGAAATTCTCATAGTCCAACTCAATAAATCCTGGCGATCGTACACAGCTTCAGCTTCGATTATTTGTTAAACGCGACTGCGTCCGAGGAAACTATAACCGGCCCAAACAAAACGCCATGAATTATTCATGGCAGCCAGTACGATTTTGATGGAAATAATTCAATAATTTACTTGCATCGCTGCGCGGCCAAATGCGGTCATTACCGGACCAATAAAAGGTAAGCGCGCTGCTCATTTGAGCGGCGGCCGCATTCCCGGGCGCAATTAGTGCCCCGGCGCAGATAAAGTCCTCGGTACGCCGCTTCTAGATAACGAAAATTCCTTTAATTCGCGCACTTAAGTGGCTCATTGAATAGCCGAGAGCCTCAAAAGTGCGCTGCAGCGAGAGCCGGCCTTTATGGGATTCCATTAGGCTCGGACGTAAATCAAAGTGTCGTTCAAGCTCGGTTTAATTGCCCCACTGCGGGTAAAAGCTGCAAAAAGGAGATATTCCATTTCCACTCGCCGAGCAGCCGCGTCAGCAACTTTTTAATAATAATTAGGAGCTGCTGCTGGTTGTCTTGAGTGGTTCCGCCGTCGTTGCCCGCGAACGAACCTTAAACGGGCCAAGATTTACGACCGCGGAATGAAGTCTCATTTCAATTCTTGCGATCGACCCGCACGACCAGACCACATGTCAGACGAACCGAGCCGCGGACGGGATGCCAACTGATGGAGAGAGCGATTGGAGATCGGTCGAAGGAGATTCATATGGCGGCCAATTCGATCAAATCGACAAGTTTAATTGCAAATAATTTGATAAATATATGCGGAGGCCTAAATCGTAAAGGCAAAATTTTGCAATTTATCAAATCTATGTAAGTTTTAGTGACTTTACAGAAGAATTTAACACTAAGTTGTAAACTACCAGCTTAAGTAATTGCAAATTACAATTTAGGTCGAACTAGCAGAAGGAATTTAACATAAAACATCATCTATCTAGTGGTATATAACTGAACCAAATGTTGATAAAATCACCGTGAACAGTTGTGGTTGCAATTCAAAACCCAGATACCATAAAAAGATATTTTTTAAAATAAAAGAGATGTTATAATTGAACCTTGTGGGATACCACACAAGAATTTTGTGTATGTACTCGGATAACTATTGATTTCAAACAAATGACAATCGATCGATGATCAATTTTATAGTTGTATAATTTCAAACTGAACTTTTTCGAAAAATTCAAAAGCATTTTATAAAAATTTGGGAAGCGGAGCAAAAAGATGTCCAGACGTCTCGAATTAAGCAAAAAGCGCGCAACGTAATACCGCTCGCCGACCGACAGTTATGCTTTACGCACCGCGCCATTATCCCCGGCGGGGCCCTCAGCGATTGCAAATATCTCAAAATTCGATGGCGCGGTGCTGCAACTGCGGCAGTGCATTGTTAAAAATTGCATTATATCTCACTCGGAGACTGCGACTGCACACGTATGCGGCGGTGTCGCTGGTCGGGCGCTCCTGCGAGCTGTACCGGGATTCCAGGACCAGCGTCGGGAACCGGTGTCTCCTTCCGCGTACGGGGCTCGGGGAGGACTGCTGCTGCTGGATATTGGTGGCACAGCTGTGGGGCACCCCATACAAAATGCCGGCGGACCATAAATATAGCCAGGCGCGATAACTCGATAATTATGTCCGCTTTTGTTTATTTCGCACATCGATTACCGCCTTTTGTGATTACCCCCATGCATAGGCACTTTGAGTGCAGAGCAGTCCTATCTAGATGTATGCGGCGATAGCCGCCGACTGCCGGTGGCGCGAAGGGTCGTCCTTCGCCCGGTTCGCCCGATTCGCCCGGTTCGCCCGATTCGCCCGGTGACGGCCACCTCCATTTGGGACCTGTTTCCACTGCTCCACTTCGGGCGAGAGCTGTTCCAGTGTCGGCCCTGGACCTGGTCCTTTAGATATCACGTCGGCCCGCTCGTACTCAGTTATTAAGCGATGATTTATCTCCCGAGAGGTCGAAGGCAATTTTTGGACTTTAAATGGTCCGTACAACTGTTGTTTGCAAATCATGCGGCCTTGCTGAATGTGTTCGAGCTCAACAGTCCTTGTGGATTCTGGGTGCCTTTTGCGCGGGGACACCGCGGTCCCGCGCCGCGCTGTTGCTGTTATTGCCGCAGTTACACCGATGCATTATTTCAGGATGAAAAGCGTTTGAGGGAGCGTTTGGGTGCCATTGACTTCGGGAATAGAAAGCACAACAGAGCCGTAGAGCGCAGCAGCGATTTTTGGGGCTGCGGCTACAATCGGGTGGAATTTATTGAATAAAGCCGAGTTAATTGTTCGGGTTCCGGGTCATTTTTGATTATTTGTTTATTACACATAATTAACCAGAAATATTTTGTTTATGGGCTATGGCCATCGGAGGTATTTTAAATATGCTGTCCTCCGGCAAGCAGACTGGGGAGCTGCTGGGCGTGCTTATGGGAATGCAATTGGTCCATTTATGCGAATGTGGGAAAAACATGTGCACGGCCAGTTCTGCTTTCCAGGAGAATTAAATAAAGCTGATAAAGTTTTATGTAAAGTAATGGAGAATAAAAAAGTTAACAATTACATTGAATTGAAACTATATCAGTGCGTATAATTTCGAAATGTAAACAACCCTCGTACGGATGCGTTTTACATTTTCAGAAATTTTAACAAACGCTGTTAATAATCGTTAAAAAATTTAAAAAAATGGTATGCATATGTAAAAAATACCTAGTGATTTTTTCAAAGGTACGTAAGTTTTTCTCCAGTGTTGATATTAAAATTTTAGAAAATTTGCTAGGAATATGAATGCAAAGTTCCGAGCAATTGTAGAATGATAATGCGAAAAATCAAGTTTTCAAAATTCCTTTGTGGTAAAGGTACGAATAGTGCTAAACAGATTTTTAGAGAAGTAACATTTCTCGTTTAATTTGTTTTCTTAATATATAAAATTTATTTGCTATCTTAGTATTTACGCTTACCTTTAATTCTAGCCCTTATGTGATATGCTAAGCCTAGCATAACCGCGCAGCTTAAAAAGGTACGAATTAATTAAACCTGTGTGCAAAATATCACAAACAAATTAGAATTGTGCAATTATATTTAGTTTGAAGTAAACACGCGTGTTCATCTTTAGTGATATGGGCGTCCAGAATTAAGCTAGCGTGATTTTGGTTAATTGCATGTCTAATTTCCCTCATTTACATTTAAATGATTTCTTTTTTGTAAATGGTTATGGCTTAATATTCCCGTACAGCCCATGGGATAGGAGATGAGTTATATTCCGAAATAAATATGAGGAATTGCTTTACATTCAGACATCGCATGTTCGTACAGCAGTCATGCACCCTGGAAATAGTCACCGAGTTCTGGCATGGAGTTTAAAATGCTATAAAAATTGAAGAAGGAAATTAATATTCAGGTAAATCCGTCCTAGAGAACACTAGTTTTAAAAAGATTTACAAATGATTAATTAACCTCTCATTTGAAAATCATTTGCTGTTTTTGTAGTACATAATTACATAGGTTCAGAAATCACGACTGAGATTTTCTATGTTTTATATTTTTTATTGTGTGTAATGTAGGCGAGTTTTTATTTTACATGAAAAATTAGTTTGTGTCCACGATCTTGGAACAGTGAAAGTTTTATTAAAATCCCTTAAATAGTTTTGGCAAGACATGGTAACTAACAAACAAACAAAGAAACAAACAAACAGCCTATGATGTAGCCAGGTGCCTAAACTTACTACCTCGAAAACATGATCAAAAATTAATTTAATGAATTTTCTGTGGCGAAATAATTTACGGACAGACAAATTCATCAGCAGGTAATGAATAATTTCGCATATTGTTTTTTTTTTCATAATAAATTATGCACAGTAATAATTTGTATCGAATTTTCTAATGACATATGCAGCAACTTTTAAAGGAATTGCTGGATCCCTTTAACAACGTTTTCTTCCACAATTCATCGAAGTATGAAAAGCGAACGTCGCTAAGACCATGAAATCCTTAAAGACCTTTCAATTAGCTCTCGATTCCCCGGCACTTGCATGCTTGATCGAAGTTACTAAAAAAGTCTAGAACTGCACGCCTCGTTGCGGCCGCCATTGCTCTTTCGGTTGCATACGGCGGACTAATGGCACTACAAAAACTAAGCCTCCAACTTATCAGTGATAAAAAAGGGCGAGCGAATTCCAAAATAAAACCGCGCAAGGAGGGAAATCAGCAAACTGGTATGAAGCCAGGTACCAGGGCACTAAGCAGCGAGTCAGCATGATAAATAGCCAACATGTAAACCGGCCCTTGTAGTTGATGTTCAGTTTGCCTCGGAAGATTTTTTGCCCGCATCCCGCGGAGGACCCCCGCTCCAAGGGGACGAGGACGAGGATGGCCAGTGTTCACCGTTGTACCGTATGTCCGTGGCTAGCTGGGGGCAGGGAACCACTTGAAAATGCCAACCCGAAGAGAAGGGGCTCTTCCAAGTTGGTGCGCGCCGAGCAGCTCTTTCCGGCAAAAACAGCACACTTGAAAGGGGCCTTTGCACGATACTCCTCAGGATATAGGGCTCTGATATGGTAAGCGGTTGCCTGGATGCGCTGGCACGGCTGTTCCGTCGTCGGGATGACGACGACAACAACGCGCTGGTCGATGTCATGCATGCATACCTGGCGATGTAGGTACAATTGTCCCCGGCTTTTTTCCTTGCGAATTTCCCATTTTGCGCTGCGGAGAATGTTCACTTAACTCAGATTGATCGAGCAGTGTTTGCCAGTGCAGCTAGAAAGTCCGTTGTCGTGCCCGCTGCATTTGCACCGGGCCGGACCCGGTTGATTGATACATTGGGACACCGCTCCTCGTGGTCGGGATGCAAGAACCCGGTCGCCTTGTTATGCTTTTAAGAGGAAAATTTTGTTTTATTGGTTCGACGCAAGTCTTGTTTTGGACAGCTATCCGTAGGTACTCCACAAGCCCGTAAATTCGCTGAATGATCTGAAAAGTAGTGAGATGAAAGATTCGACGACCGAGCAATATTTGCACTTCGTAAGGTCGTTTGTTTATGAGCCCGGCTAGGTTACGTGGGGGAAAAAGAAACGGGTACAACCTTTTTTAAAAGCTTTGCAATATATGGCACAGTAGATCAAAAAGTGTAAGAAATAGATGATTTTATCATTCACAGAAGAGTGGTTGATGAAGTTTGGGTTAAATTTTGTGGTCTAAAGAATTGGGCGGCTAAAACTAAATGCGAACTGACTGGAATTACGATGGAAACAATTTAAGGCTTTTAGAAAACTATGTTTATACAAGTCACACTTTAGGGTGTGATGAAAACAAGAAATCTATTCTTCATTTTTGTAAAAAGATTTTCAATAGACAGAAACATTTCCTTAAAATGAGGGAAAGTAGTTAGTGTTAAAAAGTTTATAGACAAATTTAAGTTTATGTTTCATTAAGTTTATAATAACTTTTGAAACCATTTATTATTTATCTTAAGTTGTGACACTAGTGTTCTTATACCACGTATATATTTCCTGCCAACTGAATAATTTCTGCAGAAGTAATCAAATGCAATTTATATCTCGCAAAATATGTTTACAGGCTTTTCACCGCAAATAAGATACACGAAAGCTATACCTTATTGATTTGATGTTTTATTTGCTAAAAACTTGCCATTTGGCCCACTGTACTTTCGGGAGCTCATTCCAACTGCACAAGGACGGTGACCAGTTTTTGCGTTCTCGAAACAGGTATTTGCTCCCTCCCCGCGAACCGCTACTAGACCGAGTTTGATCAAGCCCTTAAAAGGTTCTCCGAAACAAGAATTATGCCCGTGTCCGCCCCAAATCCTTCGCGGTCGCCTCTTCCTGGTTATTCGCGGCATTCTTCATCTTGATGAGGACGCGAAATTTATACGACCACTTTGGTTATTGGGTCGTCCACACATTCATCTCTACACGCGCGCACTTCGGTCGTGGCTCTTCCATTCTGTTCACGTCCTGATTTTCAGCCCAGTGCGTGTGTTGTTTTTTATAGGGTGTCCGGGCCGGCTGTTTTTTTATAATTTATATACTACTTGGGCTGGACCTCTGAGCAGGTCTACGCTGCGGTGATTCTTCGAATGTGTTCGAGGGCTGGTCAACTCGCCGTTTTCTCTGTTTCTTATGTTGGCGGGCCAAAGCCAGTTTCTCTCACGGCGTGGTACTTCTTATGCCATCCAAGATGGTCCAATGGGCCATATTCCTCCATCTCCCCTCAGCGGCCGCATCCATGCGAAAAACAAAACCGCAATTTTTCGTTATTTATTTATAACAAGAAAATTGTAAAAGTATAAATTTTCTCTGGTATACACGGCTCAGAACGAAACTAGAAAAAGGTGGGCTTCGCTGCGACGATGATGGGCAGCAGGCACTCTATTTCCCCCGACTCTCTAGGGCTTGATGTTAGTTAGTGGCATTATTTACGGCCCCATGAATCAGCCGCATGCTGTTTATCAAAACGGCATGGAAAGGGAAAAAGGACAGGGATTTTAAATTAAAATTGTTAACAGTGCCCGTGATAAATGATACCATCGATGATTGAGGTTTCATTTAGGAATATGAAAAATTACCCCAAGGGGAGGTTCTCGATGTTTCGGCCTACTCATTTCTGTCTTCGGGAGGAAGGCGCTTCTCGACGAGTCACTACGCAAATTTCTGAACAAGAAACGCTTTACCCTTCAGCACACCTTCGTTATGAAATTATTTGCATCGAAAATTTCATCGTAATTTTGATTTTTGCTTTTCGCTTTAAATTTTGGGCGGTATTAATTACCGAGCTGAAGGTGGAGCATTTAATTCGACCTTCTACTTGAAATTGTTTGCCATCTTGTATCTCATTGTAAGGTATTATAGTCCCTACTATAATTAACATACCGTTTTTCTTTTTATTACGAAAACATATTCAACTACTGATTGGATCATTGGTAGACACAAAGTGAAATTTTAAACGGATTTTGTTTGAAACGTGTAGAAAATCGGAGACCAAATAACGCATATAGAGATTTCTAATTTTATAGCTTTGTTTTGAATTCTTAAATTCAAACAAAGTATTTTGTTCCTTTGTTCATACAAAGCTTTTAGCAAAGAAAGTCGTTTTATTTTCAATCTGACAGACCTATTTATACTACAAAAGTTATTCAGTTTTAAGGACTAGACGATTCTTTATAATTAGTCTGTAAATCAAACGCCTGATATCGCTAACTGTTAAAAATCAGTTTGTATACTTCTTCAAGCGATCAAATTCTTCACATACCTGTGGGAATTTAAAGCTTTTTCATAGACCTAAAACACTGAAGTTCGTGTTCGTACCGAAAGCCAAGAAAATTTCCATATACTTTTGGCCACCACGAAGGTCCTCGGTGGATAATGGCGGCATAACTTAAACCCAAAAGACAGGGGACTGCAATGACCCCAGAATTGGTGGTATCCAGCAACACGAGAAACAAGCACTGCCCCATGTACGGTGGTTATCTAGGCGACTCTAAACATGTCATTTTGCTCTATATACGGACATCGGAACAGGCTCATCTCTTATGCCGTCACGTTTTTGCCCAATTCAGATCTGTCTCATGTCGGATTAGCAATTGAAAAGTGTCTGCAGGACGCCTTGTCTCGCCCGTGTTTCCGCAATAATTGTGAAACGGCGGTTGCCAAAGGATTTGCCACCGGTGATAAGGTGCGGCTGAGCTGTTCTTTTTCAATGGCTGAGATTCAATGCGGTCCTCTTGTCTCCGAATTTTGCACCAAATCCCTGACATCAAGACTTAAGATGTGACTTAAACTCGACCGCACATCTCCATCTCTCAGCAGGGCTGCTGGCTGCTGTGGTAGTTACATTTATAGCAGTAAAATTGCGCATAACTCTGTCTACAAGTTGCACAACTTACGTATAAGCTCACCGCTAATTTACGACTATTCTAAGTCGGATAAAACCTTAACATGCTCCATGTAGGCTTTGCTGTTCTGTTCGCCTGCATACATGCGGTGCCAGTTCGCCTCCTGCACTCCATGCACTCCATGCGTTTGAGGGCTGGCTCGACTCCGGAGGAGCACCGAGAGTGCATTTGCACACTCTGCACCGAACACCGAGCTCTGAGGAGCCGGCTGTAGGCAGATTCCAAGTGCAAGACGGGTCTGAAGCCCCAGCTCCCTGGAACCGGGAACAGCTATCAAAGGCCATGCCACATGGCGTCTTCTAAGCCTGTAAGTCCTTTTGCACACATACCGCCGCAACATTCCCGCCGCCGTCTTAGGAACATTAAATCAAAAATGCATTTCAAGAACCGCTTGGGGAGCATGAACTAAATTATTCCCCGGTGGATATCCTGGAATTGGACGGCGTAGTTGAGGACCGTCGGTGGCATGGCGGCCGTATGACGAGGGAGGCCATCTTATGTCGCCGATAAATCAATCCGAATGAGAACTCAATATCCCATTGCGATTAAATATTAAAGTCGTGTCGTGTAGGGTGATGGCTTTGTCCGAGAAAAGAAGTTCCGCCTTGATCCTAAGGACGGCGGTACGACTGTGGGGTGGATGCTCAAAGCCTTAGTGGCTTCATAGTAAGCAAGGTGCCACTCTGAGGGTAATCGAACACGTTTTAACCAATCGTGAAATTAGGGTTTTATATGCTCATATGGCGTTTGATTCTTCCTCTACGCCGCAGTTTTAGGGTGATCCCACATATCGGGGTCTTCAGGATAAGCAGGATAATGTAATTTTTATGAACCGCACTCGAACCAATGTTCAACAGAAATCGACCACTTTTTGGAATTATTCCGCCACAAGACTAGCAATAAATTAAAGGATTGTGGAAGAGGGTGCAAAATGATTTTATGCTCTCTGAAAAGCCAGTATATGAAAGGGAAGATGGTTATAGTCTTCAAAAAACTATCAGCTCGTTTTATATAGAGAAATGAGTTTCACTAATAACAATTGTCGACGTAATTCAAAGCCATATGATACTTGCAATAAAATGTTAAGCATTTAAAGTTGAAAAGTAGAGTAACATAGATGTAGATGCCTGAAAATATGGACATAAACCTAATAATAATTTGATTATGCGTGGTTTTATTAAAATCGCTAATGAAAATATTTCTCTTTAATAAAAATTAATTGATATCTTTCAAATGGAATAAAAGGGTTTTGTAGTATATGGAGCAACAATTATTGCTTTGAAAATAAACGAATACTGGAACATTTTTCTTCCTTCAGAATATAAAGGTAGTAGTTTCTGTTTCTTTGGAGAAAATCATTCATACCAAAGGTATGCTCTTCTCATAAAGTTTCGTAAAGACTGCATAGTAGGCGAACGATTGTATCATCTTTGCTAGAAGAAACCGCATCCTCCGGCTCATCGGTTTCTCACCTAGTCCCAGTTCGAGGCAATAAATAATCGCGTCACCGCGTCTATTGAACTTGTTTTAAAAGAGGAATTGAGTGGGAAAAAACGCTCAACACGATTTCAACTTCATTTCTCAATCGCGGTGCAAAAAGTTGCTAAAAAGAGCGGACTCGCCGCGGCCGCCCGTCCCATTCCATCGCGGACATATGCGCGGATAAAACATGCAAAATGCAGGTAGTGGCCAGCCGGAAAGTGCACCATGAAGGCGAAAAATGTACTCGTTCGCTCCACCGCGGCGGGACACACGGAGAAATTATAAAACAGCATCGGCAACAAAAGCGGCAGCAAAGCGAAAAAATCGGCGTGCGAACGTCCACGACGACAACCAACACACGTAGAATGTGAAATGATAATGCGGGGCTAACTCGCGGCCCCACAGTTTTTCACCAAAAGGAAGACGATGCATAAAGTAAAATAAAATCTCTTCTGTGAAGATTTTTCACCATCCCGGTTCTGATAGGGACCGGCCGCTGGACCCGCCAGGGTGGATGGCAGGGGCCAGTTGTTCACGGTACTCGATTGCGGTGCAAGAAACACAAACGGGCCTTTTGAGACCGAAGTTAGAGCACGTGAAGAAGTAAAAATGGAGAAAGATCCCCCTTGCGCTTGCAGTCCCGGAGGAAGAGGTCGGCAATCACGACGAGATGTGACGCTGAACAGTGCTGCGCAAAAGGAAGACGCGCTCCTCCGCCACCGGGTCCGCCGAGTTCTTGCCAGTTACGACGCCTGTTACGGCAACAGAAGGCGAGCCTTTTTCGTTTATAATGATTTAAAATTCCATTTTAAGAATTTTATACTTAATGATGTGTTTTGTATTGCAAAAATGTCTCTCCAGAGCGGGGGAGCGCGCAGGGTCGTGGGCTAATGGCTTACGAGTTGCAACACGGCGCGGAGCTGCCGCTGTTCAGCACCGTCGCCGGCCGCAGTGGATGGAATACCTGCAGCGATATCAGCTGTATGTACGCGTATAAATATGCGCTGACAGGTATACCTTTGAGGCAGATAAATGTGCACTGCCGTGTATGCCGTTCGTCTATGGCTTGGCGCAAGGCACAGCACAGTCGCCAAACTAGTTCGTTAAGGCACTGCTCGGGGCCCCTAATGGGCGATAACGAACAGCGAAGGAAGAAGAAAACGCTTCTGTTTTAGACGCTTTGATTGGTGACATTCTGCCTCATGCTAAGTTGCAAATTTTAATTGGTGCTGCGACGACGGGCATCTGTGCATCTATGCCAGGTAGGGGTATGGCTATCGCGCTCGACTATCGAGCGCACCTCCAATAATTTGACAAGGTGCCACTATGGTTCGCTAGATGGGATCTACGAATTAATGCTTCGATCGAGGAAATACGAAAAATCAATAATATTTTAATAGGTTGAAGTTAAAAAATCGCTCTTATGGCCTTTTGCAAAATTTAGAAAAGAAGAAAAGTCTTAATTTAGCCACACAGAACACAAAACTTATCCTTAGCCTCGAGCTGACATTTTATTAAAGCAATTGGCACCAAAAAGTCTAGTACTGAAATAATTTTTATGAGGGTCTTTACGGCAGGCATGAGGCAATTAACCAATCCATGTTAATGTCATTCAATCATTCTCTGTTCTCAAAAATATCTGGAAAACATTAAAAAACACGGTGAGCCCGAAATACTGCATTAGTCCCACATTATCTTGACCGAGAACGCGTTGTTCTCTAAAAAAGTCTTTCGAGGTGACCTTAAAGACGCATATGTTTTCCAGTTGGAAATAAATTACTCAGCGTTCGGCACACATGCCATTTGAGATCACTGAATGCCTCAAGAGCGCAATTGCATTCGAAAAGTCATCATAATTTGAGTTAATAATTTCGTTAAACAAAAATTACGACCTTTACAAATATTGTGACCTCGCCACCCTCAGCGTCTGCTGTTGTTTTCAAGGTGACGGTGAAGAGATAATTGGGAAAGTATTTTAGAAAGTCATCAAAGCCATCCTGTTGCAGTCTCGTAAAAAAAGTAGAAGAACAAAAGCGTTAGAGTGTCGAAGGTAACAAGATCCGAAAAGCAATAGAAATGCGAAAAAATGTAGGACGGAGCAAATATGAATTCATATTTTATCCCTGTCGTAACTTTCTCTTTGAACAATGAAGCGGTCATAAAGAAAGGCATCTCCTGGTTGGCACATATTAGCGGGAAGACATACGAACGGGAGCGTCTGGAAACAAGGGAAGGGAAGGTGAAAGTTGGCAAAAAAGCAAATCGGCCGGGAAGAAAACATGCACGCAAACAAAACGGTCCAAAAAAAAATCGGGTAAGAAAGGATCCTCCTGGAGGGTGCACCTTTTTAGAGTCCCGGGAAATATGAATTATGAAAATATCCAGAATAAACGGCCGTTTCTGTGTGCACCCGCTGCCCTTCTAAAAGAGTGGTTTGCAGAAATATCTCTGTTTTTTGCTTTATGACGGTCCAGTGAGGTCCTTCGCTTTCCAGGACATGGGATTCCCGATAAGGTGGCATGGGATGAATGGGAGCAAGTGGCGGGCGGTAGCAAACAGCGCAGCAGGTTAACTTTTGAGGTGATGTAAACAAATTTTCTGCCGCTTCCTTAGTCGCGTTACGCACGGGTCGGTGATGTAAGGGTGCACGTAATCGGCGAAAAAGTTTTTCATATAAAAATGGGCAATTTGTGTCAATTTCATTATTCATGTGGGAATTTCGGTGATTTACTGGGATGATTAGTGCCATCAGACCCAGCATATATCAAATTTAACCACGGCTTCTTTCCGGAAAGCTGAGGACTTCAGTGCGTGAGATGAGCTGTAATCAGTGCAGCGGGTTATGCAACACTGGCGTCACGAAGTAAAGCTCTGATAGAGATACTCGTATATAACAGATTTGGGGTTTTTATTTTATTTTATACTAATCTTTACTATCTCCCAAATAGAATCTAATATGGGTAAAGTGAATAAAGATCCAATAGTGGTTGAAGAAGGAAAAGAAGCGGCTAGGTCCAATAACTTCAGAATGCCTAAATTTGTGTGTTACACAAATTTTCTGGACCGGATGTACCTGTGTCCTAAAAGAGCTCTTCCTGTTCCAATGCGTTCGGAATTGGGCTGTGCAATGTTTGGATCAATCGCCCTACGTGCGGGAATCCTCGTTCCAGACCTACACACCCGCCCGACTCGGTAGAAAGCGAAATGATCCAAAAAGTAGTGCAAATGTTATCACGTCAGAAGCTGCTGACATAACGAGTTCACACCTCATTCAATTCTTCATCAGATAGAGCCGAGCGCAGCATAGCTGAGCGTAGCAGGCGCCCAGGTATGCAAAACGAGCGGCAGCAGCAACAGTAACCCCAGCAGCACCCAGGAGCCCCAGCAACAGCCGTAACGACGGCGGCAGAGCAACAGCCGGCATATGCTGGGGCTCCGGAGCCCGGGCTCTGGCTCCGGCCCCGGCTCCAGGCGTTTGGACCAGCCTGTCAGGGTCCAAAAAGAAAACCTATTTATGCATGACTTGTTATCTATTTGCAGTGAATGCGTCAATTAACGTAATTTAGGGCGTAATTTTGTAATGTATTTACTTTTATCTAAAATGTATGCGAACATAGAAAGCGAGAAATCTGCATTTGCGATATATGGAGCTGGGCTGGCGGACAGCCGGGGGCACCTAGGTGCCAGGACAACGGCTGCCGCGGCGGGGACGGTGACGGCAGTGTGCTCGTGCTGCTCCTGTTTGGTTGTTACCGTCTTCTGTACCTTTTCTTACCTGGGATTGTACTGTGCACTCGGCGGTAGCAGTGAACCGCTACCAACCAGACGGTATTTGGCGGTTTTTGCCCCCGCGCGCAAAATGCCAGGTAAGAAAAAAGGAGTTCCAGTCACCGCGTCTCCATCCCCGTATCCAGCGACAGCAACGACGAGAACTCCGGTAGCACAGCAGGCGGACGTAGAGGTGGAGGTGGAGGCGCAGGCGGAGGCGGACCTTTGCATATTTTTACCTTTGAGAAATCTTTTTTTCCGAAGAAACAACAAAGTTTTATAGATAGGGAAGTGCATTTAAATTTCTATGCCACAGAGAAAGGCTACTTTGGTTAGATTCGCCCTGGTGCCCCCACCCCCGCCCCTCACAAGCTGTTTTTTGTTGGTCTTGCTCCTTTTTTTCACTTTTTAATTCGTGACTTTTCCCTATCGCTGTTCGCCAACTTTTGCGACGCGGTGCGGCGCTGCGACGGGACGCGCTGCATGCCGCCCGGAGTGGCTAGAGTTGGCGACATGCCTCTTATAAGGACCGGCCACGTTTTACGGGGACAGCGGGGTTTGCATGAATTTTAAATTAGTGCTAAAGGGAGATGGCGTAACGCTGATTGGGCACGTTTCCCCTTAAACACACTGCACAGACTGAAACTGGATTCCAAGGAATGAAGCCCGGGAAGGAGGAAATATCGCCCGCCGAAAAAAATTGCAAACATTTTCTCGCGTACTGAGGAGGAAGACACCGATGCACTCGAAGAAGGAGACTCAGGTCTGTTTGCAGACCGCACGTAGGAATTTTTGGGCTTTTTGGAATCTTACATAAAAATCAAGTCGTATTTAATACTGAACTGCGCTGGGATCTATACGGTTCCACATCGGGCGTAGATTAAAGGTGTAGATTGTGTAAAAATTAGAATACACGAGCTCTGACAGAGAATTTTTCTACTTTAGGACTCTCATCCGCAGTCAGTGAAAAATGAAAGGTTTTCAGTAAGATTAGAATTACAATTTGTTATAATTAGTTCAGTTGTACGGGAATAATAACACTATTATTATTTTTATTTAGTTTTTGACATTATAAGGCACACATGAAGGATGTTTATCAAAATTTTTAATTAATAAAGCCGCATGGCCGGAAAGCCACACAATGATGCAACTTAAATCGCGACGCAAGCGTTGATCATCATAAACATAATTAATTTTTTAACGCTTTATGTCTGCACTTGTGCTTTAATTACCAGCTCATAACGCAGTTAATTTGCTTTTGATAGTTTTGCATGATTTGTGCAATAAATTTGCTTTTGTGTTTATAAATTGGATTTAACACACCATTATTATTTAAATGGACCATCCCAATGCACTCGTAATATCACCCGCACTATTCTGTTGCTAAATTTGTCGTCATTTTTCAAATATACTCTATATATGTAACTACGTATGTCTATGTGTACGTAAAGTAGCTTTTGCATTGTAAAAATCAATCGAAGGAATTATATTTAAATAAAAATAAATTTCGTTTTCATCTCTTTCAGGTAAGCAGGAATTTCTCAATTGTTTTTAGTGAGATAGCCATTCAGTAAAAGTTCTTATGTAAGTACAACCCCGTTTTCAAATTTCTCATGTTTCTTAAATGATATGGAGAATTCATATGTGGAAGTTTATCTCAACATAAATACTTGCTAAATTTGTGTAAAGTATACGTTGATAGGAACATGTTTACGTGATTAAAGGAACCACCTCTTGCAAGCTATGGAAAGAAAAAAAAATCGACACTATATTTAAAGTGTGTTCGTTTGTATATTGTGCTCTGTTTATTCAAAACCAAACATTTGGTATTCTTATCTACTTCTTTAGTCCTGTATGAAATAGTGGCGGATCTAAAAGACTGTATTATCTTACAGCAAACAAAAAAGGTTGATATGCAATAATGACAAGGATGAGATGAGATACAATTTGTTTGCATGGAATTGTATGAAAATGGCCTGTTATGTCTTGTCTTATTGAACTGTAGAAGTGATTTTTTTGCGGTTTAGAATTTAGATTTATTTATAATTTTTCTAATTCTGACGATCACTGCTAAAAGTTTTCAGTAATTATATTTTTGCTAGTGGAACTATCCAAACGTGCTTTTAATATAATTAATAATTGTGCTTTTAACCTGCGTAAGAATTGTCGTCGTCCAAAAGCCACAAATCAACGCAATTTAGTTTAAAGCTGTGCTCACTTCATCCGTTTCTAAAGGGTTTTCAGTTTAAACGCCTTAATTTGCAATTAAATTGTGTAATTCCCTCGTCTCTTCGGCCTCGGAAAAATGAGCTGCGAAATGTAAAGTGGATGGAGAGTGGTCGGTGCGACAGCAACACTATCCACCGAACAGGACTCCTATTCCTCCAGAGTTTATGCGGTTAATATGAATAATTTAGAAATGATCCATGAGGAACATCCCTTAGTTAAAAAATTATTCATCCGCAGTTTTTGCTGGCCACCCCGTGCGGAGGGTCGTGCTCATGTGGCGCGCGAGAGCATATTCCAGGGGATTACCTAAACGACTTTATATGGAATTTAAAATTTCGCCGATTTTGAATGCAAATCTCTCCATAAAGAACTCTTGGCACGTCACATGAATGGCCATTTCTGCGTTCATAAAGCCTGAGAAAGCCGCAGAGTGTCCCCTTGCCCTTTCGTCGATCGATCCAGGGCGACGGCAAAGTACACTAGTGGTAGGTTCGCGTCTCCGGACCTGAATCCACTCTCCCGGGGAGGCGATATGGCGACACATCATTTTCATGAACATGTTGTACATGTTAGATTGCCGAAAACGAGAAATAAAGGAGAGGAAGTCCAAATGGGCGAATCATCTCAAATATTTTCCGCACAGGCACACGAGGGCTGTGGTTGCTTGTGGTGCGGAGGATTGCGCGCTGGGATGGGTGCTGCTGGCGCACTGTCAAGACGCCAAGCAGAGGTGCTCCCACACACCGTCACCGTCATCGTCGCCCGACAGCCGCATCGCAGCTCCCGTGCACCCATGGAAATAAAATCGAAATAAAACCCATAGGTCACGTACCTCCAAAGGGATTTTATTGCGTTCAAAATGAAGTATTCGACGGGAGACCGAATTTGCCAGCTTCCATCTGGGGTTCCGGTCCTGGTTGTCCCCGTCTTGCTCCCGGGTCCCGACCGCCCAGCTCCCGCTCCCTACCGCGCGTGAGAAGATAAATGGACATTGAAACAGGCATAGATCGCCAGCGAGTGTCGGATGTTGTACTACTACTCTCCTGCCCTTGCCCTGGCCACCCTCTCTGCTTCGGCGGACAATTTACTCTTTTCCAGGGACGGCGTGTGGGCCACAAGTGCCGTGCATACTGCCACAATTCGAGACCCATCCCCGTTCCCGGACGACCCTTTTCGGCCCAGATATGTATGGGTGTGTGACAATAAACAGGGTGCGAAAATTAGGTGAAATTATCTCCCTTTGTCCTCGATGGAAGTGCCTCCGCCCGGAATGCCGCACAAGCTCCCAGTGAGGCGCTCCTCTTGCCTGCCCTTGCCCCGCGCTCTGTGCAGAACTTACTGAGGAAAAAGGGAAATTTCACTAAAATTGATAAATTGCTCGGCCATAGTTTTTGTAATTAAAGGGCCATATTGTGAATTCTATTGGAATTGTATTGCTCAACTTGTGCCCTCTCCTGACCCGAACACGCCCTGCCGCATGCCGTACCGACGAACAAATCCAAGTCTAAGGGACGCCATCTCGCTGGACTCAGTGATTTACGACGAGGCGTGCTACAAATTCCTCTCGCACTACGCACGTTTAATTAAAGCATTTTGTCCATTTTGGGGTAAAACTGTTACACCGTCACCGAGATAGCTACGCATCGCACAAACAATTCCCGCGATTTCTACGCCACTCTTCAACCTTTCTAATTTTCCGTCGGGCCGCCGACCTGGTCGCCTGTTGGTGCGATCGTACAGTTAACATGCGACAAATAATCGCTCAGCTGAATACTTTCTAATTGAAATTTGGGGAAAATTCACGAATTAGTTTTCCAATTTGCCTGTGGGAATTCCTTTGGCGATTGGGAATAGATCGAAGGGTCAACGATTTAACTAGAATTTAACTAGGACCACGCTACGTGCAATTTTGTAGCTGAAAAATGCCAGATGATGTAAATCGAGCATAGAAACCGACCTTCACCAATGAGCTAAACTAAATTTAAAGAAAGGAAACGAAACTTAAATTAGACTTCTGAAGTAAGAGTGCGAGCAAATTGTGATTTAAACAATTTAATTTCAATATAGTAGCGAAAGAATTACCCAAACATTTCTCGTTTTCCTAAACGTATTATAATTCAGTCTTACTTACACTACTTCTACATTACAAATTGCAAGTAAGATACCTTTCTCCAAGATATTAAAGAGAATCCTGAAGTTCAAAGTATGGAAAAATAAACAGGCTTCTACTACTCAAGATATGAACACCACTACCTCATGACCTTTTATGAGAAGTTTATTTTTATAATTTCCAGTGACTATGAAACCCTCAAAAATAGGCTTTTTATCGCTCACATTTAAGAAAGTACTTAGTATATCAAATTTTCCAACAGTGTTGTTTTTGTTTAGGATTTCAACGGACTAAGTAAACACGTATAAAGAAAAATGTTTGCAATGTGTAAACTCGGAATGCGTACAAGATACCACCAAAATGTTTCAATTTGAAATTCAAGCAGCAATATCAAAAACAAAGTGATGAAGAATGGTTCTTTGTTATTTAGTTCTGCGCCTTCAAATGAGAATTTATGAGAAACTATGCAAAACCCTATGGCTACAGACATTGTAGTGCGTCTGATAGACACTGATCTTTCGCATACGAAATATTTCATTGAAATCAAGCCCCATATCCAAATAAACGAAATAAATGCAATCATGTCTACTGCAAGCTCTAATTGATCCCTCTAATTGAACAAGGTAAAGTCGCAAATAGCCGTTCTCCTCGCGTTCGAGTGGAGCGTCGAAACTAATCGGAAGTCGTAAAAGTTAAGCGGTAGCAGAATAAATTCAAGGCAATTACGCAAGTGGATGCGAGTGTCGGTGTACAGGGGCAGGGCTGCGCAAGGTTCCCGCCGGAAGCCAAAAATTGTACTGCGCCATTAAATCGCGCCCATCACCTGGATCAGGTGCCGCACGCTCCCCCGGGTCGCGGGTCGGTAGGCGCCGAGAAGCAGCAGCCATCATCAGGCATCTGCAACACCTCGGCACTGGCAATTAAAGGAGCTGATTGATCCTCGCAACTGCGTCAGGTATCAATTAAGCACGGTGCCGTGTGGCGTTATTGTTTCTTGTGGCTACCTCGAGTGCCTGTAAAGGGTTTTACGACCGCCGAGATGGCATAAAAGATCGACGGCACTTAATCAGAAATTGCTGTTAAGGAGGCAGCTCAAATGCTCAATTCGCCCTTATCAGATAAATACCCGTCCCGCACGCCGCGGGCGCATCTTTCACACTCCGTCCCACCGCCCGCGGCCATTATGCTTCTCGGTCGAGCCGGCCAAGCCGCCAGAGCCCTAGAGTGCACAAACAAAACATCTTTAATGGCCACACCGCACAAACACCATCACACATTAAAATAAATGGCTACCTCGGCCACGATTCCTCTTCTTCAGTGTTCTTCGCCTTGTTCTTTGCCGGTCTTCTTCTTCTCTTATCCGTGCCATGAGCCATGGTGCCGTGCCGTGCTGCGAAGGAACTCGCCATCCTTTTCTCGTGCCGGGGCGAATAACTTACCGCTTATTGGTTCCGTCTCTCTTGCTTCACTCGGAAGCCATTAAAGTCATATGTGTGTACACCATTCCTGGAGGAGCGCATATTTATGTGTCGCAGGACCTCTCGCTCTGGCCGCCGATGAACAGCGCACTGCGTCCCGCTCGTGCGCCATAACACATCTTGGGTGGTCCATCATTTTGTCAGGCACTTTTTCCGCTTTATTATACACCGGGTGCTTTTTTTGCTGCCGCGATAAATCGCTTTCTTCTGCCTTCGCGCAGCTTCTTTACATTTTAGTTCTTACCGAAAATTTCTACATGCTAATTTGATTGTGAGTAATGATCGACCTCGAGTGGCCAGAGGAGCCGAACTGAGTTCCAGCTCCAGCCGTTCAAAACTGTCTAATTTTCTGCTGGAGTCGAACGAGTGCCGCCGTTCCGTTTTTGGGATTTAAATGCATTCCGTGAAACAGTGGAGTCCAGACATTTTATCTGGACTAAGAAAGACCGCTTCTGATTAGAAGATTCCCTATTATAGCACTTTGTTTAATGTTCCAATCCCTTCAACAGGTTCAAATGCTTCTGTGCTTTTATATTAAATTGCACCTGTTGGCAAGACGACCCTTTGCTGTAAAGGACCCTTGTATCTCTCGCAGTTCTTCAGTTATTTTCAGACTTCTCCGTCTAACA
Organism: Proctacanthus coquilletti; assembly: GCA_001932985.1. Classification (NCBI taxonomy): domain Eukaryota; kingdom Metazoa; phylum Arthropoda; class Insecta; order Diptera; family Asilidae; genus Proctacanthus; species Proctacanthus coquilletti. The sequence goes on from MNCL01000012.1 coordinate 777,735, forward strand.
GCAAACGCTCGTGCCTATAAGTTGATTTCTAATTTTATTAGTTGGCTGATACTGACCTCATGGTTCCTTGGGAGCAACATAAATACATTTTTTAGTGAATTCAACATTAAAAAGAAAAGGATTACAAGCTTTATTTGTTTTTGTTGTTTTTAAATTACAAAGTCTTAGTATTTTAATTTCAAGGATCCGATGTTAACTTTTATATTTCTAGAAATAAATAAATAAATTTCACAAAATGGAATGTAGATTAATTCCACATACGTATTTTTGGCACAGTTGTCCATAAGATATCAATGAGATATTGTACAAACTCCCGTTCTAGATCAAGTCAAAGCGGCCACCGGGCCCCAACCGCCGGAATGCACCAAGTGCTTGCTTCGAATGGTTTTCTTCGTTCGGGGCGCCATAAATAACCCGGGCAACCCATTCAATTTCGGCCTAATCGTGTCTGTCAGACAATCTGCCTCTCAATGTGTCCCGTGCCATCTGCCCGTCGCCCGTCGCCCGTCACTGTTCACGGGACACCCTAGCAAAAATAGAAAAGTCATCAGGGTAAGTGATCGACGCCCGGTAATCGTTGGCCGACTTTGCTGGAAATCACGTTCCCAGAAATCCTCGGAAATCGCTCAAGTTCCTTACGGAATTTAAAAAAATGAAAAAAGTTCGAAACAAACCGGTCAGGATTGGGAGCGGCGCGGGTGCGGGTCGGACCTACCCATTCAAAGTCTCAAAATCCTGTTAAACTTTTTCCTGTCAACTCGGGAAATTTACGGTTATCCTTTAATTTAAAGGGTGTCGTTCATCTCGAGGGTTTATTTTCCACCGTATTTCCACCAAAAACAAAAAACAAAAAACGAAAAATGAGGAGAGTTCTTCCCATGCGTGTGGATCCATTTGCGGGCTCTGTGTGAGTGGGGCTATTTATGTGTGTTGGGGAAAATCCCACGTCATAATTCTTTCACTGAAGGAAAGTGTTGTTGGGGCTCAAGTTGTTTCATCTGGAGGCTTCGCTACCCCCGCCCTGTATCTACCAGCGTACGTTGTCGCCGGCGGCGCCCCGGCAGGATTGAATAATTTTCTTGTTGGTCCAATTTGTGAGTTCGGAACCCTTCACCTCGGCAAGGGCTCGGATACTTTAGGGACTGCGGGGCCACCGCCATCCATTCCGACTTAGACAGCGAGAATTAGTGACAAATGTCGAACACCCGGGCGTAGTAATTAAGTAAAAATTCAAAGCCAAATTGAACATTTAAAGAATTTTGAATAATTCCATTTGTCACGGGGTGGGAGGCGTCGATTGATGCCCAGCAGAGCTAAAATTAGACCAGTCACGGACAACAATTATCGGTGGGGGAGAAACACTTTTGTGAGGTGTGGAGAATTCATTGCGGAACAAAACAGGTTTTATTCCCTTTGAAGGGAACTCTTAATATTCTGTTCTTTTTCTCAGAGTTTATTAAATTTTCTGTACTATAAAATGTATATTAATTCATATTTATCGACGGAGAAAGGTTATTCGTGTTAATGACACCTCAAACTTTGACTGGCAGGTTTAAATGGTGATTTATTGATGGTAAAACTCACATTTACATTTAACTGATACCAAGGGGCCAGACAAAGTAAAATTTGCTTAGAGTAAATGTGATTATCAAAATGTGGTACTCTTATTCGAAAGCTAAGAATTTTTGTTATGAACGGATTTAAAAATTGCGACTTTGGACGTCGAGAAAAGTATAAATTTATTTAGGCAAATATTTTACCTTTTCGAAAAAAATATGGAATAAATTAGTTTTGTTTATGCTGCAGGTTTTCTTCTGTTCGCTTATATGTATATAGAGTTAATGTGACTAAAAAATAAAAAAAACCAACTTTTTTTCTGCAGGATAAAAAAAAATTGAAAGTTATAGAAAAAATTATATCCGTGCCTAAATTGGCATTTTATATCTACGTTATCCCAGCTTTTAAGAAAACTTCAACGTCTACTTGCCTAATCAAGAGGAAATAAGCATAATTAAGCATAGAAATAGACTTGTGTTAATAAAGATGCTAAAAAGTTTAAAATGCTGAATTTAATTTATGTGAAATGGTGGCTATGAAAAAGTTTGTTGTACAAATCATGGGATTTGCGTAGTAGCGAATATTGGTAATTTATTTTGACTTAATACTACATTTTCTTTAATAAAATAATTGTCTTAAAAGAGCCATAACTCACTGAGAATTACATGGCAATTAAACGAAATTCTTTTAGTTGGTGAATTCGCCCATAATTCCAACGTCATCCACCCTCCACTTCACATAATCCGGAAATAATTCATTTCCGTGTACTAAACCTCAGCATAATTCTTATCTTCCGTCCCTCCCGTGCTGTCCAGTCTATAGGACCATTTCGGGCTGGGAAAAAATGCAATTTCCAGTGCTCTCCATCATTCATAATAATGGAGAAAATCCGTCTCGAATGACCTCTAGACTGGCCATGGGCATCCATTATGTGACATAAGTCGGGACATTATTCCAAGACATTTTAATGATCACATAACGTTGGCGGACTCCAATATCGTGCTATTTCTCGCCAACTTTCGATGAATAGAAAAGTGATGGTCTGTTATTATGCGCCTTCAAGTATGGCAGATCTCATCTCGTCGTGCACGCCTCCTCCTTGTGGACGACCGCCGCCTCGCCGAATGTGTGCAGCGGACTCCGGTTCCGGCAGCACTCATATTCCACACGTCCTTCTTGGCGGCTTCGATTATGTCCGTGCGCCGTTCGCCTTCGGACCTCAGATACATTGCCAGATTATTCCGCTCGCAAGGACACTTTGGAACGGGAGGACACACCTACAGCGCCTTCGCCCCGTCGACGCTGCCCGGAGTACCAGCGCAGACTTCGGATGGTCCGGGCGCGATTATTCTTTTCGCCGGGGTATCGCCCCCCGCCCGCCGTCGCCGTTCACGGGTTATATATGCAGAGGAATAATATTTCATGACAACTAAAGCAATTTGGCAACGAAAAGTTTCATGTATTGAGGCTGCGAGTTCTGAACTCCCTCCCGCCCTGGGCCGGCGCACCCCGCGTCCAACAGCAGTGTCTATCTCTCTTGACTTTTAAAATTATGATAAAATTTCTGTATGGCATTCGGAAGTGGGTTTTTGCGGCGCCCCCAGCCCCGTCGTTCTATAGATGCGCGCGTATTTACTGCAACTCTGTAATTATTATGACAGACTCCTGGCTAAAGCGAGTTTTATTGCAGCGTTGGAAACTTCCGGTTTTCGCGAATTATTCACTCCACTAGGCCCGGACTAGACATTTTAATGAGACCCAGCGCGACGATCTTTTGTTTCTTCCCCTTTGAGTTTCTGCATTCGCGAGACTGTTAGAGAGGTAAATTGATGAGTATAGTAAATGAAAGTGGAATAGAGTTTGCGGGGCCAGATAAGGACGTCACAATTGCCATTGAACATTTCAGTAGTTTTACTACTACCATAAAATATGTATTTGAAACCAAGATCGCAAATTTTAAAGTTGATATAAAAAATAAAAAGTGCGAAGGTAATATATGTTTAATAAGATCAAATATGATTTTCTTAATTTCTTGCACATTTGTATTATATAAAGTAAATCTGCATGATATTTCCTATTTCTACCCATCTCTCGTTCGAAAACCCTTGAATGATTTCTTGAAATAAATTTTAGGAAGTGTGAAGAGTGAAGTTTTTTCAAAATGCTGACTCGTAAATAACAAAACATAAACTTCGAAAAATTTAAATACCTTATAGAAGATAAAAGGTCCTGCATTTTGTTGCCTTATATAACATATATAGCACTACATATTACTTAAGAATTAATTAAAGAACTGATGACCATATTTTAAAATACGAAGAAGAACAACTTCACTAAAAGAGCGTCTAGATACTGATCAGAATGCGATCTTTTAACTTTAATTATATCTTAGCATTTGAACTTTCTCCCGTAGTATTTACAAATTTTTGTATATTCTCGTGAAAGTTCATAAAACGAAGTGTCAATTAAATCAGATGGAAGAGTCCACGTTAATCATACAATTTAAACGAGTTCTTCGTATTCCTCACGATGTTCAGTTAAACAAAGCCTGGAAGAAACTGTTCCTCCTGGTATGTGGTGTTTCCATGCTGGGTCCCGTCGACCATCTGATTGCACCGCTGGAGAATGCTAAACGTTTTTTTGCACGACCCAAGCAACTTTTCTCCGGAGATCTCGATATCGCCATTGGAAAGATATGTGCAGATGTTACCTGCGGCAAATGAGCATCCCGATCCCAAACCTGGCCAATTGAGGCAATGATTCAAAGATCTGCGGACCACGGAGGCAAAAGTCGCACCACGTTAGTCTCCGTGCTTCCTCCCCAGTAAATCCAAATCGGATTAGGTCTGCGTTTGTGTTATCCAGTGGAAAACCCGTTGAATCCCGTTGGTCCCCCGTGAGGACGTGGTGTGCGTAAAAACAATCCGCCATAATTCTTTCACCGACTGCTCAAAATCTTAATTGGAATTTTATACTTTTCCGTCAAAATTAATTGGCTGCCGTTTGCCATTGCCTTCTCAGCGGACTTTTGTTGTCGGAACACGGTTAGAAAAAATCCCGGGGACCCTCCGGCGCCTCGACCCCCAACAGACTTTTTAGAAATTCGCGTAGAAATAGAGAGAAATAGTCTGACGGAATCTCTTAATGAATTTCCATTTCATGAGTCCACATAAATTTACCCGAAGAAAACAATACAAGTTTGTCGCATAAAGTGGACTGCAGATGGATTGATATAAAATATTCTACTCGTGCACGGCGACGAGCCAACCGGACACGGGCGGGGGCTGTGAAGTCCAGAAATTCACGGAAAATATAGAAACAGGAACAACCAACTAAGAATAAGGGCCTCCTTGTGCTCCCGGTGCGGTGTCTTGGAGCCGGGCGCGGATCCGCCGGGGCAGCCAATGGAGGTGGGCACAGTTTGCAGCGCATAGTGTGTCGTCACCGTGTTCTTCGTTGTCAGCCAGCCCCGTCGTTCTACATTCGCCGTGAGAGAGTGCAAACAACCTCCGGGCCCGAGCTAGAGTCCTATCCACGTGTGTTCCTTCATACGCGGACATTTCTCAAGGGCTGCTTGCAAGAAAACGAAAAGACAAAAGCAGTGGAAGCAGTAGCAGCACCAGCGCAGCAAAAAAGATAGAAAAACGAGGAAAAAGTCCTCCTCTGCAATGCTCCCTGTGTCTGGTTGTGCCCTGCTTTGGTGCCTCTGACCTCGACGACACCAGGGCACCTTCCGATTGCGGGGTAATGAATGCTTTGTTTAGACGCATACATCTTCATCTCTAAGTTAATCGACTCAACTTATTTATGTGGTCCACGGCGGATTCACGATGGCCGTCGTGGATGCTTTGCTCCTTTTTTTGAGTCCGGACTCCATGCAGGTTCCATTTCATTTGAAGTGATGGGTTTATTTACTCACCCACATATGGCGCCCTTTGGGGGTGTTATGCAATTTGAAGATCATTTCAGTATATAAAATAACCGTCATTGACGTAGCAACGGCATCCAATCGATTCTTGGGTTTTAACATAGTCTTAAAACATAAACGGTTGATATTATTCCCAAACAAGTCGAGTAAAGAAGTTTACATTCAATTTACTCCAATAATTAACTCCCTAATAATTAAAAAATATAATTGTTTATATACAGACCGCTGTGAAGCTCCGTACTTAATACAATTAAAAAATTAATGGGATTGATGGATATGAATGCCTTGTGCGTAACAAATTGTTCATTTCTTAGAAGATCAGCCCACAGAAAAATAATTTCGAGCTGCACCAGGAAGCACGCACATCCTATGCGCTCGGTGAGGTGCTCGGATCTGGCAGGAAGCAATTATCCTCCGCCTTTGCTTATCTAATCTACGTGTGAAACTTCAATAATTGTTCTTTTAAAACCCCAATTAAAGGCGGATAATTTATGGACGAAAATTTTTGGTACGCTCCTATGGCATTGGCGGAAGCAGGACTAGAATCTAGAAGGTGAGCATTCGAACGTTTTGCTCTCCAACCCCCCGAAAATCGTAGTACAGCACGTGACTGGCGTAATTTTCTCGTAAATTAGATGGATGGAAGTAAGAAAGTTTGCTCACCCTCCTCGCTCAGAGTTAGGAGAAAAATTTCGTTGTTTCAAAAAAAAGAACTCATTTTATCTTGCTTGGATAGACAGGAGATGAGATCTAGGAGAATTCAGGACGGAAAGCAATATATTCCTAGGGAATGGTTCCCGTGGGAGCTACCACGAAATTTAATTGTTGCATTCTTCACAAAACAAGAGTAGGAAAAAAGATAGAGTAAAAAAGCTAAAAACGTTTACACACATTTTTCGGGAGCAGGACCAGCGGTACCATCCTCGCGTTTATCTCTTTTTGCGAAAACTCCAGCGCAGAGTAATTGGTCCCTTTAATTAATCGCCCTGGGTATACCCGCAATCGGGGGCTATTTCACCGTGCGTTTCTAATTACTCGGAACGTGTTACCGTGAATCATTTTTTCAACTCGACAGGGCGTAGAGCCCTTAATGGCTGAAGAATGGCGGCCAGATAAAAATTAACACAAATCAATGGGGAATGGGGTTAGAGCCCCTGATTCCACCCTGCTGGGGTTAGAGAGCTGCTGATTTTGCCCTGTTTCGCTTTCATTTTGTTCTGCAAGTAGGCCGGCCTGGAAGAGCTAAGGGATTCCTACGGGCGATACGAGGCTAATAATTCACGACGGGGCCACACCGGGTGCGGCAGAGAAGCGCAAAAACAAGGAAAACAGTGCGGCGGTGCCTAGAGTGTTGTAGTCCCGAAATGCTCGTTACGAATGTAACTCGGAGCTCGGTCTGGCGCTGTATAATTTTTTCGCGATAATCAGAGAACTTTCCGAGACCGCCTCGCCGCCGGAGGGCGCTTTCCTATCGATTCAGACCCTAGTCGCCCACTCCTCGTCCGCCCTGCGTATACCCTCATGAATCACTGCGGAACCAAAAATGTGCCAAACAAGTCTAAAGTTCAAATCCAAGCAAATCCGTCCCGCCCCGCCCACATCCCAGAGCGGACGTCGGCCAGCTCTAGATCGGGCAAACAACGGGCGGCCAGAACGGGATTTGGCAATCAATTTTTGCACTCCCAACTGACTAATAAAATTCATCCAAAATTCAAACATCATCGATTATCTCTGGGAGCAGTTATACACTCGGCCGGACAGTTACAAAGTTCGATTGCTGCTGACTACTGGGCTTTGTTCCTACATAATCGAAACGACATAAATCCAGGGGCGCACAACATATCGCTCCTATACATCTGGCCGCACCCACTCCCGGGCCTTAGTATTTGCACATGCAGGAACTATATGGGCAAAGCAATTACGATATTTGTCTCTTTACTCTTATGAAATCTTATTTATGTCCGCCCTGTGTCATTTAGAACGGTCGCTAGATTCCTTCCCGGCCAGAAATTCGAGCTGGCTCGGCCGGGGCGGTCCGAGGGTGACGGTCAGGCGGGCCCCGGGATCGGACTGGAGAGCGGGCTTTGGTCTGTATTTGTTTCGTCGCATAGTGTGCATTTCTAATATCGGCCTTTATGGCACGCTGTCGAGGAAGTTGACACAATTTTTCAAAACACACTCGGGCACTTTCCCCGGGCCGGAGACAGGAGATCTCCCGGCGCCGATTAGACTAATTGATCAATGGACCAGAAGGACGCTGCGATTATTGCGCTCGCAGAATGGTCGATGGAGCCGATAAGGGGAGCAGTGCGAGAAGGTGATAAGAAAAGGGGACGATTCCGACTCGTGCAACTGTTGGGGATAAGAGTGGACTTACATCTGCAAAATTTAGTACAAGCTAAACAAAAGCTACTTTAGCTTTTAGAATGTAACGAAAATAAGGACGGGTAATGATGCAGGCTTTGAAAATCTTAATTGAGAAGTCAAATTCTGTGGCATTAACGAAGATGCATTTACAAGAATCCACTATTGATTCGCCAATCTCAGTCGAATGTTACAAGTTCTTACTTGGCTATTCTTGAGGTCTTTAAAAACACACTGTTAGTTCTAAAATCACGTGATCATTTAGAGTGAATATTTTCCTAAATGTTAGTATTTTAACTCATCTAAGTATAAGCGTATCCTGGTCCTGCATTACATAAAATGTTTTATTTCTATGTGAGATCTAACGGATTTTTCTGACTGATGTTATCGGTTTACGTAAAAAGGACTGTTTTAAATATAACTAACGTCTATAATTTACCCGTGCGCGCAAGAAGGTAGACTGAAAAGTTATATCCCTGTTTTGGGAAATAACGTAAAAGGCTCTGGCAAGTACCACTGCGCATATTCGTCACACGTTGGCAATAAATTCAAAAGGTGCAAATTAAACGTGAAATTTATGTTGATGGAAGTCTCCTAGAAAAAAATCAACAGTTACGCACATTCTGCGTTGCGGGCGCGACATTTTTCACAAGTTATCCGCCATTACATCAAACTACACGGCGCCCCTGGGGGTGATAAGCGCCAAAAGTGCGAAAATTTATTCATGTTTTGTCTATGGATTGTGCTGTTGCCCATCCCCGGACTAGAAGTACATCCCGCAGTGTGTGCGGGTTCGTGACCCGTTGTCATCATCCTTTTTGCAATAATAAAAAAAACGCCAGAGAAAAGAAAAAATTCGCGACTCTCTATACACAAATTCAAGATGACAAATTGCTCAAGAGATCCCCGACCCCCGAAATTTGTTCTTGGCAATATCAAAATGAAGCTGCTCAGCGGGCGGAGTGTGCGGGGTGGGGGCCGTCGATGTGCAAAATATATTGGGCTTGTTTATGCTCGCCTCCCCCTTTATCAGGGCTGCACACGAGCGACAGCGGGTTAATATCTTTTAGCGAAATTCGAATGGAAATTGTTTCATATATTCGGCCAGAGCATTAGTTAAGTGATTTTCGGATTTTAATAAAATAAAGAGCACTGCGGGCCGGGACTGCGTTATCTGCGTCTTTTTTGGTTGGCTATCGCACGGAGGGCGCGCTGCGATTTTTTTTTACCCCTCGAACCCATTTGTTGGGTATGCAAATCAACGCATCCATCTTGCGGGATGGAATTTTTTCCAGTTCGTTTTTGCCGAAGGGTATTCCTCGCTTGTTCTCGTCCCGATTCGCACTGGCTGCTTATTGGAAAACATTAAAAAGGTTTTTAACATTATTAAAAAGGATTTGTCTGCCGATTGGAACAGGGCTCTTATCGAGCACGGTATGTCGATCATTAGCGGTAGGCTTATGGCTCCAAGCCTTCCACATCTCTGCGAAGAGGTTTATGCACTTTTGGAGTTATTTGGGTCAAAATCACCTTGAAACCCTTTTAATCTCGTGCGTGAGGCCGGAGCAAAATGAGATTGGAATCAGCGGATCAGATAGCTACCATTAAAAGGTCAGAAACAAGCCAAACCAGTTCTGGCAATTACGGCCCCTTTTTCTGGATCAACTTTATTTTGTTCGTTTTATGCCCACCGAAAAGGAATAGCAAAAGCATCTCCCACCATCTTCAGAACAAACAAGCCGACATTTTCGAGACAGGCGAATTAAATTCGCGGCGCGTATCCGCGTCTCAACACGGTACATATTCAGTTCCTTATGTTCACGTAAAAACCCATCCACGAAAACTCGACGCTTTTGAATGGATTGCTCAGTTTTGACTTTGACGAATTCACTTTAAAGGGAAGAAAAAATAAAGTTTTTTGAATTGAAATAACCGAAAATTCAGTTCCACAGAAATCTGATAAAATTTCTTTTATTTTGAACCTCGTTCCATGGCACAAGAGATTCCTTGAAATCAGGAAAATTCTTCGCTCGTTTTCTGGTACACCGCACGGGAGATTACCTCACAGCCATTCGAGGGCAGGTAGGGCGATTGAGACGCGCAGACTTTCTTTTCTTTTTAGTTGATTTACTTTACCATACCAAATCCAGGGCAGAATGCACTTAGTCGTACACCTTTCATCCACCGCAACGGTTTTCTGTATTAAATGCATAATAACTCGGTGGATGTTCGAAAAAATTGTGGCCGCGTTGGTTGGTCGTCGGCTCGGCCACTACCCCGGCCGGGATAAAAAGATTTCCATTTTGCGTGCTTAATACGTGCACCAAATTGCTGTTATTAAGGAAATTGATTTTAAGTGCTGCAGTTACGGGTTGGCATCGTTTATATGCGCGCCCAGTTACATGTTGTCCTTATTGAATTTTTTAGGTACCCTCAACGCCGTGTAGTTTTCGACGCACACCAGCCCCTTTTGCAGCTCAATGCATCTTAATAAAACGTTTCACTTAATTGACCCTGAGAAAAATTAGCCGATGAAAATTTGTACGCTTTAGTCCGCTTTGATACAATCTCGGCCCAGACCGGGTACGCTATAAGGCAGGATATAAACTGTGATCTGATTTGATCCACAAAGAGGTTTTCACTACACATTAAATCTTATTTTGTACTTTCAAGATATGGTAAATGAGCAATTTTCCTAACATTAACATGAACGCAGATAAAAATTGAAATACGATAGAATCACTTCGTATTAGTAATAGGGCACAACCGTAGTTAACTGATTTCCACAGTTGTATGTCGTACTCACCCAAGTGTACGAAATATGTTCATAGATTAAAACCATGTGCAAATATTTCTTTAAAAAATCTAAGGCGAAAGGCGAAAATTCTAGAACTGAAAATTTGTGTGCGCCAATATTTCTAATCTGTTGTTTTTAATTAAAAGCCACGTTTTTAACTTTTTGCAAATTTAAGGACGATCTATAGGCGGGATTGAGCCCGTATCCTTTGATTGAATAGCACATTTAATTGTTATAATATTGTAGAAAAATCTGAATAAGTTATTTGCTTATTTCTTTGATTCAAATATTACAATTTACTTTTATTAAAAAATGTACTCTTTCACAAAAATGCTATTATATTCTTGCGAAATTATAGTAAATTTTGAAATTGCTCAATTTATTAACGGTTACAATTTGTAAGATCGTTCTATATCCTACAAGATAGCTTGGGGTCATTTATACTTTATAAAGGACCAAAAGTTATGAGGCGTCCCTCCCGCCCAGTAGGGCTGCAATCGAGAAGAAATCGGTGAACTCAGTACTTGCGTGTGGAATCAATAAATCGACGAAGATTCAAACCTCCTCGGACGCGAAGGATAGAAAAAACAATACATTTCCAATTTCATCCCTCATTTAACAAAGACTGGACTTACAGGGGGTGGAAACTTTCGTTTATTCAGTCTCAGCAGAATCTCCTGATGTGAGCAAGGAGCAAGTCGAGGAATTGCCAAGAAGAGTTCATCCATTACGTGAGCCTTACCTCCCACTTCCTCTCTTGTGTTATTTTTCCTTTCTTGTGTACAATATCGCAAGAAGGCGTGAAACATGCGAGCCCTGGCCTCTCCCCTCACCGCAGGACCCCGCAAGGACAACGTGCTTCCGTGGATCTGATTAAATTGGTTGCGTGAACGCGTTCCATTGACCTTTCAGAAGTCCCGCCGTGCCCCAAAAAATATCCACTTGTTCGTCGCCGTTGTGAAACCGGTCCTCTTTTTCTTTTCCTTCGACCCTTCAAAGGAATCCTCTGATTTCGTAAGTGATTGGCCCGAAACTTACTTATTCGTCGCTTCCCAAAGGAGAGAGCTGTGAAACAAGTCCGCGCGTACCTTAACGCACACGCATTCTTCGCTCGCGGTGAAAATACTTCGGAATTTCAGTCGCCGCAGCAGCGTCTCCAATTATTGGGGCTCTGGACGCCTCGGAAATTCGCGAAAAAATTATTCATGACCATATCTGGTCGTGTACCTTTGGGCCAAACCGGTACCTGGCTGGGACCCTTTGCGGTATGATTGGCTATTGCGATAATGGATTGCGTTTTGTTTGCCGAGCCTCCCGTCCCTGTGTCCGCATTCATTTCGCCTCTTTTGCGCCCGGGACCCTTCATTATCTCCACAAGTGCAAAGCGACCCGCACTTCATTTTTGAGTCGTTGCTGCACCGCAGACTCCTTTCGCGGCTCGTTGCCATCGCAGCCTCGTTGGGTTAATTTCGATGCAGTTTTCCATTTTGCGATATTCGCGGTCTGTACCGCACGGGCCCCCCGCGCCGCCCTGCACGGGCCGCACTCACCTATGCCCCCCAATCAAACGAGCTGCCGCCGTCGCGCAGACTGAATAAATTTGATGAGATTTAAATTGACGCAATAAATCATATCTTGGGCGTTCATAAATTTCATTATGGCGGGTGTATATGCGTTTTTAATTTTTATTGCTCTCACGTAATTTATGCTGCAACGCGAGCAACAAGAGCGACGGCGAGCATTGCGACCGCGCTCATTTTACCCATTGTGGACTTTGGGCCCAGTTTTATTCGTTTATAATAGGTCGGCCTCTGGACGCTGCTCGCTGCCCCCGCCCGCGTGACCGCCGGACGCAGTTGTTTCCGTCGATAAGATCTTCATGGAATTTTTTCTGATGCGCGAATACTATCCAGTACACCGTTGCCGCCGTTCGCGGCCAGTAATTACACACCAGAGAACAAGAAATGCCCGTGAACGTAAATGGCCGTGAATTCTTTCTAGTGAATTTACAATAATCCGCTGATTTACATCCCCATTTAGTGTGGCCAGTGGTAATTGCGATCGCAGGCCCGTTTCTAACGAGCAGTCGAGGACCACCCTTTCAAGACCATCCGATGCCTTGATTGAACGCCTGAGATTTTCCCAGTAAGCACTAGTTCTCCAATACGCGCAAGTAAAAGCTGCAAAATTCCAAATATCATTAAATGTAAATTATTAAACACATTGAAAACAAAAATCAACATCAATCGTTTGTAAGTATAGCTGGAGCACAGTCTTTTCTTTCTACCTAAAAAAACCTGTCACTCTTATCAATTTTTATTGATCCGGTGATAGCGCATATCGTGAAAAAATAGTTAAACCAAAAATGAAGTTTTATATTAAGATTGTCGGACTTACATTAAAATAATAAAAAATCTTCTAATTCTTCGCGCATTCCAAGTTTCCTTTCGGACGTTTATTTTAAAAATGGGTTGAGGTTGAACATTGCTTAGTTAATATAATTGAATTCCGATTTGGTCTTTAGTTTTTGAAGTAGTATTTGCTCAATGGATAGTATAGAGGCAGCATATTTCGCTGTATAATTAAATCTCGCTATAAGTAGATCACCTCACCTTAACCTTATTAAGAGCGAGTTCCTACCTTTCTGCAAGCAAAGATAAAGTAAGATAGCGTAAAAAGCCCGAGGCGAAAAGAAAATACTGGAATATCCAGCGAGCGGCCACCCGATCCGGTCAGGAGGGAAGGTCTCTTTTTTTGTAGTTAACCACTTTAAAGGACGTAATTTAAAACCAAAGACTCGGAAACACCCAATACAAGTCACAGCTGGATTTATGTCATGGCTTTAATTGGCTTCGCCACCCTCCTGCGTCCGCCCGTATTTATAGACTTCCCTTGGCCGCCTGAAAAATATATAAATTCACCCGGAGGCTACACAAACGCCTCGTAGATTGTGCTGGGCGAAGGAAAAAATCGGAAGCGCACCAGAGCCGTGATAAATAAGATAAGTAATTAAAATCGAATTTGAGTAGCATTCAAATAGGAGAATTTAGGGGGTCTCCAGGCACCCCAGCGCACCCGTTGACTGTTGGGGCGCTGGGCGCCGGGAAGCGGCACTCTATTAAGGGGACTTATTTTTTGGGGTGCTCTGCCTGACGACATTGCTCGCGGTGCCTACAGAAGCAGTGGACCAGGGGCGGGGATAATAGGCAAAATGAGTCGCAGCAACAACTACAACGGGTCGGAAGGTGTGGGTCTCAAGGATGGCAACTGTTCTAGACGAGGTGGGATAATAAGAAATTATGTAGACGGACCCCGACACCCGACGCCTTCCCGGCTTTCGGGCATACTAAATTATGAGTTATAAACTTTGTGGAATAAATTTGAGATTAAAAATAAAATTTTGGGGTGCGTTCCTATTGGGTAATTATAAATTAGAGGCTTTGAATGCGCGAGATGTTCCGCTGCTGCCGGTGAAGGGACTCACCTCCTTTGCCTCCTTTGACGGAAGACAGCCTGTTTGTTTGGACAATTTTTAAGCACAAAGTTTCGTAGTGGGATTTATGCGTAGGAAACTTTTTGAAGGCAATTAGAGCACAAATTCTGGAGACTGGCGATATCAAGCGACGCTTACTAAAGTTCTGAAACCCTTGGTTTCGTATGCTAGTGAAAGGTTGTGCAAGTACGAAATTATATTAAGAGCTGATCGATGAGCATTTGCAATGTTTTAGTAACAGTACGATTGAAGGCCTTTTGCTAAAATGCAAAAGTTCTCTTAAGAGTGCAACTACGTTATGCAAATTCCTTCAATCAAGCCACTCATAGTACCTGCCCAAACTGACAACCTTAATCCCTAAAGATTTGCCTACAGCAGCAATCAAACTTCTGGGAGCATTGTGTGCTTCTGCTTCTGCTCCCACCATAAAGCAGGAAATCTCCTCACAACAAGTGCTCATTGTTAATTAGTATTAGAAGCTACTTAAGTTGTTCCACAAATTACCTAGCATTGCACCCCGCCGAGAGTGCCCAGCGTCGCGTTGATGCGGGCCTTTTCTTCTTCTAGCTCCTTTCTTCCCGTTTTCCTCCATATACTCACAAGTGATGGCGGAGTAACCTGAGGAGTTCTTCTTTTCGACAAACCCTTTGTAGTGGCAGTGGTGGCCTGAGTTCATAACGACTAACAGTGAGCGAGCGCTTTCTTCAAGGACTTCCCACCTCCACGACAATGGCATAGAAGACTTTCGCATCTTCCCGATAGGGCGGTCACAAAACTGCTGTGCACAATATGACCCTTCTTTTGTTAATTTCTCATTAGATACGCTCCAGCATAACTCGGGTTCTCTGTTCACCCGGCTAGGCTGGGGGGTGGCGGGTGAACGGAGAAAAACACCCTAGCCAAAGTTGTTGCAACAAAAGAAGCATCGGGCTGGGTGGTAGTAGAACTGGCAGCTTCCCCCCAAGCAGCAGCAGGAGCAGCAGCAGCAAGTCAAAAGGGGTGTCATGGCCAAGTTTATTGCAAGAACACAAGACTCGGGCGCTAGTCCGGACTCCGGAGGGCCGAGTAATTTACGAGTCTAGTTGACACCAATACACCCTGCGCCGGGGCGCCGGGGTGCAGGTGTTTTATTTATAGATTTATGTGTATTTATAATGAACTTGTAAAGTAATTATGTTCGCCTACGCAGAGTTTAATTATTTGTCACATTGTTCCATGGCTGTTCGAGCGGAGCAGGGGGTGGAGCGCACAATGGAGTTGCGGCAACGCAACCCCTTTCAGGCTTGAATGGCTACTGGAAGAAGTTGACGGCGGCGCCGCCCGTTCCGCCGTCCCCCGCTGAATATGTGTCGCTTTTCGGGGTAATTTACTTGCCTGAGTTATGTCCTCTTTGTTCCAGCTTAGTTCCCGACTCTCCAATCCCCGTCAGCGGCTGCCCGGGGCCGCCCGTTCACCCGATCCCGACGTGTTTTTCTCGCAGCGCAGTCACCACGCGTAACACAATCACAAAATCACCAGAGACAGAATGACTTAAGAAAGCTTTCAGGACAACCGGGGAAGCGCAAACTTTCTGTATAAAATTTCACGCCTTAGAAGTTTCGCTCGCTCCGGGTTGACGGTGAAAAAACCGAAAAGAACTTTTCGTTGAGTTCATAAGGAATTCTCACCAAAAATAAATCTTCCGTTAAAAAGAATGGCGACCGGCGTCCCGACCCCCTCCGAGCTCCCATCCCGGCAATAGTTGGCCGTTTGTTCCCTGATCGCCGGATAGGGATAAGTTTCGGCCTGGTCCTTATTAGGGACACATCCGATCAGTTATGTACCGCCCACGCCATCGTCTTCATCGCCGTTGAGGGACGGGATAGGTGTCAGCCGTAAATCAAAACTTAACTAGAAGTTAGGGACGCGCTCAGGGCCGTATGGGCCCGATTTAATCTGCATAAATATGGCTGATATCGGAGATTTTTCTTATGTTATTTTTTTGTTTTTTCATCCTGGCTATATTTTCGGCAGGCGTCAGAAAAATTTTTCTTCACACATCGTTTTTGGCGGCAGTCTGCGTGGTTTATGGGCTGCACATGGAGCACATGTGCGTAATTTGATGTATTCCCAAGAAGTCGAATCCGGTGACTATAACTCAGGGCTGGATTGCAAAAGGATTTCAATCGTCTGAGCATATGGCGAGGCGTGATAGGAATTTAGCAATCGCTTTCAAAGAAATCAAATGAAATTTAATTAATGTTCAATTTTAGATGCTTGTTTTCGAAATGACATCGAAGAACTTTATTTATGTTATAAATGCCTTTGCTAGAAAAAAATGTAAATTGTAGAGCGCGCATTATGGCTCAATGATTGTACACATGACTTTACTAGAACCAGGTCGAATATTTACGTTTTAACAATAGATAAATGGACAATAATTTAATTTTTAATTGTGTCTTACCCAACCTTTTACTATTACACCCTACGTCTGTTTGACCAATTGCTTGATTTCCCAACGGCACAATAGACACAATTACCTTCTGATTGTCTCCTGAAAATTCCCGCTATAAATCCCCCCTAATAAAGCATTTAATTGGCACACTCGCCAGAAGAGTTTAAACCTCAGTCTAGGGATCAGACTCTCCTACCCGAAGACCAGATAATCTTACCCGAAATATACCCGTAATTATGACCATGGCATCTACACCGAAATTATACCAACCTCGACCGAGTGAAGCCTTGCTCCCATTGTCCAAACCGAGCTAAAACTAGGAGGAGCAGGGACGTCTTGGTAATTTTTTATAGAAAAGTTATTTAACACACTTTGTCGTAGGTTTCGCAGTTTGTTGCTATATCTTGGATTTATGTTTTCACTCGATGCTTCAGGTGTTTCCAGAACTCTAAGTCGAGCAGTGCGTGAGCTTTCGCTGTTTTTGTCCGCGTCTGGGCTATGCGTTTAATCCCGTTCCTCCATACTCTTCGATAGAAAAGAAAAATAATGCTCGCTCCCAGCAAAAAATTAAAAAAATTCACCAACTGTGAAAGCTGAAAACTTTTCAGAACCAAAGAAAATTTCCTCAGCCTTACAATAGTGAAGTCTAGAAGGGCAACGAGTTGAGGTGCAACACCCGTGCTCTCCTCCATTTTTTCCCAGATACCCTAAGGAATGGCTGACTGAATCTTCCTCTCTCTTAGTACGAAATTGTGTTCATACCCTGTGATATGGCTCATTCTTCAAGGGGTGACTGGTGTTTTCCTTTTGGGACTTTTCCCTCATTCGTCTTGTGTAAATTCCACCATGCGGCGGGACCAATAAATCACTACTCATACCGTGTCACCCGTGTGACGTATATACTTACAGCCCGGGACTATGGAGCATTTCGGGAATAGCTGAAGCGCTCGTTTTCTGTATGTGTGTGCAAGGACCTACAACTTCTATCAAGGATGTTTTATATACCTGAAGATTTTTCTGCACTTGCTCGATCCTTCCTTTCTTCCTTCGCTCGGTGTACTCGCAGAAGAAAAGATGAGAAAAATTTCAATTATTTACGGACCGGATGAGAAAACTTTAATTAAAATGATTTAGAAATGAAAAGACAAGTGCAACGAAGCATAGAACATAGAACAGACGTTCTGGCACTGGAATAGAGTGACCTCATTTCTTTTGTAGAACTTTAAATTCATTGCATTGCCAAGGTCGCATTTTCTTTCAGGTTAAATCTATTAAAAGTTGGATTTTGATATTTTTGGTATGTTGGACAAATCGTAAACGGGTGTGGTGCTATCGACGTCGCGATATGTTCAGAGGAGCTGTGGAGACAATATTCGACATGCCAAATTATATCCATTCAAGTTGTTGCTGTAGAACAGACACATACCGTTCAGAACAGACACCTATCGTTCGTTTACAGACACTATTCGTTTTAGGAAGACGAATTATTGAATTTAAATCGATTTCCACCTTTTGGAACTTAAGTTGCTAATGTAGCTTAAATTCTTCTAGACACGTTATGAAGGCTTATATACTCCTTAGATGGAATATTCGCTATGACTACATAAAAAAGGAATGTATCTCTCCCGAAAATAAATCTAGTTCAGTGATTTCATCCCATACCCAAGGATCTTGTCAAATAGCAGAAAGTCCTACAAGAACAAAAATAAATTCCGAGGCAGACAAGAAGACTTAGTTTAATACCCTCTTAGTTTATGCGTCCTCCGTTATTTTTGTTTTTTAAAAAAGCAAAAAACCGAGTTGTGGCAGACTAGCGTTGCGGCACATGTGACTCCGCCAGTCGCAAGGACACTCGTAAACAACGAAAGGAAACTCATTACGGGCGAGACAAATTGCGGCTGGGAGTCTGTGGAAAGAAGCGGCAATCTTCGATATGA
The DNA here is from genome assembly GCA_001932985.1 of Proctacanthus coquilletti. Taxonomy (NCBI): domain Eukaryota; kingdom Metazoa; phylum Arthropoda; class Insecta; order Diptera; family Asilidae; genus Proctacanthus; species Proctacanthus coquilletti. Next base: position 796,245 of record MNCL01000012.1, read on the forward strand.
GCAGAGCTAATAACAGGCCCTTAACGAAACATTTCGTGCAACCACATAACGACATGTTTTCCCCATTTTGAATGGGCGCGCGTAGTTTACGGCTTCCTTTTCTCCAGCGCCCGACCCGAGGCGCAAAGGGACAAATTAAGGTTCTTGTTTTGGACCGCATTTGGTTCTGTCCGGATCCACCGGATCGAAATTAGTGGGAAAAGAAAAACGTGTCGCCGGATGGCCGCGCGGGCGGAAGGAAAATTTCCTCATGTATCGGATTTCCACGGCCGGCCATTTGTCATGCTTAACGCGATGTTGTGCGCTGGATTTAGTGTTTATCTAAGAGCGCGGCGAGGAGTAATCAACGGCTCTTCAGCGGCACAGTTCGTAGGCCACTGGTACGTTCGACACGGCGAGAGGTTAAGACAAGATGTCCTGGGATGATAAACCGCCGAGACGTGCTCTATGGCAGCCATTTATGAATTTATGGCTATTTTTCTCATGGCTAAGTAAATCGGGAAATTCCCGGAAAACAATATTGGGGTCATTGTGCGCAGGCTATTTACAGCACCTACTTCTGTCCCTAGGCTAGAAATATTTTATACTGTGCTCATATAAGGCTAGAATGTACTTTCACCCGCTTAATAGAAGTACAAATCAAAAATGATCCTAAAAACCTTTCAAGGAGCCGAAGAGTTCTTGGCTGGAGGTCGGGGAAGAAAGAGGCATCTGGCACGCCTTAAAGTTTAGTAGGTGCGCCCAAAAACCGGGGAACACGCCAGCCATGTGACGGAAATAATTCATCGAAATGCGTCCCTCGAGTGACATTATCGTAAGAAAAATTGTTCAGAGGATATCATAACGCAGGCGGGTGTGCGCAATTCCAAAGTGGAGTTTTACCCCTCTGCTGAAGCCGGGTACTTCGTCAAGACCATCTCAGCATCCATACCTTGGTTCCTCTCGGTTCTTGACACTGCCATTATTCTGATACCCTTGTCTAAGGATTCCATACAGGATACCAGCTTCTGGCCAGAAGAACTTTTAATGGAGGACGGCTTACGTGGTGTTTTATGGCTTGTTTGATGGCTGCCAAATGATGGAACAGTGCCATTAATTGTCCATTTTGGACAAAATGTGTCGGGAAACTTTCTCTACTGCTTGCCTAATTACTCTTAGTTGATTTCCTAATTTTTGTTTTAAATTCTTGTTAAGCATTAGTGTTTTAAAATTTTTTGACAGTATGAATTAATTAGATTATTTATTGTGAAGCTTTACTAGTATTATAATGCTATGTGAAGAGTACAATTTTCCTATATCTGTTTTTTAAATGCTAACATTTTGTTAATTTTCAAAATTTCCAACGCAATATTTTGTAAATATACTAGAACCAACCAATAGAATAGATACGCCTATCAAAATCAAAACTTAATACTTTAAGATCATTCTACCAATCAGACATACTATAATCTGTCCTGTAGCGATTTAAACATAAACAAAGTATTTCTCATTTTCTTTCCTTCAGCATAAATGTTAGTTTTATAGTTATGAGATGTATTGTCCGTGAATGTTTCCTTGTTCTTCGATATACTTCTAGATCTTATTATTGTTATTAAACTTCACTAAGGACCCTGATAAGGTGTACCACGACTAGTGTGCTCGGCGAGGGCATGTTCGATCAACGATGCGTGCATTTCTCAAATTCCACGCTCGATTCGTATTTGTTGTTATTTAATTTGAAGTTGGAGAAAATTGCGCTCGGCTGATATAGAGCGCGCATATAAAGAGGGTCAGAAGAAGATTTCTCAATGGTCGCGACCATAAAGCTGCTCGTAAATAACCGAGAGCCCGAGTGCAGCACAGACAGGAACAGAGCAGTGACTGCAGCATCCCAGAGTCCAAAGCCAGAGCACAGCGGCTCCATAAGAATGCCAGTCAGGAAGAAAAATCAAACGAACGAGGATAAATTCAGGGTCCAGGAATCGGGATGCAGGCCACTATCGGGTCGGGTTCTGGAGCCAAACAATGCACTCAATAGAGCGATACTGTGCAGTTATTTGCGGCGATGACTATTTGCTGCTCTGTCGAGATACGGAGGATGGAATAACAACAAAGCTGCTGCGAGACCTGCTTCGGATGAACGCATAATGTTGCAGGGATATTGCGATGGTTATCAGTGCGGAACCTTCTCTAGGTGAAATATCCATCAAATCGAGAGGTTCTTAATTAATTGCGTTCTCATCAACACCTTCTCAATGCAGATAGGGATTGCCGAGGCCTCTAAGGCCGATGTCGAACGATAGCATCTTATAAACAGAGTGAGTTAAGGTAGCTCTTCTTGCACACTTCAAGCGGCTAGAGCATGTTGTACTGGAGCCAGGTAGGTATAACGTATACCATAAATCGGAGGCACCTCCGTGCATGTATCTACAGATAATATTATAATGTCGGCGTATTAATATAGAGTATCCCCATCTGCAGGAATATACGACCGTGCCACACTCCAGCACTGCCCTGAGACGAGAGCTCAGTGCTCGGCGAGCGAGTCGGGTCGCCGGCTGGAGCTCTGGGACACCACCGGGCGCAGGGGTACTGGGGTACGTGTGTAAAATATGAGAACATGGAGAGCACATAGAGCGCAAAACTCCATACAGAAAACGTTAATCTTGCAAATCCAAGTGCTGTATGCGGTATTATGCGAAAATTTATCTGATTTAACACCTAATATACAATAACTTAATATGCAGTGTGCTTCGGAGCCGGGAGACGTACACCGGCATACAACCAGATGTATAGACTATAGACGGACTCGTACCTTATTCAGGCCATGATGCACTATTACATCTGACTGTAATAAAGTGGTAAACTACGTGCTCGCAAGCCCACATAAACTACGGCTGCGAATAAAATAACCCAATGAGTTATTTACTGGCAGAGACAAAAGCCACAGCAACCACCCGAGAGCCGGCAGGATGCATCATTGGCTCAGATCCATCTCGGAAAAGACCGACTGACCCTGGAACTGGTCGGACAATCAAATCCAGACTTTTGGTACTATTCGGGGAATTTTTCTCTGCAAAGTTTCTCTACTGCTGGGAGACAAATTTCGTCCCAGAGGTGCACTTAGCTTAGGCTAGTGCATAGATGACGCTATAAGTTTACAGAGGAGGTCTAAGTTGAAACAACTAAATATTGGTGCAGTATTTTCCTCTCTTGGTTCGACCACTTCTAAATGAGAACGAGAGAATAAATCTTAATTACTTAGTGATACGTACTTAGAGCAACTCAACAAGTTGCAATTAACATTAACATATGTTTTTCTGTTATTTTAAATTTGATATTCATAATAAACTGTCAAAGTCTTCAGTATCAGTCAAATCATAATCCACTCTCCTCCCTTCTTATAGATAATACAAATTTGTTGGCTGATTTATAAGTTACCAATTGTTTCAAGAAATTACATAAGAACTTTTGCTTTAATAAAAAGTTAAATGAGGGGTCTCTAACACTTTTTGTCTTTCTCCAACAGGAACAAATGGTCTAAGAAGACGAGGACGCCAAACGTACACCCGCTACCAAACGCTGGAGTTGGAAAAGGAGTTTCACACGAACCACTACCTAACGAGAAGGCGAAGAATCGAAATGGCCCACGCCCTCTGCTTAACGGAAAGGCAAATAAAAATCTGGTTCCAGAACAGACGAATGAAGTTGAAAAAGGAGATCCAGGCGATCAAGGAACTCAACGAGCAGGAGAAGCAGGCGCAGGCGCAGAAGGCGGCCGCCGCAGCAGCAGCGGCCGCCCAGGCGGCGCAAGTCATATCCGATCAAAACTAGGACAAAATGTTTTATTAAATTATTAACTTAATTACTAAATTAATTATTGCTTCTAGCAACAGAAAAATTGATTCATTTTAGGATAAAAGTGTTTTATGTTTATTTTTATCCCTGTGAGTTTTTTACACTTTTTACTTTTTTATGATTTTTAAATTATGTGCGAAGCCTAGGATGTTTTCCTCTTTTGTTGTTATCCTAATTAGTAAGGGCAAACAAAATACGTAAAGTTATTGCAGTATGTAACTGATGACTGTATAAATTATATATAACGTTTAGCGGTTAACTAAGTGTAGTAAGCAAATGGAGAACACACTGTAAAAACGTACACTCATATTTTCGTAAAATAAAAGACGATACAAACTAGGAGGAGCTTAAGTTGTTCTAATCTCTAACGACGTTTCTTCACCTTCGTCGAGTTGTTCTTCGAATTATTTTGATCATTTTGTGTCATAGTTAAGCGCTCTAGAGTAATGCAACGTAATTGTCATTGAGAAGTGATCGTACTGCTGATATTAATTAATAGATAGGAATGTGTTCCTTTACGTAGTTATGTTTATTATTCACTATTCCTTTATCCTGTCTGTTTTCTTTTTTATTTATTCGCTGTCGAACGGTTGTACGCACTACTGAGATTATTTAAGTCCCCTCAGGTTTTCTTACTTCGCTCGTTTTATTTTTATTTTAAAACCAGCTAAAGTTTTTGTTGTAAATATTTTGGATGAACAACTTTAAGGACAAATGCTGTCGTGAGAGGAACATTTGAAATTTATAAAAAATCTCAGAAAGTAATTCTAAAGCGCAGAAACTGTTGTGCTCCTTTTCCTTTAGAATTTCGAAACACGTTGGAAACGGTTGTGCACAAAATGTGCATGAAGACGTGCATTTTTTTGTACAAATGGAAGTACCAAAAACAAAATAATCTAAAATTGATTTGTTCTTTGTAAATATTGATAAAAGTATAAAGTTTAAAGTTCCTTTGATCGGGTGTGATTTCGATTGAAGAGCTTCACAAATTTCTTGGACGTAAAAATTACGGAAAGGAAGAAAAGGACAGAACGTTTTCCTTTTATTGTTGAAAGGATGTAGTTTTATGTTTTAAAACATTTTCTTTGAAATTGAAAGTGCAAAGTGAATTTGCAGTCTTTTGTTAATTGTTGTAATTAATTTTGTTGTTTCTTTTTATTTCCCAATGCACACGGGTTAGGAGAAACTTCAATACTTGTAGAATTTTTCCAAGCAGCTGCCGCGTGCTCACTTGTTTTTATGTGCAATAAACCTAGTTTATCTTTTTATACTAGAAGGTGTGAGATTTAGAGATTTAGAGATTTAGAGCATTTAAAAATCGATTACGCGTAGAAGTTCTGTGCATTTCTGATCTTATGCGCTCCAAATTTTAAAAGCAGACGTAGACGTACAAAAATGAAACTATGAAACTGGAATTATAGGCACTCTTAATTTATCTTCTGAACAACGTTGTAAAACGTATGAGAAACCTTCCTGTGTGCATTACATTTCTAATTCTTTTTAATTTCCAGTTCAACTGTAGCTTTAAAGTAACCCAATTTTAAAACAACTGTGGAACTTGCAATGTAAACGAAATACGTAACTTAAACTGTGAGAAAATCTTAATTTAGTCCTTTAAGAAGTTTTAGGATTGTAAGGCGAACTTGTACTTAAATTTTTTTTTCAGTTATTTTTTGTACAGGGTAGAGTAAATTGCGTAAGGAAAATTGTGTTTTGTTTTCGAGAACACAGATAAAGCAACCCAGTGATCTTGGATTATGTTTTGTTTCTTTAAGTAAATTTAGAAACTTGTCTAATGGAGCTAATCCCCTTTTGGGACTTTTATATTAACTACTGATTTCGCGGTTCTTAACTATTTTTGGTATACCTTCGAGAAAGGAAGCAAAATTCATTATACATACCACAAAATGGAATACATTACATGTATACTACTAAAAATGCTAATATAATTCAGAGGAAGCCACATTTTGTATAAAATATTAGATAAAGTATGCAATTTATAAAAGAAAGCAACTAAAACTATTGTAAAACCTAAAGCTGAGGAAAAAGGAAAACAAGATACAAAGTAAATCCTTCAGTATGTATACGTAACTAGGTGTTAAGGACCCTAAGTAAGTGTAAGAGAAAGGATAAAGTTTTAATATATTTCTAAGATTAAACGACATACGTAAAAGATTATACGTGACAAGACAAATGGTAGCATTTGGTCACTTTTGGACATTTTAGTAACTATACCTTGCAAAAGAACGAAGCAAACAATGCTGTAAAAGAAAGATGCCAGAGATTGAAAAAAATGAAACAGCCACTCCAAACAAAAATAAAGAAAACATTAGGAAAACTTTTAGCCGTTAGGTTAGAAATTAATAATATATATTTGCATAAAGATTATATGAGAGTATATAAGATGTAAATGGTATAAATAAATATTTAATTTAATGACTCAGACTAAGTAAATTAATACAATTTTCTTTTTTGTCGAAAAAAGGAACCACAACAAATATTGATAAATAATGAAAAGAAAAACCCACAAAAAAAGTAAACAAAATGAAAGTTGAAATGATTTCTTTGTCAATAAAATCTTAAATGGAATGCCCGTGATTTTTATTTTCCAAACCCCTTATTTTGCAGAGGACACGCGGATCATTCGCAGCTTATAGGGAAGGTGTAATTGGGGACACCTGTAAATTGCAATGGGTGCAGTTTTGGTTTCAGAGGCTAATCTTCCCTATATAGGAGTAATTTAGGGAAGGAGAAATGGAAAAAGTAGGAGTGTTAAAGATAAAAAATAATTGGATACTGAGAAGATTTATCAAAGGGTTTGAAACCACCATTTTAAATGGAAAAATATTACTATTACTTCTATTGCAGATTGGCTGGAAAATTTTTAAGGTATTTTGGATGTCTTTAAAACCCTTCCAAAGTGATACACCTAACCTGGAATGATTTTCGCCTACATCAGATTTTTGAGTTACGTCGTAAAAAAATTAAACAAGAATTCTCTTCAAAAGTTAGTGACGATCCAAGTTAGGAGTTATTTTGCTCAAAACAAAATGTTTTTGAATTATCTTCTGAGATGATTATTAACTCCGTAACTCCGTGCAAGGAGTGCACAAAGTCCAGGGTCGAAACATTTACTCGAAATTTTGCAATAAATATTCTTTATCTCTTTTTAAAAGAACAAGTTTTCGTAGTAAAATTGACTAAATTAACCACAAGTTATAAAAAAATTGCGGGGTCGAAGAGAGCCAGGCGCATTAAATGCGTTAATAAAAAATGAAATGGAAATGAGTAACAGAAGATAAACAATTAGTTAACCAGCATTGATATTATAACCCGATATTCAAATGCCGTCAAATTCACTGAAGAAACGGGTAAACAAGAAAGTGCAAACTAGAACTTAAATATTGATTTAATTTGAAACCCTTTTTACGGTTATCTGGAAAGCCATTCAAGAACCTTACTCAAACTGAGGTCGATCCAGGCAGGGATAAATCTGCCGCCGATAATCAAGAAATTCAGATTCACGAGAGAGTATCAAAGAATTTTTTGATCCCGAGAAGACGAAGTTGGCAGTAGGATATTTTCGACTGTGGAAGAGCATTGGTGCCGCCTCTGGCTTAAATATGCGCATTTCTAAATCCATCAGTGGATGATCGTCCACTTCTTCGAAGGAGGAGAAAGGTTTCAGCCAACAAGTCCCTCGTCGGTAATGAGAAAATCAATAAGGAGCTGGTGCTCCATCAAAATGTCGGGTGTAAAAAGTGCTCTAAATTCTGGTGCGTTGCTCGGACTGGTGAAGCGCATAAGAAAAAGTCCCGAGTCCCGTGTCCCTAGTCCCGGATCGGGAAAAACTCAGATACAAAGTTCATGAAAACTAGCGAGCGCAATTTACGAGCCGGGAGTCGGAGCTGGAGTTGGCGCGCACTGCACTATCTCGACATGCGAAATCGATTACTCCAGTCGACTCCCCAATAACGAACGACGCTAGTTTTATTAAGTTCGCTGATTTAGTTGCTCGGTTAAGCGGCGTAGACTGCAGTTGGATGTTGTTGGTGCCGCTCTTATTGGAATTTATCTTTTGATTTGGAATTCATTTATGCTCAGTGCCCAAACACAGCGCGGGGCGGGAGGGGCATATCAGCCGCGCAACCCGTTCCCCGGGACCGGAGGCTTATTACACTAAAAGTTTTCCATTTCTTCGGTGGCCGAAAATTGAATCGAGGGGAGGAACTTCTCAAATTGAATGCCAATTTCTGTAGACGGAGCAATTGGAATTTTTGCGTACGCCGAGATTGAATTGACTTTTTCGCAGGAGTTTTGTAAGTGGATGGTGGGAGGAACCGCGGATGCCACAAATGTACAGCATTTTCTATGCACGACTTTCGTCTGGGAATTTTCGCTTTATTTCAGATAAAAAAGAGTACATTAAGCACATTAATAAAAGTCCGAGTGCGTGCAATGTGCGCAAAAAGTATAGTTTATAAAAAGCAAAATGAATATATACAGCAATAAATTCAGAAATTCGGAACACTTGAAAATTCCACCCTTGAAAATCTATACTAAAACCCTTTAGAGATGAATATAACACCACGTTTCGGGTGGGATTTCCTGGAACGCACTTCAGTACTATCCTCATGATCTTACTATACACAGGATTGTGAAAATATAACATGGTTTAGATTCATCTCTAAAGCGTTTTAGTATAGATTTTCAAGGGTGGAATTTTTAAGTGTTTCGAATTTCTGAATCTATTGCTTTTACGATATCTTGAAATATATGGCATAATTTTTTAAATATTACATTTCACTTCAGTTGGGTATTATTTCAGAAATTTGTAGAAAGCTCTCCACAATTTGAATAAAATACCGTGCTAGTTAAGAAGTAAATAGCTACCAATTATGCGTTAACGGGCAGGCATCACCTGTGTCTTTCTGGAGGCTTTATACCTCATGTTTTTGAACTCGTAGAAAGTGAATTACGGCACGAGTTATTTAACACAATTGAGGTCAACAGGAGAATCTCGAGTGGTTCACTGGAGTAAAATTGACTACCAGCAGTCACTTTCATGTTTACGACCTTTCGAAATAGAAGGGCGAGCCACTCTGCGCCTTGAAAAATAGCCCGATGCGCGCAGTGGGCCCAAACGACCACTAGGAATAAATTTTTAGTGCATGTCATCAGGGTTTATAACAAATATTGACCCGGTGTGCTTGCAGCTACCGCTGACAAGCTAAGCACGTCGACAGCGGCCAGGGTGGCAATTTGACGCCATTCTGACCGGTCACTAGCCGCACTTGGTGGTACTAAAATTTTATTTTACGCCACTTGTCTTGACGGCACTCGCCGCTGTGCTAAAGTCGAAATTATCGAAGATCTCGGGAGGGCCAAGCGAAAAAGGCTCGCTCGATCCATGTGGAATGTCGCGGGCAGCAGCATCAATCTCACGGACGACATCTTAATTGCCATAAAAATTAATTCGTTGATCGCAGACACGGGGGTATTCGGAATTTGCATAAATTATACCCGGACAATGTCCAGAGTTCCATAATTAAGTGATTCCAGGCATTGTACCTTTCGGGGCTCCCCTGAATAATAATTCGGGAGCAAATTGTCGGTCCGGTTTGGTGGGTTTTTATCACCCGTAAAAAATTCTATCCGGCCAGAATAGCATCCTCCGCGGCGCAGCACCTAGCACTTATCCTCCGCACCTATGGGCCGCGCCGGGCAGCAGCGGCGGCACTGAGCATCTCTTCTGCATAAAATTTCATCTCGTAATTACGAAAATTATTTAAAAGTTAGTAATGGCAAGTTAATTGAATGTGAGATGCTCTCGACGGGGCCGCGGCCGTGCAATGAGATGCGGCAATTTGCATTTCATTGTGCTTTGTCAGGCTACAATTCACTTACCTGCGCTGCGATGGCGGCCCGCTTATTACCGCAATTGCCATTAATTGCCGATGATTATTAAGAGCTGCTTTGCCTGATTTTTCCTTCGCACACGAGGTTACGCGGATGGGTACTTGCGTCAAATTTGTCTACGCCTGAAACCCGGAGTGATCCATTCCAGGAGCCTCTACTTCGGCTCCGGCCCGGGCTCCGGAGCTGCCAGGGTGCAGCGGACTGCAGAGGTGCACAATGGTGCCTAATTGCCCCCTCATCACAATTCAGAAAACAAAGAAGTTGTTAAAATGTTTCTGTTAACAATTAAGCAAGTATCATTCTCACCACTTGGTTGGCTTTAGCTTTCAGCGCGCGTTTTCATTGGGCCTTCGCACGCCTCGCACACCTGTGCGATCTCCTTGAACTTAATCTAATGGCCGTGCAAAATGTAACGCCGGCCGTATCTTTTTCTGGTACGCTGATAGAAAAGCTCCTAGTCTAGATTGAAACATTAGCGCTAATTGTACTGAAAATTAGTAAAGCCGACGCACGCACAAATTCTTCACTGAAGCGTAAAAGGAGCGCGTAACCGCATCTTAACGATACTCTGAGAACTCGTAGGTGTAACGAGATCAGTTACTATTTCCTTTATTGTTACGCGTGGAAGGGGCTGAGGTATCCTGAACGCGTACTTGTTTTTCAACATTGCAAACTGCTTTTTACAACTATATTTATCCTAAGGAAAAACAGCTAATCAACTCGATTATATAAATATAATATACAATACATAAATTGCAAATACATTATTACCTAAAAGTAATAGTTTTATAAGATCTCATGCTTAGCCTGCTTGCACCCGAAAATCAGAACACTTTTTGTAAGGACTGCTTGCAGTGTTTGGAAGGTTGAATTCAAGCACCAGTCTTACATTTTTATTAATATCATAATGTCATTTCGTAAATAAAAGTAAAAAACAGAAAATCATTTTCTATATTAAGCTTCACGTTGTATTTCACTTTGGAAAGTGAACTTCATAAGCACAATTTTGTGGCATATAAAAAACTTCTTTTAATTTCAATGGCACAAAATCATGGGATGTCTAGTTACTTTTCCTTTGTATGGTATATCTCCAGTATGTACCTTAAGTACGAGATAACTACACTTACATGCAGGCACCTCACGCAGCCTTGCAGCTAGATCAACGAGCAGATCGGACGGTATCAGTCACGTTTTGTGAAGCCCCTGAGTTCATGTCGTGAGTTGAGGTGCAAAGTGGCGATCCAACTTACAGAAGAGTAAGCGAAGGATAAGAAAACTGTATCAATTGCAGGAGATATCATTATAGGGTGTAAATTATATGGTAAGGGATACAATAGGCATCTAAAGTCAGTGATGACCAGTTTGCTAAATAAATGATGCATTTGAACATAGCAATTTGCAAGAATACTTCGAGAATAATTTCATTTAGTATTCGAGTTTATGTTTAATGCGTAATTTACGTTTTAAGCGTACAATTCGAAGACTATCTAGGCAAAGGGATTGAATGTCCTTGTATTTTAATTAAACATTTCCTGAATTAATTCACTCAAAAGCAAAAGACGACGCAAAGTTAACATGTTTGCACTAAAAAACGCTTGCAAATTTAATGCCATTGTCCATAAAGGCAACAATGTAATATCCAAATTTATTCCTATTACTATTACTACTACGTCTACCATTTTAAACATCATTTCAATCGAACTTGTGCACTATTTAGCAAACGAACCATCGAAATAATGTGCATAAGGTTCGTCTTTGCGTTAACTTGGACTATCAACGATTTCTTTTGTTTCTCGTTGTATAATTGCATAAAGATAAAAATTAAGAACAAATTTTCCTTAGAAACGCAGTCAGAACACAAAACAGGCTGCTTTGCTTAGCTTGCGCGGAGTGTCTTCAATATTCGCGTATTGAACTCACAGAGTTCTCGGTTTTATGTGACTCAGGAGAAAAGCGTGAAGCGCTCGTCGAATATTTTTAGCATGCCCAGACTTTGTGACAAGTCCCCACGCACTTTCACATCACTGATTTTCTCCTTCGCACACGAAATAAATTGCAGCGATATTTTTGATAATAAATTTTCAAATCGCTTAATTTGATTATGGCAATTGTAATACTTTATCATCATCAAAAGCTTGTTTTTTTCAAGAATGTTAATTGGCACGACAAATAAAGGTAAACCGCTCGTAATAATTTCTCTGATTTTAAGGGTACAATCGTCGTGACTTTTATTTTGGAATTTTTCCTTCAGGTTTAATTTCTATAATTCATGCATTACAGATCAAAAACTGAAATTGTTCTGTTCGGTTTCAGGTTTTATTGGCTCTAGAATTCGTGCGAATTAACACTAAATTCGACGAATTAGCGACTGCAGTAGTTTTAACTATTTTCCCTGGAAAAGTTTAGAGTTTATGCGTATATTCCGAATCTGAGAAAGAACCTTGCAAATACTGTTGTTACGTATACGAACCATTGTGAAAACAACAACGAAAAACGTCGTGATTGAAACTGAAACTGATTTAAACTCCCAAAAAAACTAGAATTCAGATTGTAATTGCAAAGATAAGGTCTCAGTTAAGGTTGGTTTAGTGAGAATATCTTTCATGTTAGTGAAACGTGTGTTGAAAGTGCTGATGCCAATAAATTGCAAAGTTATACATCTAAGAGAAAAGGAACGTCATTACTTCATACAATTTGCAAATTCAAATTCTATAGAACAAATCAAGTGCTGGCCCATCGCAGAAGTGATTTAAACGTACAACGATTGAATGTGACGAGAATTTGCGCAAATCATTTCACACGCAACTGAAGAATGCACCCTTCTGTAAATACCACGAATTGAACGTTAGGAACTGTTCCAGATCAGTTTCGTGGCGGACCTGCCGCATTCTCACGTGCATTTCTCCACGTACTGTGTCGTTGCTAAATTTTAAACTGATGGATAAAAACGCAATAAGGCAAATTCCGAGGAGTAAACAAGCCGTGCTCCTGCGCCGATCGCCGTTCAAACCTCACAAATGCAGTCACTCTAAAGTGTTCCGAAAAGGTCCGAAAATACCTCAAGTGCGAACCATACCAAAAGTAGTCCATGTCCTTATAGATGGCACTGCCCGTTCGTTTCAATTTTCAGAAATGCAAAATGATTAACCCGAAGGAAATTTAGTTCATTCTAATTCAAGTAAAAAGTTTGACGTTAATCGTTACATAAAGTTATTACGCAATTCGGGGACGGTAATTTGAAACTTCACAAAATTAATGCACGGGCTTGCTTGAAAGCAACGCAGCCGACATCTGTGGAAGAATAGCACAGACAATAGCGCCGCAAGCTTTGGTAGGAGGGGCTTGGCGGCCATTAAAATTTGAAATATGAAGGAGGCGGGGTGAACATGCGCGCACTCTGCCCACGTGTTCAGAGGAAGCAACAGAGCGCAACAAGCTGCTGCCGCACTTACGAAGCGAACTTCCGCAAACAGTCTCCGATTTAAAAATAACGGCAATATTCCTCGCTAGCCCACTTCTGGTGTTTAAGGATCATTGTGGACCGTGGTCATTTGAGGTCGTTCCATGTTTTAGCACTTCTCTGTTTCTGTCTAGACTATAGAATCCACATTGCATAGCTTTAGGTGACAAGTCAGGGGACATTTTACAGACGACATTCTGGATTAGCGCCTAATACCCAGGACACGTGTCGAAGAGTGGTTGTTGATCGGCAAGCAACGAGATCTGGCTCGAACTGTTTCTCATGTGTGCTTACATTTCGAAACTCTTTAAAACAATAAATTAATCGGAAGTAAATATGTCATTCTTCAAATATTCAGTGATTTAAAAAACTTTCAAATACAAAGACGGTACATAAATGTATGGACATTCAAAAAGATTAACTTTACGTTAAGAATTTACGATTTTACTCGCTTTTGATGAAATTGAAATAACTTTGGCTTAAAATTAAATAAAAGAAGTCATAAAATATTTAGGCCGCAGACCCTCAGTTTGCTTTGTATTTTTTGATTGTAGCGAATGAATTTTATAAACTTCTATTAATATCTCGTCTTCTTCCGCCGCCGATTTATTAGAAGTACTAAAACTTGGCCGCTGTCGAAATTATTCAGATTTAAATTTAAATGACGTTAACGAAGAATGTAGCATAATGCATTTGAACTGTTTCCATCGCGGCCAAGTTCAGTGTTAGAAAAATATAATGATCAGATCAGCCTAAACATAAAGCTTTAATCCAGTCATCTACACTGCTCTAAAAAAAGTTTAATAAAATAGTAACTTTCTCCTTTCTACAGTCATGTTTTGATGGGATTCTTATTTGTCACACACACACAAAATTCAAAAGTAAATTTTAAGGACCAAGGAATTTTGACTGACCGACTCGTCCTTACTTCGAATGATTTTAATTTTTACCTGATAAAACTTTCAAGTATCCCTTTTATGCGTAAAACAAAAGAAAACGAAAACATTAATTAAAATCTTAAGACCATATTCATAATGAATTCATTTCATATTCCTAATGAATGTCGAAAATATTTACAAATGGCTAACCTATCACTAAACCTTACTAATATTGCTTTCATTAAAACGACTTTTTGGGTTTGGTTAACACAGTGAAAATAACTTTGTACGATAACTAAAAATCCAGATGATTTTATTAGCTTCCATGAAAAAGATACAATTGTATACATTTTTAAATGAGTAATGGTTTGGAGATCTTTGCCTATCAATCCTTCGTAGAACTGTCTACATAAATATTAATTCGAATCCTCTCAGTATTATAAATATTTTCAACATTTTATAGAAGGAATCGAGAATATTTTTATTTTAAGTGATTTTCAGCAGAAAAAATTGGCGGTTGATAAATCCACGAGTGCTGAATCGAGTTAACTTTGGCGAAATCATAGGAGGAAGGGAATTCTGCGGTCGCTGTTGTTCGAATTATTTTTCCTGGACCTCAATTTTTCCTCTAAGTGCTTAATAATTTAAAACCTTCATTATAGAGGCGATCCCACGATATCACGGTGCGAATAAATTTCTTCCTGATCCTGGAATATGCAAATGAGCGGCGAACAAGATCTGCGTGTGAAAAGCAATTCATTTAAACTTTCTTCGTTATTTTTCGAGTCGAAGGCGGCTTTTGTTGCTAAAAGGACGGGTGGAGGATTTCCGCTATTCGGACGTATTCGGTTTGCTATGGACCAGTGGGTCCAACGCCACCGAGAAGGAGGATTTTTATTCCTGCTGGGCGCGCCCGGTGGAAGGATAAGGAAAAATCATAATTACATTAGCCGGGCGTAAACATCTGCTGGTTTCCTTAAATGCCAGCGTGTAATTTTAAGATGCCGCCTGCTTTATTCGCCACTTGTGAATCCTAATTATACACAATAAATTTCGCTGTATCTACGTGCTTCGGCTTTCGAAAAAAAGGCCCTAATCAGGGCTGCGGGGGACGGCATGATTGATTTTCCGGCAAAGAGACGAACTTATAACAACTTTATTCGAGCGAATGCTTTATATACTTTTCCATGCCTCAGTTCGGGGGTTCCGCCGTCTTTCGGCGCAGTATATGCACACTCCACGACCTACATATGTACTCGATGCTGCTGGGCAGCGCTGCTCCCCTACATCGCAGAAGCTAATTTTCGCCATCCTATACAGGCCATGTGCACAGAAATGGTCCTGGGATGCTGGGAAGAAGTGGACCTTAAGGATGAGAACTTGCCGGAGAGACACCAGTTGGGAAATAAATTACTTCTGCTCCAATTTGTCTTATTTCCGATCCGTCTACGTTTCTTTGTAGTTACCCCAGTAGGTATATTCACTTATTTATTTCTCCGTGCTCATTTTTCTATTCTCCAAATGCCTCCCAAGGTGGCCATAAAACTATTACCATGACACATCCCGAGTCCTGATAGGGCCGGGACGCTCCAGCTGCATGAGATGGAAGTAATTCTTGATGTATTGTTCTTATCAGCCCGCTGCGACCTTGGGGAGACAAATCGAGGGAGCGGCTTGATACTAAAGTCCTCGAGGCGTAGGTGGGATTTCAGCTAAATTGAAAGCTGTCGACACTCCGCACAGAACAAGTTCCGTTGCTGTGAGTACGATAGATAATGCACAGCAGAACATATTATAACTTATGCAAACACAATTCCACAAGATTTTGGCTCCCTTAAACTGAATAATCACAATAAGTGTAATTTTTGATTTTCGCAGTAATAGTTCCTTGAGAATTTAATATTAACAATTTTAATTTACATTTCAAATTGTGACTCACCTAATTCAAATGAGAATGTTACGTAGACACGTATCATTTGATACTATGAACACACACAGGAAGGAAAAAAATAATTGTTAAATAAGGGGTAAAACTCGCATTTTTCGCATGTTTCAAATTCAATTCCGAGCGTTACAAAAGCTTGTGCCAAGAAAGAATTTACTGTTCTGAGTAGATCTCTGCCATGGGATATGTACGGGTACTCCATGTATCCAGGTATTGATATCTCCGTGTGTGTCAGCAATGTTATATGTAGAACCGAGTCTCCGAAGCACTCCATCCAAATATACCTATTCTTTTTATTTGGTCCACCACAAGGAAGCAGGGGAGCAGAAGAAGCACTTGAAAATAAGGATAAAATTCAAGGAGTCCGATGGCCCAGTTGGCCGAGGCTTTATTAAATACAAAGGCACTCGGAAGATGTGCCAGGCCGATAAAACGGAATCCTGTGCCTGCCGGAGTACACGCTCCGGCGCCCGAATTCCAGCTGGTCCGCAGATAAAGAAAATGAAAACAATAGATCATGGGGCATTTGAACATGACGTTTTCGTTTGGCGAGTGCCACAGGGGCCCGTACGGGATCCGGGATCTGGGGATGGCTGGAGTCGCAATCCTCACAGCCTCCGCAACATGACCTGCCATACGGCTCCTGTAACAAATGTACATACAAAAAGGGAAAAGGGACACTTCCGGAGCTTTTCTGGGCAGGCCACGCTATGTACGGCCGGACTTGTTTATATGATATTAATGTGCATTTAGTTGTATTTAATTTATACTATATACCGGAGCGGCGAGCGCTATGGCGGCGTCGATTCAGGCTCGCAAGGCAATAAATTTCAGTGCGGCCGTGTAAAATATGTGCGCGCGATTTATTTATGCTCGCCAGTAAATCATAAACGCATATTTTGGGCCAATGCACAGGTTTTCACCATTTTACCCTTATTTATTGGGCTGAGAGTAATTTTTACGCACAGGCTGTAGTTGAGGTTTTTGTACCTTTCAGATGGGTCCCCTGACTTATGGGGCCATAAAAGGGTCTGAAGCTGCTTATTTGGCCCCATTAGTTTGCAAGCGAAAGTCCTCATTATATGCGATGGTCTGCAAACGCCACCCTGTGCTTCGGATCGAAAGTGATGCATTTCAGACTTCGCCCGGTTGTGCTCTAGTGTTGACCCTTCCACAAAAGCATTCTGAATCCGGAAAATTCACCCACCTTCTTCGCTTGTGACACGGGTGCCTTGCTTTTGTAACCTCAGGAAAAGTTTGGTTCTGCTTTTTCAGCAAACAACAACTTTCTCATGCAAATAAATAAACTTTTCGGAAGTTGAGCGCACACGTACGTTGGACGCTAGGCAGGCACTCGGAGGAGCAAACATCTCCGCCAGGATATTTTATATGTAAAGTTAATAAAAACGCGAAAGAGGAATTTCGAGGAAAACATCCTTGCGAATTTCTTATTCGACTTTCCAATTCGGCAGAGCTGGGGACGTGCATAGACCCGTCTTTGGCGGAAGATTCATGCCCCGGCAAAGAAACTCTTTGCAAAAGTGTGGCGTCAGCGAGACGAAACGCCAAATCGGAAACGCGCGAAACTCTTGCCCCCAATGTATTTACCATAAAAATTCCATCTATCTGCTGCTTGTCGAGGGTATCTATGCGCGATATGCATATCGCCGAAGGCGCTACGCCACCCCACCTCCGCAGCTGCCGGAGCTTTAATTCGGACAGGCAGGACGAAATGGAGCTGTTTGTCTTACGAGAAGTGGAAGTATATCTGAGTGCCAAAATGGCAGCGCATCAACTCCTGATCGATTCGAGTGATTCCATCGGCCAGATCGAGAGAAGGTCCTCCTGATAAGCGAGTTATTTATGACCAGTGGCGAATTTCTTAGTAATGGATGGCGTCTTTTCTGCGGTGATGTCGCGCCGCCGTTAAAGCGCCTCTGATATGAGAAACTGCCATTTGGTGAGCTTTTGATTTGCCTGCTTAGCATAATGGCTGCAGTAACTGGGGGCATAAAGGACATAAATGCCAATCTGCACTCCGAAAAGTTACTTCAACATTCCTGAGCACTTTCGAGGTGGAGGGCGGTTAGTTGATCACTACTGCATGGAAATCGTTCCATATATCACCCTTTTCACATTAATCGAATAAAAGAAACGTCTAAAAGACTATCATCAAACGTTCAGGATAATCTGCTCTTTAAATAGGAGGAGTAGCTATTTGTGGTCATCAAAGGATTTAGAAAGTGCTAGATTATTCATATTACTGTTTAAAGAAAGGAACAATTAATAAGGATGAAAGATACTTATTTGTATAGTTTGAATAAATATTACAATATAAAAAAGTACTCTAATAGGCTTTCAAGTTCAAGTAAGGGAGCAGTCTGTACTTCAAGAAAAGAAAAGTTAAGGAAGTATTATTATTGCTGAATTGCGTGATGTGAAAAGGGAACTTTGTAGTCTACAATTCTTCTTCATTTTACTTTCTTCAACCTTTCTTCAATTTATTTAGAATATGAGAAAAAATGGCATTTAAAAACCATTTGCAATTTATCAGTGTTATAAAATGTACTTTCATTACTTTTATGTCTTTTTTCTCAAATCTTATCAAAATTTTACAAAGAGAAAAAGCAATGCAATAAATGATTTATTACTTTGATTGCGGCGCCTTTTAAAACTATTGTGCTTTATCATTGGCTGTTGTATAACTATTTTTTTTTATATTATTAGAGAAGGCATTTAATTCTATTTGACCCAAACATCTTTCCTGCACTGTCTGCGGGGGCTTAATAAGAACGCTGAAACAAACGGAGGAGCAGCCCACTCCACATCATCCGACTCTAATTCATTTGATAAATACGGAACAATAAAAATTATTTTCAAGAGTTCTGTAAACATCTGAAATGGTTTCCGTTTTTGCACCAAAGAATCACACAACTCCCAGCCATATTTCTTGGCAAGGAAGGGCAAAGCTCCAAGGGTATTCATTCACTGGCAAGATAGAAGAACAGGGTGCCCTCGCTTCCGGGCGTATCCCGTCAGATAGTAAACACCATACACCGCAGAACCAACTTGTACAAGGTGCACAGACACACGCACACGGATAGCCCGGAGGATGCCTGAAATCCTGGCAATGCAGAATGTTGCAAAAATTTCGCCGGAGCAGCAGGAACAGCAGCAGTGTGCAGCAGACGTTATGTCTGGAATCGGGCCATAAATCTATCCCGCCAGCTCGGGATGAATGTATTTGTTAAACTAATACAAAAACTTTAGATGAATTCTTTCAACAACAAGAAAAATTAATAATATTATCTATTTATCTTCGTTGTGGTTTTATATGAGAAAACTTTTATCTGCGGATCCCCGCATCTCGAGTGGAGTTGCGGCGTTAGCCGGCTAGCTGACTGCTTCCGAATATCCTTTCTTCTAGTGGTGCGCATTGTTGCTACTCCTCATAGCTTTTCCTCGGGGAACCTACTAGCCCGCTCCCCCGAGGAAGGTCGGGAAGAAAAGTAGAAATTCCGAGGGAGCTGGAAACTTTTCCATCGCGGTTTTTGCTTCGCCCGAATATATTCAGCAAGTCCGTAAATATGCAACTGAGGTAAGTTTCTCGCGGATGCGGATGCCTTTTAATTTAGAAATATCCTTTCGTGTTGGGATCAGCCTGAAAGTTCTCAAAAGTTTGCATATTCATTCACAGCAGTATGGCAGGAGTGGGACCGTGCCCATGGCCAGGAAGGCTTTAATAAATGGCTGTGAATAATTGGCGCTTTGAGGTTTCCTCTCCAACATCTTGACGGTGATAAATGTCCAGGCCAAATGGGTTGAGTTCTTCCGCATTTCCATTTGGTAGCACTCCTTTTCAATTAGTGCACAGTTTGTTCAGTTTTCGAAAATTTGATATAATTTCCGCCAAATAAGTGTCTTTCTTAAAGAGTGTGGAAATTTACTACTTTATTACTCACATTTTTTCTGTCCACTTAGCAAGTTAGCTTAATTTTAATCAATCGACTTGATCAACATGGTCAACGGTCAATGATAGTTTTATTAAATGGCGCAGCTACGCTTTACTGTGGAAATAGATACAATACAATGTTTTTGGGAAAAATTAACAATATCTGTTATCTTGCATGCAAGTTCTAATTCGAATTTTCAAACGAATAGTTTTTTTCGAAAATTGTGCACGTTTCGGAAGCTTTGTGGAAAATTAACAGAAATGTGCTTTCGTTTGATCGTAAGATAGCACAGGTATTATTAATGTAGCTCAGCCGGACAAGATCAGGGCATGACTTTCGCTGTCTTTCGCAAGCGGCCATAAAACTGATGAATAGGCACTGGGCGTTCTCAGCCCCGTTCAACATTGTAATTGCGGAATTAATAACCAAATTGATAATAAACGGCGATTTGAATCAATTTAACGTAAAAAAGTGTAATAACTTTGCGATTACGTGTTAACGTGTGCACGATAGCCGGGGTCCGAAAGAGGCATGAGTGCGGCTCGTAAAGAATCCACTATTCGTCGGTCGTCGGCTAGGGACTGTTGGTGCATACAGCACCTGGCCTAAGCCAGAGGAGCACTGTCCCAGCCCTGGATGCTCCGCACGTATGATTTAGAGTTATCATGCATAAGTTGCCCGGACAGGCAAACCGGGGCCTGGCCGGGCAGAATATCTGCAGGGCTTTCGGACCCGGCCTCTGAAATTTTACAGTGTTGAAGTATTGAGTGCAAATTGCCATAAATTTCCGAGGCATAATAAACCGAGCTCGAGTTGAGTTACGACCTGCCGAATTAGCCATTTCATGCCATGTTTGCATTAAAATTTAAGGCGGCGACTAGCGCCGCTAATGGCTTGTTTTGATTTTTTACCGGCCGCGTGGTGGCGGTGTTTTGATTCGAGCCACTCACGTGTTGCCGGAACACGGAAATGGGAGTGGAGTTCGGAGTTGTTGTCAGGCATGCTTTTATTGCCGCGCGATTTCTTAATTAGGCAATGTGTTCAATACGCGAGTACGTGCTATTATACGTCCAAGGAAGCAATTGCTTAATCCAAGGGCTACCAAGGAGCCACCGAACCTACATATGCGACGAGACAATTGTGCTCAGGGAATTGAGAAATAATTCGCTGTTTAAACATTTATTTTAACACCTTAAAACACTCGAAATAACTCTGCTCATCAATTACGATGTGGAACGGTTTCATGCACTTGAGCATTTACATGAAGACCTGAGGCCCGGGCACACTACTTGCCGGCGGAGCCCCAATGATATGTGCATAACCAAGTATTGCGGAATCCTCCTTTGTAGCTCGAGTGCACTACCGCCGCTCATAAATATATTTACGTATGGATGTGTGTAACACCCAGTCCATCCATCTAAAGTTGCAGGTTGCACCAGCCTCGGAGCCTCGAAGGGAGTCTTCGTTCCGAGCCTGAGCGGATGTATTAGAAGCACCAGATGATGGATTACGTGCTAATGTAATGCAAGGTTCTTACATGGATGTAATATGAATTAACATCATGAATTGCATTGCGATTAATCACTGCGCCCGTGAATTATTGAGAGTCAGCCTGAGTCCCGGCGGCGAGCAAAAAACCCGGCAGTGGGAAGCAAGTGCGTAAATTATAGCCTGCTTAAGTCGAATAGAGTTGAACCGGTTGCACCAAGACAAACGCTTTGAAAAGGTTCAAGCCGGATTACTTTACAACATACGATTGAAACAGTCGTTAGATAGGATACTATCAAGGTCAGTGGCCGTCACCAAAATTACCACTCACTAATACCTTTCGCGTGCCCGCGTTGTACAGTGCTATTTGGTACAATGCAAACTATGTCTACAGCCCTCTATTTAATAAAGTTTCTTCAAATTTATGCATATTTACCTATTTTTTTATACTTTGTAGAACAGAAAAGATATGGTACTCGCCAAGTCTCCTTTCTTGGGTTTAAAGTTTCTGTATGTTCGGCTGTCTGTACAATTTAAATAAAGTTCTCTTCTTTATTCACATTCAAAGATTAAAATATAAATATATCGACGATATATACCAATCATAAATCGGTCAGTCGGCTATTTCGACGGTTCTGTACATCTTAAATCCGTATTAGCATCTTAAAGTTGTATGAAAATTGAATATATATTAGCAAGAAAAATAATTTTGTAAAATAAAATTATTTAACGACAAATATAGTTGATTGGTAATAATCGTAAACATTTTAAAACAGAGTGAATATAAAGCATCGCCTAACCCTATCCTTTTATGTGTGAAGCTTTGTTTCTTTCCATTTTAATTTCATGAGTTACCTGATGAATTGCTTTCCCGCGGTACACTTCAACAAAATTACTTTTTAAGGTCTCTTTTACACTAACAAAAAGCCTACGCAATTCGGCAAATGGATGAATCCACTTCCCTTTATACTGTGCACAGAATTGACGTTGCTACGAGGAAGGGATAAAAATTAGGGATGGACATATGGACCAATTGTTACGCACTTTGTTTTGTTCCTCTGCCCGAATGAATTATACGCGATACTCCTTCGCTAGCAACGCAACCGCCATTCATCTTTAAGAGAGCTGCAAAAGAAAAAAAGAAGAAGGGCACAAAAGGACTAAAGCTTGGGTATCCTATGCCTTCAGGGTGTGGGCAATATGGGGGTGTGGGGATAATTTAGGATACTTGAATTTCCTAGACGCATTATTAAGGTCTTTTGATAAGGAATAGTCACTTGAAATTAAAGAGGTTGGATGGCAGGCCGGCAATTTATGATACTCGGCAGTGGGTGGGTCGGAAAGAGATGGGTGGATGCAAATAATTCAAAATAATGTATTTTTGTAATGTCCACTCTTGACCATTAAAATTGTCCTGGATATTAGTTTGGGCCATTTCTAAAACTTATTCTTTTATGGGAGTAATGCGAAATTGCTGCTGTAGTATTTCGTGTAGCTTCTGAAATATTGGAGATTCACGTTTAGAAGGAGTATGTCATTTTAATAGTCATGAATCATATTTTGAGAGAAATTTGTTGACCGACGACCCTTGATTAAATTGAAAATTTGCATAAATATCTATGAAACTGTAGTATTTTTCGACGATGCTCTGTTTATAATTTATAATTTTTATATGCTATTATTTTTATCACTAGCAATCCTATTACAACATATGTCAGAGGATGTTTTGGTTCCTTCTTTAAAAAATGTTAAGTTAAGTTAGGTAAATATAGTTCTAAATAAATATTCGCCGTCTTTTTCAGGCTGCGCATTTTATAATATCTAAATATCTCTCTTTTCTCATTTCGTTTCGAAATTTAAATAAAAGAAACTTAAAATGCTGCCACATTTTTATGTAATTTATGTTGCGAACTATTTCAATTTGTGTCAAACTATTTAAGTTAAGAAAAAATAGTATTCACAATGAAAGAGGTTAAATTTTTATTAAATTTGATATTAAAATGAGCACATAAACAACAATCGCCGTAAATTTCTCCCATAACTCGGTTTCGCTTTTATTGTCCATTCTGATTCAAATTAAAGGAAACACTCAGAGCACGTAGATAAAATGCCAAAATGATGAACGCCTCTATTTTTCGTGGCTTCACGCGTTTTATACTGAGAAGAAAACTGAGAAAAAAGGCTTTTAATTCATTCTGGCATTTGACTAATTACACTGGGGAAATTCTCACACCTTCAGCACTAAAGTGGCGGACCGTGAAAATTTCCAGTTCCAGAGGAAAAGCTCCAGAAGAAGAGACGAAGGAAGAAATTAAGAAAGGACCGGCCGAAACATCGTACTCCAAAAGTGTGAATTAATTCAGTCGAGTTACAATTCAAATTAAAAACGCTCGAGCTGCGGCCATTTGTTGAAAAGGTCGGCACAGCTTGGCTCGTAAATTACAAAGCACCTCATGGGTTATATCACGGCCGGGCTTGCTTACGCCTCTTAAAGGATATGCCTATGCTCTCACCCGTCGACCGAACGGCGGGATGAGAGGGAGTCGCGTACTCACTATTCTTACGGCGTATCAAACGTAATTTATACCCAAGGCTAGTGACGTAGATTAATTGGTGTTTAGAAATGATAGAAATTCGGATGAATGTGAACAGAGATTTCTCAAAGTGAGCAATTAAAGGTTCATGCACGCGTTCATTTGCTAATTGTTTCCACATATACCTTCATTTCGAATTTGCAGTTGGGTTATTGAAAAAGGAAAACATTTTTTAATGTATTTTATTATTACTGACAAGGAATACTCTAGTTTTGCAAACCGTGGTTTCAGTAAAAAATTTGTGAAAACCCAAATGATACCAGGCCTGCACAAAGTATGGCCCGCGGGCCTGTATTTTTTGTGCGGCCCGAGTGGCATTTTCAATTTTATTTTAATTTGTCTATAAATCGTTAAATTTGCTCATTTAAAAAGTAAAATACTTCATTTAATGTAAGTAAACCTACACATACTTATTTTATTATCTATCCCTACGACTCTAAACCTCATTGCTTTTTGAGTTGTGCACACTTGGCTTAAGCCTTAGATTAAAATCTCAGTCCCCGCCAATGTAAGTTCAAACTTTATTAAAATATCCCGAGCTAAATTTTATTTTTCACATTCATTCAAAAATTACCGAACAATTTTTTTTAAGCCAAAAAATCTAAAACATTTTGACCAATTTTATCATTTTCAGTAATAAAATAAACTTATTAAAACATACCGCGTAGTTGGGATTTGGATAATTTAATAATACTTTAAAGGTGCTAGAAGATAGATAAGAACTTTGGCGACCAAAAATATCTAACAATTGTAAAATTTATTTCTATTTAAGTGAAATAACGCATTAAATTAATATTGCTTATATTGAGACATTCAAGTTTAGAAGTTAGATTTCGAATAACAAAATATAAGAATGCATAATTTATTATAGAAATTATATTCTCTCAGGAGATCATTCCTTTCATGTCTAAGAATTTTACTTTCTTGGGCTTTTCAATTGTTTTTTTGCTTTATACAGCTCTTTAAAAATATTTTAATTATTTGGTCTCAAAGGCAGACAATGATGTTGTCAATCCTGATATTTGATCTTAATAACTCGAGAATAAAAAACAAGCATATTTCGATCTGCAGTTGGGACCATGATCTTCAAATTGGTTTTAAATAATGGTGTGCTGCAGCATTTCACCAGAATTAGAATGCGTGGTTTCAACAGTAGCTACTGAAAATTGTGTAGAACTGCCTTACCAATAAAAGTTTGTCAACAAATTTTTTCAATAAATGGGTGAAATATGGGTTTAAGAAATGGGTCCATTCGGCCTGGTGTGGTTAAAGATGCTGCGTCGGACGACACAGTGCTTTGAGTGGAACATAAAATATTCACAGGGTGGCAGCAAAGCTGACTGGTACTGGCGCTGCCAGGACCAAATAATTTATCTTCAGTTCACACAGTTATATAATTTATTTACAGGGAAACTCATAAATAAGTGGGAACCGTCACAAAAATTTATCTCTCTGTTAAAATGCCGGGCCCGAAGCCCTCACAGTGTTACATTTATAAATGTCCAATGACCGTGCTGTCCGTATGTGTGTACAAAAATAAATGAGCATCACATATGACCGCTCCAACAATCACATGGACGTATTAAGCCCATATTAATAAAGTTTAGTTGGCATAAATCAACGTCGTCTGTACAAAAAAATTCTTTAAATGGATCAGAGGTAGAAACAAGTTCAAATTCGCGAACTGTTCAACTGAGCAAGAGGAGGGAGGGGGGGAATTCCGGGCAGAGGGCAAAAAGGCTATGGCTGACTGGAGTCGCTAAATTTACCAATAAATTTTGCGCTGAGAAATTTTTGCCTTTGCATTCGATTAATGCAAATTTGATGGTGTTAAAAATTCATTTAAGTAAATTCCGCGGCGATTTATCTTCGCGAACATGTGTTAACATACTGGCGAGTCGTCGTGCGGATGCAAGTCCTCGCCGAGGCGTCAGCGACATGCTCTCGATATCATTTTTCTTCGAATTTGTCATGTTTTGCAGGTGATGGTGACAGCATAAATCAAACGCTTTTGACCGGTCTGCATTTCTCGGCCGCTGACAGGGTGCGCCGATGAACTCGAGATGGATTCCTTCCTGGAAAGCATGGAAATTCTACGTGATGTCTAAGAATATTTACCAAAAATGGATAAATCTTTACGCGGATTAAGGCCGAGTTGAGTGACCAAAAGTGTGAGCGAATGGCACTCCTCACCTACGTTAGATTGATCAATAAATCAAACCTGAAAATTTGATTACATTTTACAAATTTCATCGTTTTCGAGAGAGGTTGGCGTTGTGCCAAAATAGGCGTGATGTAACCATCGCTCAAAATTATACTCTACGTAAAACATTCACTCGCTCTCATATGCTTATTCGATTAAAGAAACAAGGCAAAATCGCATTTAAAATACTGGAATAAAAAACATAAGATCGCATACAAAACAGTGGAGTGAAAAAAATTAATTAGAATTCACGAAAGCGACTTAATGACTTGTTACCTTTCTTGCGCGGCTTCAGATCATTTTTGTTGCCGCAGTGTTGTCTCATTGCGCGTGGTGTGGGGCCAAAAATGTCGTAAAAATTCTTTCACACCTCCTTATCGCACGTGCCTAGTGGCAAATAATCATCCGCGGATCATTTATAAATATTTATCGTATACCAGCGGCCTTCTGTTGCCAACAAAATGTTACCGTCCAAAGTCACTTTCAGGTTTCTTGGAATGGTAAATCGATCTGATTTGAAATAGTGCACATAACAAAGCAGACGCACATTTTAAAATAATAAAGATGAGACAATACTTGCACTACCTTATATGTCTCACAATCCGTAAATTCTTGCATCGTTGATCCCTTAGTAAGACTATGCGAAATCATAACTTATTATAATCACTAGAGCAACCTTTTATATCAAAGAAAGGCGAGAAGATGGTTCGGAATTAGAGTAGAGATGGTAAATTTCGACTGCTTAAGAATGTTTTTTCAAAATATTGGACATTTTGCTCATAATTAAAAATTAGATATTTCGAAGTTGAACATAATGTTAAAAGTACGTACGCAATATATATGCGTAATTATGCAATAATACCTGCAAAAATTACTATAAAGCAATTCTTATATTTATTGGTAACTAAGTTTTGATATTTTCGCAGCTGGAAATTTATTCGAAGTTCTACCTCAAAAACTAAAGTCATTTTTTTCCACTTGAAAATCCACGCGTAGCCGTGAATAGAAATTAATTGTGTTTTCGAGCACTTGATTAGATCAATAGCTCAAAAGTTCTAAAAGACTTCATTTACCATCAAACTGTTCGATAAAAGTGTCTTTCGAACGACATATCGGCGTACGAAAATAAGATAGATTGCCGAGGAATTCTCGCTAGTTGCCAAATGGCAGGCAGAAATGCTCGGCATTAACAGTCCTTTGAGATGCGATGTCGCGGGAATTCTGCAACGACCATTTGTCAAGCTGTGCATGCTTTAGGCTCAATCAATTTTCGGAGCCCCCGGAAGGGGCTGGTCCCGGCAAACAGACAAGCCAGAGAGCGTTTAAAAAATCGCTGTTTTTCCCAAAACAAGAGCGGCTGCCGGGCCAGACATCGAGTGGCCCGGCGTCGTCGGCCGGAGGCTGAAAAACTCCCAACTATCACATAATTCTGCAATGATGCCAAAATTTCGATAAGATAAGCAAAAGCTGCCAACCTTAGTGCCGTAAATCTTTCTAAGGATGCCAAAGAGATGAGAATGGCAGTACTCGTCTGATATATTACACGTTCTCGGCGGTGCACCGAAGACGGAGCACCAGGACCCCCAGCTCCGAGTCCTGAACCCGGCACTCACTCCTGGCGGGTACCCCTTACTCCTGGCGGGTGGCCCTCACTGGCGGTTGCCGCGCTTCTGCCTTTGTGAATAGTTCATTCGT
This sequence comes from Proctacanthus coquilletti, assembly GCA_001932985.1. Lineage (NCBI taxonomy): Eukaryota > Metazoa > Arthropoda > Insecta > Diptera > Asilidae > Proctacanthus > Proctacanthus coquilletti. The sequence goes on from MNCL01000012.1 coordinate 824,217, forward strand.
TCGGAAAATTTAGTGAACTGTGGAAAATTGGTTTCCTTAATATTTATGTACTCATGTTTAAGAAAAAATAAATAGACGGGTACATTCCTTTATTTCGTATGTAAATTATACCTTGGCTGGGTGGCTGGGCGGACGAGAACCCGGCCACCGCACCGGGTCGCCGTCTTGGCCCCCCGTGTGTGCTAGCTGCGAAAGTTTCAGAAAAACGGGTACATGTTCTCCCGAAAAGCCAACCGGGTAATTTATGGCCCGCCTGTGTGATTGCTTGTCGTGTACGGGTGCACTGTGCGGCCATGTGTGCCTATGTGTGTGCCATTCGCGTTCCCAATCCCAAAATATGTTTTCGCCCGCCTGTGTTTGTGTGGAAGAATAAGAGCTAGAGATAAAGCAATAAATCCTGTCAGAAATTTAATTTGATCATAAATCTCTCTTCTAGCTGGTATTCCTTTGTATGTATCACTGCCTGCCTGATCCTTCTTACTTTTTTCCTGTGCACGTAGGTCCCTCCTTCCGCCGTACGGAGCCTTCACCTTAGCTGATTCTTGGCTTGGCCTGGCCTCTTCCTTATTATCATCCCTTTCACCTTCTCCGGGTGAAATTACTTTTTCTCATGTCTCAACCTGTAATGGCTCCCTTTCTACTCCCGGTTCATTCCATTCCGTGTGATTCCCAGGGAATTCTCGGATTAGGTTGAATTTTTAATACAAAGTGGGCAATTCGTCAAGCCGATGACTTTTTGTGAAAATGTGTTTTGAAATTATCAAAGGGGGGCAGACAACTTATGCATATGCGATAGCAATAGCCACGGTTTAGAAAAACAGTAGAGGCCCATATTATTTACAAAATTGCATACAAACGTGCCCACATGACCAAATTAAGAGAAAAGAGTAAAGTTTAGTTATTAAAAAACAATTTTCCGTATAAATCAGTTCGAATTCAATTATGTTAAATTCATGCTCATTTTATTCTCAAATTAGGAATTTTTTTGCAAAAAAAATTGCAATGCATAGACTAAGTACAAAAGATTTTACTTCCCTCACCGGAATCCTCATCCTTCCAAACGAAGTGTGTTGTAAGTATAATACAATTATATAAAAGTTTATTTTAATACCAACAGTCTATAAACAGTGTGGTTACCTTCAGTACACAGGACAAAAATATATCTCTAAAATTGTTCAGTCCTACTGACTAAACAAGTGACACATATCATACCCCTAACAGCTTTTTGCGGAGTGACCTATTCAAACATAAAACGATGTATCAACAACATGGGATTGATGCAAAATAGTAATTTCGACAAATTGGCTCAACTGATACTTTAGAAGTGTTAAGTCAAATATGCTACAGGATTTGGACATACCGTTGGAACTTATTTTTTCACGTTGCACTTTTTACCATAAAAAGGAAAATTTCCTTTATTAATCAATCCTTGTCATAACTTCTACAGAATAAATAAATTGGCACAATTTGCTTAGAAAATTCTGCAAGTACCTATCTTTCAAGTCGTCGCATGCATGCCCAATCCCGCAGAGTGCCATAAATTGTAACAGGTCGCATGATAACGAGTCGTAAGGGAGCCTGGGCGGTTCTAATTGAATTTTCGCACCTCAGCAGAAGCTAGTCGTCTGTCATTTTTATTTATTCGCTCACATCTAATTTCGCCGCTTGCCAATAAATTTCCTTAAATTCCACTTTAATAAGATTTTCCCGCCCTTTAAAACGTAAATCCTCCCATTGTTCCCGCTCGCGTCGCCACCCGGGAGCAGGGAAAATCGACTGGGTGGCCAGCAGCCGTGCCAATTTGTGTGTGCGTGCATGCCCGACAGCGTGCGGGTGTTTGCGGACGGAAGCGGCTCAATAAATATTAGCCCAATATCGGATTAACCATAATTTAATTTTCATGGCCGTTTCCCGAAACCTCAAATTAGGCCCCTCCACCACCGCGATGCAGGGCTCCCTCTGGATCGTTTTAGTTGCTCTTGAAAGAAAGGAAGGCAGGGAAAATATATAGAAGGGCTGACCAGCGATCTAATCCCTTTACTTGGCGGCCTAACGAAAATTCCTTACTCTTTTGGCCGCTTTTATTCCTATGAGCTTTCGGTGTTTCGCACAATGCTCTATGTTGGAAGGAACACATCTGAGGGGCCCCAAGGACGGCGGGGAGGCACAAGTCCAGCCAAATCTAATTGTGCGTGGATCGAATGGAATCATAGCTGCTGGCTATCTGAAACGATTGCAGAACACGCAAAAGGGTTGACCCACCCCCTTTAGGACTCTGGGTAGTTCTTAAATCTCCCATGTGTGTCCTTTTGTGTGGACCGGTGCTGAACATAATCTCAGCATCCACAGGATGGTTCATATATCAAGTCGGACTGGACTCCGGGGGTGGTCGGAAGGGCGAAATCTTTTGTATTGTTGAAAGAACGCCTGTTCTACGACCCAAGACGGGGTGTGTGGCTGACGTAAGTGGAAAATGTAATTGGACAAGGTCACGCGATTTTTCATTCCGACTGTACCCTTGATGCCCGCCCAATAATTCCTAGACCAAACGAAACAGATGCTGGAGGAAGGTGCCATTCTCAGTTTTTTTGCAATTTCGTATGAGAAATGACTACAGCGGCTATGAGGTATTGCGCACGTTTGGACAGTCGCACTGGAGCTATTTTTCTTCCAGAAAACGAAATAGAATTCTTTGTTTTTTATATATATTCTATATTCACATGAGCAGTCGGAACCGGATGCTCTAGTTTCTAGTCCCAAACAAATCCCGAAATCTCCGTCAATAAATCACAACTTCTACGGATATTTTCCTACTCGGGAGGTGACTGCATTCCTGTACGTCATACAGCTTTCAGCTGTGATACCCGATCCTCCCAGCGCCAGCGAAGTTCCCTAGAACTGAATCCCAGACCCTCAGACGAATCCTTATCGGACCCCCTATTCATCCGGATGAGCTGCACTAGGTGTGCAGTTCATCGGGCGTCCCGTTTATCTTGCGGGTCCGATATATGTCTTGCAGCCGTCTTTGCACAACACTATAGCTGCATTACAACGACCCTTCACCCCCGCCGGCTCCTTTAACAGATACGAATCGTCTCGCCTGCCATATCGAGTCCGTGCTAGCAGCCCGCGCGCTTTCCAATAAGTTCGAACGCGCTGCAAGACAGGCGCTTATGATTTATGGTGCGGCGCAAACGATTCGGCCATATTTTATTATCGAATTGAGTTGTTCCCGATATATCCGCTATTTATATGCACGTAAGCCAGTTCTTGCGGCGTATGCCGACCGCCACCGCGCCAGCCCGCACCGATCAGCTGCATCTTGGCCTTGCCCCGGACCCGCGCATTGTAGGGCTGCTTGCACAACTCCTCGGGAGCCCCGCTCGGTCTGGACCCGTTTGGCCATCGAATGCGAGTTTGTCGCCACCAGAGCCAGCTCCAGCAACTGACTGACATCGGAGCCGGTGACACTTGAGATCGCCGTTGGTTTTGACAAACCTCGAAGGACAGCGCGATAGCCTGGGCACAGTGCCGGTGGGGCTCCCCTTGATGTGTCAATCTCCCTGTTGACATGACAGTTACACTTCATTGAACCCGCCCGGCCAGCATTCCTTACCATTTCATGCGCAATTTAGTTTTAATGTGCTCCCAGGAATTTTTATAGTCTCCTGACTCCTCGAGTGCCTCTTGATTGTTTACATAGTTTAGACCGCCCTGTCGCTTCCTCGACTACCGTCACACAAACGGAGTGAAACGAGCCTGGGGCAAGACGTGTTCAATAGCAATTCCTGGGGATTTCTGAGATATCTCGCGGCCATTAAATCACATGATTGAATTAAAAATGCCTCAAATATGCACACCAGTCGCTTCAGTTTACTTAACATGTCTTGTACATGCCTGGGATGAAAACCTATAAAAGTGAGTTAGAAAATTATGCATGTGCCTTAAGAAATTTTAAATAATTAAAATAATAAACCACTGTTTCTGTAATGTAAAGTACAAGTTGGCTGAAGAATGTCCTATACCTACGATGACAGGATTATCGAACAAATTTGGGTTGAGATATAGACATTCCTGTTCAGGACGTTCCTTCTTAAAGTCTTCCTAGAGGCTTTTCGTGAAATTCGTTATTTATTTTAAACTTATCAAAATTATAAAATTTAATTAGATGTAGATAAAATTTATCTAATGGAATTTAGTCGTAAAAAAACTAAACAATAGAGTTTTTATAATCTTAGTGAAAATGTAACTAAGTTAAAAAGAAGAGAAAGCAGTATACCACCTCTATATAGGAAAAGTGATGAAAATTTTCAAAGATCAGGGACGTATGCAACGAAATTCAATAAATAAAAGTTATTAAGAGTGCTTTGCATTGCATATTACACTAGTCTGAATATTCGCCCTTCTATATTTCTCCTTTTACAAATCTTAAAAGGCAAATCTAAGGAAAATCTAATTATCTCCAGCAGTAAAACCATTTCGTTCTCCTTTCAAGCCAAGTTTTGCATCACCTGCTGAGATCTTTTCGTTCGGCTCTAGGAGGTGCTCTACATTTCGGCCTTGAGAGACAATGGTATAGATATCAGTGAGTATGCAAACAAAGTGCACCACAGCTAAAACACCACTGACCCTAAAACGTAAAGTGAATTTTGCAAACAGCGGTCAACGAGACTAAGGCACTCTTTCTCCTCGTTGTCCTTGAGTAGTGCGCAAATTGCATAAAATTGTCGAAATTACTTTCTCAGCAAATAGAAGCGACACAAAGGCTCGGCTATAAATCCCTAAGAATGCTTTATGTGGCGGAGATAAAAATTTGTTTTCTTACGTGCGATAAATTCAGGTGAATTTACCTGCCCGCTCTCAGTGTGTTCTTAGGGTCGTCGTAGGCTATTTATTGCGCAAGAACATCATCGGAGAAAGGACGCATTAGGAATTCCCGGGAATACGTTTTGGTCGCCACCAGGACGCGTCAGGTAAACGCTTAGGCATAAATGATTTATTTGGGATAACTGGAATAACGGTACTCTGTCAGTTTGCAGGACACCTTGCGTAATAGAAAATTACCTTACGGTTTCAAGGATAACGAAAATATCAAGACAATTTCGGATCACAACTCCTCCTTTCGTTTTTCTTTCGTCCAGGAAGACAACTGGGGTTGTGGGTCATTGGTAGACAGAGTTGCTCAAAATTGTATTACAGTCAGAATTTGCCTTATACGTAAATCTAGTCATACAGTCAAAATACACAGAAAAATGCTAACGCTAGGACCCAGAGGCATCCTTGGCATGCACGAGATGATTTCGTATACTGGCAATATGGCTTCATAAAATTATCGACTTCACACGACCTCAGGTTAAATTGAAAGAGGGAGACGAATTTTTGTCCTTATGGCGTTTACTGCTGACTTTCTTCGGCCTGCTCACTTGCGGCTCAGACGTAAGGAACTTATGCGATTATTGAACCCTCCCCCAGCGCCCTAGGGACGTGCGTTTCTTGGTGACTGTTGGAGATTCAGAAGGATTTTAAGTTCAGGATGCAGCAAATTGGAGGATTCTTGTTATTTATGAGTTTAGCAGTTGCCTTATGATATACCGAAAACAGATGATCACATTCGGCTCTGAGGGCGAGAAATTCCCCAAGAAGACTGTTGGAATTTATTGCTTTCTTTACAACACAAATAAGTTGCCTCGCTGGCCTAATTCACGTCTTAATTAATAACTCCGACTATCACTAATGCTTTGTGCATAATATGCACAACATGTGATTATATGGTTAATTTGGGTAGACATTTTGCGATCTCTTCATAGGTTTGAAATATTATCGTCCCCTAAAGTGGGTAAAAATAATTCAAGTCGTTTCTCACTTGTTTTAGTACAAGTCCTTCATTACAGATTACTACAAGATATCAAAATTCCTAATTAGTGTTGTATTTATTTTATTTGTGTTGTGGCAAATAATTTTTATTTCATTTACGTTAAAGAACGTCATTTAAGACGTACTACTCCACCCATGAATATTAATAATAAGTTATTGTGAAATTGTGTGATTTTCTTATTTTCTAGAAAGATAAATAATAAACAATACAATAAATGGTTCGTGCAATGATTTTCTCTATATAGGCAAAAATCTGTGCAATTGCTATCACTTCCCTGGGATCAATCGATTAGCGTGTAATGTTTTTTGTATGTTAAGATTACTCAATTCCTTATTCTTTTCTACTCGAAATTGTCGCAACGAACATTTCAAATTGGTGAAAGGACAACGAGTGTGCCCGCTATTGGACACGCATTCGTCGGCGCCTTGGCCCCGTAATTCAAACAATATTTCGCCGCATTGAAACATTGGCAGCTCGAATCAAAACATCGATACGCCGGCGGAGGGCATTGTGCAGGTAAGTGCAGGTGAGTGCTGCGGAGAAACGACTCAATCAATAATTGACCGGAAAGTCCAGCAGCGTAAAATGAACGCACACGTCCCCGCATAAATTGCGGGCAGTGTTTAAACGGTGTCGATCGTAATCTGCTGATAATCATGCAATTTTAAATCAGAACACATGTTCCGCCGCCAGTACGCCAATACGCGGCGCGCAGGGCCCCTGTGGTTGGTTATGATTAATCAGTCATTGGATTGGCACTGCGAGCGCGAAGTTGCAGGAGCACCGGTGCGCGATTGGCGGCTGTCCCCCTGATCACGTCCCGGCCAGATCTGCATACAAAGCGAATGCAGTTTTTCGCAGCGCGGCTGGAATGCATCTGGAATTCTAATAGCGATTAATTCGGGCCCGCGGATTTTGCGCAGTTATGCGCTTTCCGTCCCGAAAGCATGCGGCCAGCGGTGCACGGCTGTACCGCGCATTGGCTACACACTGGCCACTACCGGCGGTGTCGCCGCCGCGGCAATCAAGGCAACGACGCGAATTAAGATGCCACGAAGGTCGCTCCGCAGGTTGTTTAAAGTGATTTGATTTTGACAGACGAGGTGACAAGTGACATTTTAAAATATGCAAATAGCCCGAGCAGTTCCTTAACTCAGAGGCGTGCTTGGACTTGGTAAACGCCGGCTTCAGAAGAAGTGAAAAATCGCCCGGGCGACGCGCACATTTCACATTCGCGGCCGTATCTATTTCATCCCGCGTCGACATTTTCTGCTAGGCTGTCTCCTTTCCCGGTGATTTCGGCGAACTCGTCCCGAAGGTCGAACCCGCGAGGATGCGGGTCCGGGTGTGTCGCCTGCGGGCACGATAAGGGGCCAGGAGGCACAGATAATGCAATAATAAATATTTCTTCTCCAAAGTCTTAGAAACGTCTTACTTGCTCTTTAAAATGCCCAATAAAAATTGCCGACACACTCCGGCCATATTTCTTCGGAATCCCATATAAATCACTATGTAATCCCTCATGCTATATCGCTCGCCCCACGCCTCGGTTTTCGTGCAAAATTTTCGTGGGTTTTTTCCCTAGCTTTTTAGATATTTCCTTCCCCGGTCGGGGCGGATGCCGGTCGTACAAGGGCTGGTCCTGTCCTCAGACGCCCTGTTGGAGGGCATCCTTGAGTCCTCCTCGCTGCGTGCCAGCTGTGTGGGTGTCCTTGCTTTCGTGAAGTCGCGCAAACACACATTTCGTCTCTATACACACGACAGTCGCGGAAAATAGGTCAAGCCATCTTCAGTAAATTAAAAATACTAGAAGAGTTACCTACTCGGCTTCTTATTCCCGCTGTGAACAATTTAAAACAAAACTTTTAGGAGCTCCAGTCAGTGTCGGTTTAAAAGGAGCAGGTATAATGAAGCAGCACAAGAATTAATACAAAACTCCAACAAAAAACCGTTTCTGCGCGTAGGAGTCCAAATTTCTTTAGAGTTATTTATTTATACAATATTTACCTTCGATAAAAACTAAGAAGCTACGGTGGGAAATATTGAAGAATATAACCTCAACTATGGTTGAGTTTTCCTTCCTGTAAACATCTTTGCATAGAGACATGCAGCTTAAGGCTGGTTTGAGTTATTTTTACAAGTAGATATCATGTTCTTAATTACAGTTTTTGTTACTTCACGGTTCCGTACCTCAAAGAGAGAACTAAACCCTTATAGGATCAACCACTTATCCACCAATCCACTTATTTGTAACAATAGAAAGTAATTCTGGTTTAGATAGACATAAATCGAAATTTGGTACAGTAATAAAATTTACTAGCCCGCATGTATTGTAATATCTAGAATTAAAAATTTTTTCCTACGTTTAGTACCTGCAAAAATATTTCTTTATATGTAGTCACGCAAGATACCAATTGACAGATTTGTTTTCTTTCGTCTATTAACAGGCCCATATTTTATACACATTTTCTCCACACCACATTTAATGCCACTTCATTTCCCAATGTCCAGTTTGAAAATGTCTCTAGCCAAATATTCAGCTTTGCTGACATTTTATTGTTCGTATTTCTTTGAGAGAAGAAAGGGATGTCATCAGTTTGTATAATATACTTCACCCTTTGAATACAAAAGTAAACATTTGAATTTTTCGCGTGGTCGCAAAAACCAACCTCAGTAATTAAGGGTTAAAAATTTGATTATAATATAATAAAGATTTGTCTTCTTCTACACTGAATTGTATCTATAGATATAAAATATGCAATGCTCAGATTTTGAAACAGTTGCTTGCGAAAGGGTTAATTTAATTCGAAGGCTTGAATAGAAGAGGCTAGATAATTAAATAAAAGATTAATATAAAACGAGATCCATGACTTTCCATGACTTTTAACACCCTCTTTTCTCAAGTTCGTGCTCCTAGGAGCTCCTAGAAGGCGAGGGGAGATAATAACTCTGCAAGACAATTGTCTGTCCAATTAACAGGGCCACGTTATGCAGACACACGAGTCAGGAGGCCGGAGGGAGAGTGGTTTACTTTATGACAAACAATTTGTCAAAGGAGCATATTTCGGAGTCACTTAAAATCCCATTTCGATCCCAAAATAATTTATTTGCTGAAATATATTGCAAACGTAGACAAGTTGCACAACGAAACAAGGAGCCGGCCGAATGCAAAGCGTGTGCAGCTCGCCCGGAGAAGGCACTTCGGTGCAGTCATACGGGCACCGGGCCACAGCCAAGGAGGAGCACTGAAGACACCGAAAGTTTTAAAGGCGTTCGTTTGTGTGGTTAATTAGGAGAAGACGAATGTCTGAACTTTGCCCAAAAGCGACTCCTAAGAAGTGTGCAACATTGTTAAGGGATAAAGTTTGCTGCACTGTAATGGAACTGAGCACTTTTGTGGGACACGCCGGAGACGGTGACTGTGGCAGGACACCCTCGATGCAGCAGAGGATACTTCTTGGAGTGAACACTTCCCAAGTGATAAATCTTACGGGGTCTTTGTTGAATGCAGGGTTTATTAATTTATTACTTTTGCAACTAAATATAAACTCCACAGAAACGGGAATTCCAATTGCAAAGCTCAACACTGGAATTTCAGGAATGTTGGGTCCTGGTCGAGTTTAAAGAGTTGGTGAGGGGTATCGAAATTGAACTATTCAGAGAGCACTTATAGAATTTAAAAGGTCTACAGCACTTCACTAGTGAGCTGTTGGAAATAAAGTCAATGAGAAATAGGTCGAATTGTTGCCAAAGGTATCTGAGGAGCCGAAACAAAATTCATGCTCTATACACCTGCCACTTTTTGTAATTAATTTTTCCAAAATGAAACAGCTTTCAGTGGTTTTCGTAGACTAAATTTAAATGAAAGCGCTGTATCGCAAATAGTTTGTAAAATTAATTGTGGTAAAGGTATAATACAAAGTTTCAATTCAATCAAAAATCAAATATGTTTAAAGAAAGAAATATAGATATAGATAGATATTTGACTTTAAATTAGATAATTATTAGAACGTTTTAAATTTAGATGTGCTAATCTAATGTTTTACACAGTTTAGCTAAATACATGCTTTCCAACTATAAGAAACTTAGGGCTGAATGAATTATGCTTTCGCTTAAATACTCCTAAAGCCTTTTTGGCCAGAAGACAAGTAAAATGAGTATAAAATGTGATATGAATTACGCCGTGGGTATTTAGTAATTGCTCTGGAATTTTGACACTTTGTACTAATGAAGCTTTACTTCCTATATGGAAAACTGAAGATTAGGCTTATTTTGCTTACCTATCCCTTACTGCACACGCTGCAAAATTGTTTTGTTTAAAAATATAAAATGGCGTGCAATATGGTTCCGCTATTTATAGAAAGAACTTTGCAAAAAAGATACGACAAATGGCTGACATCAGGTATGACCTCATAAGTCATTCATTTCCTAAGAATTATTGCTATAACCGGTGCGGCGCGCATGTCTTGTCTGTTTCCATTCGCGTCAGATTTTCGCGTTTTTTACTTTTCTGGATCGCTGTAGTTGGCAGTTGCCCACCTGAGGTATCCCCCGGAAAGCCACACACCAGCTTGGGAATTTCTGTTAAAAAACCTCCACTTCTATAAGATCCCGGCGCGAGATATAATCCATCATCCTTGATGTGGTTACTTTGAGGAATTGTGCAATGAATACGAAAACGCGAACGCGTTTATCTGAGAACGATCTGCATCTCCTGCGCGCTGCGTGTCAAAGCAAGCTGGAGCTTTGATAGCCCGGTGCGACGCGACGCTCTATGCAACTTTCCCACTGGCCGTCGTGAGCCATTTAGGCCGGGATTGTATTGTATTTAAATTCCATTCCAGGCGGTCGGATTAGGTTTCAGAGTCTTCAAAAAGCCAGTAGTAATTAGTCCACATCCAAGAAACGTGTCTTGCAGATGACTTTTCCCAAGCTACAGCCCGCCGAGCAAGGACAGCGCCATGATTTACACTGTGCAAGCTGCCGTGTTCTCGTTTAATTGTGGCTATTAATAATTCTCACCTGGGTCAAATCTCGGCTGGTTCAATCCGAGTCGTGCTCAAAACTAATTTATTTCACTTGTTAACATCGTTCGCTCCAAAAGGAAATTTGTTTTCTACACTTTTTCAAATAAATACTGGCAAAAATGGTAAACGAGCACCGTGTCATAGTTGATTACATGCCACTGCTTTAGTTACACCTCCACCCAGATGTTACACTTGCAACGATGATCCCAGCAAAGTGCTAATGGGGTTCAAGTGAGGTTGCAAATTTATTATTAAAAACAATTCAGCAGCACTTTTAGGTAACTGCAGTTAAATACAAAAAAATCACAAAAATAAACAATATCTTAGTACGAATTTTCCTTAACAGTAAAAAGTAAAAGAATATAATCTAAAATCATTATTAATGAAAATTCATCGAAGTATGTGAATTGATATTTCTGTGTTTAATTATCTCAGTCATAATCCAGCATTCTTAAAAATTGTATTTCTTTTGTTACAGTTGATGGGCTCCCCACAGTCCCATGTAATGTTTAAGTATTCCGGTATTTTATTAAGTTATAAAAAATTGCCATTGTTTCTGTGTGTAATATATAACAAGTAGAAAGTCCTGCCAGTAGTACTGAAATAACATCAGTCTTATCTGTTATATTATAGAACAACTAATAAACATCTCCACGTAGAAGAATTCAATTGAACTTAAAGCTTGGCTCAGAGTAAACTACTGTAGCTATAATCACTTGTATTTCATTTTTGCTTAATTATCCTCTTAAAAATGACGGCACGGAATATGAGTTCGCAAAAGGTCAACATCTCAGTGTTGCAGAGAAAAAATAACAACAATAACTTTAGCTAATCTGGACCTAGTTAGAGAGGTCATATCTCATGGGATTGCTTCAGACCTGGGGCCACACACAAAAAATTCCTTCAAAGATCTCGGGTTCGTCTTTGCTGCTTTGGGTGGAAACGACGAAAACTGAATTCTAGAGAAAAAATCCCAAGACGCACGGCGCGACCACGACGGACAAAAAAGTTGACAAACTTTTTGGGAAAGACCTCGTAATTCATTTAACCGGTCAAAGGTGTGATTGCACGGACCTCCATTTTTATTCACATAATCTGATTCGACTATCGCTGAGATCTCTTTCAGCTGGACGAGGACTCGAGGCAAGAGGAACAGACTTGATGTAAACAACGCTCAAAAACTCGGTAATAAATCTCCAGGTAAAATGTTATTCAGAAAATCTCTGATTTATATTTTTCGGACTGGAGCTGGGCAACAAAAGCAATAGAAACAAAGCAAAAGCGAAACCGCGCTAGCGGCAAGAGGGTCGGGGGCGCGGACCGGGCTCGGTGGACTCTCCGAGGACTGGAGCCGCTCATATCGCTCTGCACAGATTGCCCATGTGTCCGGACTCCTTACATCTTCAACTTATGTAAATTTTGTGATTTATTAATAAAAATTTCCTTTTTATCTGCTTTGTGACGTGTCCCCCTGAATGAGTGCTCGCGCTGGGACATCCACATGGCTCGGCAAGCTCCAGGGGTGTATCGGACCGAAGGTGGAAAGCGGCCAGGAAAACGCATCAGCACAAGTCCAAATTTTTCTTGATGGCGGTCTTAATTTTTTTTTTTTGTGCTCTAGACCGATTTGGCCTGTACCTGATCGCACTTTGTCTCCGTCATCGACCGGGCCTGGACGGGATCGGAGTGTATCTGCATGTACCTGTGTGTGCCCGTTGGGTGTGTCGCATCTTTTTGTTTTGGACATTTGTCAGAAATTAATCATGTTCTTGTTGTCCAGTGATATATGCAGACACTGCAGGTAATAAAATTAAAGGAAATCTCACTTTGAATACCGGACGGACTCTGGTTGAGGCCATCTTGTTCTGCAGGCCGTTGGCTAGTGTGGTCATCGGGCAGGTTCAGCCACTGACCAAAGATGGAACTTTTTTCTCGCTTCGAACGGCAGGTGGCAAATTGATAGAGGAACACTTAATGGACATTTTAGGGTGACTATTTTATGGCCTTCGAACTATTTCGCTATGGTTGGCTAGAAACCGGTAACCGTGCCCACTGGTTTTTCCTACAAGGTGTGGTTTGCAGCACTATCGCGCTCCATTCATTTTCGTTTTAACGGCTACATCTACTAATTTGTTGTGTTATGAACTGTTTTACGACATTCAAATTGCTCAACAGGTGACATTGCGGGAGGCAATAACCATAGTTTTGTATATTCGGAACTCGCTGTTCGAGGGGAAACTGAAATATTTTAGAAACTAGAGAAGAGTATGAATAATATGCTGGATTTTAGCTCAAAATAAACTGAAACATTTAAATTTATTTACGCATAATTTTGTTTTTTGTTTTTAATTTTTAACGTAATAAGACGTTGCTAAACGAAGTTTTACATAATGGCAACTCGTAAATTTATCTGCACAAATAGGACTGCACACAATTTTCACAATTTGTTGACGCAATTTATTTTTATAATTCGTGAAAAGTTCTAAAATTATAAAACGCGCTTCAAATTCTCTAGCCCGGAACACAAGACTGTAAAGCGAACTAGGGAGGGATAACAAACAGTGGTTAACCTGTAAGGAATTTTTAATAAACATGATGAATAATAAACAAATAAATCAATAGTTTAATAATACATTTTCTATTAGAATAATCCAAGTAATCATCCTTGATCAAATAGAAAAATTATTAAGAGCTGAATTTAAACAATATTTTTGGCATTTATATTGCCCCTTCTCTTTCTCTTTTATGAAATTGGGGATTAGTGTATTATGTCCTACGTAGCAGCTTTTATACTCTTGCATTTAACAGCTTTTCGGGTTTAAGTTTACCAACGCAAGACAAAGATCATCGGAGAAGTTTAACATTTCGGCGACTGCGAAGTACGAAGTACCAATAGCATTTCCCTGATGATTAAAGGACTCGAACTCAATAGAACAGAATAATAAGAAATAAGAAAGCTACCTAAACGAATGAAATAGTCAAATCGTTCAAGTAGAAATTTTGCAGATGTAATTCAGTTCTCCCAACGGTGACAAATACTTATCGATTATTAAAATGCACACGACTTGCTCTAAATTATTTGCGTAAAATTTTTGGTACTAAAAATGATAAATTGGCGGCTTGTGCTTTGAAGTGATTTTTATGTACTCTAAAAAGCACCTCGAAGCCAGTATTGAATCTATGCAGATAAGCTCACAGGCGCAGGAGACAATTATTCCTAAGCGCCAAATTATTTCTGAAGGCAATAAATTTCGCACACTGCTCTTGCGATGCAAATTATTTTCTAATAGTCTTCTTAATCTTTCTATGATACACAGCATTCAAGAAAATTTTAGAAACGCTGTAGCATCTCAGTGACTTGAAACTGGCTCAGAAAAATCAGAAAAAGAAGAAAGTCTGGCATGAGTTTTGAAACAACTAGAGAACTTTCTCCGCCCAGAGTTATAGCAAAAATTTGGTCAGCGATGCAAATTGGTTCCTTTTCAAATTTTAAACATCGCCCCACGTTGGCAGCGATTCAACCGGCGGAGCGATTGATGTCTTGTTATGTAAGCAATTTTTCGACACAACAAAAATGCCACGGGTTCGGCTCCGGGATAAACAGGACGTGGAGACATTTCTCAAAGGCGAACGGCATCCGTGGGCTAATGAAATGCGCATTTGAATCGAATTTTCCATTTTCCGAGCTGATTATCATACAAATGATCCGTGGCCCATTTGGAACAATTTTTGTGTCTGTGGAGGCTGCCCGCTGGGAGGAACCCTAAAATTCGCTGGATGGCGAAAGCTAACTTTTCCCGATCATTTGCTTCTTTTTTAAATAAATAAGTAACCAACCTCCTGAGGGATGCTATTGGCCCTCAACAATGCCTTTTGCCTGTTTCTCAGGGCTGCTCTCGTCCCCAACTTGGGCAGGGACTCTAAAATCGCTCCTTTACGTAACTCAGGTTTCCGGAGCTGGAACTCGAACAGCTTCGACCTGATAAATTTCGCAAAACATGTCTTCAACTCTAAAGAAGGCTCCGAAGATGAGTTGTGTGCGAAAAGGGCTTCGGTGTTTTAGACTGTCGGCGACTTTGCAAAGTCCCGGTACGTGCAGGAAGGGCGCCCAGGTCGTGCGGGCGAGGAACCCTGGATACGCCAGGACGAGGGTAAGAAGACATTTCCAGCAAATCCCAAGATGATAGATGTAAGGTGTTGTATCGGAAATAATAATGACGTTGCGCTATCTTCCTAGGCTGTCTATTGGCGATTTATTTCCCCCAGACGCTCCGTGCGCTCGATCCACAGCTTAGGGCCCATTGAGGAAAGTTTCGTGGTGGATTTATCCTTGGGCAATGAGGAACACCAAATG
This sequence comes from Proctacanthus coquilletti, assembly GCA_001932985.1. Classification (NCBI taxonomy): domain Eukaryota; kingdom Metazoa; phylum Arthropoda; class Insecta; order Diptera; family Asilidae; genus Proctacanthus; species Proctacanthus coquilletti. The sequence goes on from MNCL01000012.1 coordinate 839,473, forward strand.
ACATATAGAAATTCATAAATCGTCCGGCCATGTGTATTATTGTCGCCTATAAATCACCGCACTGGGAATTCTGCTCTTGCGGCGACGATCGCTCGGCCGCCGCAAAATCTCGTCTGGAACTCTCCGGATTCGCCTTCTTGTGCCCTTCTTTCCTTTTTTTGCGCATAATGACGACACTCTCGGCCAGTACATTTGTAACCACTGCTGCAACCACAACTCGCCCCGTTGCACTCCTCTGAGAGTGTCTCGTTAAGATGCGATGCGTTTGCGAAAATTCCCTGAAACGGATTTTCACTTGCCGTCATAAATCTTGCCGCAAAACTTCGAATGTCTATGAATTGCAAAAATTTGTCCGCGCACAATTTTAATATTCAGCGGAATAAATCATATTCTCGGCGGCAGCGCCTGCACCGCAGCACGGCCGCAAGGAGTGAACTTTCTTACTGCCTGATAAGTTCCGGAACGCGGACAGTTTCACCTCGTTGCTGCGGGTGAGATTTCAACATTTCCGAGAGCTGGCCAAGAGGAACTAGCATAAAAAATTATAAATCGATGCCACCATAAAATCGAATATACTTGCGTGCTCAAAAATAACAAAAGAAAATCGAAATACTAAGTCATTCAATATTATACCTTTTTCTCTTTTACTACCGTTTACTATTACTATTATTTTAAATCTTAAGCGCACTATAAAAAATTGGAAATTTAACTTGAGTTTCTTATATTTTGGGAGAAATCTTACAGAAAATTAGTTTTTATAAATATTTATTTATTACGTTCTCGTGAACTTCGGCGATACTCGTATTTGATAGAAAGTGCTTGAGAAGAATTTGCCTTTAACTAGAGATACTGAACACTAATTTTAAAAAAATATATGTTCTTATTTTGTTAAGTTGTCCATTTCAAATGCCGATGAATTTGATCCTATCGAGGTACGTGTCATTAAAATATAATCTAAAAGTAATATAAAAAATTACGCTACTACTAAAAAAAATAATATTATGAGCTAAATAAGCAAATAGACTTTTTTGGCATTATATAATATTATAAAATTATTAGTTAAAATATGCGACGATTTTACAAGATCCTATGGCAATATCCAATCTTTCAACCGGAAATTTGCCGGTTGATCTGTTTTTTGGTCGATTGCCATCGGTACAGTGATAGTATTAAATATAGATTGTTCTTGTTAAATTGTTCCGGATAATGTTCCGGATGATGAGCAAACTGGTAAAGAGCCCGGAGACAAGAGTCATATCGAAAAAATACGGCATACCGCGCCCAGATATATACCGACAGGGCAAATAAATCGTCCTGCTGCCGGGACCAAGGTGGAAAGCCCTCTGCGATAACACCCTTTACCTTTTATCCCAACAATACTTGGGGCTACAGCGGAAAATTTGGAAATTGTCTTATCAGCGGCAGTACCGGCAAGGAGAACTTTGCGGCCGCGACCAAGCAGCAATCCGGGGCGCCATTAATAACACGGCCCTTCCGCCACTTATGTCGTCCTTTAATTGTATAATTTCCTTTGCCAGCAATTATTTGATAACAATTTTCAGCCATCCCCGCTGAACCCGCCGGCCTCCGCATGCATGCACACGGTCACAGTGCCCTCGAGTTGGCCGCATTAGCCCTTACCTTGCCTCACCCCGCCGGGCACTAGTACATCTGCTATTTTCACTGAATTTTTCGCGTTGATAAATTATTTGGTGTCCCCCGGCCACGGGCTCCCTGCCGCCAGCGTCTCTCCCTCCCCAGATACCTTTCGCAAGGAGCATTTTACCGAGCGTTTTTCTATGGCGAACTTTAATTTCGCCCGGGATTTATGACGCCGAGCTCTGATACGCGCATAAATCATCGGACGACCTTTCGCAGCGAATCGCTGCAAAGCTGTAGAGGCTGCGAGCGACCACAGCATTAACGAAGACGATTGAAATGTGAACTTTTAATGACTGCAGGAGGCGCTCATTGTGATTTCGCTCGCACGGATTATTTATTGTGCAGGTACTGCTGCGGGCGAGGAGCGGCGAGTGGCGCTAAACTCACGGTTTGCACAGTTCCAGATCCGCAAATGATCACACAATTACCACGCAATGGTACGGATTTATTTGATTTGTCGGAAAGCCTTTTGATATGATTTAGTAGAGTTAAATTACGAGTGGCAGGTCCAGTCGCGTCCTGAGGACAGTGTTGCTGATTTTTAACCACTAGTGAGAAATCTCTGCTAGTACGTGCTCTAACAAGATATTTGCTCCAGTATCTCCAGCAATTACTAGAACTATCGACATTCCCAACAGTTTTATGGATTTAATTATTTAGGGCTTTTATATTTAGATATAAATTTAACTCAGGAACGTTTTTACCGACTGCAGGAATAGACTCCCTTATTCGAATAAGTATTTTTAGACTTGTAGTCAAAAAGATTTCCCAAATAGGGGCAACGTTTCAGGACCAGTGCCATTTAGGCTCATTATTTTGTAAAGTTTTCTGCTTAAGACTTTTTGAACGTTTGCATGTTCCTCACGAACTAGAATTGGTAGATGAATCTTAGCACTTTGACGCATTTGTTTGCGTCGGCGGAGTTAGACATTTCGACTCCACAAAATCATAGACTAACTAACCCCTTGTGATTTTTCTCAAACATTTGACGAAATTTAACATGCCCCTTTACCGATGCCGAAAGAACGAGCTATTCGGAAGATTAACCCTTTTTCGGCACAAGCAATTTTAACGTTCGGAATCGAATTTGAAACAAGTGGAAAATACGAATTTTAGCCCATTTTTTACAATTACCAAAGATCGTATACTTGCAATTCAGCAATGTAAGGTTTATCGCAATTTATAAAATTAGAACAAGTTTCTCAAAAGCTGGCTTGCATTTAGTACAAATGTAAAGCTTAAATTCGTACCTGCCACTAAGAATTTGTTACTAAATTTACGAACAAAAGGTCGTGCATTCGAATTCCGCAAAAGTATTGAATTTTCCTTTTTTAACAAATTTATATGTTTCTTTTCCTTCCTTATTTGCGGCCGCAAGCGTGACAATTTTTCTTGTAGTTTTTCCAGTGAGGTAGAAGATACCAGAGGCTGTAAGATCAAATGTGTTTACGCTCTTAATATTTAAGTAAAAGGTGAAATTAGCGACAGGGAACTTCTCTATCTATATAGCCACAACTCATCATTAAATTATCGAAATATCGCTTACGGGAAAACTACTCCTTCATTTTCTTCTAAATTGGTTGTCCGTTCTTTCATTTTTTTTCTTGTAGCATGCATTTTAGGAAAGGGTCGTAATAAAGTGCCTTGCGCAACACTGTCGACTAAGATCACGTGGGTAAACGAGAGCCGCATGTAACACATACGATTGAGGAGAGGGCTCTGGTAAAAAAAATTCCGATCGCATTGATAATTTCTGGAAATACTAACCAAATTTCATAATTACCGTATTCAAATTATTTTTTTACAGAAGACATGGATGCGGGAATTTCTGTCTAATTTACTCTGAATGGAATTTCAGTAGGTAGAAAAATTAAGAACTTTAGAATTTCTAGCACTATAAATTCCTTATAAGTTTTGATTAAAATTTGGTGACATGGGAGACTTTCGTTGAACGGAAGTAGATTAATTACGACAGAGGTCGTTACTAAAAATTTAAAAGTATATTTGCGTTCTTGTAACGTTATGATCCATAACATTAACTATTCGTTTGTCGCCACCTTAGATTTATTGCATGAACATTCTTAAATTTTCTATTGTATTTCGTCATACGGAGAAATTGTCCTTGAAGGATGGGTTGACACGACAGACGTAATTAATGGCAAATTAATTCATTCGATCGATTTTAACCTCCATTGTTAGATCTTGCGTGAGACAGCGGGCTTCGAAACTTCCAAAAGTTGGTGTTGAGTTGGACCTTGGCACAGACGTGTGTTGTGTCACACGAATCGCTTGTTATCCATATCAAGTCACAGTCGAAAATTAGCATCAAGCCGAGGAGAAATTACCAAACAAGCGAAATACAAATTTCGGTCGCGCAGTGTTTTGGCCGGTCGGAGAAGTCCGGCGATTAATCAAAAACTATCGGGGAGTTCAGGAATGGTCGTTAAATTAAGTGCGTAATTAATTAATATCATATTTAGTGGCTGGCAAGCTGAGAAAACCCATTAAGGTGGCCCGCCGCAGGGGGAATTTTTCAAATTGTCTCCCCGAATTTGTCAAGATCGAATTTCTTGTTCGTGGCCGGGCCGCTTACAGTGCGCGCAGCAAACGAAGCAACCGCTCGCAATTAAATTTCCGCGCCGTGTCCCCATAAATATGCCGCACACTTTGAACAGATAGGCTCCCGGCTCCCACGAACACCACCGCATGCAGCACTTAATCCCACTGACAGATTGCGCTCTCATTTCTCTCCATTCACACTAATGCAGCACGAAATTGAGAAGCCCATCAATTTCCTTCCGCGTTGTAAACGCCCATAAACAAGTCAATATCTGTTTCAAACGGGACCGCCGCCGCTCCTGATCTTCTTCCGATTGAGAAAACAGTCCACGTGCAAAGTAGTGCTCTCTCGCTTCCGCGCCGACTAGGGTCCGTGTGCGAGCGAGACGCCCGCGCCGAGTATTGGCAATAAAGCAAACCAATTTCCCCTCTGAGGTGGTACTGAAAAGGCGGAGACTTATTGCCCGTTGCCTGTCCTTATTGCACTTGTTCAGAGGGTCCGCCATACACACACTCGCCGCCGAGTCGTTTGGGCAATAAAGCATCCCGAGCGGCCATAAAGCATTCGTGCAATAGTCGGTCCTTTTTCGACTGGTAAGAGCGGGATAACTGCCGCCATAAACTATCTTAAATGGAAAAAGAGAAAAGACGTTTGCTCCAAAGAGCGCGGAGAGATGATTTATTCGGGTGCGTGCGAGCAGGGATTTTGTCCACTCCCGTCGTTTCGACTGGTAATTTACGTGCTATGGCGGGGAACTGCAGGGCTTTATGAATCTTTCCGTGTGTGCGAACCGGTGCTCTCCGGCGTCTTCGGGCGGCCATAAAGTATTTTGGAAGAATTGCTGCCATGACGATAATGGGGAAATGGTGAAAGTGATGCCTTTTTCCTTATTTTAACTTTCGTCGCGGGTTGCCAGAGGTGCGCGACGCGGAATGCACGGATCGCACCGCCGTATATTTCACTGCCGGTCGCGGATTGCGTAATGGCTCTGTTTTGATGGCCCAAGATTATCAGAAAATTATGGAATATGTCACCGTTTCGGATGCTCTCGGTTTAAAGCCGCTGCGGCGGAATGATTGAATCGTTTATCAATTTTATTTGCGTGCCGTGATGATTTATCGGTTTGGAAGCGTTTTCCGAGGTGTTGGACGATTGTATTTTTTGCGGAGAAACGCCCGGGCTCCGCCGAATGTTTGCCCATTTTAAGTCTGATATATATCTTTGCAGATTAATGCATGCAAATCTGAGGTCTCCTGAGCCTGTTTCGTCCCAGCGTGTAATTTGTTTTTGAAATGGTAATTTATCTTGGTGACGGTAAAAAAGAGTGAACACGGTGAGTGCTGTAACGCTCATTGGGAAATTGTTACAAGGTGTCTCCCGTCCAGTATTATTAACTTTTTCATCTTCACAAACATTCGATTAAACTGAAATGCTTGCTAAGTTTCAAGTAATTCGTTTGAATCGTTTAGATTATAATTAACTTTCATAAAACAAACAATAAAAGACATCAAATCAAAATATATAAGAAACGGTTCACTTTGGGAAAATCAAAAGGCTAACTCAAGATATTCAGATGGGTGTACCTAACTAATTCCCATTGATATTCATAAAAATATCAATGTTATGTGCTTACACCTACGTCTAGAAAATATAAAACGCCAAAAGTGACAAATTTGAACAGCGTGCTTGAGAACAGGAATTCTCAGACAATTAAACAAGACCTATATCACTTCCAACCGTTGTAAAAATTTGTACTAAAACGTTTCCTAAAAGCAAACGAACGGAACTATTGCTTAACAAAAAGTAAAAGTCGTAACCTTCTTTACAAACGATAAATACACGTCTTGAAACCTGTAGACAATTTATAAAAGCTGACTTTTCTATGATTTATAAAAAATAAATTCATCGTTCATCATTCATGGCGCGTTTTCTTGAAATCATGTTTTTTAGATTTTCTTCCCACCACTTTGCACACAAGTAAACATTTTTGTGATGCACACCTTCCTTGGATTCTTTTAACTACCCTCAAAACACAAAAAGGTATTTCTTAAAAATGTTTAACCTTTAGAAATAAATTTGAAAGTAAATGTCGAAGGCAAAAAATATAACAGTAAGGACTAAAGAAAATGTTTTCGAATCTCAATCTCTTCCTTAGCTGAGACTAATCGTACCTTTTTTTGCTGACGCAAAAAAGCTTGAGCTTGTGTTAAATTTAATGTCGAATATAGAAGAGGATGGTTTGCTTTGAATTTCCTATCTGAGTATGATTAGAATCAACGTTGAAACTGCCGTGGTCAAAGATAATAAAAAAAGTGCAATAAAAATACAAACATGCATATCGATCGACAAAACAGCGAGGTACCGATTAAACCAAACAGAAAATCCTTCCGTTTCTTCCGTAGGTTTATTTTGAAAGATGTCACCGAAAAATCAAGTTCGTGATGTTTTTCAATTGATACCCAACGAGGTTTGCATCAAACGCCTACACGGTAGTGTTTAAAAGCAGTTTTGAAAATATCCAATAACGAATCGAAAATCAAACCACATGCCCCGTCCGACCAACAAACACTTTTCACGCATACGCGATCATTTTATAGTTCGATTAATATACACGTTTTACAATGTGATGTGATTTGGTGAAAGCCGAACTATTTTAATAAATATTCCAGGAAATCAATGAAACTAAAATAAGAATTTAAAATATCAAGACGCCGGCTTTTACCAGTGATTACATTTCTTATCTTAAAATTTTGGAGTAGTGCTGTAACAGTAAAGAACTGACCTATTAAAGTTCTGTTAAAAGCGACTCAGCCTCTGCGGAGTAATCAAGTGAAAACAAACATCCAAACACTTTCTGATTTATTACATTAATGGGATAACCTAAGGTTCCTTAGTAAAAGAAGTATTTTTGGTATTTTTCGATTTGATATCTCATTAAATTTTGTCAAAACGCGTTTGAAAGTTTTTTACTTTGCTACTGAAAATCAAATGTTCGCTGTCGTATTATATGACCTTTAATTTTTTGTTTGAAAACAAGTGTGTTTTAAATGAATTATAAAGTAAATTAATTACTAATTTTCATGCTTGCAGAATACGCATAAAACAGAGTTATGAAGAAGAATTTTTGCGATTGATAATGATAACTCGTGCGTCAGAATAACTAACAATATTTTTGCGTATAAATTTCATTTACCTAATTTACAGCAAAACTGAAACAAAACAAAAAATTTCCTCGAGTAATAAAGCGAGAATAAAGTCTAAAATTCCACACTTTTATTTTGTTCGAGTATCGCATAAGCAAGCAAGCGCTTTCATTCTTCGCACGGTAGCAGGTAAGTAACTACCACCATTTACTTGCGCCTCATCAACCCTAATTGTTGTTTTTCTCACAGCAAGCACGTTACATTACTTTCGATTTCCTCTAAAAAAATTACCCATCGTCATATCGTTTGTCGTTCCATTGTGAACTCGGACGTGCCGAACTCATTAGGCTGCGGGCCAAAAATGTCGCCACCACCTGGAAAGATCGACGAAATTCAAATTGGACAAGCTCTCATCACTCGATGCATGGAAATCACCCAAATGGAAAATTGAGTTTGAGCTCCGTGTCTTGCGAAGCACAGGAGTCCCCCGTGTCGGTGGTGTCCGGTCGAGGTCCGAGCTGCATCCAGTTCAAGGCGCGCAGCAACGAAAATGCGTTTCAATGCATGCTAACAGCGCCGCGACAACACTGCCTAAATCTAGCGCTGTCCCGTCCTAGGTCTCATCAGCGACCTGCTTATGCAGTCCACGAGTAGTCTTAAGGTCTTAACTCGCGAGGGGCCCGGCACAATAAAAGTGCATGGAGTGCCCTCAGACCGCAATTTATGGGAATTTTATTAAGTGACTTAACAAATGGTTGCGATAGGCATCGCCGTGTTCAACATGCCTGCACCCAGAGAGCCCCATCGATGGGCTGCGGCGGCGGGCGGCGGGCGGCGGCGGGCGGAGGCGCAGGAGCTGCCGCCAACTGCTGCCGCTGCTGAGCTGCTGCACGATTCCCAACTTTCTTTTTGCATTCAATTTTGCATAAATGATTGATGAATTAAATGATTGAAGCGCCGCTTTATTGGCCCGGCGATAGCATCACGACACTGCGCTTACTTGCTCTGTTCTTCGCGCCTCCGCCGCTGCTTCGCGTCGATTTCGCGATGTCCCCGCGCGGCGGGAATAAATTTATGGCGCATCGGCTGAGTAATGAGTTTTCGTCTTACTTATGACAGCTGAAACGACTCTGAAAATTGAATACAATGGGTCAGTCGGAGCGGCTAAATTGGTTCCACGCGGGCGGCGGCGGGCGGCGGCGGGCGGCGGCGGGCGTCGGTATGGCAGTGAATTTTAGATCATGCTCAAGTGGCCAGGAAAGTCGCATAAATCACCCGTCGCTGATTACCGCGTTGCGCTACCCGTCAGAAGTCTTAATTAGGAGCCTGCTTGGGTCGTGCGTGCACAATGGCTCCTTGTTGACACCACCGTACTGCTTCGCGGATCGCACAATTGGCCGCTCCGAATTTGAAGAAGCCGGCTGGCGAACTCCCTAGATCCTCACTAATCAAGGGCGGTCCTGGCCCTCCCCCAACGTTTAAGAAAATTGCATAAGAGTGCATCAGCGCGGTCTGATTGCGGCAGGTAATTGCATGCTCACAAGCGCCACAATCAAAACAAAAGCTGTAAACGCGAGGAAGTCATGCACGCTGCCACTGCTGCCGCGCGCCCTCTCCTGTGATTTTTGCTAGCGCGTCGGCGACGGCACCGGCTTTTGTCTTTTGCTTTCTTCGGTAAATCACTAAGGGCCACGTCGGCCCTCCTTGCGGAAGAAATGAAAGTCCAGCCCGCCCTGCCCGCACTCTGCAACGTGCTGTAGTACCTGTGTCACAAGAATCGCGAGTGCACCGCTAATTTTATTGTCCGATATTTCGGCGATAACCTGATCGAGCGCGCAGATAGGCGGCGGCACAGCAACAATTTGCTTTAATGCTCTCTGGCGTGTGATTTGTTGCATTTAATTAATGAAAGTGCAAATTGCTCGTAGTTATGAATTGATTGTTAGATTGCGCGCGCCGCCGCTCGGTCGTTTTTTATTTATGTTCGCTTTAAATTGCTTTTAATTTGCGAGGTTTTTGTTGTTATCTTAATAAGGCCGATAAATTTGGCCGCGCTTCGGGATATTTATGAGGTATTCTATTAGGAAATATCGGCGGCCGGCGCTTAGGCGGATCACGGCAACTGGCCGGACTCGAAAGGAGCAGTCCCTCTGCGACCCCGGGATTGCTCTGACGGAGCGCAGGTAATTAATCGCGTCTATGGCAGGTCCATAAATTGTTTGGACATGCTATTTATTAACGAATCGGGGTAATTAGGCTTATAAACCAATTGTAGGCTTTTAATACATATTAGTTAGAAAAATCCAATCACATTTTCGAACAAGGTAACATTTCGAGAAAGTAGAAATTGATTGCAAATTATCCTGCCGTACTGCATCATATCTGTGCTGATATCCGCCAAATAAACAGATCCTCCCCGTTCGCATAAACGGATACATAACATAAATGCACAAAAACGTGTGCGAATAGTCGGCTTCGTTCAGGACTCTAAGTAAAACTTTAAATAATTATTTATTCTTGAAAATAAAGTTTTCTTGTATCCAAGCGACGGTATATTTGTAAAAATATGAGCGTTGCGGTGCGTTTGTACCCCGCCGGTGTAGGTAAGAATTAAATCGTTCGCTTAGCTCAAGGCAGAACTAGATCCATCCAACTGCTTTTTACAACTTTACTTTAATTAGTCACACACAAGTAACGTTCATCACAAGCCGCTGTTTAGAAGCACAAGTATCGGAGCATTCACGAAACTATCTCTTAACTGTTTACTGTTTGAATTTGCTAATATGTCTAAGGAATCTTTAAAAGGTGCATTCAATTCTTAGTCACCAATATCGGCCACCATGGCCCGCAGTGTGCATTATGATCTAAGTTTTTATTTTTGTTTTATATTGTTAGTGCATGCACAAATGCAACGATAGTGTTCATTCAAATCGGGTAGGCCGGATATACCTAGTTATCATGAGAATTAAGCTAAATATAAATAATAATATAAAATAAAAGCAAAAATGCATTACCGATGATGGCTATTACGATGTTAAAAATATGAAGGATTATATTTTGTCATGTCTCCACAACAGTTTACCACTTATTGACTCATTTGCAATAAAACTCGGTTAAATTTGGATAAAGCAACGAGAATACCCATCCCGAAAAGTTTACTCTAAGCCAATCTGCACTGAAAGAAACGAAAGCAATTATAACCAACTCTCCGCCCTCCTGCGAACGGTGTCCGACAATCTCATTAAACCCATTCAATGGATCGTTCTCTGAAATCTAGCGAGTCTTAATGGGGCAAAGGAAGAATATGCTGCTGGGCGGCAGACAGTAGTAGTGAAGACATCCTTCTAATTCTTACTTCCACCTCCGGCGTTAAAGTTCTTAGAAAATTGCTTACAGGCAGCACTGAGGTATGCCCGTAAATCCACGAAGAAAATGAGGTCCAAACGATTATGAGAAGGTCCAATTCGGCGAAATTACTTTATCACCTCAAGCAGCGATTACTTTGAGTGGGCTCCACAAGTGGCTGGCGAATTTATTTATTTGCTCCCTTTTCGTCTCAGACGAATGGCGACTGTGGCTTACCAAAGTGGATTTTCTTTCTTGCAAAGTTCCGATATTTATATAAATATAATAAATAATTTTCACGAAATGCATCATCACATACTGATGATTTTTCACAAACTGTTTTATGAAGATATTGTTTTAAAAGTAGATTTCACCCGAATTAAAATGGAGGAAAAATCAACTCATACGAAATAAAATTTTGAAATTTTTCAAAAACACCACTTTGAAACCTAAAAGCTAATTTTTAATTTCCAGCTTAATTTCAGTTTAAGGTGCCAAAAGCCGGTTTACCTTCCACGTTCCAGAGTCTGAGTGCCCTGGCATTGTCTTATATTGTTTTATCTTTTAGTGGAAAACAAGGTCGCGAGGATCTGTTGTTATGCAAAAGATGCAGTGGTGACCAGATGCACAAGCTGCGGTTGCTTGTTGCTCGAATGTGAAAATGCAAATTCCTCTGCTCCGGATCCTGTTCCAGACGTGACAAAGCGACTAAGAAGTAGGTCAAACAGCGTTTCTGTCCAAAAATACAACAAAGTCTGAGGGCTGTTGTTCGATGTTAATGTCCTATTACGGCCATAAATCATAACGTTTTACGACAAGCCCTGAGGGTTCCACCTTAGGACATTACCGAAATAGATCCCAGTAGCTCTTGGCCCACTTCATTAAATCTTAAACTAGATGCTGCCGACCCATCCCGGCCGTCTCGTCACGTCATTGCAGTGATTCCTGTCATGACCAGACAGTCCTGGAAGTGATTTTTCTGTCGTCAAACCACCGCCACAGCAGCAGCAGCCAGTGGCAAGGAGGCGACTGGGATCTGGCCGTGGTCCTCCATAAATTTCCCGTCGACGGCTCCTCAATGGAGTAGTAACCGGGAACCCCGTCACTTTATGGCGAATTTTATGTTATTTTATGTTGTGTAAACGAGCCATAATCGTAAAGGCATCAAAACAAATCGTAAATTCGAGAATTGCTGTGTAAATTGAGTGAGCGCTGCGGGTCGGGGCGGAAGGAGTGTGTCTGATGACTCCGTGAGCTGCGACTGCCTTATGACTCTGGAATGAGCCCTCACGGGAGACCGTCAACAGTCACGTGTTGGTAGCATTCGTATGAGCCTTCTCAACATCCCGGCCCCGACTTCTCGAGGTAGAGCTGAACTGCAGTCCCGATTCCGATCCCATGTACCCAGTCCCTGACGTTTTCAGTTTTCAATATCTCGCTCGAGTTCGTCGATGATGAAACGGGGTCAATCGGAGACGTGAGTTCCATTTCGTTCCCCAGCGGAGTGCCCTGGAATGACGACGTGAGCCCATTGGCTCAGAAGATTTTTATTGAATTAGGTTAACCGTCTTCGGCCTGGGAGTTGCCTCCGCAATGGCTTTTGATATTTCGGCAAGATCCGGCGTATTTTTGGAAATTGCTGATTTATAGGGAGTTGTTCACGTCTTAACGTGCTTGGAGACAAAGCGAGTGGAAACCAGTGGCTCTTGGAACTGCCTCTGATTATACCATCCATCTTCAACCCACCGCGTCGAAAGAATGGTTACGGCATACATCGGCTGTCAAAACTCGAAGTGATTAAAGTCGTCTTTTAGTCTTTTTACGTATTTTTGTAACTATAAACTCTAAATATAGCAATCCACATATATGTCGGTGCTACTTGAACATATGGAGGAAAGTAAACCGCTTTGCAAACCATCAAAGTTTCAAAACCTCTGGAAACGTTCTTTATCAAATATTTTATCTCTACTCTAGAACCCATCAACGCACTTCTAATTTAAAATAAGCACTTAAAGGTGAGATATAGCGAAATATACGGAGTGTTCGATAAACAAGTTGAAAACAGTGTGCCAATCAATCCCTTAAAGTTTTCTGATCAAATTTTTATTTGAAAAGACTTATGGGCAGTTAAGTGCACACACTACCTACACTACATGAAGAACAATTTTCAAAGCCTTTCTGAGGGATAAGGGCTGAATTTAGTTTGCTAAAAAGCTTAATCAGGAAATCTCAAAGAAACAGTTGGCATGCGGCTTTCTACTTATTTATCGAACACCCTGTATATTGATATAAAAGCCAGATTTTATACAAATATCTTCAGAATGTGTGTTCTGTTTAAATGTGTAGAAATATTGTTCTGTTGGGAAGTTATTGATTAGGTAATTTCAACGCTAATTTACTTTCCCAAAAAAGCTTAGTCTGATACACCGTGAACTCTAAAAGGACATTTAGGGGGGGAAACTAAATATTGCATTAGAATTCTCTTTCAAACAGAACTTCGCTTAAAACAATTTTATATGGCTTTTTAAGGGTGATAGAACGCATTATTGGGCCTTATTTCTAGCAGCTACTACTGGTCGAATTGTCGTTGTATACGTTACTAATACGATACTATTGAACGAGAATGAGCAAGATGCTTGCAGTTAGCTGAATATCCCTATGAAGCACATATCTTATTTCCTTTGAAATGAAAAAAGAAACTCATTCTAAGATTTTAAAAAAAGTATTTTTAAAGTAGGCATTTTCAGATCCTTTTAAAGTTTCAAAAAGAGAGAAACGTAGTACTTAAGACATAAAAATGTACTATGTTTATATAAAAGCTCCCTGTATTAAATTTAACGCCCGCTTTATTTTATATTTATAATTTCTTAATGCTATTTTACTAACTATTTAATACCAGTTTGTTTCCACAAAACATTGAAAGAACGTGTTTTGAAAACGTGAAATTGAAAACAAAAACGTCGGCTTACAAAAATGACAAATAATCTTGTAAAATTAATATTAAGATTTAATGGCAAAAGGCGAACCTAGTGCTGAGTCCCTCGCCAGCCACGTTCAATCTGACCCTGATATCGACGTGATATTGTCGTCGAAGTAATTAACTCGCAATTTTTGCCGAGTACACGCGACAGCGGCTTATCGTGGCGCAAATAAATTCCGTCCGTCTAGCCCTGTGTAAGCCGAGCATTGATTATTTGAAATTTTGATGCATCACCCGCTGTGGCCATCATGAAAAGTACGAAAGTAAATTAAAAACAATGCCCGGCCGGACACCGAACAGCCCATGCGGGACACAGGACAAGACAAGGCAGGGCACCCAAGCGTAGCACGCTATGTCCCACACTGCCGGCTGGCGAGGCCGGACCAGGATAGCTGGGCGTCCTGTCCTCCCGGTGCCTACAAACGCACACAGGAAGGGCGAGCGGCTGGCCGAAGCCGGACATGATCAATTCATAAATCTTCCCGGCCCAGTCACATGTAGAGTTTCCTCTGTAAATTTATAAATTTTTGGACAGTCACATCATGAGAGAACGAATTTGCGTAGATGCATTCGTCGTCGTCCTCCGTCGCGCCCGCCGCACGGATGCACCACCGCATGGAGAGTGCAACGCGTGCAAAGTGTGTGCTCAGTGGCCACCGGAGTGATCTATGGACGGCTGACTACCGAAAAACGAAATAATTTGGGAATGCACTTAACCAGTTTGACTAGCTCTAGTGCTCCAAAGCACTCTCCCGCCCGCCTCGTCCGCTGCCTGAGTAGTTGAGTACGGGGCGCGGAGGAGGAGATATATGCGCGCACGATATGTGCTCACATAGGTGCATCTGCCTACGGCGAGCATCCTGGCCGGTGCCGGCGTGCATACACAAATGCAGCCATGATTTACGACTTGAAACAATATTGAGCGCAGCAGATTTATGGAGTGCCCCGTAAAAAATATTATTTTGTCAAGTTTTTTGCAACATGGCGGAACACAGTTACTTGCATAAATAATGTGTGGGTGACGCTGCTGGTCGAAGGACGAGCTCTCGGGTCGCTGCTCCCTCCTCGTCTTCTCAGTTCGGTTTATCTGCGCCTTGTGTGCGTCGAGCTCCTTCGTCAATATCTAGATCCAATCGCCGAAGTGATGTCATCGTTGTCCAGGCCAACTTCAGCTGCTCTAACTTAGCGTATCGACTGTATCAGAGAACGCCCTCCCCGACCCGGTGCGAAACTGGTGCCAGCCAGAGCGCGAACAGTGACTTTTTGCCATTCATAAAACTCATCGGGCAGTGCATTACTCAAAAAGCCAAAAAGGGACTAATAATTTATTTCTTAATAACTTTATCTTGTTGCTGCGTGATTTACTGGGGCTTCTCGCTCTTCCTAAAAGCGCACCAGTTGGCGCAGTTGGCTGGGGCCGTGGCTCGGCCCGGGCCCGGGTATCAATGACTAATTTTCCAATGAATTATGGAATCGCTTGAAGCAGCCTTCGATTAAAGTCGATATGAAAATTTAAAACGAATAAAGATGTTTCCAGCATGCCCCGAAAAGACAGTTGAGATTTCTCAGATTGTAAATCTTTCCCCGACCAGGGTCTGAGCAAGGGGGCACCGGATACCGGAGTTGTCGGGTGTGGTGCACGGCTGTGCCTTAATTTATGCCGATCGAAATTGATTCCTTTTCTCGAACGGGGAAATTGCCGAGTCGAGATGATGTTGCTTATGGGCGACCGTCGACTCAGTTTCCTTCAAAGCCTTCTCCCGGTGGAATGAGTAATGGGTGCGAACAAGTCTTAATTTAGGCGCTCAACAGCTTCCTGATGAAATCGTTGGGAGTTTTCGAAAATGAAAATATTTTCACAGATTTTTATTTAGAGAGATTTACGCCAAGTGCTCGATTTCTCTAAAAATCTAGGCATTCCCTTTCGAAGCCGAATAATTCCTCTTATATAGTGTTACATACGTAGATCTGTGCAGAACTCCCAAGTGATTTGGAATTATTTATTAATCCCTGTGTGTAGCGAAGTTTAATTATATAGTTTATATGTTTTTTATGTTGCATTCATTCCATGAGCCCGAGGCTCAAAAATAGCTTATTAAATATAACTTTATATTCGAGATACTTTAGTCAATATAGCGTAAGCAGGAGGTTCAAATCTTTTAATCGATTCTGGTGATATCCGAAAAGAAGGACTATGGTTTTAAGTTGTTATGCGTATAGTATACATATAGGTATATATTGGTTACCTCGTATAATGACGAAAAAAACACTAAAATTAACAAATAAGGTATCAATCTATTCGCCTTAAGTGCCCGAGTCTCAAGTACCACGTCTTTTTGTCTTTTTAGGCAATCCCATTAGCGATTTTGGTTTTAAATTCATATTATAAATATTCAAAGTACTCTATTCTATTAAGGCCCTCAGTTTTTCAAATTTAATTATATATGAAGGATATTTTCTATATGTTTGTTCAACACATGGTCAAATTCTTTGGTTTTCAAGCAGGTGCTATAATTAATCTCGGAGCACACTGCACCGCGAAATTTATGTTAAATGTCTGCCAGATGACACCGATGAGAACCACCCTAATTAACTGATATTAACGACTTAGTCTGCGCCTTATTAACCCGATTTGGGAAGCCTGCCTCAACAAGACTCTGGTGAACCGTGTCTTTAGCGCCTCCAGCTGGAGCCTCGTTGAGGCGAATCGCAGACGGGCGATGGCGTCTGGGACGGAGAGCACAGCAAGAGCCTCAAGTACCTAGTAATTACCCAAATCCTGATTTGTCATAAAAATAAAACCAGCTGTTGATCGTCTTTTACGACGCGAGTAATGGCCGCATAAAATTTGAGTGCCAATTCCGGGGGTTATGTGTTTTTATTCCACTCGCCGGGGCTGCTCGGTACAGTGAAATGCCGGCGACGGCGGCGGCAACGGCGTGGCGACGGGATGGGGCCGCCACTGGGCCTCGTGTTAACTTTATGCAGTCGTTTGCCACGCACTTTATGGGCAGTAAAATTAAGGAGCTATCATGTCCCCATTACGCCGCCGTCGTCACAGTAGTCGTAAAGCCCACTGGGTTCGTCTTTGGACACCCACCAATCCAGTCCGAACTCCGGCTGATGGGTGAAGAACGCAAATGATTCGCAATGAATCACCGAAATCAGAGCTGATAACTCTTCAGGTGGTCCGTCGGGGATGAGAAACGTTCTGGGAAGAAATGTAAGCCCTGCTCTGGCCCCTAAAGTGATTGCCCTTTTGCGGATAACACAACACCTCCTGAGTGCAGGTAAACAGCACATGTTTCGTCACGATTTATATGCGAACTCGGGTACCCGGTAATACCCGGCGGCTCCATACGTGTAATACCCCCAATCCATGCTAAAGTGTTTTTGCAAAACACGATGGTCGCCTGGCTGCTAAAAAATTTACGTGGCTCCCAAGAAAGGACGACAAAATTTACTCTACGAAATCCGTAGCCAGCCACATTATCGCACGAAGGAGGTGCGACGATGCCGTGATTTTTAGTTTATGAACTCGCAGGGAATCCTGGACTTCGGCACCGTGCTTGAGGCGCTTGTAAATGTTCCACACTGGCTGCGGTATAATGCACCCGTCCCGGGGAGTTCCTTTGTGCTGAGGGATTCAGGATGGTAGGGCTCCGCGAAACAAGTGGTTGCACAATAGAAAATTATGTTTTATGCTTTATGTGCCGTAATAGCCGGAATAACCGAGAGCACTGGAGAAAACTTCTATGCGCGTATTTAAGTGAAAAATTATTGCCAACGTCGACCGGGGCGGTCGCAACCTGCACTTTCTTTTGTCTGTCCACCGCTTCCGAACTAGCGAGATTTAATTAACACTTCTGCCGGTATGAACAACTTGTTTCTCTTTGTCCCTTCTGGCCATGCGATGAAGGTTTTCTTACTTTACTACTAGGCTTGAAAGAGGTCCAGCGCCATGCTGCGATTGTTGAAATGGTAAGTAAATTAGATTAGACGACTTTCATCAGGGATAACCGGGTTTACTAACTATTCAAGAAGTTTGTTCAATTTACAAAGTTCCAGACAACTTACAGATTCCTTTCAACACAGATAGACAAATTCATCTTGAAATTTTTATATTAAATTTAATTGCATCATTTGCGGCAGTGTTTTATCTGTACCACCCATCGACTTTTAAATTTTTCTTAAATTATTCGACCTAAACTGTTTGAGGAAGAGAGAATACTATTGAAGATACGATTTTGGACATATTGGGTAGATTTTGTGAGTATTCACAAAAGTAGTATTTCACCAGTTTTTTCCCAGGCTTGAGGTTAGGTTCTTGCTTATTTTGCGTTTTTATTCATAATAAGCGATGAAATAAAAGAGACATCTTATAGTTAACAAGGGTTAAAGTCTTGCAGGAGCCTTTCAGGTGTAGGAAAACTTAAGGTTTAAAGATCCAACACCGATCTCTGCCAGAGCCGTTGGCTACGCAATTACACCTCGGACACGATCTTCGGACTTCCTATGAATCCCTAATGTCCGGCATCCACTAAAATCGATGTCTATCTCGCTGCAATTAATATCTCTTGCCATATCAATCAAAGCTGCATATTGAAGGCCCTACCTGCTGCGTAATTGCCTCGCCGTAGCTCCGCCCGGGCGAGCTTGACAACTGGAATTATTTGGACCACCGGTCGAGCTCGAGTCGCATCAATATTCCGACGGAGTGTGATATTTAACATGTGGCCAAGTTTATTGAATATAATATGTGCTCAGGAGGGGTCGGACGCAGATTCACCAAAAGCGGAACTAATAAACGTCCTACCGCTTCTGCTGAATCGTCCCTGTATCCTGTAGCTCCACAAATTTGGTAGAGATCCCAGAGCACATCCAGAGTACCCAGAATATCCAGATCCACTCCCGGTGCACGTGGAATGAAAACGAATCTGTTCTATGCCGTTCTGTGCTTTTGCTCGCTCGGCCGGAGGGGGGGTTGGGTGGCGGGCATAGTGAACTGTGCGTTGTTACTACAATGGTTATGACCCACCTGTTTTACTGCCGAATAATATCGTTAAAACGACGCGACACACAATGGAGTCGGAGTATCTGGGCCATTACGAGGGTATCTCTGTAAGTATGTTAATGCTCCTGCACGTACTTGGAAGGAGTTCATATATCTTGGGCTGGATGAACTCGCTCGGCAGCAGGGCCGGCTGCACTGGCGTTCTATGGCCGGAGTCGGGGCTGGAACCTGGGCCGGGCCGAGACCGGTGGTGTTGTTCCTGCGGGCATAATGCATGGAGCCAGTGAAGCGCATTAAACTCGCAAACGAAATCTGCTGCAGTCGGTGCCCGGTGCCCGTCAGCCGCGCGCCCGCTATCGTCGTCCTAAGCCCTACAAATGCAGGGCCCTAGTTCGGCCGTGATGCCCCGAGTGGTGTCCTGGCCGCCTAACGATGCTCATCTAGCGACCGGGTAAATTATGAGCAACACCAGTTCTGCACAAACATCATTAGGCGGATGTACTAGCGACAGTCGTACGGTCGCACTGCACTCGGCCAAAGACAAATTGCTTTCTGACGATCTGAAAGGTTCGCCGGGCTATTTTTCAGCCGCTGACGGGCCTGAGGTGGGTTCTGAAGGTTCTTCTGATACGTGTGCAGGCCCGTGATGAGTTAGAGGGCGTTCATTTGTTAACGGGCGATTTTATTGTTGCTTAGTGGCAGCGCTCCGGTGCATATTTATTGCGTTTTCGCGGCGCGCCACCCCGCGCTGTTCCGCTGGAGTTGCGCCGCAACGGTGGTTATGAGCGATGCTCATTACATATATCACCTCTGTCGGCAGGCAGTGATTTGTCTTCTTCAGGCTCAGGTTTCGAGGAACTGTTGAACTGGCGATACCCGGTGGAGTTTGTGAATTCTAATTGAGAGTGTAGACATGTCCCACATGCTACAATTTTGACCGAGGGCTCTTCATCTGTCATTCACTCTGGAATTTAATGATTCCACTACTTTGAAAGACTTATACCCGGCTTTTCAGTTAAAATATACAACTTCGATTGTCCAAACTGACAAGTAGGTAAATGGGTCCGTTTCCAGTAATCTACAGCCAGGCTTAAGTAAATCTCAATTCTATCTCCGGTGTCTTTTAGCTGCCGGTACCTTGAGATATATGACCTTTTCCTGCAAAAATAACCACGTAGCAAACGTTAAGTCCTACACAAAATTATATTTCAAAAAAACTGCATAAAACTTAGAACAGTCTTGTATTTATCTCACGGGTCCATTGCAGAGAACTTAGGTACAAAATTGATTGATTTTTGTACACATTAATTTTTTATTTGTTATATCTAATGAAAACAATACAAAAGTTGTAATATTATTTATTTAAAAACTAAAACGGTAATAATTCTGTACAAAAGAAGTCAGCAGCAATAATTGCAAAAATCACACACAGAACAAAAACAGGAAATTTGGATACTCATGTCCGAAAGTATAAAGGGATCACTAAAAGGCGTAAAATAAGCTGAGCAAGTTTAAATAAATTTTCCTTCTGATTATGAAAAATTAATTTGGATCGGTAGATAAGAAATTGAAACAATGCATAAAATATGTAAAATATAATGATTTAAAGAGCTGCTTAACTGCTAAGCTGTCTACAGCTGACTGCTTGATTACTAACAGGTTTAACAACTCAGCTATTGGTCCACTGCAGCCCGTTTCAAATTATGACTATGGCTTATTTATTTATAACCAACAATAATCCACCTACTTTGCTGAGTTAATGTGTGTTAAACCATTGTTATCGGCGATAGTTATTCCACTATAGTTAAGAATAGTTGCATTTTAAAACATTGCTCAAAGAGACTGACCCCAATGATTCGTTCTATTAGTTCACTAAACAGCTGATTGGCTTAACCGGCTGGACGGCCGACCGTCTACCCGGCTGATTAGAGGCCTCAATGAATGGCTATGGCAATGGCTATTCTATTAACTGGCTAACTGACCCACTAACACACTAATCTATTGACCAACTAACCCAGCGAACCACTGACTCGCTGACCGATTGATCTACTGACCCGCTGACCCACTAATACACTGATCTACTGACCAGCTGATTCACTGACCGGCTGGGCTGCCGACCTGCTGATTCCCTAACATGATCCACTGTGATCATGTAATTGTTACCGCTACTATATTTGGCGTATTGTGTGTATACATTAGCCAACGGTTATAAGCGCCATGGTCAGTTATTCGGCTTTCTTGGCTGTTTTTTCGGAATGATTAAATACCTGCAAAAGTAGAAGAGTACATTATGTGTTATTATTATTATTAAAATATCCTTAAATTTGTATGGGAAATAATTCCAGGTCATATCTTGGATTTTAATATTGAGTGTGAACGTTGTGCGCGTGAGTGGTTTCTTTAACTAGCTTCACTTTTCTCATCTTTGCTGGGATCTTTCTTCAAAGAATGATTGGATGTTCCTTCAGAAGGTGTAAGCTTTAGAGTGGTGAACGAAGAGTTTTCTTTTTTGTTAGAGTTTCCCAAAAATACTACTACACTGTAATTTTCCGTTTATTTTCGATTTATTTTATTTTTCGATTTATTTAATTCTGCTTGCAAAAAAGCCTTAAGGAAAAAAATGTAAGCCTAAAAATAATTACACCAAATTAAACATTTCTCATTACATTAAAGTGCTCTTTATTTGCCGAGAAGATTTACTGAATCAGGAAACGTTTGAGTCTGCTTAATTGCAACGAAAACAGACGAGATTTCTTCTCTGCGTTCAGGAGGGAGAGCTGCCCAGTGGCCATCTTTGGCTGGATCTTTCCCACCAGCCCCAAGTGCGCTGGCAACTCCACGCAGCCATGTAAAATTCATTAAAATGCTCAGACGTTCTTGTGTTTATTCTTTTGTCGATAATCTCAAGTGGTCCATTTTGGATGCAACTAACCACCAGAACAACAGAACTGTGCCTGGCTAATGTCATCAAAGTGTGAAGAAGGAATTAAGTACAAGCGCTATTGGCTCGGAGTCAAGCATCTACGGCAGTAAATCAAAATGGTAAAACGCTTGTATAGTGGCCCCGCTCCTCCCACTCCGCCCGACGTGTCCGGTCCGTGTCTTGTGTTCGGGTGCATCAGCCGGGCCATAATTTCATAGCTCGTAAAAAGCACCCGAACGGGAGATGACTGGCGCGCACTTAAAAAGGACCATCAGGACATGATGGCCTGCTCCGGTACAGAAGCGGCTGCACCCGGCAGTGTTTTTTCCACCGCATTGTCGTTTCCCACTTAAGGCTCGGCTTAGTGAGCGCCCGAAAACACTGTGAGTATCTTCGCGGGCTATTAATAATCGGCCATTTAATTTTTTGACAATTATAATGGGCTGGTAATTAAGTGCCAAATGAAAAATCTTCCCAAGCCGCCTGAGAGCACCACGTGAAATATTGACATTCCTCGGTGCGCTGAACACATCGCGCATTCATTCGCGTCTGACTCCGAAAAGGATCAAAGCATCGCCAGAATTCTACACGAAATTCGCGTATGTCACTGCAGAAATTATTGGGCACAATTTGCAATTTATGCGCATTCAGTTTTGTAATTTTGTTGCTGATTAAATTATCGTCGCCGGGGATTTATGGGACATGGCTTTGTTTCGGTTGACGAACATCTTCACACGGTGAGTGCAATGTTTTGAGACGTTCTCAGGATGTCTCGGAAAATGTTGTGCTGTTTTTATTTTCTTTAAAAATAAACGCAGAATTGACACTACTTTGTCGATATTATGATAAGGAAGCACCATATTCAATAAATATTGACCTAAGATATTGGTACACAAGCAATAAATGGTCAGTTAGGTACAGAAAGATCTAACCAAAAGTAATAGCATATTGTACTTGCGACTAAATCAATTCTAGAAGAGAAACACCTATAAACTTATTTAGAATTGACTCTAATAAATATAAGATTGACTCCTGTACCACTTTGAGAAGTTAAATTTAACAGCGTATGAATTCATTGAACCTTAAAGTGATTTTTAAAGGTGCAATTATTGCTTTCTAACAAACAATATTATAATGAATTATAAATAAATATGAAAGAAGGCCATCAAGTCCGTAATATCCTAGAATTGACCTCCGTCACCGGGAAATATTTTTGAAATCATAGCTGAGCTTCTAGCAATGCTCCATAAATTGGGAAAATATTTTCGACAAACGACAAAGGACATCGGAACGAAAATGGGTCGAGCGTTTTCTGACAAGTGAAAAGACGAAGTTTTCTGGTGTCGCACATTTATATCCCTCCGGAGCGTCTTCTATGTCCTTCCCAAGTGCCAGAAAAGCTGGATATTCCCAGAGTCTCCGCTCCTGTCCTTTTTGTATAAATTCGATGGATATGGAGAATCGCAACAAATAAAACTTTTTGGATCGCCTCCAAATTGCGTTTTTGTCCCGTTCGCATTCATAACAAGTTCATATCTCGCTCATGGGGAGTTTTTCGGTTGTCGTCTGGCTTTTTGAAAACTACTTGCCGAATACTTTATTGGTATTAGCTTTTAAGTATGTCTGAAATAATAAGGATCAATCCGCACATGAGAGGATGCAGGCGACTGGCCGGGGGCTGCCATGGCCCGAGTCGGTCGAGCGGCGCAGCAAAGATATTTGCACAAAATCATAAATAAGGCGCGCTTTTTCGGAGCTGAGACTCTCGAGAAGGCGCTTCCCTCGCACTAGAAAAGGATACGATTACGGCAAAATTTATATTCCCGTCCATAACTCAAGGCGGCTGAAAGGATCGTCGCCACCCTCCCCCTTTAGGCTCCGATGCCTGGCTTGCCTGTGCAACTGAAAAGAAGTAATAAAGGCGACTTGGAACTGTGGGAGCAGGACGGGCCGGCGAGATGGAGCTGGCTCGTATTTATGCCCGCACTTATATGGAATTCAATTCCTGGGTGTATTCATGTTTCCTGAATTGTGCAGGAGGCTGGGAAATCCGATGCTTCCAGGATTAATTATCTCATTATGAGAAAAGTGAGTTAAGCTGACTAATTAACAAGCCAGGCGCCCACACAGAAGGCACGGCTGAGTGCTTCTTCCATGGGCTCCCAATGAAAATCTCATGTATCCCCGGCAATTGAAAGCACAAAGCACATTCCCTAGCCGGGTCGGATAAGCTTCAACATGACAACTCCCATGCAGGCTCGTTAACGTGCGGAGCCCCGGAGCACCAGATCCGCTCCGACTCCGACTACAATTCCTGCTCCCCAACAGCTTCAGCCTCCAGTATCCAGCTCTGGAGCTCCTTCAGCCATCATGTTACCGGTGATGATCCCTGTGTATCTCGACTAGTGAAAAATGAACTTATGCCGACGAGCCGAGAAGAGATGAAATTAAAATTTATTAAATGATGAAACATGCATGAAATTTTAATAATAAAACTCGCACGGAGCTCCGGATCGAGTGCCGGGCCGGGGAGCATGGCTTTAATTAAATTTTCCTGTTTAGCCGGGCCGTGTTATGCCTGGGTAAGTGGATTGGGCTGTCGTCACCAGAAGAAGGTCCCGCTTTTGCCCGAAAGAAAAAGAAGAAGAGTTGTCGCGCTTGCAGTGCTAAATTCATTAATTTAAAGAGGATTTTTTTGGGAACAGGAGTCACGAGTGTGCCACATGGATCTCCGGATTCGTGACTGCTACGTTTTCCCGAATGACACTCCCCGCGGGACCCCGTGTTTTTATTAAAAGCATAATTTACTGTTGCAATGTGATATCTTAAGCAGGACACAAATACCGTCATGATTTTACAAGATCTTCCTCAAGACGTATTTCTCACGTTTTCCGGGACTCCTTTAATTAGCTGACAAACAAATGTGGGACTCAGTTTCGCTATAGTGTCGTGGCAGTCTAGCATGAGTTGAATACATTCGTTTGTTAGTAGACTGGCTAAGAGCTCGAGGGTTAACTATATTTAGCGTTAGTACTTTCCGACATACAAAACTCTTTAGATTGTCTTACAAAGTAGGTAAATCCTATACTTTCCTTTCAAGCTAGGATGATCTTTGTAAACATTTTGCAATTTAATTCAGTTTACATTTTTAGGTTTTTGATTACTGATTCTTCATTTTTCTCCACTTGAACCTCACAATCTAATCTGTAGATTTCACATAATTTTTTTCGAGTAATTTGATTGAATAGGAACCTATGAACTCAGAACTATTTCTCCATTCCATTTCTATTTTGTGTTAATCTTTTTGCGTGTTTATTCTCTGGAATGTGTAAAATTATATATAAATAAAAAAAGAATAAGAAATATACATTTCTACTTCCCAAATATTAAAAATAAAATAAAAAGAAAGATAACATGTGGAATTTTAAATTGGTAGGTCAATGCGTATTATCCGATTTCATTGCAGGGGTATAAAATATATAAAAAAATAGCAAGCAATTTAATTTTAAAAGTCCCATGTTGTATAACTCCCATTTCATCTTAACAAAGATCCCCTTTGTAGGCAAGGTGTCCAGACAACTTTTCTAGCTGAATAGACTTTTATTCCAAACGCATCTATCAGACCTAAGCTGCGAAGAAACATATGTCTGAACTAATTGCCCCCAGCGGCACTCTTCCTTTTATTATTCGTATGGACTCAATTTAATTTGCATGCCCAAGAAGTAATGAAAAGATACAAATCGCCAGATGTAGAAAGCTCCCATTGTACAAGAAAACTACGAAGGGCCAGGAACAGGCTGAGGAAGTGCTCCAGCTTGCAGTGCGTGCTACCGGCGGGTGGTCAGATCCTTTCGAAATGTTCGAAACGAAGTGAGACACCATACCTTAAGCGTTGTGCACTGTGATTTGTTAGAGACTCTGCTCCCGGCAACGATGCACCCGCAAAATAAGATACATAAAAACCAGCCGTCTCCAAGAAGATCCTGGAAAAACCGAAGACTGTAGCCGAGCTCGCACTAGAAACAGGAACATTTGTACTCTGTATGTGCGACCTGGGAAGGAGCTCTCTGAACGGGAGAAAATGGTTGCGCTAAGAGGGGAAGGGAAGCTCAGTTTAAAGGGATTTCGCCCTAATCCCGGATAAATAATGGCTGAACGCGGTTCTAAGCCCAGATTTAGATATAAGATTCGATTTTAAGGATTTCGGAAATGTATGAAGTTTCTTCCTCTATTCTTGCGCTCTTTTGGCAGTTTTTACTTGTGTCCCGGAGCTCCCCGGTCCGTGTGCTCTTGCATGTGTAGCGAAACACGATGCTTTCAGGAATAAAAGGGTTTGTATTGCGCGATTTATGAGGATTTAATGCAGATATCCGCACAGAGTCTTGCTCTGGTTTTATTTGTACGTCAATTGGTGTCTCCCGGTGAATAGTGCCGGGTCGATAAATTCCGCCCCAAAGTTGCCTGGAAAAAGTGTCGAGTTGTAGAAAATTTTCGGGGATGTATAGCCCAGAAGGAGCAGGAAGTTCTCCAGGAGGCCAGGAAAATTAAGGAATCCCTCCGACTTCCTTTCTCTGATTAAAATATTCCTGTGGGCCGGTGGTGGTCGTCCTTCAAAGTATCACCAGCTCCTTCTGGATTGCGACCTACTACCAAGAAACTTTGCGGTTTCCCTCCCCGCTCCGAACACATTCCAGAGTCGCTGCTTGAATAGAATCATCTGATTTTAAGGCACAAGCAGAAGAGTGCTTCGAGTCCCAGAAAGATCCCACCGGGTCGAGTCAAGTTGGCCGGGTGGGTGGTAGCCAGTCAAGAGCAATTTATACATGTCTTCTTTGCACTTAAATCATTCCATCAAGTTAAAGAATGTGCTGGAATAGGACGGAAGAGGGTAGCAGAAAAAAAGGTAGAGACGGGGAAGTGGAGGGGCAACCACTGTAACAGAGTGTTCAACATTGGTCTGCTAGTGCTGCTGTTGGCGTTGTTGTTGATTTCCGTGCTGCTGTTGCCTTGCCTTACATGCAGAAAGGGCTCCTCGAGCCTGCGATCCTTTTCCTTTTTTCTCGGGGCTCGGGACGAATTTTTTTCTTCTTGAGAGGGATAGCCCCTTTTTGCCACTGCCTCCCCGAAGGATACACAAGCGCCCGCACCGAACGATACATACACGGACTCCGCACAGAACAGATATACGCCGCACATTGAATACCATTCTTGCAATTTCGCTGTCGTATCTACGGCAATAAATCAAGCTGATGCATGGCTACGGCAAGACGGATTCTGCGAATGGGGTGGTTAGAAGCCAACCAACCAACCAACCGACCAACCAAACCACTCCAACCTAGCTCCCGACCTCCCTCGGGAATGTGGCACGGAAATAAGGAACACACTGAAATGCATGACTAAAGAGGAAAGAATCCAACATAAATGAAATTTCGCCAGCTGGAGTAGGTGAAAACGGCTAGGGCTAACATTTTTCGGATGTTTTTCAATACTGAGCAGGTCTTCCCTTCCCAACCACACATAGCCCCCCATAGCCCCATCTCAAGGGTGTTCAGATTCTTTAATTGAAATAGAACCACGAACTGAATGTCACAGAATTAAGGCTCACAGAAGAATAGCTCAATTTTTTTTCTATTTCGAAAAGAAAGTTTCAACAAGCAGAACAATGACAACAATTGAAACTCTAGAAAATTTAAAGACGTTTTAAAACCCCATAGAAATGTGAAGTCGGAAATATGGAGATCTTAAACGTAAGAAAATTAAGCGTAAACGTTTCAACATATCTCCGTCTAATTTTGCACAGGTAGTAGCTATTAATAGCAATAATGTTGCGTTGTATTGTTACACAAGTGCTCGTGAAAAATTCGAAAGTTCTAATCGATAGAACATTTGAATTTTGGAATTCCTTACATCATGCTGTTTTGTTCCTTACATACAGGTCACTGCGTAGCGTAGAAAATGAAAACAGAACACGGAAAGGTGCTTCTCGCGTTGAATAATAAAGATCCTGGCAATTATCTAAGGGCAAATGCGCCCTTCGTTTAGTGGTTCCAATTTATTTAACCCCCGACGATGCATCACCACGGACCATCAAATGAAATTCCAGAAGAGCGGCGAAAGCCAAAAGCCGGGCAGTGTTAGGCCGAATAGTTCTATATTAATTCCGTAGCCTGGCGAACAATATTGGACCGCTAAATATTTTAGAAGATAATTAAAATTCAGTTCATTAAGCATTCCCGGCACATTTATCTTCAGACCGCAGCGCGACCATGACGCACGGCCGCAACAAATCACCCCCTTTCATCGAGTAGCACCGGGCGCGGTGGCGCGCTAAAATATGCAGCGCCGACTGCACGGACTCCATTGAACCGCGAATGTGAAAACCGCACGGGAGATTTATTTAAAACATTTCAGGCTCGAATTATTTTATAACAATTAAAATATGATAAAATACGAGTGCGAGCCGGGCGGCTTTGCATTTGAATCGAATGGCGGCAGAAAGGAGTCTTTCGCGGCATTGTGCGGCCGTGCTTGGTGGTGTGCGCCATCCCGCCGGAATACAAAGCGACCGTAACTGCTGCCGGGCGTAGTGGTGCGCGCCACCGGAGCCTGTCGGGTCCTAGTCCTGGTCCCGGATCCGAGCCACATTGCATATGCAGCGCCGGGCTGAGCATCCAGAAAATTTACATGTCACGCTTAATCTAGGCCATTGTTCCAGTTTGTTCAGCCATTGGTCGGACGGCCGTGCATCACAACTAAACGTGAAATCTGTGGTCCTTTGTGCCGGCCGGGACCCGGGAAGGATATGTTTGCGCCATCCAGCCGCGTTTTATGCCCCAAAAACTGAAAGGCAACCCTTTTATTAATATTATGCAGCTGGCGCACATTCGGGATGTCACCCTTTGTGCAACAACAGGCATGGCACGGCATTTTGTATGAGGAACAGGCAAAAGGGCAAAGCCGCATTTAGAAATGGATTTAGAATTCATCCACGATGCACTTACTGCCAGATTCCAGGAGTTTATTCGAAAACGCCAAAGCACCACAAGAATGTAACCCGTAAATTTCGCTATTATGGAACACTCGCCGATGAAATAACTTTCAATGGCAACTATGCAGCCACTAGACCTAAGTAATTAAGTTTCCGAGGAGTTTCTCACTTCCAAATAAACATAATAAAAAATTATTGAAAAGTGTCTACACAGCAAAAATTGCATTTCATTGTATATCCGTGCATTACCCGATTTAATTGCGTTTTAATGGCTGACGCAATGCTTTAAATTTAAATTAGTATAGTAGTAGGTCTGGAAGTCCTATTAAAGGTATTATTTGTCTTTGAGTTGAATTGCTTCATTAAATTATCTGTCTATG
Organism: Proctacanthus coquilletti; assembly: GCA_001932985.1. Classification (NCBI taxonomy): domain Eukaryota; kingdom Metazoa; phylum Arthropoda; class Insecta; order Diptera; family Asilidae; genus Proctacanthus; species Proctacanthus coquilletti. The sequence continues at coordinate 868,468 of MNCL01000012.1, forward strand.
TCAATGAATTAACACTCGTTTTATGACACTCGAGATGCGAGCCACACTGGCTTGTGAACCAATAGTATGCTGCCACTTTGTTTGCTATCCAAAACCCTACAGATTAATCAGTAACATCCATCGACTAAACAGCAATAAGCCTACATAAAACTGCAAGATTGGAACCTTGTTTGCACCCGGAGGAAATATTACTCTTCCTTGTTGATTATTTACTGGTAAAGGAGTTGTTTTCTCTGCGTTTTTATAAAGTAACAGTTTTCTATTTCACTCGTATATACGAGCTTCTAGTTGAAGGAGCTGCATTGGCTTCCAAAACCACAGGAATTATTTACACGCGCAGGTAAATATCTGTATTTTGTCCCGGTTTTTGTTATACTGCATGTGGTCAATCCAGAAAGGAATCAAAACAACAATAAATATTTTTGTTAATAAAGATAAGGTAGAGTAATTGTTCAAAGCTCGTAAGAACGAGTTATGAGCATTTTATTGGTTAGTACAAAAACACGAGTTGTGCTTTTTAACCAAAATGAGATTAATTACCACTTATAGTATATTTTTGAAAACTTTATTGGAAAGCTTGTACCAATTTTTTGACATATATATGTAATTTTTGAAGAGATTGCTTAAAAATCGTTGCAAATGGAAATCTGTGAATTTAAGAGTTTTACTAGGAAGAATGCACATAAATACAGCCTGTAGCAATTTCTGCCGCCAAAAATGTCGGAAGGCAGTTCATCAAAAATGCACATATCGCGGGCGGTTATTCCGCAAATAAATTTCCTGCACAAAGCAAATAAATACAACTTAATCCGGAACATCTAAAAAACATCCTTACAACATTTATTATAAGTGCCCATCCTGTGAATGAAAAACGCACTGCCGAATGGCTGCTGACAATGAAAAAAAAGCCGAAAGAGATCCCAACCATGAAATTTAAATTGCAGCAGAATTTATGCAGTCGGGCCGACGATAAAGCGCCGACATCGGCGAGTGTATCAGCGCAAAATAAATAAATGTAGCAAAGATTGCAAATTCATTCAAATATAAACAATTTCATAAATTGAAAACATATTGCCCCCGGATTCTGGTCCAGCAGCCGGGAATAGTTCAGCCCGGGGCGACACTTTATAGAGCCGGCGCGCGGGGCGGCAGTAAATATTTACATTCGCCGCATTCGCCCTATGCGCCCGCTCCGCGCCCGCCCCGCTTACGTTCGGCGTATTTTATACGACTCCTGCACACATTTAACGTAATCGAATTGTGTTCGAAATCAAAGAGCTATAAAACCCGGAGATGCTGCAGCGGCACCGACGACCGTCTCCTGCTCCGATCGGGTCCGTCAGACCCCAAACCCTTCATCCTCGAGAGGCCCGGGCTCCTTGCTGCTGCTGCAGCATCTGTACCGAAGTCGGAGGCATTATAAATATTTATAAAGTGGACCGGGATAAGCAAAGGTGCAGGAAGGCGAGTCCTCCGTGCCGCCCTGCTCCGTGCTATTTTGTCAATCGAATTCCAATTCATTTTTCATTTACACTTCAGTGGACACCAGGACTGCTGATCATGCGAGGGTCTTTTTCTTTTTTAAAATGCCTTCCTGGCACTTATGTGCTGCTGCTTCACCGGGTTTCGCGAATCAACACGGAGCAAGCCATTAAGTGGGATTTATGTAGATCGTAGTACACTAAGGAGAAGATTACCACTCTGCATCCTTACGAAAAGTTTACATTTGGCACTGTTGCATTTCGAATGTCAGGGTTCGGTAGGTACACGCAATTATACCTCTGCTTCAGTTAGAATAGGAATAGCTTATGTCGTTTGAAATAGGGTTTTCTGCTTCACTTACATTTTACTTTTATTAAGCCCCTATAGACACAATATCATCTGCCTTATAAAAATGCAAATTCAGTTTCGAACTTAATTCCAAAATTAGTCCAATTTTAAGTTACATAGGTCTAACCAAGCATAAGTATCGCCTAACACCGATTGCAATGCCAGTTATTTAACATTATATGCCTTTTATGTTGAGATTTCTTTAAATTCAAGTGCACATTAAATGACCAAAGTTAAGGCACGCGATTCACTTACATTGAACAAGATTCGCTTTTAAAAATAAATTTAATTAACAAATTAATATATTACTGCAAGTTTTATTCGCAAAATGTATTGAATTTGTTTTAAAACGTAATATTAAAAGTATTTTAAAACACGCATAAAAGGAAAACATTTTTATATTAAACTATTTAGAATTATAAACAGATTATTAAAACCATTCATCAGATCTAGATGATTTGTGATTAATTTTATAAAATAATTTCCAATTAAATCTGGATTCAATTTTGTCCATTTGGATAACGAATTCGTGTACAAAAGAAATTTATAAGGCTAATTATTGGTAGAAGATAGCACTAAGGTAAGACGTTGCCTGGCGCCTCATTTTCCGGAGTCATCACACCATCTTTGTTTTTCTGTCTTTTCTGATTGATCTGACTCGGTTCAGCATAGTTCTTTTCCTGATCCCCCATGGACAAATCACTCAAGAATTAAAAAACCCGTTCTACTAGAACTAATCTTTTAGAATTTTCCCAGTTGTGGTTCTCCGCTTTCGAAGCTGGGAAACAAGTCGATTGCATTTACACCGACTTCAGCCTTCGACAGAATTAACGACATCATCTCGCGGTTGCTTTTCGAAGGAGATCCACAATTCGTCCGGCGTATCCTGGTCCTCTCTTGTTCATCACATATATTGTTTTTATCTCACTCAAGGGTTTTATAGTACGCTCATGATGTCAAAATTTTTCATTCGATTATAAGCGCAGCGGGGCTTTCCTGTACAGGGTAGATAAAGTAAAAAATCTAGGGATTGGTTTTAATAATCGTCCTTCTTTCGAAGACCATATTGACGCATTTGTCAACAAAGTCAACTCAACTTTGGGTTTCATCAAGAGATAGGCTAAGGACTTTGACTATCCCTATATAACATGGCTCCTCTTCTGTACTTTTATCAAGTATTACCCATACTTGAGTACGCTTGTTGCGCTTGGTCGCTGTTTTATCGTGTCCACATCAACCGGAGCGAGACTCTGCAACTCTGGACAAATCCGTCTGCCCTTCTACTTTACCTCGAAGGCTCAAGCTTATCAACCTCGACTCTCTTGATCACAGACGTGAAATCTTCAACACTGTCTTCGTATATGATCGCAGTAAGAGTAAGATTAATTCACTTACTCTTCTCTCCCTACTTAGTTTTTCAAATCCACCACACTTCTTGAAGAATTTTGATTTTTTCGAGCCACACAAGCACCAATTACGGTCTACACGAGCCCATAACTTCGATCTCTCGTTCTTTTAAATTTAACTGTAATTTTATTGATTTTAATATTTCAAGGCACTGTTTAAGACTGGCTTTAGTTGGTTTCTATTGTAAGTAGTCATGTTTTTGACGAATTATAAATAAATAGAAATTCCTAGCACGTTTTAATTAAAGTTCAATATAACGACAGCTCGTTCTTTAAGATTATCACAAATATTTTAAAATTTTATAATTAGATCCAGAGCTAAGTATTGAAGAGTTTTATTCAAATTTCAATCCCACGTGTTGCATACTTTGAACAAGCGTCTTATTGCGAAGGTTGGTTAAAAAAAAATGTTTATTATAAAACTTTTTTTAACTCATACATCGTCGTGCGTATAAGAGCGTTTATTTATAACTCCTTCGACAGGAATTTATCCGTTTTAACAACGAACAAGAAATTGCTACAGTGAGGGATTCAGAAACATCTCTACTATTTAATTGAAACTAAACTACCAAGGGCTAGCAGCAGTCTCAACACAGGTTGCAGCAACCTTAAGGTGCGAAAGCCCCAAGCGCCATTTCGTTGAATGTTCACGCCTAGCCCATGATGGGCATAAAACCACCCGGCTGTAAGGAATTGACTCGACATGATTTAATGTAAATTTAAGTGTTTTGCGTGTTACTCGCCGCAGATAAAAAACACATTAGGCGACGATTTTTTAACTTTTTCATCAAGGCCCATTGCGTTCCCCTCGTCGCAACGGCTGCGGCTGGTTTGAGGGCGTCTCCTTAGCGCCCAGTGAAGGGAAGTCACCGTCTTTTCGGTAGAGGAAGTGTCTACATCAGAAATAACAAAGAGCAACAAAAATCATCGACGACAAGGAGGATGGTGATACATGATGAGGGGGCAGATCCTAGAAGGCCTGCCACTGACACATCTTCCCTTTTTTCCGTCGGTGTGTCGCGGAAGGCTTGCATGTACCGAAATAAACAACCACGGCCCTCTGTTCCTCTCGAGGAAGATTTATAAAGTCATTCGTCATTTTTATCGGGAAGATATATTTTCGGTGCTGTGTCCTCCCGCAGCAAGAAGAACCCTAAGAAAATCGCAATTTTTCCTTCGGTCGTTTCTTTTCTCCGCAGCGGCGCAAGGGGAGGGCGAGTGGAAATTGAACAAACGAGTGTGGAGCCAACCCTCCATCTACTCCTGCGCTCCCGCATAAATGCCAAACGATAGATAAAACGAACAGGAGCCGCTCATTGGCAGACAGATACCCCCGAAATTATCGTCCCGGATACTGCCGGCTTCTAAGGAGGTTTTGATTCAAGCAAGGACCAGAACGGCCAGTATGAGCCCGGTTCTGTCAGGAGTCCAGAGCGGCAGTTCGGCATATTCGTTCAGCTCGGATGATTACCACCCCACCGCAGAAGCCTATCTGGCCGGGCTCAATTAAAAGGCAATAAAACTGTACTGGGGTGTTGAAAGGCTGTTATAATGCTCTTTTCCAGATTTTCCGCACACACAGGTCCCATATGGAGCCCCGAAATGACTTCATCTGCATAAAGGTGGGGGGGAGATGTTTACGGCAGGGATACGGCGACAGTGTCGCCGCCGGAGTTGGTCCTAACGATTCCAGTCCGGCCCCAAACGAACTTGAACTGATTAATTTCGGGATGACAGATGTCGCGGGAATTAACTCACCGAAGAATACGAGGATCTGTATCACTAATCTGTTATGGTAATTTTATGGCACCAGCGGAGCAACATCCTCGTCGAGGATGCGGACCCGGACGGCGCGCGGCACGGTGGTTCCCCGCTGCAATACCATGGCCAGGCTACGTGTCGGGAGATTGCTAGATGAACGCCAGAGAGGATGATTCACTCGAAATGAGAATCCTCTGCGATGCCTAAACCATAAATTTGTCCTACGCTAATCAATGGCAGTCTGGCAGTCCTTCTTTAGTCACAGTTTCTTCATACATCCCGGATGATCGGTTTTTTTTAAAGTATGTTTTTAGGTTTAGACAAATCTGGTCTCTTGTTAGTCGTGTCAGTTTTTAATTTAATTACACGCGCATGATCGCGGTGAGTTGTTTGGTAACCAACATGGATTCATTTTATGAGGCTTGTGTATTTAGAAGATGGATTTTTATATCAGAAGCGTGAATAGAGTCGTCACGAACGCCTAAACTCTACGTCCATTCGTATTACTTTCTGTATTACCCCAGAGAGATTTTTGAATTTTCTTAAGCATTTCAATTTACACTAAAAACTAAACTCTGAATTAAAAGTATTCTTCTTTAAAAGAGAAAACTGTAGTTTCATATATTTCTTCTGTTTTGTAATAAAGTTTTCAAAGCTTTCTGTTCACTCGATTATTTGGAGAAAATTGATGTATAATTCAAGACATTTTTAGAAGTAAGACGCTTTGTTTAATTTAAATTTTATCTGTCCGTCTGTCGTACTTCATGCTAAGACTAGATTACCACTAAATTTGAACTAGATCTCATTCTTGGTCAATAAGAATGCTCATGCAACATGTTCACTTCCTTCTTAAGTTCAAGACAAGGAAGTGGCATTAGTTGACCAGTTGATAATTTATGATCCACCCAACAGCTCTATTACGACGTAAAACCTTCTCCATTTCGTCAGGCGTGGCCCGAAAATCTTGAGTTCATCAATGGCCGCGAGCGAGGAGTACAAACCAAACGTGAGATTATTTATTGGTGGTGCCCTCAACACCTTTCGACACTTATTATTAGTCCACCGTCATGGCATCGAGAACGTATTACTCTTCCTATTCGGATGGCCGTTTAGATATGCACTTACACCGCTTAGAGAGGTAAACAGGACGACGCGAACAGATGCGAAAAAATCTGCGATTGCATTAATCATCTCGCGGCCCGGACACCACCGTCCGGCGATATCGTGCATTGATCTTGCATAAAAGGCAAATAATTGCACTGCGGCTTGTGAATCGTTTCGCCTGGATTTCGCCGGCTATCAAATCCGGGCTAGGAAGGTTCCCCGTCGCCTGCGCTAAATCTTACGAATTTCGCCGCTATGCAGATGAGCACAGCCCGAGTTTGCATAAGTTCTCACTCCCAGTGCCCTCCGCGAATGATTGGGAACGAAACGCATACAGCGAGGCAGAGGACACAATCACCAGTGCAGAAATCTAGAAACGGCCACATGTGTTATCGATTGTTGAACATATCAAAATACAATAAAATCAGCTCTTTGTGCCTTGCACCACGGATTCGGCCGGGCTACGGAATCCAGCATCTATAAGGGATTAGGGCGGCGTAATAAATCTGGGGACATGTTTATTTATTTATAAAGACACAAACACAGCCGTCCGGCCGATTCTAGCTCCAGCTAGAGCCGGCCGCATTTATTGCGCGAAAACACCGACATATGCATTTCTTGGCGGCGCGCCGCATCTCGGCCACCGGCATTTATCATCTCTCTGCATTATTTTTCCAACAACTTCAGGAGTGTATTGGGTTCGTGGCAATTTATTACACGACGGACGAATACATTAAAGCTAGGAAAGGGCTACAACTCGGACATGGCGAAATTTCAAAATTTCACATTTCACATGGTGTCCAACTCTATCAAGATATGAAAAATTCGATTCGTTAAACTTCGAACAATTTCCGACTCGGAGAACCTGAACTGAACAAATTTTGAAGAACTTGGATTTTAAAAATTTCTGAGAATATAAAAGACAAAAATCGGCTTCTTCGACTTCGACTAGCTTCTAAAAGACAGTTCACAGCATTTCTTCAACAAAATTCTGTAAAGTCAAAAGGAAGAAACATGAATTTAAAAGACTAAAAAAATCAATTTGATCGTGATTTGTCCAAGAAGAGTAGTTTTTTCGGGCTAAAGCGATTTGATTTCACAACAAATATTTGTGAATTTTCAAACTGTTTTAAAATTACAATACAAATTTGCAATTCAAGAATTGCTCCCACACATAAAATTACAGAATACTTTCAAATGTGTTCGCAGAACTAAGCCACTGAAACAAAACACAAGAGCTCTTTCTTCGTCTACGCCTGAGAGGCCCTTGAACTACTCTGCCCAGGGCGCTGGGTAAAAATTCTGCGATATTTTACTCATTTTCACTTTCTAATAATTCCCTCGTAATTAACACCGAAAAAATGTAATTTGTGTGTCCGGAAAACCTGGGAACCACCCATCAGCCAACCCAGCGGTAGGTCGTAAAGGAGGCGGCAAAGGAGAACTGGCGCTGCGGCGAGGAGCGGGCCGGCCGGGAAAAACGCAATCCAATAAATTATTCGCACAGCACCCTAATGATTTAGCAGTGTGTTGTAATTTGCTCAACTCATCATTTACGTCCCTTAATTTGGAGTGCGAAGCGAACCACCGTCGGTCGGGCTGGCCAAGGGTTGAAGAAGGGCGGAGGAGCCCTCGCCGGCGGTCCTGGCTGCCTAAATGGCTCCATTGTGCGAAGGCCACGCCGAGCGGAATTCCTTCTCATGTAGGTGTATGCAACTGCCAAAATAAAGGTCCCTCCGCCACGACACGCCCGGACCTGCGCCGGCGGCAGGGGCAGAGGGGTCCTTGCAACCCGTGTATCTCCCATGTAGACCATGATTACATCCTGGGAGTATTTCGGGCGGCCGATGGAACGCTAGATGTTCCCGGCTACAAACTGCGGGCGCCTCGGGTAATGAAGCCTCAAAATTTGAACTGGTCACGGCAGTGTATGGGTGCGTTCGTTGTTGTCGTCGGCGAGCTACACTTAATTACACACTGCAAATTGAGATATAATTTATGAATTTGAAATTAAATTCCTCGGACCGGGCCTGGTTCCGGAAGAAAATTAGTCGCCTCTCGATTCGCCGTTAATTTGATGCGTTCGATATACGAGACCGGCGCGCTGGTCAATTTTAGGGTACGTTCTCAATAAATCATAATCACACAGTTCACTTAATTATGGAACAGGGGCCTGCAGCGTATGATAGCCTTGAGAAGGAATCCTCCGGGAAGATGCCCTCAATTTGGAAAATTTTGATTGCCCCCATGTCTTCGTCTTTTAGACGAACCGTCTTCTTTTTCTTTAATTTACATTTAAATTTCATATTAGTAACTCTTCTTAAGGAAATTTCCTCCGTAAAAATGGTTGTCAAATGGTTTTCTAATTTCTTGATCATTTTCATAAATAAATAGTGCTCATCTATATAGCTTTTCATATTTTGAAAATATTGCTAGATAAATCAGTAATTTCTATCTAAATTACAACTATATCTTGAATTATAAGGTCCATGCAAGATATTTAACAACTTTATGAAGATTGTAATACCTCTTTATTCTAAAGTTTGTTATTACATCATATTAAAAGGTAAGATTTCTTTGCCCCGGCGCAGGCTTAGACTCGTCATTAATAATAATAACAATGTTCGTCACGTCCTTGACTTATCCGCAAAATAATCTCAAAAATGGAAATCATAGCAATTGCGCATTCAAGAAATGTTAAGTAGCAGCACCTTGCGATAGCACTTCCTCGGCGGATGGTATAGTGCCACAAACTTCTCGATTCTCACAGCTCCTAAGTGGCAAAATCGAATTCCTTCTATCGAGCGAACAAATCAAGGTTATGTTGTCCCGCAGATAGGTCGCAATCTAATTCCGGACGCACAGTTGCCTAACGCTCCCATCTACAAGAGCGACCATCGCGGTCCGGTGCGCCTGCCCGCTTGATTAACTCGCGGTACACCGGTCGATTTTCGCTGGCATCTTCGAGCCGCAGCGGCGTGCAGGAATTTCCTTTTTTTGCAGCATGGCCATCCTGTGTCGGGCTGCATCTCATCGCATTCCTTATATACACTTCGGAGCGAATCGATTAAGTCATCACGTAATTCTATCCGTAACCGCAGCGGACGTACGTCTTTACATGTAAATTTATTGACTTAACGAGCTCTTCGCATATCCAGAGCACTACCATAAAAGCGCGATGCTGCGGAACCAGCGAAAGGCGAGACGAGGAACAACCGGCCTGCAGTGCCCGGAGGAGCCCGGAGGAGCCCGGCGACATGTAGACCTGGAACCCTGTTCGCCGGTCGGGATCAGGAGTGATATTTTCACCTACAACTGGAAAGGGCCCCGAATGACACTGCCGAGGAATATCACTGAGCACGTTGCTTTAATTTAACCTGGGTAAGGTAAGGCGTGATTCGAGCGTGCATTTTTGCATCCCGCGGCCTCGCACGTCTTGCAAAAACAGCTGTCAGCGCAAGCAGATTAGCAAACGAGCGTTTTCATTTAGTGCAATTGATCCCGAGGCAATTTTCCGCGCTCGATACCCGATAGCATCACGGTCAGGTGGATGGGAGATATCAAATTAATTTCGAATGGTTTTGCGCCGTCAGCGGGATTATTGTCGCAGAGAAACACTTACAAGCGCGACATTGTCCGCGAATGGCATCGGTTTCCAGAACGGGCAGTCGTGTCCGATTAAACGCCATAAAAGCCTTCTCCAAGTGCCACTTGGTGAAAATGGTATCACGGCAGTTATCAAGATCTTTCCGCTAGCTTCACATGTACGGCCGATCAGTACCAATTAAAAATGTAGCCAAATTATCTTGCGACTTAATATCTACTGCTCAGTGCTATGAGTTCGGCACTGCTTGTTATAAGGGCTTTGTCCTAAGGTACCATGGAATACTTTTCCAATTTTCAGTTAGTGAAATCTGAGTTGCGCTGTACATAGAGGACAACTTTCGGTTCCATTGGTTACCAATCGATTTGTCTACATTAGAAACTGACATGAGAAGAACATTAAACACACCTCCTGATTATAAAATCGGCCTCGCACTATCAAATTCACCGAAGTGCATAAAGTTACATTTTGAAAAAGACCGTCCGATGTTTGTACTGTGTCGAATTGAATGAGGTCCATTTATTCCCCCTAAAGCCCATTGAATAAATATCCCTCGGCCGGATTGTAGGTCCGCGAGGAAATCTCCAAAATGAAAAACCCCCGGTAGAAAAAAGGATGAAAGTTTTATGAATTCACCGAGTGTTCTTTTCGGGATCAGAAGAGGGAGAATGAATGGAATCAGGAGAAACCGCCATCTATTTAAGCTACTGATCTTGATATACCGCCGATGGTAAACTTCCTTACATATGTCCTTCGCACATGGGTACACAACCCCATCCCGCCATATACTCCTCTTTCCCCGGCCCGTGAGGGACAACGTGCGTACAGGAGACCTCCATTCGAGCAGAGCCCCGGGGCCAGGCGTGATGTATAGATCCTTCTGTAAATGTAGATTAATCGCCCCGGGTGAAATTCTTGAGGAATAATAAGGACAAAGAAAGATGAATGGTTTAATAAAAATCTAATAGAGGGACTCATGGCTATTTCGGGGCCCTCACACAGAACCGAACGCAAATAGCGACCGCGCCGGAAGGGACAGGAAAGGAGTAACGAATAGCGCGCACGGTTAAAGTGGATAATGGCAACGTAATCCCGAGGGCTAATGCCCCGGCCGAAAGGAGATTTACGGATGAAGGGAAAAGTCCGTCTTCGACGGCTTTGGAGCTACCAAATGACCAATGCGTTCCGGCACACACTGTCAAAACAAACTTTAATGGTCCGTTTACTGCTACGCCAAGGATGCGATGAATATGCAGAACCACGGCCTGATAACCTACTTAATACGAGGACATCCGTGTGAGTGCTGAACAGGAAGAGAGCTCTGGAAGGTCGTCTTTCAGATCAGAGGTATTAAGCACCGAAAGTGTCACTTTGAACTTCCGAACCGAAATTAAGTGTTTTTGCCCTGGAGTAATTGCCTTGCCACTTAAACGGGCCGCAACTCCGCCAATAACAAGAAATGAATGATAACAATCAAATTTGTAAGCTGAGCCATAGTTTTAAATCGCTTTTAAGAGTTCATTCAGGTCCAGGCTTTTATCTAACAATGGTGTGCTCTTTAGAAACTCATAGATTTCAGTAACTTCTTTGGTCTTACAAGTGCACATAGAAACTTTAATATGCAAGAAGCCAGTCTAATCTAATTTAAAATTTAAAAATTGAAATGAAGTCAACAAGTCAAAATACATGCCAGTGAAGTTTACTTTGATACTTGTTTAATCTCGAAAGTTCACTTATAACTATGCATTTTACTTTTGAGCTCTGAGGCGGACAAACAGTCAAAAGACAGAGATTGGTAAGGTGATATCAAGATCTATCGAATAAGAAATTTTCAAAAATACCAAAATTAGATATAATAATAAATTGATATTTTAACTGCTTCTGTTATTCACTTTCGTTTAAAATTTTTGCGAAAATTTAAACAATTTCTTTAAATGTTAAAACAAGAAGAAACCAGTTAAAGCATTTTTTTACAATTTGCGGACATACTGAATTTAAGAGTAATATTCTTGTGCGGAAGATAAGCTTTGCTTTAGTAACATTTTTTCGTCTTTGCTTTCTCGAAAGAATGCCACAGATTTTTAAGGTAGTGACTCTAACAATTTGATGTATGTATCGACTTTTTTAAATATCAACCTACAGTATTTTTCTTTGCATACAGATAATTATATACATACAGGAGATTATGTAGAAAGTTGTATAAAACGTCAAATTATTATGTCTATACACCAAGTGTAAATTGAAAAAAGTATCCTCGAACGAACCAGTATTTCGTTGATGACTGAATGACCGCAAAAGACCTCAGACTTCGTGTCTTCACGACAAAAAGTTCGAGGAAATTAGGTAGAGCCCCAGAGAGAAGAAGCAATGTGAGGGGATATTTGATTCACCCCTGAAGAAACGGCATAATTACGTAGCCCTAAGTGCCGCAAGGTCAAGAAGTAATTTCTCCGAAAATATTCAAATGAGCCAGGAGACGAATAGTTCGCAGGCGGCAATAAATTGTGCCGTTTTTTTCCTTTCTTTTGATTGCCTTAATACAAAACCGCAAATTCTCGAATCCATTAATCCCGGCTTCCACATTAATTTCCCCTAATCAAATTAGCTACGCCATAGATCCACGTACTGAGCCCCAGAAGCAGGGCAGAGCCGAGGCAAAGAAAGAAATGAGATCTGAAGATATTCAAGGGAACTGGGAGGGCCGGTGTCCTTACCACGGCGTTGGTGGTGGTGCGAAGTTTTCCATTTTTTCTTTTTCCGTGAAAGAAAGAAATCTTTTTCTCCACGTAATTCGTCTTGGAGCGCGACTCCCGCCAGCGCACCCTCTGAGATTATACTCAACCGCCGTCATACCACTTGAAATTTATTTTGCACACCACCAATTCGGGGTCGGCAGCCATAAATCAAGGCGGCAGTGTAGCGAGTTTTTCGCGCGAGCTGCTGTTTTGTGACTAACTGTGTGCGAATGTACGGCGTAGGGGGCAGGGCGCGGATAGATACCGCCGAGGAGTTCTTCGACGTTATCCCCGGACCACCCTTATCAGTCGGCGGGCGCTACAGCTACACCCCGGCCGTACACACCCGTAGCTTTGATACGTCCTTACAAAAAAGAAGTTTGCCGGGCTGGTGTGCTCCTTTTTTCCTTCGGCGTCCTCGCCGCCTGACGTGTAGTGGTATGACTTTCAGGGTGCTTCTGGAGCCCGAAGCCAGCGCCGAGGAAATATATTCAAGTGCCCAAAGTTTTTCTCAGCACACTTCCTCTCATCCGCCGCCCGTCGCTGCCGCAAATGCTGCCGAAAGACGAAACTTGGTGCTACTGGCGTTTTTGTTGCTGCCGCTGCTGCTGTTGCTGTTTTTGCCTTTGTTTCGGACGTTTTTTCCTCCGCCCTTCATCAGAAACTCTGCTCAGCAATAGCGCGAATTTTAGTTTAGTATAAGGGTGGTCGCAGATGGCGTCCGGGATCCCTTATTTGTAATCCGTCTTTCGCACCCTCCAAAATGTCGGTATAATGCCGCTCGAGGAGGCGCACCCGGCCTCCATCCAAACATCTTACGTAATCTACGAAATATATCACACTTAGGGACCGGGATGTGCCACCGTATCTAACTCCATAGATCCCTGTATATCTGCGAGAGCTGCTATATATTACGCGCCAAGACACATCTAGATGTATTACTTCTTCAGGATGAGCCAGTGGCTAGGTGTAGGAATAAAAAGATGAGAACGAAGACCTCCCGAGTTTTGTTTCAGTTCTTGCATAACAACTACTTACATTAAACTTTTTGAAGAAATATAGGAAAATGGGACTGGAAACTGGAAGGAAGGCATTAAATTCTCTACGAAAGGAAAAGCTCTTTTATGTGTTCTCCTTGTGAACAACTCCTTCTGTCAACAGATCTAATAGATCTTTGAAACATGTACCATCTTTCGATCCCTCTTACTTTCGGATTTGATCTAATAAGTTTCTAACGCAACCTAATATATCAGTTCTGAGTAATTCAAACTTCAAAAGTATAAATTCAGTTCAGAGGGGCTTGAACGGCTGCAGGTACTCTCCCTGTGGATCGTTCCGCATGTTTATAAAATTGAAAATCAAGACAAATTGTGTTTTTTACTACTTCAAGTGTGGGGTACGATAATATACATTAAAAGTACCAGCAAGTTACTATAGGAAATACGCCCAGTTAAGCACCAAACAATTTTCGGATAGATTTCAGGGATTGTTTCTGCAAGATTGCCTCTATAGGATTTTTGAATCTGCTTTTAATCCAATCTACCATTTTGTGGGCCAGACATGTGCACAACTTGTTATACTTCGGTAGAGTTTCGAATTTATAGTACTCGTCTTTTCCATAAGGACCTGTATGTCCTTAGTAACTTGCTATTAGGTTTGAAAAAAATTTGGCTGTTTTGATTTCCTAAAATAAATTAACTTCCTCAAAAATGTTGGCAGTCTTCAAGAATTCCATTGGTTACGGTTTAACTTAAAATAGGTATTGGTAAAATGCGAATTGATAACATTGTTTGAAAAATATTCATTAAATGGAGTTCGAGAAACTCCTCGAATTCAATTAACTCCAGCGGGCTCGAAGCGCAGCAACCAGAAACAGACGGATACGCGAAACAATCACGAACTTCATATTCGCAGAGGTCCCGGACCAGGGCTTATTACAAATCTGTCACCCTTCACTAATTTCGCGCACCCTCCGGTTGAATGCTGTGGCGCAATCAGCCCAAGACCCGTCGAGGACGAGCAATTGCATTCAATCAAACGAACAACTCTGCAGAGTGTCTGGAAGATTTGTTTCACTAAAAATTGGCTGAGACGATAAAACAGGCAACAAAACTTTTTCCATCAAGAAGGGCCTCGGCTACGGCTGTGCGGAGCGGGCCAGGCTCAAGGATGGCAGGGAACCATAAGGAAATCCCAGAGGATCTAGAGGCGTAATCGTTTATAGGATTGCTTTTGCGTCTCGCCCCCGCCCCGTCCGTCGATGCCAGGACCGAGGGGCAATCTCGTAGAGCGGCAAGAAGGCGCTCCGGGATAAGCGCTAAGCCTCATGAATTTATTCCCCGGGCTGATTACTTTAAGCAGCTCGGTTGGTGCGTCTTGGCAATCGTGGGCAGAGGACGTCGTCGGTGGCTGGCGGCGACGGTTGAGACGTACGAGCAGGGCGCACTTCGATGATTCAATTCAGGGATGAAGAGATGAGCGGACATCTTTGGCGGCCATTTAATGAAAACTTTAAGTGGTCTTGAGCTGGGTCTCGTAAAACTGTCCGCGGCTCAGCGGGGGCGTACGGAGCAGGCCATTTGGGGCGTCGCTAACAAGACGGCGCTCGCCTAATTCCGACGCCGTTCCGTGAGCCAGTCGCATCAAACGTGAACCTATTACGTCCTGTGTGTTACAACTTCTTCCGGTTGCGCGCTCGTTCTGGTCCTTTCCACCCGCAAGAGGTCGATGGCGACTGGGAATGCTGCACATTGCTACCGCTCCGTAAACCATTTCTCCGCGGGCGTCCGTCCCGCGCGGCGGCACCCGGCTCCTTCCGGCCATATTTATTGACTCAGGTGATCAAATTGACTGATTGTTGTTATTCATGCACGGCCCCGTACGAAAAAGTGTACAAACACGACATTAAATTAAGCCATACTCGCTCCGGGCACCCCGCACGTTCGGCGCTGTGTTATTTTCGTACTTCATCGATCTGCGGCCGTACGATTTACATTGAATGGAGGCCATAAGTAACGGATTTCACGGATTGCGTTCCTCGAAGACGTTCTGCAGTCGACGAGGCACCAGACTGCGGGGACGACACCGGGCTCCTATTGATGGCACCGCGACAGGCCCGGTGGGTATGAGCAACCGCAACAAAATAGCTCGCCGTGCGCGCGGGAAGGGTGGTTTTGCTTTAATTGATTTATATCGTGTCAATCTCACACCAGGCTTCTGACGATTACCAAAGTTGCGTCCAACGCATAGTCGTCACATGAGAACAACTCCCATTGTGCAAGCACTTTTCTTCGTTAATGGCTTTTTGTATCAATGAGCAACCTTGGCAGCAGTCTGCTAGTCTTGATTTGCTGGTGGATTGCCTAAGCTCTGCTAACGGAATGTGAACTGGATTTTAAGTCCTTAATTTTGGTAAATCTACATCTCGAATCGCACCGCTTATGCGAACATAGGACTTGCTTTTGGTACTTGAGCGGACGCAGGAGAGAATGGTTCAGATGGAAAGTTAGAAGTCTAGGGTTCAAGAACCGATTGATTAGTTACAATCCAAGTGACTATTTGGTCTTACGCGAATAAGCATTACATGCAAACTTTACACCAAGTTTAGTAACTGTGTTGGGCCAATACTTGCTCAGGATGAGGCGATTAGTTATTTCTTTCCTGTAGGGAAAACCGCCCCAAAAGGAACACTTTTCTTCTTTAGGGTTTCTTTCGGTCCTGGCATTCTCTTTGTTAAGTACTTTTGTACGGAAATAATACTTCCCAACGCCCAATAGAAACCCCATGCAAAATTTACCCTGGCCATCATTCGGTAGACCTTCTTTCAATCAATCGCACCCCAACAGTGATCCGCTCGAAATCACGCGCAAACTTTGAAATAAAATCATAAATCTCATCATTATGGGAAAGCTATCAGAAAGTATCTTTTCAGAGACCCACCAGCGAGAAAGGAGTCCTCGGGTAAGATGGAGCACACGACCGGGAGGGAAATCAAGAAAAAAGGCGAAGCAACGCCAGAAAGAAAAACAGCAGAACACGAAATTTATGTACGAAATGGATGGCTCCAAGTGGAAAGAGCCCGGCCAAAAAGAATGAAAGAACACAAATCATATAAGATAAGAGGACAAAACATTCTCCCCTGGATTTTGCTCGTTTTTTCTATTTCCAAGGGTCGTTCGTTTCGGTGGAGCCGTGCTCCTGACGTGGAACGTTCGCACCCATCTCCGCACCGATACACGCACTTTACGTGCTGGCGACCCCATTCCATTGTAGCCCGCAAAAGCCCTTCGGGATGGAACACCCGAACCGAACAGGAAATATCAAGTGATAAGAGTGATATAGAGGGAAAATGGAGTTTTGCCTGCAGCGGGTGGGGTGGTGCCACACGAACATACATCACCCGAAAAAAGTTGTTCGGTCGGACATCCATAGCTAAGCCCAAATTTATACCGTGCCGTGCTGGTGGCACCCGTGTATCCTTTGTCACTTCCTTCAAATCAAAATTGAAACCTAACCCCCGCCCCGCCCCGGAAACTGGAATTTTTCGTATATATTGATCTTGGCCTATACCCTCGCATTCATCTTCGGCGAGATGAGCTAGCAGCTCCCTAGCCGAAAACTTCGTCACATACTAATAGACGATGTCCCTAATGGGTATTTTATGGAGAATTCATTAAACAAGCTCCACTGAACCCCCATCCACGTCCACGATGATTTATATTATTTTGCCAAAAATAATTCCCAGTTCGTTCCCGAATTACCCGTCGAATTACAGAAATACTTCGAGGACCAGAGAAGTTGAAAAGTTTCCCGACTTCTCGGTTTATTGTCATCAATTGGAACAGCTCAATGCTGCAGGCAGAGGGGGGAGTTGTGGTGGCACCATAGAACATTTCGTTATTCAAGCCATCTATTTCCAAGGATGGGGAGGGAGAGTCTCCAGGATCTTCTCAAGTTTATAGTAGTTTCTCAACTCATTCGGAGTTTTTCAATTTTCGATGGCTGTAGAATGAGCAGAGTAAATCATTTCATTGCTGTTATTTATTGTATCGCGTTTTAACACTGGGATGCTATAACGGTTCGACTGGATGGCTTTTCTCCTTGATTCTAAGAAGGTCACGAAGTTCAGGAAGGAGTTCGAAGTATTATCGTATTGCTAGTTGCTCATTCCCAATACATTGAGACAATTTGCCTGAAAGGCTCTATATATTCTTTAATCGATTAGCGCTTTTAATGTCACGCAACTGGGGCCACCCACTGACGGAATAGAATGGACAAGCAAACCAAACCTTGGAAGATGGCCTTCTAGAATCGTATTTTCTGTAACTAAGTAGTCCCATTTTTACTCTTAAATGATTTTAGTATAATTTTTCGCCCTCGATCAATGTCACGTGGGCACCAATCTAAAGCATTTTGATTAGAGAAAATTGTCGCGAAATATATGTTTAAGGAAAAAGCGAAAAAATAATGACTTAATTACTCAAATTAAATTTGAGGTCAGTTTTGACAAATATAGGTATCTTCTTTACGAATTCGACTTCAACAAAAAAACTGCAATGCTGTATCAATGACCTAATGCTAAACAATAAAAAAAACTAACAGTCTTCACGCCGAGCGGCCCGCGACATCTAGCCCCAAATGTTTAATACGAAATAACTCAGAGCGAACAGATGAAAAGTATAGGTGTATAAAAGTCAAAATAATGAACCTTTAAAATTGAAAATAAAAATGCTTCCCGAAATACAAAAAATTTGTATATTTACACGACACAATTTCACGTAAATTTACTTTGAGTGCGTCAAAAGAAACGCAAGTACTCTCTTTACGACGTGTCGTAGTGGACTTAGGCGAAGTGGGGAGTGAGGTGATTTGTCTGCCTTATAAGGACTTTTTCTATATCAATTAGTGTGACTACCATACCTGGTCTCCCCTACAGCTTTTTGCCAGTTTTCTAAATATTTTAATAGGAAAGAACATAAAATCGTAAAATGGCTTTTCAAGAAGTGCTGAATATTCACCTCGTCTAGCAGGTGTAACACTGCTGTGTATTACACCGAAAATCTGTCGCAATTTTGTTTTGATACTAACAACTTGGCAATGTTTTAGATTTCTTGAAATTGATATAGTGATAGTGTTGGGCTCTTGCTGATCAGACGGTGTTGAAGAAGTTTTCGAAAGCGTGGGAAACTTAAGTACCAGTTCCAAGGATGACGCGTTAAAATGAGCAACACTATACGCACTGGGTAATTTATTCGTAATCCGCATGCCTGCGTCATTCGGCTTCAAGATTGCGTCAATCTGGCGGTACTTTCCCAGGCCAGTGGCTCAGCCTTCAAGTTTCCGCGGAGCGAGCATCTTGACGGTGGCTGTATCCACAAAACTCCACAGATGCAAGATTCTCGTAAGGGGGAGCCGTCGCGAAGAACAAAACGTACCTGACGACCGCCAGGTTTTGTTTTCCGTTTTGCGCAAATCAGCTGGAATCGATGTTAATTTATGGCCCGGCTACAGCAAGATATCATACTAACATTGCGTGTGCATGTTAAAATCTGTATTAAGTCCAACATCTTAAGCACGTACAGCCCGGCTCCGCTCTCGTGTTCTGTTCTTGCGCGACTTGCGAGTCGACCTGCACGAAAGAAGAAAGGCTTACTGGATGCTGCACGGCAGTGCTTGGGCCATAGCCTCTCTCGGCTGAACTCCTCACGCCCCGGCTGGCCAGAGCGGCAAATTCGCCACGGAGGAAGGGCCGCGGCTGCTTGTTTACCGCAACAAAAGGGGCTCCAAAACTTCTTGAATATTCAAATTGATTTAAAAAGACGACGCCGGAGGAATCGAACACCAGCCACCGCTCGGGACAGAAGCGACCGGGCGCGGAGGCAGATCGGGGCAATCGACAGCATCACAGCAGGACCCAGCAGGAAAAACTGCCGTGACCTTGGGCGCATAAAAATTCCCGTTGGCGGTTCGTTTATTCTCTTTTTACGATTATTGCATAAAAGCCGGAACCTGTTGATATGCTCCTGCCGTGCGAATTGCGCGCTGTGCAAGACGACGGGGTGCGGAGGGGCCCGGCCGCAAGGCAGCGAATGTGTCGCAGCGCTGGCCCATCGGCGGAAAAAATTACAACAAAAGCACAAAACGCAAAAAGAGCAGAACTGGGTGAACGCAGTAAAAAATTAGCCTTCGGTGGAAAAATGAAATATAACGAAGGCTGAAGCGCACAAAGCCAACCGGAGGGAGACTTAACGAATGGCAGTTGTAGCCCGACCTGAAAATTCATCCCAAAAAGTATGATTTATGGCTGTCAGAGGCCTCCTTTATGCCCGCCCGTCCCGCGACCCTGCCGTTCAACGGGCGCTCCTCTGGCTCAGCGGTGCTTGTCGACGTGGAACGCAAGGGACTCACTTCCACGGACGACCTTTTAATGGCTTTAAAGTCTTGCCACCACTCAAGGTGCACATAGGCGGTGCTCGCCTCGCAAGGAGATCGGCGATGTAGGGGAAGTGGGTTACTCGATCCCTGCCACGATTGTAGTACGAGGTGCGCTCAGCTGGCCCCAGAGCGTGCTGTTTACACAGGAAGCTCGGGAATCTTGGGAACGGGCAAGAAATCAGTCCGAAATTTGGGGCAATCGCAACTCAAGTCAGTACCTGCAGTCGCGAAGATTTATGCAGTCACCCTCGAGCACTAGCACTGGACCGCGTTGTGCTACTTAGGACAAATAACAAAATGGTCTAAGTGGTCACTCGAGAAATCTTTCCTTTGAGTCGCACGAACGAAGAGTGCCTTCAACGGATTTGAAAACAATAAAACATTAAATGGCACTGAACATTTTTCGGCCACCAACACCAAGGATTAGTAGTATTTTATAGCACAGACGGAGAGGAAACCCTGACGAGACATTCTAGAATAATTAAGCAAAATTAGTAGTTGTAAAGCAGTATAATTCTTCTAATTCAGTTTATTTATTTAAATATTAACATAGTAAAGTTAACAAAAGATATAAACAGGTATGCGAACACTTTGGCATGGTAAATTATACTTTGTTGCCTTATTACATTCTAATAAATTAGAATCTCGCTTGTTGTCAAAATTTCTAAATCTTGTACGAACTCAGAGGCGTTAATTTAAAAGGGCTTTATTTATGTGCTTTTACTTTAGCTGCCCTAATAAATTAAATTATTGTCGAAAAAGAATTGTATTCACGTTCAGTGAATAAATTTCAGATGGAGAACTTCAATCACTGAGAAGAACATCCTTGAATTCGCCGTTGGAACCACAAGAGGAGTATTTTGTTTTCAAACTCCACATTTGTGAGGTAATATTATCATGATGTTAAGATATAAGCAGAATTGATTTATTCCTTGTGCTATGATAAAGATATCTTTGAAAATTGTGTCAGCAGCGATCGACGAGACATCACATTGCGTTCATGCCTGCGTGAAGCGTTTGCTTTCATACACAACGCACTAACCCCACTGCGCCAGCAATTCGAAGTGCATTAAGATTCGGCATAAAAACCGCAAGCGATCCGCGATTCCACGACATATCGGCGGCAATAAATTAGCTTTCACTTTCAGCTCCGCACACGTTCCGCGGAGACGACTTCATTAAATCACCCACAAGAAGTCACACGAAATGTGCGCTGGGGCACGGGGCAGTGCGGGGAGCGGGGGCAGCAAATTAATCCTTTGACCACATCTGTTCGGCCGGACAGAGGTACAGCTAAATCTCTCTATATGAAATGACGTGAAGAAGAAGGAGTACCGAAGCTCCTCAAGACAATTGCCTTGCTTGCCGCGTCACTGCGCTCCCCGCGCCCCTCGAGTGCCTTATTACCGCGGCAGCGAAAGCGTGGCGGTGCAAGCCAGAGACCTTTTCGCAGCCGCCGGCCGTCCGAGTGCATAATGTGCAACGTTCCTCCGGGCTTTAATAAGATCAATTTGTCCCGTAAAATTTATACGCGGCTACTTGGCACGGAGCCCTGTCCGTCTGCCAGGGAAATTAACGAAAGAAGCACTCGCGGGTCGGACAAGACGCGGCCAGAGGCCTAGCTCTCCAGGCTCGTTAATCCTTGTAGAACAGCCTTTGGCCAAAAGCTAAATTCTCGGAGTACCAACGTGATCTCGCTGGTCGCAGAGCGAAGGGCATCCTTGCAAGCTTCCACGGCACTGCTCCAATTCAAAAAACCCAAAATGGTCCAAGAGGCGATCTTTGCACGGAAGAGGTGTGCACGTTTCGCTCTATTCAAGGCCTTTTCAAATTGATTATTGCACTACTGGCATTTTTTATAATGTGAAACCCGTTGTATGCGTGCTCTACTTTTCGCAGTCTTTTACCACGATTATTACATCGGATTTTTTGACTTTTGCCAGAACTTTATTTAAAAACAGTTTAGTTAATCTAATAAAGACCAGGTTATTACTCACATTTGTAGGTAGATGTAGTCATTTATATTTATAATTCTTACCAATTGAAAATATAACTCTTGTATTTGTAAAAAAAATCGTTGTACACCTCTGAAAAAAGAGAAGAATGCTTACATGAGACAATTTGGAATCATAAAAAATAAAATATACTTCGTCTGTTGCAATAAAAACAATAGAACGTCAAATTGTCGTTTATTTAGCCGACTATGAGGAAACAAATCAAACTCGTCATCGACAAATTCTTTCATGTAACGGAACGCTAGATGGTGGGACTGAGAATATCGCTCTTTACTTTTTTTTGTATATCATCTTAAAAGTAATCACGAAATCTGTACAGTTGTAACCTGCTATTTCTTGTAAGTTACTGCAGCACTCAGCAGCTATTTCCTAATCTAAAAAGTGATTTCAAGCATAATGGTTCTAATTTCACGTATGTGTGCTTGATATGTAATGTAACTTCAAGACAAAATGCTTGTTTAACACTCAAAATCTCAAGCCAACCCAAAATGCTGAAATGATTGGAAAAAGCCAGGTGTTGTTAATTGTTGTAACAAGTGGGTTGGAATATGCATCAGAGGAACACATCCGCGTCAAATTCAAGAAGTATAGAAAATACAAAAGCGCTATTATAGAAGATTTTAACGTATCGCCTTTTTAAGCCCTTGTGAAGAACGCTCTCCACTTGCGTCTGCTCCTTCTGTTTTCATTACTTAATTGCTTTCGATTTCCACTTTGATTACTGGCATTTCATATTCGATGCCATTCAATCCCTGTCTAGTCCGAGCTTATCGAAAATACTGCTGCAACTTTGTGTTCGTAAATTCATAAATTTTGGTGTTTTTATCAGATGTTGGAACTCTTCGCACAGTTAATGGCTAGCAGGAAGGACGACGCAATGAATCTCTAGGAATTAATTTTTAAATGATAGCCTTCAAATCATGACTCTATTGATTTACTCAATCAAATTTATACTTCGACTTTTATAACTTTTGATCTACCAAGGCCAGAAAATTGAAGAGCGCAGTTCTCCTATAGGGAGAAAAATTCTATAAAAAGTTATAAAAAATTCTTTGGAATTTTGACTGTTGAAACATGTGCGCGCGTTTAATTTTTTAAAGGACTCTTAACCTCTTCTTTAACCCCCAGGAAAAAGTAGAGTCTGAAATGGTTTACAACTCTGGGAAAATAATTGAAGAATTTTAGAAAACTTTCCGTTGAATGAAGAATTATTCATTTTTTTCATTCTTCATCCGCTTTGGCACGTGTGGCCCCGAAAGGCGCGCACTTCTCCATTCCGTGACAAAAGGCCTTGCTGAAATTCCAGGCATCAAATTAAGAAGTAATTTTGGATTTATTGCTGAAAACTTTCGAATTGCGCCTGGAGTGCAGACAGGGCACATACGCGATGGCACACTCGCTCGCGTCGGCGATGTCATGCCTCATGCAGTTTTGAGGTGGTTCCCAGGTGAAGACGAACTGCGTACAGTGCGGGCAACTCGGCGCTCACACTCCGGTTTCTAGGCGGCGGGCGGGTGTGCGTGCGTGAGTGATTCCGCCATCATATAATAATACATCATTCGCACACAATCCTTCCATGTTCAACACACGTAAATTACAGCACTCGGCCCCCTTTCGAAAAGAAAGCAAAACGACGCACAGGCCAAACAAAACAAAACAAAAAATTGGAAAAAAGAAAGCAGGAAACACTCTCCGCAACAACAAATTGCCCTAATCCCGCACACACACACGCCGCAAGCGTACGGGCTCTTATTGAAATATACGTGCGGATGATGGCTCGCATAAAGCACAAGAGCCTGCGAAACAATTCGTCACACTCTACGCACTTTTTCGCACTCCCCGTCCCGCTCTGACAAACAAGTGATCAGACAAGGCGTGGGCGTGCCCTCTCGCTTGCACACACCATCCATCTTCTCGAGCTCTCCTATAATGGTTTATGAGTTTGCTCCTCCTATCTGCTGTCCCCTTTCGGCGTCCATATTTGAATTGGTCGGTCCCGCTGGATGGGAAAATGCGAGCGTGTGGCAACGGCAAGCCAACGCAAAAGCATCTTTTGAGAGGGGGCAGCGGCAGCGGAAGCGTCGGCGGCGGCAAGTGCGTTCCTCTCATTCATTTTAGTGGGTGAGAGATTCTTTCCAGTGCTTTTTTCCTGCTGTATGTGGGGCGGTAGCACGCTCCTTCCTCGAAGAATTCCTTCTCGGGAATTCTTCGGAGACGGCTCCGAGATTCCTTGCTGGTGTTGTCATCTTTAAGTATGTTCCTTCTTTTCACGGACTCCTCCAAACTGTAAATACTTTCTCCAGCGAATAAATATCAAAATTGCGGGCGTCCCCGACCCCCTCTTCGATGAAATAAAACAGCAAACGACGAAACGAGAGAGAGCGCCTTCTCCAAAGCTCTAAAAGGGAACAAAAAAATAACGGCAACGGCACGACACGACGGCAGCGCCCGAGCACACATTTTTCCCTCTGATCTCTCTCTTTTGGTTGTAACTCTTCTGAATTGTGGGGCAATATTTTACTGGCAGTACATGTGCCATCTCGTTCCGTCTAATTTATTATCCCATACATCTTTTTCCGGGGGGCATTATTTTATTCTCACATATACTATATCTGTCATTTATAGTGTTGCGCGGCGTGCTCCGTCACACAGCCACAGCACACACTCCCGTGTCCACCCAAGGAACTCGGCATCTACGAGCGGCCACAATAGAATCTGATGCTGGTTTATGGCCGTGGCCAGTGGCTGGCGCTGTGTTGGTGCGAGCATGTGTCGCTGTTCACTACGCTCTCGCCGCGAGGAGGCTCTTCTTCTTCTTCCTCTTCTACTGCTCTAGTGGCGGTGGCACTGTTTGCCTTTCTTCTTTTTTATTCCTGGATTAAGGGGCTTTGGGATTTTCACATGTATATGGCTGAATTGAATACTTTATGGGTTTAGTTTGATAGAAGTCGTAAAGAAATCAACATCTTTTTTTGGAAAACAATATTCCCGCTATCACCACTGGACGGTGCAGCAGTGTCAAGTTGAATTGTGGAACTGTGGCCAACTGTGACCGAGACACACAACGGCCTCCCTCTGTGCGGCGACGAACGGCTACGACGACGCCGACGACGACAGCCCGGCAATAGGCGGACAATTGTGCAATCATAGCGGTCGTAAACAGTCATAAACTAACTGCCCCAAAATCGCTCCGCACTTAGCTGAATTGGCCCTGGCCCTGCACGACAAACCCGGCACAGTTTTCACCTCGCGCGGTGTGTGCTCCGCTTTGTTCCACGTTGCAATAGCCGCGAAGTTGACAAAGTCCCAGCTGCTAATTTTTAGATAGCTTGTCGCTGCCCCAATGACAATTGCTGGCCGCGCACTTCCCGGCCAATTAGCCCGATTTGCAGCCACGCGGTGAGTTTATGCAGATCCTAATTGCGACCACTGCCTTGGACGCTGACTAGAAGAAAGTGCGCCCTGCCGCCGCCACCGCAGGCTTCTTCGCAGTGAAACCGCCGTCCGCACCTCGTGCGCTGCCCGTCGCTAATCCACGAAATTCATTCAAAAATTAATACATCCCAAACCAGCGGGGAGTGTGAAATCTTTTAAATTTTTTGTTATTCCCGTGCGCGCAAGTGAAGTGAGTGCTGAGTAATCCCCGACGTTATTTTTTGTTTTGGTTTTCCGAGAAAATATAATTGCAAATTTTCAGTTGGTTCATTATTTCTGTTCCTCGTTTTATTTTCAAATAATAAAATAATAATTAACCATCGCGCCGCTCCCGCGGCGAAATATGGCTGCGGCCCGTTGCGATTTGTTCGATTTCTGTGCTCGTTCTCGATCGGGCCTGGTGGTCCGTGAATAGCGGGTGAGCAAACACGTCCACAGTGGAACCGGTGCGCCGTAGCTTCCAACGATACTGCAGCGATAGGAGAACCGTAAGTACATCCCAAACCCATCAAACTTTTCCGATTAGTTCATAAGGTGGCGGAAATCTGCCTCGCTGTCCCTCCCGCATGGGACAGCTCTTTCAGACCCAATTTCAAGACCTCTTCGAAGGCTAACGGCCGAAACCACGGATTAAGAACGCCGAACCATTCGTCCGTGGTGCCTCGGTAAAATGCTCGGCTGCTCCCGTAATTTCAGCAAAAAAACATTGATCTGAGCTCTTTTATAGTTCCTCAAATTCCAGCTTGAAAATTTCGATGCTGCTTCAACGACTTGGAATAGTAACCCTTAAAAATTAAAAATACGAATAACGCAGTTCAGTAAATGACAGTGTTATTGTATTTTGCATAGTTTGCTGTTTTGCAAAATCCTCAATGCCAGTATGCCCTCCTTGCAAATATATCAATATACAGTTCCCAAATATTGGCAACTACTTCAGCTAAAAGTCAGGTGAAGTCAGAAAGCATTGTTTGAACAAAAAAAAAAAGAAATAATAAATTACAATTTTAACCAAAATGTTCCAAGCTGCCTTTGCCAAAGGCGAAAAGTTCTCGTTCGGAAAGGGTTAAGACAGGTTCAAACTATGGTTTCATGTCATACAACATTGAAGGTCCCTAAATGTGAAAGGAATTATTAGTAAATCTAATTATTTATATTATTATAATATTATTTATGTAGTTGCAAGTTCAAATTAAGTAACAGGATAATAGTAAAATACGTACGCTTTTTCTTAAGTGAAGTAAGCTAAAAATTGCACATTTATTGAGAACTTTATTAATCTTATAAAATCGCTTTAATATATAGCCGCAATCTTATTCGATACTATTTCTTTTTATATGGCGAGAAAACACTTTATCTAACTTGTCAGACCTCACAACTTCCTGTTTAGAACTTTGAATATCTAATAAAATAATACTGGCAAAAATTCACTTTAAATTTCGTAGAATTGTCGTGCGGAGAAAAATTTTTTCAATGTTATTTTTTGATGCCAGGGAATGAATTAATACCTTTGGTTTATTTAAAATAAAACGGGTTGTTGAAAGGTTGTTTTAAGACCTAAATATTTCAATAAAAAATTTTTATGAACTAAACTGACAACCATAATTTAAAATAATCACTTTATCATATCAGTCAAATATTTTTGCTTGACGGCAAAACTACAGAAGATCACTAACCTTTCGTCTACGTATAGTTAAACAATTTTTATGAGTATATAAGCTCAGTGTTTCTCAAACCATGAGTGAATTTTCTAAGAAAATTCATATAATTTTTTTCTTTCTTTCCTAGAATTTACTTTTTTACGTTATTGATAAATCTTCAGTTTCTGAAAGAAAAAAATCAAGTTCCCAGATATTTGTTGTATTAAAAGTCCTAAAGATTAAAAATCCTTAATTTGGCCAGTTCACTTATCGCTAAATTTTAGTGAAAGTAAATGATCCTGTCTGTGTTAAAATAAAAACATGAACAATTGTTTCTCATATTTTATTTAAAACTTCATATCTAAATTTCTAAATGCTTAAAAGTTCTTTTTTTGTTGTTCAATATTACAACAATTTTAATGTTCACATTTCGAAGTAGGATGGCCAAATTGAATATTTTTGTCGTCCAACTTTATCCTTTTTGGAAGTTAAAGTGGGACTGATTTCAGAATAAGACAACGTTAATTTTTATGTGAACCCTCTGCACTCCAAGATCATTCAAGCTCAAATTGAAAATAACTTCCTTATTTGAATGTTGCGTATGTACTTACATGTAAAAAATTGCAATTTAATGTAGATTATAATAGTGCACTCATCACTGCAGTGCAAAGTGTTAATTCGAGCCTTATGCATAATAAGCGAGAATCAAAGTATTTCATTGCAATGATTATTTGTACAGCATGTGCCCTGGAACCTTTACACAACCTATTTTTTACACGTATATAATATTTATGATTATGAAGGCTTAAAATATTTACATTGCATAAATGGGGATGTTTGAACTATAGTTGAATACTGCAACATCAGTATCCGTGTCCGCACTTAAAAAATCCAGCTCTGCAACCTCCTAATTCCTGCTCCATCGCCACTTTGGTATGTTGGTATGTATCAAACATCGTGTAAATTTAAAATTACTATTACTGTTACTGTTCTTATAATTTTAAACTACAAACGCTTAGTTTTCAAATTTTCAATGTGCCAGACCATTTCAAAGGGTTTACCATATTTCTTTGCTTGAAAAAAGTAACACTCAATTCGACTATTTACAAATTTGTATACTTAACTTTGATAAACGCTAGAATTCCAACGTAAAATATTCTGAAATGCAGAAATGAATTAGAAATATTTTCGACAAGTTCTAGTTATCTATAAATTAAGTTATAAAAAGAAATTCCGATCTTATTCTTTATCGTAACATAAATCCTACGAACATGTACTAAAGGTCTTATTTGAATGCTCGAGGAACTTAGGCCCATAATGATGAAAAATTATTACAAAGTTAAACACATTCAAATATCAGAGGATCGCAGAATTGTTTTGAAACTTCAAGTATATTTATAATGAGTTAAATGGAATTAAAGGACGATATTACAATTGTAAGGTGCTAGTACTCGCCTCTCCTTAAGACACAAGATCTTAGTTAAGAAATGAAAATCGACGTCTTCAACTAGCGTGATAATTTCTTTATATAATTTCTTAGAAGACTGTTGTTGATTTTTATTAACCGTAGCGTAATGGGAATTACTTCATTTTGTTATCATGTTAATTTTTCCTTGTAAAGCTGTCAATCAATTTAGTTTAATTTTTTTTAAATTTCTTCCTATCTCATCATCATCTACGTTATATAACTTTTATTTTATTAAAAAAATCCGAATCCACTAGAAAGAGAGTACGCTTTTTCTGTAAATTAAAAGTAGTTAGCTGCTGGGTACGAAGGTGTTCTTTTGAAGAGGTACTCAGATACGTTCTCTATACTGTTTTAAAGCAAAGGCTCTATATTTCCCTTTTGAAATTATTTTTATCTGACTATGAAGTAATTGGAAAAATGTCGATATTTCTTTTCGCTATGAGCTGATTGAAACTAATTTACTCAAATGGTATCGAAGAAAGTAGTTATTTAGAGATCATGAATTTTGCAATGCGTACATTAAAAACTTGACTTGTTGAATTGTTAAACATGAATACATTGCTTTCGAAATGTCGATGTAATGTAAAGGTGTAAAATATATGCGTCAACAAAGTTTAGATAGCCATTTAGGTCGAAAAATGCAATTTCTTTAAGTAATGTGCTACGTATTTGTTTGTTGTACTGACGCATTTATTTCACTTGTTCTTTTGTTATATCTTTTTTACAATACAGACAAAGACGAATTTAAAAAGTATTCTTTGAAATTAGGTGAGTCAAAGAGTTTTTTTCCTATTTTCTTATATTTTTTGAAATGCTCTTTTAAAGCATTTTAATGTCGCTATACATTGGAAGAAAATGTTTTACAAATTTTTTTTATCGTCAATTTTTATTTCTTTCATTTTATTCCTATATAAAATTAGCCGTATGAAAAAGAATGCACTGGTATTGTAAAAATGTTGTAGAAGTACGGAAATCATAAAACCCTTCGCTAAATAAAATTTGAAAACCACTATAAACATCCAAAGATTTTCACTGCAGTAGTACTTATCAAAGTTGGTCAGTGCTAACACGCGAATGGCCAAAACTAGAATACTTTACTGTTTTTAGATAAGACTTTTCAAGACCTATCGCAGAGCAGAGTTATTCACGTCTCAATAAACTTGACTTGATAGTCGAGAGGAACTGATGCTATCTTGAGGTATCAACTACAAGTCCTTGGTTATCAGTCGAGCGACTTTACTAATTGTAACGCCCCCCGATAAGCGCCTTATCAAGCCAGCAACTACATTACTTCCAAGTGTAGCCGGATCGAATCAGGCCGCGATATCGCATTAATTTTAATGTCATACGGAACGATGTCTCCAATTATTCTTGTTGCACGTCAAATTTAATTAATGCACGAATGCCCACGATGATAGAGAATTATTGACTAAATGCTCGACAAAAGTGGTCGCCACGGCACGCAGATAACGCGGAATGCATATATGTAAATTTCTGAAATGACATAATAACTGGGTCTCAGTAAATGTCGGTTCCAATGTTATTTGGTAATATTATTGCAAAAGCGCTACTTTAATAAGAGAAAAGGCAACGGTATTCTCACCCTTCACGGGCGTTTTATTCGTGTGGGAGCAGCAGAGAAAAATCTCTACACAAAGTTAAACAGTAGTAGTAGAAGATCGGACCTGAAATCCACATTCTTTTCCTAAAAGTGGTATGCGATGAAATTGAAGTTAACACGCGATATTTCAAATAGTTTTATATAATTAAATATGAACCTTGTTTGCATTTTTTCCCCTTCTGAGTTAACCTAATAGAAAACATTTATAAATAAAAAAGCAAAAGTGAAAAATATGCATTATTCCCAGCGGAACCACAAAAAGCATTCTCTGAGCGTCCACAAATTTGTTCACGACTTGTTGATTGATAAACTTAATGGCAATGTTTATATCATCTTTTTTTTACTTTGACTTAAACTGCACGTAAAAAATTACTTTTATCTTTTCATAAAGTTCAGATTTTTATAGCCTTTTATTTCGAATCGTTAATTGAAAAAAACAAACTCTGTGTAGAAATGGAAAAGTATAAAATTATGATGATATTAAAAATGATAAAAATGATGATATTAAGAACGATTTTTCGTCTAAAGGGTTGAAAATTAGTAGCGGAAATCGTTGTTTTCGCGCTTGTTTTATTTGCTTCCAATATAAATGTAAAAAAATTGTCCCTAAGTTTGGAAAAGGTTTAAATCCTTTTCAATGATAAAAAAAATTTAAAAGCAATAAATTAAACTAGATATTAGTAAGCTAACAAAAGCTGCTGATAAGTCTGTTTTTTCGTCAGTGTCAACTGTTGAAGTGTGGGCTCTTGTACGTACGGAATGTATGATTCACAAGAGTAACGGTATTCCCCCCTAGCTGTGAGCACCTGTTCAATATTCAAAAGGTGATAATTGTGTCAAACAGTGCGACCACCATCTCGAAGAAATTCAAATAGAATTACATAACCTTCGAATGCGAAATCCTTAATGGCCTTCTTTTGTTCTCTGGAACATTCGAAGCGATAAAAAACTGGAAGATGCGTGAATGTATTTTATTTTTAAACTACTACGTAGAATCTTTAAGAAAAGCGCTAAATGTCCTTGACTTAGCAGTGGTCTTCCAACAAAAATCCCAGGAAATTACCGCAACAGGTAAACAGCAGACGGCGGACATGTACGTAAACTAGTGACATCTCATCGCGGTAATTTATGGGCTCATTGTGTAATTTTGGACACCGCCTCGGTAAAAAAAAAGGCTATGAATTTTTCGTCTCGTGTTGCTTTTTATGATTATTACCCGTGACGGTGTCCTCGAAATATTTTCGCTGCGCGGTCACCTCAGGAACTCTCAAACCTCAAAGTATATCCATAATGCAAATTCCCTACAAAAGTTGCACATCGGAACAGGTAGGGAACAGGGAAAGGCATAACACACCGTGAGTAGTTCATGTCTTTTTTCGTGTCGTTTCTGTTCGTTTTTAACTCGCTTACGAGTTACCGATGCCCTAAAAAACGAAGATCAGTTACAAAGCGTGTCTAAGTCGCCGCGGGTTTTTTGGTGACACACTGCAACTGAATCGTGCCCTATCCTTGGGCTCCGAATTGAACAGCCAGCCCCGAGAAAACTGAGGCTTCCCAGAAATCCAAAGAATTATGACAGCGTTTCTTGTCCATCTCCGCCGCTCCTTTGACTTCTGCCCTAGATCTTGTTACGTGTCCGTCGGGAGACAATTGCCTGCGCAAATATTTGCGACAATAAATATGCAAAACAATTGAGTTTTCGGCCTTAATTGCCACGCTCGACTTTGCTCCTTTGTTTCGAGAGTCAGTTTTTTGAGGAAGCCCGCCGAGATGAAATATGACGGGCTCGTTTAAAACATCTGCGGTATCTGTCGGCTACCTTAGGCGAGCAAAGTGGTCCTGCTTTTTTCTGTGGCCTTTTAATTTACTGCCGCTACATTTTTGGAATTTTTAATATTCCCAGGCTCAGTTCGGTTCTTCCTAGCTCAGTTCACGAATATTTGCCCGTTCGCGTAAACCTTGCCGCGCGCCTCAAGCTCCGCGAGCTACTTGCAACCAGTGCTGCTCGAATTGATCACTTCTAATTAATTCCATCAAGCAACATGTTCCGAGCCCCGGGGGATGCGCCTCCCTGCATATCGAGTACTGTCGACGGGACAGTACATTTCGTCTTGGAAATTTACACACGAATTCCTTCAGTATGTGCACAAATAAATTATAGGAGTCATACCAGTGGTGCACAACACCACCAACACTCGTGCAGCGCAGCCACCACGTTTTTCCTGTCCTCCCTGTTCCCAGGGCTTGTTAAACACCCCGATCAAGGGTACGGCGGTGACGGCAACGGACTTAGTCGGTGTAGAAGTAGAAGTAGATGATGAGGTAGAAGACGAAGAAGAAGAAGACGAGGCTTTAAACGGCTGAAAATTTATCATCTAGCACGGCTTAAGCTTGTGTCTTATTGCTCCAGTTTCGCTGCTAGGGAAAGTTTCCGTTGTCGACAGAAATTTTAATCAATAAAATTTGTGTGTCTCGGGGGGTCATAGGGATAAAACGGCAAAGGAAAATATTAAGCGGATTTTTGTGCTCTTCGTGGGCTACCCTTTGAAGTGGAATTTTGTCTGAATGGATTTTAACCGATTTAGGTATTGTGCTTTTCTAAATGGAACCATTTTATGGGATTTGATTGCGCTCTTTTTGGTCGAAAATGTATGAAATACCACGAGGTTCTTCCCACAGTCCTATACTTTTTCGGCATTGATTAATGATCCTTTAAATCAAGTTAAATCTTATACGAGTTTGTTCGTTCCTAAAATACTAAAGACAAACTTAGGAACTATAAAAAAACCATCGATAAAAACTGAAAATTTTAAAGGTATTCAGTAGAAAGCTATCAAGTCTTAAAATTCCGCTTTCTCCCCGCTAATGCCATTTTAACATAAATACAGAAAATATTTTGTAAAATGTTTGCAAAAACTGTTGAAGTATTTGTCCTTTCTCTAAATTAAAATTATCTATTTTAATCGCAAGAAAACCAACAATAGTATATAATATAATAAAAATCGTACACAATCGTCGTTAGTTCGAAAAATGTAATTTCCAGGAAGTATACTAAAATGTAAGCTACTCACTTAAAGATATTTCGGGTGAAAGAAGTTTGCGCCTTTGTTCTTTTAAAAACTTATATTAGAAGTATAGTAGTTCAAGCAAACCAGCGCTTTATCTCTCCCTGCACAATCGCTATTATTTTCATTGTCAGTGGGATGAAAACGCTTCAAGGAGTGCGTAATGTGCCAATTGTCACATTTTCGCGTAAAATACTTTGCGTAAAAAATAGTATAATCCTATCGTGCTGTGCCATCGCTCGGAGCAGTGAAGCGCTCCACCCCCGCTTCGTCAAGTAATCATAGGTTGACCCATTTAAATTATGCACCGCTGGCTTCAGAAATGAGAGAGTCGCGGTCGCGGCGAAATTGCCCATACCGCCGGCCGTCAATTTACAGTTTTACAAAACAAAGCGATTCAGCTGGTCCTGACTTAACCATTTCTCACCTTTCCACCAGCAGGAACAATTTCGAAAAGCTCGGTGTGTGCACAAAGAGGCTCAAATAATGCATACATGGCCAGATTACACAAAAAACCATAATTTTCCAATTATGTAAAATGAGTGATTTATTTGGCATGAAATCAGCGCGAATCGCCGATAAAAATCTCGCGACTCTGCGCCGCGGTTAGTCGGTGCAGTAAGTGGCCATCAGGGTACTGCGCGAGACGGGCAGGGGCCCGGGGACCCGACTGTTAAAGGTGGCTCTTACCTGCTGAGTGAAAATAATGAAAATATGAACATGGGCGATTTTGCATGCCGAGCACCGGCACATCCACCGGCGGGCTTTTTTCCATAAAATCCGTCCGCTACATGTTGGGGCTTGTGTGACAGGCTCCCATGGTCCCCGAAATGCCGCACCTCCCTGCACGGTTGCGCACCGGGACAGTCACCGGTCATCGTGCGGTCGAGTGGCGGAACTCAGAGCGGAGAATTAACATTAATATGCAGGCCGCGCTAATTAACATTTTTTGCCCGAAAATGTTTCAATTTGCACCGAAAAGTGTAATCGACAGCGGCCCTTCCGCGAGCCTCGGCACCATTAGAGATAAGCCCCTCCCCGAATTATTTCGGCCATTCTGAGTCGATGGCTTCCCGGTCTCGAACCGGCGATGCCAGCCCAGCCCTATTGTAGCCTGGCAGCAGCGTCTTAGAATTCCTCGAAAGCGATGGCCATGATGGCTTTTCCCGAGAGTTCCGTTCGCATCAAAGGGAGCAAAAAAAGGGCGTTCCGGAGATAAATGTGTGGTCCTGGTAATATATGACGTCGAGGCTGGGAAGGAAGAGGGGGGTTCGGAGTTTTTGCCAGTGCGCGGCTCTCGAATTAGAAGAAATTTCTCATTTGCAAGCACGGTGCGGGACGCGGTCAACGGCACGGGTCTGGGGAGCCCTCCAAGTGCCGTAATATCCTGAATTCTAAAATAAATTGCGAAACTTAAGATGAGGAAAGCGCACAAAGTTGCCGCACAACGATACCCGCCGCCGCCGGGCCGCACCTCGCTCTCCTAGGTTTCGCAGCTGGCTTCCCTTGGCCGGGCGAGAGCGGTCCTCAGCCACGCCACGACGGTGTTGGGACGCCCGTCTTAGACACAATTTATCGTTGTTCTGTTCTTGTTCCCGAGATTAATTACTTTTGTCGCATTTCGAGAATTTAATTAATTGCCAAATGTTACTGGGGTCCCTGGCGAATGCGTCACATGGTTGAAATATCTCCTTGTGGCATTTTCTCAAGACGGTCGGTCCTACTTCCCTGCGCCCCTTCTGCGAACACCCCGTTCGATCACTAAGTATCGGAAGACCCTTGGAATATCTGCGTCTATCAAAACGCAGCCCTCATCTCAACCTGCAGGTGTAATATTCGGATCCAGGGCTAACCGTCGATACTCGCTTGCAAGTGCTCCCTGGGGAAGCAAAACTGGTCCGGCTTTCCCCCAGGTCGGATGAAAGTCAAAATGAAGTGCGTTCATCTTGGCAGGTGAAGACATCTGCCCGTGATGACACACGCGTGCTTGGGTAAGACGAGAGCAGAATGAAATCGTGTTCTATTCCACCGGGGAATTCGAAAAAATTTATTGCAATTATATGACGACGACTGCCGCTCGTAGCCACCTTGATGAATATGAAAATCGCCGCAGTCGAGCGGTTGGTCGCTCCCCAGCCTTGTAGAAATGCTGATCGCTGCTGATCGACGCAGGACCGCGGGATCGTGTGCATCTCATAAGAAATACTTAAGGTGGTGACTGCAATGTCTCTCCTGCTCTTCCCAATCCCGCGGGTTTGGGCGCGCAGTATCCGGGTCTTTTTCTCGAGTTGTTCTTGTTTTTGGGCATTTTACTGTAGAAATCAGCAAGATAAAAAATATTCGCTGATAAATCAAGTGACAGATATTAATTGAGCCATTTGCCGATCTCGAAATTTTTATGGCCGTGAAGATTAATGCGCGCAATAATCTTCACTTTTTTGCACCTTATCCCAGTGGTTTTTTACAGACATGGTTGCAACTAACCAGACGCACACATTGGCTGCTTCGTTTGCTTCTCATTTTGCGAATGTTCGATTAAAATTAAAATGGCAACTACAAGATATTAATCTGTTGTATATTGAACTAATAATAAAAATATATTTAAGGTCTTAATATTAAAGCGACTGTATTCACACTCCTACTTTTATTTTATTTCTTCTCTAGAGTAGAAAAGGTGTTAAACGTTAGCAAAACGTGCAAGGTAAAAGTAAAAATAATTATTACTACATTAATGAAAGGAAAACGTTTAAAAATGCCACAAAATTTGAAAACATTTCAAACATTCCTTTCTTCTTATTTGGGTTATTAATTGAAATGCTAAGTTTATTTACTTTCGCCCAAAAACCGTCTTTTCTTTTCATCACTGGACTTTTGAGAGTCCATGAAAATTATTTCATGTTCCTGTGAAGTCTGTTGTGAAAGGATTGGTTAATAAACTCTAAAACTCGTTATGTGCGTTCTTTTGACCCCATTTTGTAAAATGCAAAGCCTTAGTCTTATACACCAAATTTGAAATAGAAACGATTCGATGATCTAAGAGCAAATTTAGCTGAGAACTTTCAAAAAACAATAAAGGTAAATGTTACAAATTGGATTTAGGTGCATTATTATTAATTTACAATTATATAATTATCTACTTAAAAATACCAAGTCCTTAACATCTGTTTTACAAAATAGGTTCAGTTTCCTTGGGGGATCATGCTAGTGGTGGCAAGCAAAAAAGTCAAAAATTCATTATTATCTTTAAGTTCAAAATGTTTTGGTTTATTTTCCAAATAAAACTGCAACGGAATCATTGGAGTACTTTTTAAGAAACGTATTAATAAGATAGTGTGAAGAAGCCAACGATTTCTAGAATGTTTGCCTGTTTGCATGATACTTTATCCGCCTGCGTGTTTGTTACAATATCACGCAAAACTATTAGACGTGTGTTTACTTTGTTTAAGATGTTTATTTAAAATTACAACCAAAGTGAGCTTTTTGAAAAAAAAAATTAATAAAAGTTTTATGACTTCAATAACTTGAAGTTTGTCTGGTAAATACTCTTGCTCCTTTTTCGAATTTCAGTCCATAGGCTGGGCATACGAAAGATTCCACCCAGATTAGAGCCACTTCTCATTTTGTTATCCAATGAAAGGCCTATTACCGCTCCGTGACCCGTAGCGGCTTTATACTTCATTTCTTGCCAGAGTCCCTTTGGGGAGTATCATAACTGTCTCGTACACATCACCCTCAATTAACTCTTCGCATGAAGCGGCTTTTGTAGATCAAACCAGCTGCTGCAAATCTGCGGCGTGCATCGGCATTGGGACTTCACGTGTGAGCGGTGCGATACTCAAGTGAGCTCAAGTGAAAAAGTTTCTGGCTCGCCGCCGGCCATAATTCACTCACAAAATATAATTTAATTAAGACCGCTCGACTGCGAGCGTTTATTTCGAGAAAGTCAAATTTCCCCGGCTGCCAAAGAGTTTTAATTAGAATCCGCTGGTGATTTATGAAGTGCGTGGCTTGAGGTCCGTCAAAGCATATGCACGACGCGATATGGGACACCCCGAACGCTGGCAAAGGCTCTTCCTGGCCATCCATTATGTTATTCGTGTAGGAAAGGGTTGTGGGCTAATTGAGTTGCTGTTCGGCTGCGTTGGCGGTTGCAGAACCACGATGACCCAGAAGAAAACCACGGTAAGCCGTGCAGTAGTCACGTTCGGAGTTTACGATACCCCGACTATTGCATAACAAGTGGATCTTCCTTCTCTGCGTAGTAACGATCGTGCTCGACATGCTCAAGGCGCGAACGCAAAAGGGGTGGTTGCCTGAGTTATGACATTACGACCACCCACACTCAGGTGTGTCATTGTACCTGATCATAATTTTCTGCGAGTGCAATAGTTGCGTCACCCGCACTGCGCCGGGAGGAAGATCTTCGACAGCGGGCTTTGATCGATTACCAGGAACGTGCTCTTGTAATTATCTGTCGCAGCAGTGCACCTGTCGCATCACAAGTGATCAATTCGCGTCGATCCGTGATTCAGCGAACGATCGTGCCGGCAGTTGCCGCATCCCGATGCCTTGACGCGGACGGTGATCGGTGCACTATTGCTGCTGCTGAGCGTGAGAACACATG
Source organism: Proctacanthus coquilletti (assembly GCA_001932985.1). Lineage (NCBI taxonomy): Eukaryota > Metazoa > Arthropoda > Insecta > Diptera > Asilidae > Proctacanthus > Proctacanthus coquilletti. The sequence continues at coordinate 906,207 of MNCL01000012.1, forward strand.
CGGCTGTACCGCGCGGGTATCGGCTCAATTCCGCGCGGTTTTGTGTACATCTGGATCAAAGCTTTCCGGAAGCGCTTTGGCATGCAGAGCGCGAGATGCGAGCACCTCGATCGCGGACCAGTTGAACAGCGCAACGCTCGTTTAATATTTATTGCCATGCCGTACCTGTCATGACTGCGGATAGAAGCAGGGCGGGCGCTTTGTTTTGCACCGTCGCCAACTTTTAGAACTGTGGGACAGCCGAGTTCGAGGAATATCAAAGACGCTGAGGAAAATCAAAGACGAGCGTTTCAAGGTTTCGGCCGCTTTTGTGTGCGCGGTCAACTTCAGGCGCAACAGCCGAACCGCGGCAATCTTGACTACTTAATCGGCGGAATTTTCTCGCTTGTTTTTGCCTCCTTGGCGCACGGTCAATTTCTTTGAACGAATTTCCCGCGGTAAAAGACAGACGGCTATTTAATAGATCAGACGCGTTTCAAAATTACGACCGTCGGGAAGACGCGTATTTATTTCAGGAGCATTTTTGCACCAATGTTTTCCGAGTGTAACTTGCGATGTTGTACAAATTTATGATCGGAATTTTAAGCTTTTAGATTTCTGACAAAACACGGAACAGGAAAACAAATAAATTTGTCGTCGGTTAGAAAATTATCGAACGACCTCCTTTCTATTTTCAACGCAATTGTTCTAAATATCCTTTTAGACTTCAAGGAAAATTTTAAATTTCCAAAAGATACAGGTTTAAAATGCATTAAATATTAAGTCGCTTCGAACTTGAATTCCTCTAGACACTGTACATAAACAAAGGTTTAAGAATCTTTAAAAGCCTGTAGAGTAAGTAACCCTTTCCCTCTTGGAAATTTCGGAGCTCGTAAAGTCGCAAATGCCCGCAATCTCCACTTATCACACCTATTCGCAAAGTAAATTAACCTGGAGTAAGTTCTAGGAGCACGTACGCCACGTGGTGCACATTTGCTCTAAGCACTTTGATAAACGGTACACACCGGTGACCCTATTTCTTTCGGCCGGAGGGACCACTTTCCCCGTGGAGCACTTAGTACGGTCGGTTTCGGATTCTGGGCAGCATCTGAAGATCACTTCGTTCTTACGGTTTCTTTCCTACCGGACGAAAGGCGGGGGCTACCTGAAACGGAAAATCAAAGGTAAAACACAACAATTCCGGCAGTCACATCACCCGACAATAACGACGAGGATGGTACCACCCCTGGTCTTACATTGGGAACAGAACTTTTCCACTTCCTCCCGGTCGACTGCTTTGAATGTTTGCGAAGCAGAGTTTTTCTAGGGACAATTTCGCTTAGCCTGCAGCGGTTTGTGTTTCGGTAAACACATCAGGACCCTGTCGGAGAGGGGTGGCTTACGAGAGCTGGAAAACGGGCCTGCTCGGGATAGATAGCTATCACCCCTTGCCGGAAACCTTTTCGATGTTTTTGTTTTTATCAATTTCTAGCAACTAGCTGAACAGGGTGCTAGGCCGACCAAGGCACAAACACACGCACAGTTGCCCTGAACCGTAATCCCGCAGGGTGAACACCCTGTGCAATAGAAACTTAGGAACTTCACCGAATTGAGGGCGATTATAGTGAACAATTGGATTTTTCTTGCTAGATACCCTCTTTTACGAGCCTCTGAGTATCTATGTAACTATCGACGTTGTCTGTATGTGTCCTCTGCCCGGTTCCAGTCGCATAGTATAATTGTGCGGCTTGCTCCGGGGAATTCCCGTCTTTTTAGTCCGCTCGTCGTGCCGGCGAGGTTCGGGAGGTTCGGGTGGCTCGAGCCATTTATCATGCTATTAAGCTTTAGGGTAGCGAACGGTGTTTCGTTAGATATATCCCACTCGCCATCCGCCGCCGCCCGGCCCCGTCTCTTGTACATGTGTAGGTACATTTATGCGAGCGGGCCCCATGAGAACATACAGAAAACCGCGCTCGAGGGCAACTTTTTGATGCATACCCGAGATATGCCGGGAACACTCGCTCGTTTACATATTATCCCAAGAGCACCACCACAGCTGCGTCCCGCCCTTATAGGTAACCTCATCTCCCCGATAGTTATCGATTGGGCAATAAATCATTGTCTTAAGAGCGCACTCTGACACGTCCGACCGGTGGTAGGTGATTGAACCCCACCCAAGCACTGGTCACCACATCAGCGGGAGCACTGGGCTGGCCAAGTTATCAGTGTAATTGGGTGGAAAGTGAAGAAAATTAGTTTTTTTTCAAAGGTACCCCGTGTGCGCGAAACACGTGTTCGCAGACGAGAGTACTCACGCCATGCAAAGAACGAGGGACACAAATCTCATTTTCCATTCATAACAGCGAAAGGGTTGGGGCGCAATCCGACCGGGCTACAGAAAACTAATTTCCGTAATTAAAAAGTCATACAGTGCTGGAGCGGGGAAAGAGAGGACGGGAGGAAACGTGTAACAAGCACACCCGCCCTCCGAGAGCACAGTGCTCATGTCTGCCAAGGTCATTCGAAATTCACCCTTCTGGATGACACCCCATTCATATCAAATTCCGTAGTCGGCCGCTGGTATCCCGTAATCCCGGGCATACACTGACGTCGGCAATGTCCCGTTCGCACGCCATATATCCGCACATGTGACTGGAGCTCCCGGGTGGGTGGATGTGTTTGTGTGTGTGTGTGGTAGAGCCCAGGGAAAATAGGAAAAAACCGCTCCTTGCCATCGTGCCGTGTTCCTCCCTTGTCCGCCAGTCATCCCAGCGAGGGGTTGGCTCGGTTAGCCTGCTTGATTTCCTTGCCTACCCGTCCGTCGTCTCAAATGATTCATGGCTCCGGTGCCTCCATATTGCCTTTTCCTTTCAACCGGCGCGGAGTCCCGGGATTCTGGTTCAGGACTCGGGCGATACGGCCTGCACCGCCGTACTTCACAACTGCCACAGCCCAGGGGACGTGCGGCGAAGGGTCTTAAACTATGTGGAAAATGGCGTACAATCGCAACCCGTCTTCCCCTCACATGTGTACTATCTCTGGGCAGGTCTGGATGAAAAATAGACTTCACCTACTGCTGCCGCGCTGTCGTGTCGGGCGCGACGTGCGGGATATGCGCCTTCCGTGGCTAGGAAGTATACTTGACAAATTTTATGCACACCCCCTAATTATAGTAATTTTTTAGGGGATACAAATTAGGCGAAGTGTACACACAATTTTTGTGACTGGCAGCGGCATTGATTTATCGCGTCCTCATTGATTTATAGCCCTCCTTGCGGGGGAGACCGTCTTCGAGTTGTTACGAAACCAGAGACATTTTTCGCTTCGCTGGCCGTTGTCCAGTACACTGCTGGTCGTGCTTGCCGAATGGACTCAATTCTTTAAATGGCTTAATTCGATTGATATCGTCTCTGTGACCATGGAAATCTTCTTATGACGTAAGTCGAGTTTCGTAAACCGTGTCACTACTTCTCGAGCATGACGGAATCAGTGGATTTTGGAGGTCGTAATGGAAGAGTATAAAAGAGAAAATCGGATTTTTAGGCTGGCTTGCTTAGAGTCTCAATTAATCTGTACTAAAAATCAGACACTTCGCAATGTTCTTGTTTTCCAAACAAGCAATTTTTCCCAAAAACAATTTGTTTATACCCTCCAAATTCGCCAGTTTTTATAAGAAATTTGCCTAAAAACGGAGTGGACAAAGGGCACATCACAAAAATACTAAAGTTTTGTTTATGTTGCCCCAGTATACCTTAAACTCAATCTATCTTGAAAATCATATTGCAAGTTTTCATAAGAAGGTTTTAGAATATTTTCTCCCAACTCAAAAATCTTTTCAGTTGTACTCAATCTTATAAATAAAAATAATATTTCTATGGTATATTTTTATACGAAAGGAATACACTAACTTCTTTTTTAAAAAAAAAGAAAATCTCCAGAGGAATTTGACATAATGCCAACATGTCTTTAAGTTAAAGTAAATAGAGGTTTTGTGTTTCTTAAATATTACTACATTTAAATATAGAGGATCGTTCATTATTTGAATCCAAAATAGAATTATGAATGGGAGAGAAGACGTAAAATAGAAAAAAAATAATACGGAGATCTGCTAAATTAGAAGTGCGCAAATACGCGTTTTTCACGAGATCTGGACCGTGAAAATACTCTCAATATGATATAAATAAGTTTCGAATGTTGGTAAGCATTTTAAAATTATGCTTTAGTACAATGAGAATCCAAAAAGGCGAATGGATTTGTTTTAGCTCGAATTTTGATTATTAAATTTTATTTATAAAAAAACATAAATTTTTATTTAAAAATTCTGCTTTAAAACTTAGAAGTTCGTGAGTTATTTCTCAATTCTTGGTTTTAAACTTATACATTTTATTCTCTCGTTGTTCTGTTAATATTCCATAATTGCAGGCAAAATCCTAAGGTGTCTTCGTGTATCCATTTTGATAAACAGCATATTTGCATTAGATAAATCAACATCATATTTTCCAGCGAAATTATGCACTCCACGATAAAATCGCGTTAAGTGGAAACCAATCCCGAATTTTTAATTTCAGAGGTATCGGTGTCCGTGCAAACAGTTACTTCGCGGAGAACCGCATCAAGGTCCTGTTTACCCCAGTCCAGCTAGACTAGACCGATTAGAAATCCGGGCCCGTCGCAAGACAATGCCGTGCCGTTCAGCAACGGGGCATTTCGCCATCTTACGATGTGTAAAAGTGCTATAATGGGATCCAGGCAGTTCCAAAGGCAGCAGACAAAAGCCCGATTGTATCTCTCATCTGGAACGCCTTAATAATGTCACTTAGGCAAATCGATTCTTGTATCAATTCCAATTTCGGTCACAAACACTTGCCCCGGCGCGGTCCGCCGACCACGGGCTAGTGGTTAGCAGAAGACGACAAAGAAAAATTGAATTGGACAAAAACTTCGCCACAAAGCCGTTAGCCGAAGTAATCGTCCATCCATCAGGTGAGCAATGATTTATTGCGTGGACTCGACAAACAATTTTCCATCGGCAAAATGAGTCATGTACAAAGCGTCCCTTCGACGTGACCATTTAATAAATTCCCTCGCCAAGAGGTGCCCGATCACCGAACCCGCCGTGCCGCTGCTGCTTCGGTTGCCGGACCGTCGTGGCAGCCACCGTCGAATTTTAGAAAATTTCCATGCCACTCCGGTCTATGCACGTGGTCCTGCGGGCGCGGTGGGGGCGGGTTGGAGCCGTAGATCCTCCATGCAATTGTTTTCCATGAGGAGCTTTTCGCCGCGTAGCTCTGAAGCGACCAACCCCGAACGAACCACGGAGACATCCGTCGATGAATTTTAAGCAGCTGCTCGATATGAATCTCGTTGATGGTATCGGGCCGCGTCGAACTAGAGTATGTAAAAAGGCACATTACCTCATCTCGCCTGGAATTATTAATAAAAATTAGTCGATGGTGTGACAGATACCCGTTTCCAAGTAAACTTGCTCCGTGCACGGGCCTTGCTTCGCGGGTTCGATATCAGCGGCGTACAGCGCGACACACCACAGCACATTGTTCCACCCGCTTGGTTGATGAGCGGGGGTTGCGGCAAAGTGGCGTGGCGTTTTGCATTCCGAACGACCGCCGCGCGACTCCAGCTACTTGTCTGCCGCGGCTATCCTCGTCGGCAGAAAAATCATTTTGCGAGTTAATTTTATGGACTGCGCGCTTACACTTTTATGTGCTGCTAAAATTACGCCGGACTGTGCGCAGAATGCGAAATTAGTGGCGCTTCAGGCAACGCAGGTCAGGTCTTCCCCGCGCCGTGACTCCACCGCGTCATTGCCTTTTTGCTTTCGCAAGGAATTCTTGTCTTGCAACACAACGACGACGTCCGCAAGGCAAGGAAAGTGGTCAGTCTTCAGCTCTGGCCTGGGGGTATAATTTTCTAAAGAGTCACAATTTCTCTGCGAGTCGAGGCTAAGAAAAGTGGTCAATGGTGGGTTACTGACGGTGCCCTAATTTGACTCCAAAGCACCTGTTTTATAGCGTTCATTTTTCATCACTGGGTTGGTTTATCAGAAAATCGAAGAATACTTTAAAAGTTGAAAGAAATGTTTAAGCAAAACATATCAAGAATAGTTAAAGAAAAATTCTAATCTATTAGAACTCCTTAAATTAAACGAACTGCAGTTTTATTGACTTGACTTCTCTACGATGTGTTCCGAAAAATTCCAATTTAGTTGTAATTTACTATTTGTTTTGTTTAATCTTGCGAATTGAAGCTCGAGGTCAAAAGCATAAAAATAAGCAGTTTTAGAATTTTTTGCAAACAAACAACTTCAATTCACCCAACTTGGAAACAATATAATTAATAAAATATAATTAAATTCAACCAAAAGAACTAATGGCAGATTTTAAGCTATTGAATTTTTTACTTTTTAAAAACGAATCTCCGATACAAAGATTGACGTCAATGGCAGCCAACCTCCTTATTGGGCAATTATTTTACGGACTATGTGAGAGCTACTGACTGAGTAAGACAACAGCAGAATTTTCAAAGACAAGTTTCCTAAACATAAATGTGATCTGCGATGTAAAAACGGCGGAAATATTGTCGTAAAAACACAAGTTGCTGGAAAGTTTGGGATCAATTAATTAAGAAGAACAAGTTCTTCCTACCCGCGGAAGTGAAAGCAAAGGGCCGTATTCGCTCAGAATTCTGTCATTCAAATTAATACTTAAGGCTTAGAGAAGATTCCATTCCATCCGCCATAAAATCCGCTCAAGAGCCGTTTAGTTCTGGGGATCAATAATTTACGATTTGTTTACAAATTCCCGAAAGCTTGCAGTCTCCAAAGGCACGTGCAGAGCTTTCGGAGGCGCATGTCCTTAAATCCTTCCCAAAGCATACGCAGAGTCCTCTGCCGAAGTTGGAAAGCAGTTTCGAAGGATTCCTGGATAGGTTTGTGCCTTGGCTGGGAAATCACAATCCAGCAGGACTCTCGTCCTGGGAATTTCTAGTCGATGGAAAAGTCGGCAAAAGCTCCTTCAATAGGCTTCGAAAGTCACCAGAACGAACGAATCCACAAAACTCCGCCCGGCCCACAAAAGCCCTGTGCCACGATTTCCATAAATAACCGCTCCGCCATAAAAGTCAAGGAAAATGAACTTTTATTGCCATTTTATATCACTTCTTTCCGAGCGGCAGCCGCGCTGTGATTGCGCCTTCTTATCAATTCGGCAGCGATTTGTCGCGGGAATCCGAGGATCATGTGGCGGTGGCAACGGTTTGCGGTGGGCGCGCGGACGCGCGGAGAGGTCGCGCGCCAGAGCCATTAAATTAATTTTCATGAAATGTTGCGGCCAGTGGAACGGCTGTTGTCGCCATTAAGCGTGAAATAAACAAGATTTCAATAAACGGGCCTGCTCAGTGTTCGAGCGCAGCTCTTGCCTAGGGTCTTGCACTCGGCGCGATTAATGCTCAGGTGCTCGGCAAATGTGAATGACTCCTTGGAGGTGTCCCATTAGGTTACCTGTGCCACTGGGTACCTTCCGGTTTATATTAATTCCCATGTCCGCCGCTTGCCCGACCGCCGTGCCGTTTGGAATTTTGAATGGCTCTTGTGGTTGGACGGTGTTTTCGTGGGGCCAGAGCGGGGGTCTGAATTATGCGGGATTTTTTCGTACGCCCTGAATACCTTCGCTATCTCGGGCCGCGATTAAAAATCTTCCATCCGCGTGTGGACCGTTTTCTGAGACTTTGGGAATAAATTTCGACTGCGGGCCCGAGGAGACGAATAAATAAATCCCCACGGCGAAATAAACAAAAATTCCTCGGCGACGATAGAAACCTTGAATAAATAAGGCTGCTAGAGACCCGGCCAACCCGCGGATGAAACCGTGCCCGCGCAAACGGCTTGTCGTTGTGTTCACTTACGTGCCTCGTATTTTTTCATTTTATTTTATTTTCATCAAAATTTTTTCATTCCCGCCATATTTCGGTGTGTGGGAACTAGTTTCGGTCGAAAATGTTGTTACTCATACTAATTTCTCTCCTTGGGCACTTTTATTGTTGTTTTCCTCCTTTTGCCGTTTCGGTCGTTTCCCCGCGCATCTCCTCCGCCAAATTCGGCTCCGAAGGTGTGTTAACGAGCGCTGGACATTTCGTGATATCTCAAAATTAGATACCGACGATATTTCTTGACCGCTCTGTGCCGGTGACGGTGGTCACTGGCGCGGACATAAATTTCAGCCCTGTCCAATGTTAGAATTTCAATTTACAAAAATTTCTTTCTTCTCTCTGTTCTCGCACCGTCGCTTTTTTGAGACCTCTTTCAGGGCGCTAATTATCACGACGATGTTTTAATCAAGCGGCGGAATACTCCAGTGACAAAATATTAAATTAATGCGACCAACCGCACTGGAAAATTTCACCTGGGTCCCGCGAGGTCCCCACAGTTTTTGTTCATTTGAATTTAGAATAATTCTGTTAATGAACGTGTCTCCGATGAAGTTATGAGACATCCAGGGGGTGATTTATCGGACCGGTTCGGAAGAATACACTCTATATAAGGACCTATGACCGCTCCGCACATACCTGCCTTCCAGAACGGTCTCATATTCTTCTGTTTTCGAAATAGCAACACTAAAAAGCTCCCATTGCTCCTCCCGTCGAAACTCGAAATATTGGTTCCTAGAGCTGAAACTGGGTGGGACCTCGGTCAGGTTGAATATTGGAAAAACACCGAGCCATATGCTATGAATTTTAATACGTTCATAATTTCTGAATGACCTTAGATTCTAGCGAGAAGATTTACGAATTTTGATAGATGGGCTTGAATTACTCATGTTTCTAAAAATGTTGGCGTAGCTTATTCCACACACTTCAGCAAGCTGGAGGCTAAGCAAAACACAGAGAAGAGCGGCAGAGCCTGCTAGAATTATAATACTGAAAGCGCGTGATTATTTAGAGAGTGGCAGAAATTATAAAATGAAGACCTGCCTGTCACTCTGCCAGTTTCATTATGTTCATACTTGCAGAAAGTGTAGGGCGACTCTTTTACTTTTAAATCAAATCGTTTTTTAAAGCACGAGTAATCTCAGTCCTTTGAGTACAAGAAACAAATGACGAAAACCCGTAAATAATAAATCCAGTCGTTTCAACCTCTCTTAATTGGGCAAGTGTACTCTTGATAACGTGCATTACGTCTAGAATGTGTGGCAAGTTGCTTTGGACGCGAACTTGGTCGATGGGGAAGTTTTAAAATTTCGCTATGTACTCAATACTTATTACTTTTTGTCAGTTTGGTATGGACACAGATGTAGGTTTACGCATTGGGGTAGTGGGCGTTTGGAAGTAAAATTGCAAATAGGATTGAATAGTTCTACTTTCCATTCAAAAGCTGCACAGAGTTCCACGGAGCTCTGCAATGATTTGAAGAATGCCCTTTCACTTGTACTAAAAACTTTGTTATTTGGCACATTAGTGTTAGATTCAGCATTTCTGCATTTATCCCAAGGAAGCACTCCCGACCCGTTGCAACGTTCACGACGGCGCGTCGCACCGGCAGCAACATTAAAAATGGAATAATTACCCGGCGATAAGGCGTCACAGTACTCGCCGCCATCGTTGGTTAGGTCGATTTCCCCTTTTGTCTATGGCGCGAGGAGTTAATAAAACATTTTGCCGACTTATCGCCTTCAATTTCCTTTGAATTGACGCCAAATCGCGAAGTATAAACCTGCGCGTCTAAGCCCGGATTTCCACGATTTCTTCGAAGCCATTGTGCTGGGTCCGCCGTGCCGCCGCGGAATGGAAACGGCAACAAAAATACTGCTGGCACATCGCTGAGCCGCGAGGTGCGCGCTATTATCTATCGCGGAGTCGCCGCGGATCCGCAGCTTCCTTGCTGCCTCGCAGGCTGGCGGCCTCGCTGTTATCTGCACCGCGAAAGGCGGCTCGAATCGCCCGTAGCTATCGCAGCCGGGCAATTGTTCTGCACAGGGTGTCGGACGCGGGGCATACATGTGTCACTCTGCGGACGGCACACTCTTTTCAAGCAGATATCCAAATGGGAACAGACGTTTAAAGGTGGGAAAATTGCTAAAAAAAGACAGCTGCGGCCATTACGGCATGCGCGGGAAAAAGTGCTCCTTCGGTTGCTACAGAAAGGGCTCCCGCGCTCATTGATGGCGGGCTTGAATGGGCCTCCAAGCGGTCTTGGAATTTCCCATGAAATTGGCTGATGTCACTGTAGAGCTTCTAGCTTCAATGCTAATTTTAGGACCCTAAAGCATCCATTAACTGTCCAACAGAACTGGACTCCAAGCCTGCCCTAAATAGTGGAATGACGTAGGTACGTGAACTCCGCGAAGGTCCTGCAGAGATCTAATCGCGCGACACGGCGATTGGATGCTGTGGCAGAAAAGCCGCTGCGCGATCAGAGGCTTTTCATATACAGTCCGCCAGTCCTGAGATAATCTCAACTCGATAAAGGCCGGCAGCGACCGGTGGCAGCAAAGGGTCGCTGGCAGTGGTAATCCCCGATTTTCACATGATTTCGCTATGGAATCAGCGCCCGAAGTGACAATTTATCGCGATTTCTGGGACCTCCAGAGCCGCGAGGGCTTCCTTATTATTTCCTCATCTCGTCGAAGTGTCTTCGCCCGGACCGGCTGGCCGTCCCGCGCTCGCGCTGCTCCTTACGGGGTACCCTGACCGCAGACAATGGCGGGTACCTACTCGTGTATTTCGTTCTTATTTTTCTGCCTCCGCGTCCGCACGCTGCTTGGCCGCGTTGTGGTCGCTTTGTGGCCGCGCTTTTATTATTATTGTCGCGACTTCCCGCGCCGTTGTTAGACCCTTTGTGCGACACTTGTTGGAACAAACAATACCAGCCACCTAACAGTTTCGACACCGAAACGTCGCGTAATTCCTTGTTGTCTTGCAGCGCTCTTTTTGCTTGCCATCTTCCTTTTGGCCGGTGCGCTGCAGAACGTCTTGGTGAGCAATTTACCTCGACCAGGTAAGTAACGAGAGCACTTTGGTTGCGGCTGGTTCGGCGCAGTTGCTCGAATGTTTTTATTAGACCCGCCGTCTCACAGGTCCCGCGCTGAAAAACATACGGGAGCGGATTCCCGCATTCGACTTCCTTTTCTGTTCCCGAGACCTGTTCCACTTTGCCCGGCACAGCCAATTTGCGGGCATTTTCGGCATAAGCGGGAGACTATTAATTCCATCTGGCGAATTCTCTCGAAACGGCTTCGCGAAACCACCTGTTCTTACCAACGCCGCGTTAATAAGACTACTTTACAAGGTCTTGTGCTGGCGTCACGCACCATTGTCCGTCTTACGATCCTTACGGACATTTTTTGTACTTTTGCATGACCTCGAGAAACGTGGAGTCGAGATTTTCACAAAGAAGAAATGTGCGGGTCCAGGAAAACTAAAGGTGCACTGTACCTGTCTATACAACACACTGCCGGTGGTGGTTGCGTCTGAAAGTAAGTAGTTCTTGTGGAGTGAGTCGCATGTGCGATGCGACGAGCACCTCCCATTAGAGCAGCGTCAGCCTTGAACTGCTCTTTGGACCAGAAATCCGAAAGCACACAGAGTCATCGACGAAAATGATTTGGCGAGTGCTTTCGCGCTCACGCCTCTTGCCCCTTGCAGCGGGAAGTGAGCGGGGTGCTGAGGCAGTGCTGGCAAGCGAAAGCAACTAGCCCGCAAGAAGCTTTCGTCGCTCGAATGGCCCGGACCGATAGCCAAAAAACGGATTTTGGTGGGCGCGGCAGACGTCTTGCCTAGGGATTCATAGATGGCGAGATCCATCGAGTAGTCGAGGATGGTTTTGGACTGTGGTAAAACTTTGAAAGCGTTCGGATACGGGACTGGAACCGGGATAAAATTAGAAAAATGTTCCGGGAACGCGGCCACTGACTCCTCGCCTGCTCGCTCGTGTCGACCTGTTCCTGAATATTCCCCTTCACGTCTCTTCGTCGAATACAGCGCTTGCGCAGAGTTGAGCTGTAAGTTTTGAAAGCAAGCGTGCTTGAAATCACATAATTAATTGTATTTTCTAAAAGCAACGTCTCAAAATGTCGAAACTTTTACATTGACTGGCAAACGTACAATCAACCAAAACATTTAACATTACAGAAAAACTTGTATTGTGTGGTGTTTGAAAAAAAATAAATACCTCCATGCATTTCAGCCGCCTTCCTCGGTCGAATCCTGAAATGGAAGGGTTTTCTTATCTCTTTAAGAAGCACCTCATCTATTGAATAATATTTTCATCATATAATAAGTCGCGATCTGAACGAATTACGATTTTAAAATTGAATTAGGAAGGAGTAGTTTATCAAAGTCAATTCGACAGATTTTAAATGTTTGTTTCGCCAGAAATAAATGCGAGCGCTAACCGTTCCGGTAAAATTTAGAAATCCTTTTAAAAGAAATTGGTGATTAAATAAAGCACACCTAAAACTCAAAAGAAACTGCAAATGTATGAAAGTAGATCTGAAAGGCGCTGATTTTTTTCTGAATGCTTCATGATGATATTCTCGTCAGTCCTTAAAACAATTGAACTAAATTTTCTTTTCTTTGCAGATTATCCTCAAAACTTGGATTAACCTTAAACTGAATCAAAAAGTATTTGGACGAGAACGGTAAGTGACTATCTTTCTCAAAACAGCAGGTTCTTTCCCTCCAGAAAATCCAGCCACCACACGCAACAGAGCCCCCGAATTTTCACTTTTCCGATGAAAATCTTTGAAACAAACATCGAACAAAAAGCGACCTTTTTTGCACTTGCACACCTTTCAGTTGTGTAACAAAATGCAAAATAATAAACTTGGGTAGTTGAGCAGCTCGGGGTGTGATCCTTTGCCCGGGGTCGCTGGGACTCTATCAAAAGAATGTTTAGAAAGTTGTGTCCTGCTGGTGCGCTCGTCAATTGTCCCGAAACAGGAGGAAGTTGGAAGACGTGTTGCACCTTTGCCTAACTTTCATTCACTTACTCCGGCTCGACACGAAAATTTCCACTCTCAGCAAAGGGCGAAAACACTTTTAGTTTTTGCTTCCACCTCTCGGTTGAAAACAGTTGCTCGTTTTTCGTCGGGCTGCGGTGCCCGGGCTGCTGGCTGGGACAGAATTTCGGAAGACTGGAAGGAAGCAAAAAAGACGAATTTGTTATCTGGACATGGCTGAAACGCAGAGCGCTAATTGACACATCCTTGACTCGGTTGGTAAAACCGTATCCCCGAAAATGATCTGTCTGTCCTCGTTCTAGAGAACCCGCACACACCCTCGTCCCTCAACCGCCCCGCCCGCCGTCGCCTTGCGAAAGTGAAATCGCGCACCGAGCAACATGGGTCTGGTTCCGATTAAAATCTCGGTCAGAGCCAATAATACAAAAAGAAGCACAGGCCAGAAAGTCTGTTGCTCCATCGGCGGCCTTAGGCTCCCCGGGCTCCCCGTGAGTTGATTTTAAAACAAAAGTCGAAACCAGCGGCCGGTATTGAGAGGAAGCAGCCTGGCTTGGTCCAGCCTCGCAGCACCATACCTCGACAAGGTATAAAAAGGGTCTTTCCGAAGGGCAGGCCTCGACGCGAGATAAGGAGAAGTAAAAGTGCCAAAGAATACAACAATCGCAGACTTTTGATTGCGAGGAACAACTTAATCGGACGCTAATTAGCACCAGTCGTGATTAACAAATGGTTAATTAAAGCACACACACACACACACTACGGGTCGACGGACAAAAAAGGCCTACGAGTTGGCGAAAAGTGAAAAGGAGGCTCGCCGTGCAAAGCATGTCCACTCTAGACTTGGACGGCCGTCGGCCGGTATGCCCACCACTTGCCTAGCGACACATTTTCAGAAAGCCTTTGGGATTTGTAATATTGACAAGGATGGTGTGATTCAATCGATTCCTTTTAATTGTTGTGGGCAGCTCGGTCCTTGGTGGGGGCATACACGTACCTTGCATTCAGAGTCAAATGTGTGCAGATTTTTGTGAATATTTATTGGAACTTCTTAGAGATCGTAGAGAACTTAGAAGAGATCAACTGATTGCGGGATCTAAAATATACTTTTTTTGAAATCTGTTGCATATAACTAAATAACCGTACGTATTTGCCGATATACGCCCTCAGTGACTTCCAGCATTTTCGCACAATTTATAGAGAAAAAAAAATAGAGCAATTTATCGATCGCAAGCAATTTAATATCTAAGATATAAATTGAAACGGCGATGAAGGAAAATAATGAATATAATGTAACGATGTACCCGCGCACGTTTCGACTAAGGACTTAAAATGGAAAAGTTAGGAAGTCATAAATTGAAAAACTTTTATTTAGTCAAATTAAAGAGCAGGCTTGAACATGGAATAGTGGAGTGAATTTCTTATGTCCCGCCTCAGAACTTAAAAGTTAGAATTTATTCTGTTTACTTTATTGGATTTCCTGTCTGAGTCGAATGTGTTTAAAAAGTTCGCCAGTATCCTTCTGTGGTGTCTCTTCCAACAATTATCGCTGCTGCATCGGAACCTCCGCATCTCCCAAGGGTAACTTTTTCCGGGCCACTATTCTCGGTTAGGTTTCCGCAGCAAAAAGGTGTAAAGCAGCACTTGATAATAAACTACGTGTGCCTTTTAGCGTTTTTCTTGTATTTCCCTCGAGTCGAATGATCTTGATTAATTCTAACTCCGCGGCAGTGCGGAGTAGCCTCGGGGCCCGCAAATTGAGATCCCAAAGTAAAAAACGGCCACGATCAGAAGGGGAAAAATTCAGCGTGCGTTAACTTCCTGCGCACGTCCGCGCCACGAACCGCGAACTGGCTCCCGCAACCCTCGCGATGATGCGCCTCGAACGGTTCAGTGCGTCCGAAATTAACAAAGGAGGGTTCTGCAAGTTTAATTGCTGCGCAAACGCCGAGCGCTCGGTCTCAGTGGTCATTCGCGACCGGTAACCACGAGCGGGGAGTGGTGGAGCACGCAACAAATGCAAATATCCTCCGAGATTGGGAGGCAACTCCTTGAAGACGACGTCTTTTTGCGCAGCCTAATCTTCGTCGCCGTCGCCGCTGTCTACACAGTCACCGACGTCACCACCGCGCCGTTGTTGTCAACGACCAGTTGAGATTTTCCAGCGCGCATGTGCTCGGCACTTTTTGTGGCTCAAATCGTTTTAAGAAGTCGCGGCCGCGGTTGCGTTTTCTTGTCCGCGTACTGTCCAACTGGGATCTCTCCGAAGTTTTTTTTCTCCTGCTCGAGCAAGTAGCCAGCAGATTGCACATTTAGATAGAAAATCAAGACAAGGCTGACAGGCATTGCGCTTAAATGTAAATTAAGTCGTGGATCGGGTGCGCAGTCTGGGCGAGCCCGACTATCCTTCTTGGACCCGCGCCCGAGCAACAAAAAGAAGAACCCGTTGAGCGCGGATCCGCTGAACACGGAACAATGTAAATTTGATGTTAACTTGCATGCACCGCGTACTCGTGGCTACTCCAGATTACGCCGAATCGCAGTTCAGTGCGTCCGACTAATTGTGGAAATCTAAGGCGGCCCGGGAGCGTTACGTCACCTCTGATTTTCTCCCATTGTTGTCTTCTGTGACCGCGACCAGGCGTAATTCGCCAGATCAGCAGATTCATTCATGGCTACGGTCGCCGTGCACCACGATCGGCCTAAAGGCCAGGGACAACATAATTTAAATACACATGCGGGCATCACTTAATCGCGACTGGGGCTCCGCGGCCGCGCGGATGCATGTCTAGGCCTCGCCGGTCGGCGATCTTTCCTGACAGAACTTTTTGTTTTCGCCCAGGACGACAACGGCAGCGAACAGCAAACATGGCCGGTGCAATTTATCGCGACACGCACACAATTACGGCGTGACGCGATGCATGCGAGCCCTGCAAGCATCCGACGAGATGACGGAGCTGCATCTGCTGCTCGCGGTGCAGTGGAGCCGCGGTGCACTCCTGCATGCGCACCGCATGTAAATCAACCGGGAATTTGTGGAGGAAAATAAAAAGCTAATTTGGAACGATATGCAAATATTTAACAAGGATAAGTCGCGCTCAACCACTTCATTAGGTTTCCGGGCTCGCGGGTCTTGCTCGGATGCCAGTCCCGCCCGGCCCCCCAGATGTTTCGTGCTCGGTGCCCGTGACTGGACCGCAGCAGCCCGAGGACTTAATTCGATTCAGAGGTGGGTCATCAACTGGTTTATCGTCGAGTGTGTTTCTCCGCATTCGAAAGTGATTTGAATGATTAGACTTGGCTAGATCTTTTATTAATTGTTCATCGTACCGGGGCAGCCCTTTAAAACAAGGTGCAAATTACTCATTTGAATTATAAGATGATAATAAAGTACTTTGCAGGCGAAGCCCTCGAAGATTTTTCGAATAAATTTTTGATGGTATTTGCTTTTATTATTATTATTTATTTCGTTTAGTAGTTTCTTCGTGATATGTGGTCAAACTACTTATGGTACTTCGCTAAACCGACCTAGTCAACACCAATCTACAAAGTTAACCATTCGCCGCTCTTTAAACATTCGTTGCTGAACTACAGCATTTATGCAAAACTTAAAGATGCTTGCGAGGGTTGAGGTGGGGATAGAAAGTACAATTACCTACATTTTGCAATATTTAGCACGGTTTTTGGGGCTGTTGCATCATAAAGTTCGCATTGATGTAGCTCGCCCGACTGAGCAAAGCTGTTCCCCACGACCAACGAGTGGTGGTCTTTGAGTCGCAGAGATTATACGAGAACCATCGCCGTGCCAACTTGGCATCTTAACACTGAATCTTCCTGGCTGAACGGACACCTCTCAGGTAGAAATTCCCTCTGCCGGCAGAGGTTTAGAGCCCTCCCCCACACTTCATCGGCCGCGGCAGCTGTTGGTCATCCTCGGTCGTCGTGTCATCGGCCGGCCCAAAGCAGTTCCTCTTGAAAAATGCCCGCATGTACACCTGGCCGACCGAGTGAACAATTCGTGGCGAAGAAGAGCGCTTCTCACCTGCAACGTGCAAATGAGTGCGAGACGTGGATGGAACGTTCCCCGCTCATTTGCTGAATTGCGATCATGTGCGGCCATAATTTATTTTCAGGATACCCCGGCCATTTCCGGCTGGGCAGAAAGAGAGAGGCAACCGTGTGGGTCCAGGCCGAAACGAGAAGGCAACAAAATAAAAGTGATGTGTGCAATCCAGGACATGGAGCTCGCCTAGTGACTTGGCGTGGTGCGGAGCGGATCGCAAGTGGGTTGGAGTCGTCAGTTGGGGAACTGGAGGTACCTGGGGAGTAGCAGGAATCTGCTTGGTATTCCCGCCACGGAGGAGAAACAGCTGACGAAAAGGAGAGGTACCGTTGTGACGAGTTCATTGGTGTAAAAAGGATATCTGGCCCGAAATGAAGATAAAAATGGATGAGGGTGCGAGTGTGTGCGTCACGCCGTAGCCGCATATATCGACAGATGTATGCTTTATGGAGTGCTCAGGAAGCAGCCATTATTCATTTTTCGGTAGGCTGAACCAGGTTGAGTGGGAAAAATTCCGCTTGGGTCTGTGATTTTTCGGACTTGTTTGTGCGAGATGGTTTCGCAAGAATCGCGATTTTATAATCTTGTTCCATAGAATTCCAAGTCAGCATACCTTGATTTCGAATTGTTTTGGCAAAATAACTTCGGTGGCGATTTCTCGGGTTCTTTTGCAGACTCTTATCTGTTTATGTGTGCTTATCCGAAAAATTACTAACTAATTTGAACGGAGTATTTTCGGTAGAAACTTGATTATCTTCGATTGTTGTAAATATTTTGGAAGTCAACTGAAAATCAGGGGACTTGCTCATATGGCTTAAATGAAAACACACGTAGTTCTGCTTGCTCACTTTAATTTGCTCTAGAAGGGCGTAGAAGTCGAGCAAATGCATTGCTTCAATTGCTATAATTTCATGTCGCGGATTTCACTTGATTCATATGTTCCATTTTCACCACATCCAAATCTGAATTATTTATTTGAATGTTTTTCTGTGTAAACCCGATAGTTATAAAGAAGCGTATAAAAACACCCCATTGTACAGAAGTGCGCATGGATATTGTAAAGAATCTGTAGAAAGTACCCATTAAATTTGGCTCTTAGGATTTACATTTCATTTTTGGCTAATTTTATGTGTAGACAAATTATCCCTTTTACTTTATTACGCATAATTTCGCGTATAATAACTTTATCGAAAAGAAAGCTGTAGTAAACGATTATGGTATAAAAAGAATGGATTTGTCCGTAAAATGTTATTATAGTATGAGAGAAATTATTTGGGTAGACGGGTATGGAATTACTGCACTCATATGTGCATGTGGACCAAGCTACACTTACCAGGCAACGCTACAGGTTAGGAGTTAGAAATTTATCTTATCAGTGTCTAATTTCTACATGTAAAAATACAAAGAATATTAATAAAACAAATTCCATTTCTACAAGATTTTGGTGAATTGTTAACCCAATTTTTATTGCGTCTTCAATGGGCTTTAGTAAAATTGATAATGTTTTCCAAATTCGTAAACATCTTGCACATATATGCATAATTATTAAGTATTTTCATTATCTCCATAATTGGCTTAGCCAACCGAATGCCGACTCTGGGTGCGGATTTTTTAGTTCAAGTTGTAAATTAGTTGAACATGCTTAGTTTCGTGGGCGTTTTGTGGGCTTTGTTTGCTCCATATTTGCTTCTTTACTTTCTCCAGCAATTAGGTGGACAATCCCTAGAGGTGACATAACTCGTCGCATATATAACTCCCAGCTGAAATTCCATTAATAGCAACATTCGTCTTGGTCCCGTAATTTCCCACAAGTTATGGACGGGGTTGAAATCAGTCGTAAAGATGTCAGTTGACAAATTGCACGTCTCCAGGCTCTCTGGTCGCGTCGAGGCGACAAAGGCGCATCGACCCACCCGAATCGCCGGCAATCACGAGATCCTTGGCTAGAATCAGAATTTCCAATTAATTTTCCGACTAGCCAAACACGGGGTGAGCACTCCTTTTTCTTTCGCGTCTTTTGAATGACCGCGGCGATTCGAGGACGGAGACCGGAATGTGCGACCTCTTTCGCATCAATCAAAATTTTTCATTTGCATCGGAGGATCTTGATTTTTGCTATGACGCGGCCATTGTGTGCCAGGGCCTGTCTGGCTGTCTCTGGTTTTTCCGTTTGTTCTCGGCCTCTTGATTAATGCGAAATTCTCCTCGCTTTCGCCATAGAGCCCTAGAGTTGGGGGGCGAGGATACCCCGAGAGGGCTGGAACCCAACCCACCGCGCCGACGAACGGCACACACTACAGCAGCAGGCGGAAAAGGGACCAGTGGGAAGGAAAAAAATTTTCAATTCCATTTTTCCATAGTAGCAACCCTTCCGCCAACTTACGACAGTGTCATCCCTAAATGTCGGGGGGTAGAAAAAATGACAAACAAGCGAGAAAGTGTCGCTTTCTTTTTGCCTCGCGCTGTGTAATATCAAAAGGACTTGACAGGCCGGAGGAGCCTGCCCGGGGCGGCTGGGCGGAATAGGGAATACAAATCTGCTCCCTCCACCCAACTGCCGCCGACCCAGCCCCCAGCCGCTCCAGTCGCCGCTGTTGATTCTTTTTACTCGGTCCCGTCTCATTTCTGCCGTTGGGCGCGGGGAAATTTATCTAATCTGCAAATTGACATCGATCCAATTTCATAATAAGATTTTCTCCAAACTTTTGTTGAACTCGATGTGCCCGGGTACGGGGCGGAGGCGGGTGGGGGAGGTTGATTCGCCGTTCTGCTGTTTGTTTATGCTCATTGTAAGTCCTTTTGTTGCCCCGCACCCTTTTGCATGTGTGTGCGCGCGTCCGGATTGCTATCGCAGGAAGCACATACGATGGGTTGATGTCGAGATAAACTCCGATATGAGCTCGTGTGTGAGCCTGTGTATCCCTCATTTGGCGAATCACCCATAACGAGCTGGGAAGACGATGTTTTCGTATGAGGCAGTCAAGAACAGAAGTTTTAAAAAAACCCTCGGGGCTGTCCCGGTTGAATTATGCAACATCGGCGAATTTTGAAAAATAAACATTCCTTGTTTACTTCACGCACTGTTCCGTTATGTGTTTTTCACAAATTCATCAAAGGAACAAATAGGTCACACATACTTCTCATTCAACTGACCATCAAACTTGGAAGTTGGAACTCAATCAGAGGTGGCTTTTATTTAGCCAAATGAGCTCGCAAATGACTTCTCCTAGGGCTGCTTTTTATCTTATCACGTAGATGAAGTTTTCAGGAGTGAAGGAAGCAAGCTCACCAATTCTAAAGTAAGCGGTTATCCAAGCTTTCTTTTCGCTAAATTCTCCATTGTTGAACTGGTTTGTGTTTGTTATAATCCGTTTTTTGTTCAGTGCACTGATATAAGAGATATCTGTCTTAAAAATTCTGATCAAAACCAAACTCTTCAGTAGTTTTGTGAAGCAATTATATAAACACTTGCCCAGGTCCACTAGCAATCTAAGCATTTTATTTTATATACGTTATCATTTAGGTCCATAAAAATAGTGATGAGAGTGAGAATGAATGAGAACACAGAAATGTCTTCATAGATCATCATTTCACACATCTCGTAGCGTGCATGTTTCTCTAAGTAGGGTATTTTTGAAATGTGTTTTGCTTTTTTGGTGGTGTAATATGAAGGAAGCAGATGAAAGGCTTTTAACAGTCTGTTTGGCTGTTCATGCGAGAACGTGTGATTAGTGAAAAAACACACGAGATGACGTTAAACTCGCAAGTTTTCTTATTCTTAAGAACAATGCAATGAACTTTTCAGAAACTAAATATCTTAGGGTCTTTCCTACCTTGGAAACAAATTGCTTCCTTGAATAGGTACCAGTTCAATTGATGAATAAAAGAGTTAAAATGAACAATTTTTTGAAAACAATGGGTAAAAATTTGTTCGAAGAAATATTAAATGTGTTCTAGTGTTTCTTACTTGCACAGAAAGTGCCAAAGATGGCTCAAAATGGGTGCATGTACAGAGGCAGCAAAAGAACTGACGAGTGCCCGAGTTGGACGACATCGGCGTTGTCTGGCCAATAGCAGTCGCAACTTTCCACTGCTACCCGGTAAACGACAATTCTTTATCGAATTTTGCTCCCAGGTATACGTCGATCTGCTGTTTCACCGGCGAAAATTGCATTCTTCGCTCAATCACTGAAACCACCCATCAGCTCTTCAGCTGCCGTCGCGTAATTACACGTCCCTGGTCGTCGCTCCACGGCTGCTCCGCCGCCGGACTGGTCGCGGTTGAAAAGGAAGTGCGAGTCAAGCCTAGACATAAGCAAAGCAAGGTGCAAGACCATGCAAGACAATTATTTGCATTAGCACCAACAATTAAATTCCGCGGCAGTGATACGGCAATTATCTCGTTGAGATCGTCTTATTTATGGCGGCGTGGTGGTTGCGGCTGTGGGCCGGTTCCGACCTCGATAGCGCAGATTGCCCGCACGCAGAGGAGTGTTTGGAGAGGCCCAGAGAAGCATGACCTTTCCTTAGTTCCTTGCGCGTCTCCACGACTCGTTCCAGGACCGCTTCCCGGAGAAGGCTGCGAGAGGTGGGTGTGCGCCTCGCGAGATCGAAGACTGCGATAAGCTTTGGCCGGTGAAGCGCTCAGTTCACACAGTCGGAAATGAAAAAAGGGAAGAACGGGCGGTTGAAGGCGCTGCAGGCGGTGAACGGTACGGTCGCGTTAACGACGTTTTGTTGTCTTTCTTAACGAGCGCGCAGGCCGTCTACAGCCGCCATTCATAAGAAGCCCAGGGAACCGGGAAATTTTTGATTTTGTGATTGGCGTTTATGAGTTTTTCACAAAATCGCATTAACATAACCAACGGAGGGGAAAACTCGCGCAATGGTGTCCGGCTGCCCGTCATGCTGGCACGCTGGCCGAGGAACGCTTTGATTAAGCCGCCTGGAGGGAGCCCTGTACCACGACGCTAACAATTAGTAAAAATTTATGATAACCATCGCGTCGAGACGCGGAAACAATCGCCGGACGATCCGGGAGCCTCCCGTTCCACGCGGACTTTTAAATTTAGCGCGTTTTGATCATATCGCGAAATCGGGCACGATGGCGGTGTGGTGGTGGCGGCGGGCGGGTGCTTCCAGGCGAGTGCTCGCCGCTTATCCGGCACGGAACCCGGCTGCGGGCGGGGTGCATAAATCACAAAGCGTTTGACATATTTCCAAACAGATAAATCACTCAGAAAGTGACACAGTTCCTTTGTCTTTCATAATTAAAAATGGAAATTGTCTAAAATTCCGGCGGTGTTCTGGCGGGTTCGCTTTCGGGGGGCTGTCATTTCCGTTTCGAAGGGAACTTGAAGACGAGCAAGACAACCAGAACAGAACGAAGGAAACTGCGGAGACGGTCTCAGGAACCCGGTCGGGGTCCGGAGGGCTGAAAAGCCCGAATTTCAGAATGTGCACGCCACACAAGAGTTCTGGAGCCGGGCGGGGAGAGAGAGAGCGCACGCGGGGATTTTTCTTTGCGTCATCCGAAGCGTAACATGAAACTTGTCGCGCTGTATACCCCGTCGTTAAGAGGGTTTTTGGATTTCGTCGTTTTCCTGTTCGCCTTCTTGGTCTTTTTTGCGCTAACCGTCTTTTTTTCCGCCTTTTTGTACTTTTCTCGCTGCTGGAGGAATGCTTTGAGGCGCGCATTTATCCATTCACCCAAAAGTTAAAGTTGAACAGATGACACACACAGGACTGAAGACGGCGACAGCACGGTTAGGAGAATTCTTGTGCCCTACAAAAATCAGAAAAAGGAACAATAGCCAATGATGGCGCGCCCGGGCATCCCGGGACGGGCCTCTACAGCGAAGACGGCGACGGCAACAGCAACGCGGCAAGGGCGCGCATTTAACGCGGAGATGGAATAAATAGACAAAACTAAAGCCCTGGAACGCTAAAAAGAAAATCGAGACGGATTTTCTCGCTATTCGGATAAAACAAACTCGGAAATTTCGAAAAGGTACAAAACGAGCACAGCGTGCAACGGGAGAGGCTTAAGGCGAACTTTTCCCCGGAATTCGTACAGCAGCAATTCCCTTGAGGAATCCGGGCAGTTGGTGTAGAGCTGGGCGGGTCGGTCGCAGGGGCGGCGAATGTAAGAGTAGGCGACTACAGGAATCTGAAAAGTAGTGTTCCTGCCTCCGATGCTGTCTCAGAAACGTACGCTGAGATCCCGTTGGGAAATAAATCACCGTCAGCGCGAACAAAGTGTCTGACTATTTTTGTAGGTCGTTACGGATTTGAACTGCATCTCAATATTTGGGGAAGTGATGATGGATCGCGATGACTGCCATTGCCAGGGAACCGGGATTACTCCAGACTTAATTTGAACAAAGTACAGGGATTAGGAACACTTGCGGCAGTCTCGATTTACCAATTCAAGACCTAGCTCCTTTCTATCTACTGAACTGCATAACTCCGTTCGTGTTTATCTAGATTTGGCTTTCTTTTTTTGGTTCTTCTGAGTTCGGGAACAAAAGTCACTTCTCTACCTCGAATATACCGAAGTTATTTGATTTGACTGCGATATTGTAACAATTCGAAATGCAGAATTCAGAGTTGACAGTAGAATTCAGATGGAAAAGGCAGGAAAGGAGGCTTTTTTTTGGTTTCAATTAATTTTATATTATTCAGGAAATAACAACATTTTTTTACACATATTGCCAAATGCCCAATTTTATTTCGCCTGCTCTCGACGTCTTAAAGTAGACAGATTTTTAGGCAGTAGCTTTTTAACTTACCATAAAGCGAAAATGGCTAAATTAGGTTTTTCAAAAACAAAATGAAAATGTTTTCGCTTGTTTTTCTGTAACTATAATTTTTTAAAAAATTTTCCCTTTCAATGGGCGAGACACATCTTTGAAAGGCACCTAGATTTATATTTTATAAAACCCTTTGGCACTTCATTAAAGCGATATTTCTATCTTTTGATCATGGAGTAGTGTAGGTTTTCTAAATAAAGACGACGCAGCGAATTCGATCTTCAATTTATAAAAACTTGACTCCATAAAGGGGTACTTGGTCCAATTATTAAAGTCTCCCTTTCTATTACAATTTTAAAGTCCCAATTTTTTCCACTCTTGGCAAACTGGAAACTTTTTATTATTAAGAAGCTAGTTCAGTCTTAAGGTCTTAATGGGTATCGATTAGTGAGGTTTCTTTCTTGACTTCTGTGTTCTCAACTGAAAGAGTCCAAAATCGAATTCAACATTTTAAAGGAGCTTGAGGAGACTTTCGAGTTTGGGGTTGGGAACGAGAGAAGAACAGAAATTCAACAAAACATCACCAAAAAGTCCAAACAAAGCTTAAAGCATTAAAACTTGGATGAATGCCTGCCTAACAAAGGGATGAGAGCTGTAACATGAATCGCAGTCCGTACCCGCCATTCCCGTCTACCCCGAAAGCTAAGGGACCCTTTTATTATTGTCTTCTACTCTATCCAGAAATCTTCCTCCACTTTTGTTCTGATGGTGTCTTCAGACCTTCTTCTCCGAATATGCTTGCCGACGAAGTGACAGCGGGTGGCATAGGCAAGTATATCCTTTTAAGACGAGGGGCTCCAGTGCAGGGTGGCAAGGCAATGGCACTACTGCTGACTGGCGTACAACACGGGAAGGAAAGTAAAACTGAATTCGGGGGGCACGGGGCGTGGGGAGTCTTCGTTTCACTTTGCCAGCAGAGGAAAGGACTCAAAATGACGTACAAGTTGATGTTAGGATTATGTCTGCTCACACCCGCTCCGCACGCCACTATCCCAGCAACTTAGTCCTCCCGGCCATCTCGACCATTCCAGAGGTCCCGCACCCGGCCCTGCGAGGAATATTACAACATCCCTTCCGATCCTGCGGCGGTGGTGAATGCCTCAGGGAAGATGGAAATCGTACAAACAGGAGAGCAGAAAGTTTTTGGTAATTTCACTTCTTCCTCTGTCATTTCCTGCACTTAACTCCGACATGGCTGCGGGCGGGACCGGCAGCTCCTTGTCTTGGCGGCAGCGTCTTTTTGCCCGCTTTGCTTTTTGTTATGAACGCACGGGCAACCGACGAATTTTAATTAATTCAGCCGCCAGCGCGGCCACCGCAAGCGGAATGAGACCTGGACCCGCCCGGTGCACCCTGGCTCGATTCCTGCCCTACCGCAATTTTAAATGAAAAAATTCTTTGAATATTTTCCGTCAATAGCTTTTGCCACTGGAATTTTATTTATTAAAATTTTTCCACAGGCAAATTTCGCGCAGAACTGCCGTCGCCCGCCGCCCGCCGGACTGCATTCATAGACTTGTCCGCCGTGTCCGACATGCAAATTTTTTCCTACTTGGGAGTGCGATTTCGGGGAGGCGGCGGCGACGGCCTCGGGAGCTTCCGTGTGAGTGCGGTCTAAGCGGACATTCGCACGACTTTTCAATTTGCGTATTTTTCCATCGATTTGCAAATAGTCCGAATTTTTAATGTTAATGAACATTTCAAACACGGGAATGGCCGGCTCCCAGTTGACAGGTCATTGTGGCTTTAGGGTTTTGCTTTTTTCCTCATTATTAGGCAAAAAGGGGTCGGGCGCGGACAGGATATTCATTTGCGTTCAAATTTTTTGTTAATGTTAATGTTCCTATGAACCATGCAGTACAATAGAAAACGTACATATTTTGAAGATGCTTAGAGAATGGAATTTAAGCTATTTTACTTTGTATACGTTCATAAATTTCATTTGATAAAAAAATGTGTTTTTCAATATTTCCAAAATTACTTTAAAAATCCATAACACATACACTTGAATTAGAAAGGTAGAACGAACGATATCTAATTTAATAAAATGCGTAAGTGAGTGAATCAGTAAATCAAAACCACTATTGGTTTTTTCTAGGATAAAACTTATGCTCCCCTTATCCCTTTGATTACTCAAACTCTCTTAGATCTCCTAACTTTAAATCCAGTTGTGTGCTTTGATATACAATCTCGTAATAAAAGGGGAAATAAATTAAAAGTAGATTCGAACTTGGAGTCCATTTGTTTTGAATATTTGTACGTCTTCGTATCAAAAGGTAAACTATTTTTGCCTCCTCATCCCCCTGTTTAAAAATGTTATAGATTGATTAAGTTTCCGTCAATAAATCCAATTAAAATTCTTTCGACATGCCGATGTCATCTAGGAGGAACGACGGCCCGCCTCTCAATTTAAAATCGAAAATCCTACGAGAACCAAAGCCTTTGGAAGGCCAAACATATTTAAATGGAATATTGGAAAGCAAAAATCCTCGTGTGCAGGCTCCACCGGGTGGCAGCCAAAGGAAGGGCAACACACCAGAAATCCGTTTTCTCAAACTTTTCTAAGGTCTACAAGGACCAACAGAGCACCCGGCGAAGCAGCAGGGTCATAAATTACATTTTATATAATTTTCATTGCCACATTATCATGGAAATCTACAGTGATTCACTTTTCCTCCGGTATCAATTCTCACAAATTCTCACCCATAACCGGAAAAGCCACCGCGCGCGCCGCACACAGTACTCAGCTCAAATTCAATTCGTATACTCGTTCTTTGTCGGCGGGGCTCCCCACTACCAGTGAGTCCAGACTGACTACAGGTATCCAATATATTATAACGGGACTGGCGGGAAGCAACAACAACTACCTCACGGCGGGTGAATTTGTGCAGAGTCATAGAATTAAAAAAAGGGAGTATCGTCCCAGGGTAGGCCAGGAAAGCGCTCACCTCTGCGAGCGGAGCAGTGTGGAAATCGCTTTTTATCCCGGCACGAGGAAAAGGAAAAATTTTCCTTGAGAGGTCGCGAAAAACAAAAGCGCCACTTGGGGCTGGAGACGGTGTCGGTGCCGCTGGCGGCGTTGAGGGATGCTCGTCGCGCATGTATTTATCATCAGATCGGATAAATGATAGCGCCTGAGTACATAAAGCAACAAATAAAATATCGGCAAAGGGCCGCTGGACACGGCGGGGGCGTGCACGGAGGGCGCAAAAATATGCACGGAAAATGATGAATTTCCACTCGTTGGTGGCTGTGTGGTGGTGTGCACGAGTGTTAAGGGGTAATCACTTATCAGCTGTGTAGGTATGCGCACAGCATCCCTAAAGACTTTTCCATCATCATCACCACACCGCTCGCTCCGGTTCCCACCAACACAGTCGTGCCGCGGAGGCGAAAATCCTTCGTCCATTGAGAAAATCTCCATCCAGCATCGGATGGAGTCCGCTCCTTCTCAGCGGCAGCGGTGGAAACGCTTATTTTTGCCCATAGTGAGAGAGGCCAATCCGTGGCTGCTGTGCGGCTGGGACCGGGATGCTGGGACTGGACTGCTACTTTGCTGGGAGAATTATGGACCACATCCATCTCGCTTTCCCGGCATCGCATCGTCGTCGTCGTCGGTGTGTTCGGGGACTGAGAAAAACACAGCAGTGGGAAATATTCGAATGAGGAATGTGTGCCGGCGGCACCCACTTGGCCCGAACACACAATCTTAAGATTTTTTACCGTGCCTTCTTCTCCCGATTCCCGACTCGAAGTCCTCGTAAGTCATGGGGAGCTTTGCTATGGAGCTCTGGAGCTGTGGATTCGTGGAGCAGTAGCGCTCTATGCCCGTCTTTATCACATCCGCTCCTCCAAATGTGGGAACTTGTTTATGTGTGTCGGGCCACGATTTATTTGAATAGGAAGAAAGCGCGCACACCACAGGAGCATAAATCGCCTCAGAACGATAAAAAGAAGAAGAAGACGGAGGCGAAAATAACAAAAAAAGAAAAGAACTCCGGGCGAAAAGCGGAACGCATGGAAAGACCTTTCTCGCTTTAAGGGGAAAACCCATTTTTCACGTACTCAGCTCCCTGCTGCTGATTTTTCCGAAACTTAATCAGTTTTTGATAGCTCTGGCCGCGTTTTTATCGCCGCGTTATAAAAGTAGTAGTAGCAGACTTCCTTGGACCCTTGTTCCTTAGGTTTTTGACCGAAATTTGTCGGCTGCTTGCAGAATCCGTTTCCGTTGCCGCAGCAGTTTACGGTCGGGTAGTTCGCGCCCTTGAAAGTTCGCCAAGTTTGAGAGGCGAGTGCCAAAATTGCCGTCGTTCTAGTGTCGCCCCGAGTGGATCCAACCGAAATTTCCCTCGGAAAATCCCGTGTTCATCGCCGCCGAGAGAAATTCCGCTAGGTCCTGGTGCTGACACAGATCAACTCGGGGATGTAGTTTTGCGTTAGTGCAGTGTCCTGCTCCAGACCCATAGTGATCCGAACGTGCTGCTCTGGTCGTTCAAAGTGTGCTCATGTGCCCAAAGCTATCCTCCACCCCCTGCCCGCCGTGTCGGACCCCACGAACGAGACTAAGATGAGTGTCGACCTGAGGCTGCCCTCGAAGCGCAAAAAAAGATGATCGCCGCCGCTGAGCTGCCCCCCGACCCGAGAGCAGACCGCGCGAGTTCAGAACACGAAAACGAAAATAATCTTTTAAGAAAAACCGAGAAAAACCCTGGAAATGCTAAGTGTTGTGCGGCCGAGTGCTATTTTTGTTTTTCGAATTGTCCGACAGCAGCACTTCTACGCACTCCTCCTGGACTGAAGAAAGTTCGCATCCCCAGCCAGCGACCAGCCCGAGCATTCGAAGGGAGCAGCGCCTTGATGCCGTGTGGTGGGTGAGTTTCCCTTATGTGTCCTGCGGTCACCGCCGCGAGATTACCTCGTCGCGGCTCCTTGCTGGAAAAATGTAAACACATAAATCAATTTGGACGCGGGCGTATGTGGCGGCGCTCTGGTGGTAGTGCGCGTTCGCCATCTGTGCAGCGTGCCACGATGCCATTTTCAGGCATGCCTCCGAGCGATCGTCAGGTTCCCGGAGGGACTTCAATTCTCAAGGAGTCGCGGAGCCGCGAGTGGCCGCACGTTGAGCGCGGAATTATTTGTCGCTGGACGCCACTGTTGCGGCGGGCCCGCTGAGCGGCCTGTTGTCTGAATTATTGAATGTCTTTAATATTGTCAATTTTTGTCTGTTTCCCTTATCGCCAGCGGATTCGTGAATTATTCACATTTTTTTCGCTTCGCTCCCTTTTATGGCTAGGCCCACCTGCGCTACCCCGCACCCTAACAGCCCCAAATTACCTGTCGGCACGTCAGTGACTCTGGCCCGGATTCCGCTCCGCGAGTTTCATGTTACGACCTCTAATAAATGCCAGGAAAAATTAGGCAAATTTACGTCGCCTCCACTGGAACCGCTGATAAGAATTATTGCGACATGGTGCTTGCCTTTGTCCTGCGAACAGTCTGAGATATTGCCTGGTTTTGATTTCTCGCGTGATTTATGCCAATCTAAATTTGAGGCACTTTCGCTTTCTGAGTCCGTGGGAAAATTTATTTCACCTGCTCCCCAGGAAAGCCAGCTGAGTCCATCTGAAAAGTGCTAATGGCTTTGTAGATTGAGTACAAAGCCTTCCATGGCTGTGAAATTAATTTATTTGCATACTCCTACCGCTTCGGATTCCACGAAATTAAAAATTGTAGAAAAGGGGCTATTTTTCAAAGTAAACAATTAAAAGTCAGCTTACAACATTTTTTAGAATAGAAATTTCGTAATTGTGACGAGCATCCCATTGACTTATTTAAACAAGAGTCCGTTAATTCGAAACTTTTACACAACATTTTTACATAAATTGCACTGCTGCCTTCTTTCTACAAATATCCCCACAAACAATATGAATTATTGCGAATTATCCTCTACATGCAATAGAGAGGCACAGTAATTTTACACGCGAAACCAGCTGCCATTGGATCGGCTTTCGAAAGGGATATTAGACGCCTTCTTTGGGAGTGTGCAGCCGGTGTTTGGTCTCATTTGTATCTTTCTAGAGATTCTTGAAAAAGTAGAAACTTCATTGGGTAAAAATATATCCATCTATATCTCGATGTCGTTTTACATTGAATTTCGTAAAAAGATGCCGCTGAACAACTGCTGCAGTTCATTCCCTTACCTAGGACCCCCTTTTGTAGTCAAATCTCTGCAGTTTGTCATGTTAGTTTTCCTTATATACGTAAATGTACTGAAATCAGAAGTGTTAAGCATTTCAAAGTTGTTGGCTGGATAATTGCGAACTAGATCACAACGGGATTTCTTCCACTTTGGCCGCCTGCTAGAATTTTGTGTTATGTTCAGCAGCAAATGTGAAATTTGCAAATCTGAAGACCAGATATGATCATGATGATATGCTTGATAAGTGGGCGTCATGGAACTTTTTATTTACGTTCTCGTGTCTTCCCACTATTAACATGTACTATTACAAAATTGCACAAGTCGAGATTTACTGGCTTCCCAGGGCGAACTCATCCCCGTCGTCTTCGTCAGAGTTGATTTCATCGAAATTAAGTTGTACGTGGTGCGCTCGTTGCGAACTCTCCCACGCGCAACGAAACTCGAAGTTAATTAATTCGTCAATAAACGCGTCGCGCAGCTTCATTTTACACAACACTCATCGAGCGCACTTGTCCACGATAATCGCCGTTCGCCCGCTAACAGTCCCCGTCGATCTCCGGTGGGTCCCCGCCCTGTGCATTTGCATATCTTAATTAATAATTTTATTATTTTCCCGCAAAACTAACGCTCCCCATTTTCTCTCGTTGCAGGCTTCAACTGATTAGACTTTTTCTTTAAGGTAAGTCATGCAAGGCAACCGCTCTCGCGGGAATCGCAGATTTCGTGCCCGTGGCCTAAGTCGTTACAAAACGACGGTACGTGACCGCTGCTAAGTGCAACAAATCTGACCAAGGGGAGGGCACAGAAAGTACAAAATTTTAGTTTTTATTTTTCATCATTTTTTTCTCAAAGCAAAACTTAACTACTTTGCACTCGTTTCTATAATCGAAGTCGTTTGAGCGATGAAGTTGAAACGTTCTAATTTTGAAATCGATAAAAATGGTCAGTTAATTAAAGACATAAAAAGTCATTTACGGAAAATCTTTTTAGTAAAAGCATAACAGTTATGATGAAGAGGGTTTATCTTAAAAAGTTTGCTGCTGTCTTCTTTATTTCCCGAAAATTAGTTAGAAACAGACGGTACATTAAGATTATTGGAAAATTCAGAGAAATCGTTGTGTTCTTTTACTTAATTCATGAATAATCGCGTTTAATGCTTTCCATTTCCTTAAACATTTTAATGCGCAAAATTGTTGGCCTAGAATTGAACTGCGTTATTTTTATTATTTTGATTTGGGCTTATTTTTTAGTTATTTAAACTCATATGGAGGATCCCACGTTGTTTTCTACTTTGTTAAGAAAAAGTGGAGGATTTTGAATATTAGTTTTTAAATTCAAAGTAGATTGTCAGTGGTATTAAAAGAGAAATTAATTATTTTCTGTATCAGAACAACTTCCATAAGACAAAATCCAATTACTTTATTAATAAATTAATTTTGAATTAATTTTTAGTGCCGAAACTTTATAATTTTTTTCTTTCTAACTTATTAGTTCCTAGAAACTCTCGTAAAATGCTAATACACTATTCACATTTTAGAATGAGGCCACGGTTTTAAAAGCAAATATGGTAAATTTTACTTTTATTTGTAGATTTAGAAAGGTTTAATTTTCCTTATATAGATAGGCTCACGCTTTATACGAGTAGATCATTGCTTGTAGCATTCTAAGTTTCAAAATTCGTTTCGCATTTTCCCTTTCAGCAACTTCTACGGCTTTAGAAATTTGCTAGCTAATGTACACTAGGGTCTTCCAAGACTGAAGTGACATCTTTCCCACTTAGCATCCAATATGGTGTCATACAAATGCTAATTTCGAGCCATGACTTAAGGAATCGTCCACGTAAACCCCAGGAACAAAATTTAAGCTACATTCACTTGAATCATTTATTCAAAAGAGATTAAATTTAACACAAACCGAAGAAATGGTAAATCGTGAGGTTTTCCGTTACAAATGACATCATTATAAGACCGATTGGTTTTAAAATTGCGTCAGTGATAATCGCACTTCGGCAGAGTGCACCTAGACAGGAATTTCCGCAGTTTCCCCTATTTTAGTTTTGTCCATTCTTATGACTGATTTATGAAATGCTTCTATTAGTTGTGAAATTGCGTTATAAAGCTGAAACTTGCACCGATTAGAAAAACGCATCGCGAGAAAATAGAGAAAAGTGAAAAGGCGAACGGCGAACAGAAACGGCCGCTCTGCGAGATCGCGAGCCCGTAAGACTTCACCTCCGATAGCATTCCAGGGCAACGAACACGTTCTGTGTGGGCTTAGCATTTCATCAAGCTAAGCTGCGAATAGAACACGTTTTGTGGCCTTTCTGGGTGACAGCCGCCAAGAAAAACTTAGTCAAGCGTCGATATAAAATTCGCGGCTCGGGGGCCGCGGCACGGAGTAGGCTCGGCTAGGCCGCCGCTCGGAGGCCTATTTTAGAATACCTAAATGCTTGCAGTGAGCGCCTGCTGCCGCGACTAGCGCTATTAGGAACTATTTGCATACGCCAGCAACGCGCGTGTGTAGTTGCCGTCGTGCTGAAAACGAGTCGGCCATGCGGCAGTTGATGATGATGCCATTTTTAATTTTCACCCGATTCTCCGGACAGAGCGGGGTTCTCTTTTTGTTTCTTATTTTTTCTTTTCCCGAAGGCGATGAATTGTTAATGAACTTTAGTCCTTTCGAAAACGAACACATGTTACGCCGCGGCCACCTCCGATTTAAATTAGCCCATGTGCGCACCGAATCTTGACGCGCAGTTCAGACAATTTAAAAGTTAGACAGAAGCAGAAAAAGCGACGTCTTTCCCAGCGAATTATAAAAACGTATCACGTACGGAAAGACAACTCGGCACTGAGGGTAATCTTGCGAAAACGGTCAGGTTTGCTAAGGTCAAACGGGCATTGTGTGTCGCAACGCCACCATTGTGCAGAAATTTCTAAATTTCGTGAACAAAGACGGATACCTTCTTGGCGAGCAAGAGAGATGTGCTCCAGATACCTCGATAGACAGGGCCGTCGACTATACGAACTGGACACGGTTTCACAATATCTTTTGTCTCTTTGCCGAAAAGTTGACCTCAATGGCGCAACAAGAAGCGAAATTAGAAAGTTGACTGTCCTTGAAGGGACTAGAATGGTGCTATGCCTTCAGGATGTGACTTCGACACTCACAGATTCCTCAAATGAAGTATTTCACGCTTTGAGGACACTGGCAGTTATCCTTTGTTAAAATTCCAGAAGAGCGCGCCCTCACGCCTCAAGGCTTTTCGATTTTTGTAGCCTCTGTAGGCCCTTGTTTTTTTCGTGCTAGTACTGACCTTCATAGGTTTTATGATTTTCCGTTGGCCACTCTTACGTAACGCAACACTCGCAGGTAATTAGAATTTTACGTCATGCCGTGTTTATGGGTGAATGTAAGTGCCTCATTATGAGGATATTTTTATGGTCGTCATATTTCATCGCTTGTTTACGTTGCGCACTTTTATAGCGGTCGCTCACCAAGGGACGTTCAGTTGAGGTGTTTATTCGGGACGTTGTCTCTTACCTATTCTCAAAATAGGTTCAGGCTCCAGTGCACTTCATCGCCCTGAGTTCACTAAACTTTGACTTCGACTAAAGTTCTTTTTAATGCAGAGGCACTCAGCTAGAAACTCACTGGAAAAAAGTCCATCAACTGGGCCAAGATGCGGATAACGGTCTTGTTTATCAGATTAATTTGCACGATAAGAATTTTCGGAGAATATTTTACCGCGGTTGACCTGCTTACCTGGACCAAGTTCTCAGTGTAGGCGTTGTCAGACGCAGGCGAAAAGCAAATCTTGGATAAAATATATTGTCTTAGAATGGCGTTTTAATGTCGTCAATGGCTTCAGCGGCTTCGATAATTTACAAGCGGAGTATTGAGCGTATCAAAAAAATCTGACAAGCGCAGCTGGAAGTATTGGTATTAATAAGAAGATCGAGATACGCGATGGTCCACAAAATTATTGGCGTTTGAATTGAGAATATGGGCTTAAAGTGAAATGGGACCAAATTTATCAAGTTATAGTTTTGTCCAAAGCAAATTCCGGTTACTGTAATTTACGTATTCAATTTCGAATATACGTGATATAACAGAAAACGTAAAAAGGAACCAATTTTTGCCCGCGAAATGATTAGAACGGAACAGTTAAATAAAATCTTTTGACAAAACTCTAAGGCATTTAAACTGCATTTTCAGTAACATGTAAGCAATTAATAAAAGCCGTATATATCTTTTTTTTGGGACGAGTGTTGGAGCTGCATTTCCAATGTGTTCTCCATACACTAGTTTGCTTTCTTAACTTGCAATAAAAGCACAATTGTTCGAATTGTTAAGAAATCAGAATGATTGTTCCTCCCACAATAGCTCCTGGCAATGCTATAAATAACGGCATTGCACTTGCACAGGGTCCTAAATCAATTAACGACACAATTACGCCAGAACCGTTCCGAAAAAGTTCATTAACTTGCAGCGACCCGCATGTACACGGATTAATATGGTGTCAGCATCATCTGCAGAAGTCCGACGCTCGTGGTGTCTCGCTTGCATCATTCATTCCAGAAATCACTGTAATCCGAGATGAGAAGACGCCCCTCCCGTCCCGTCCGGAGCGTCGCGGGGCGACGCGGGGAGGCTGCAGCAAGTTAATTCAATAGAAGAAAGGCATCAGGGACATCATTTGGTTTCCGAACAGGACACCCAAGAAAAAAAGCGGGCAAAAAACGAATGAAAAATCGAGTTGACAGGCGTGGCTTGATTCCTAGCGAGGGGTTGATGACTTTGATTTATGCTCCCTTGCAAAGATGGAAGCCAGCAGCAGGAGCTGCTCAGAGGCAGAACTCTGCCAGAAAAAGGGAGCATCGAATACGCAGGGCGATAGGACGACAAGGGCGACAGTCACAGTGGCAGAAAAATTCTTATATTAAAATTTTCTGTCCTTGGAATGAAGGCTCGTCTTTCCTGTCCCAGACCCGTTTTCTCTACAATGCTTCTGGATCAACGAGTCGGGAGAATGCGTGCACTGCGTGTGTATTTACTTAAGGACAGCGCCGTGCGGCACTCTAATGATCAACTAAAATGTCCTGTTAAATATTTGATGAGGGTCCCCGCACCCTCGGGGCTTCAATTAAGCTGAACCAGTTTCGGGTGTTGCTCATGAATGGAAATTTCGTCCGCCCATGGCCGGCCAGTTGTGAGACTTTTTCCCTTTTTATCACCGCTTTCTCTTCCCCGGCTTCTCAGCAGTAGCAACGACAACAACGACGGAGGACAGCAAGAGTAGATCTTCTTGTAGGAGCGCTTGTCTTGCCAGGACGTCCGGAAGTTTTAAAGGGAAAGTTTAATCGAATGGGAATTGGGCGAGAGCACTGGGATTTGCCGCCGAGCAGCTCAGGATAATGACCTTAAATGGGCGAATTAATGCAAAATTTTGTATCTGCGCTTGGCCTGTTCTAGTACTGAGACGCAGCTGGAAGACGGCTGCAAATTATTTGGAGCACTTTAAGTACATAGACTAGGTAGTCCCATCCGTTAGATAATCCCAGTGAGGATCTACGGATCCGCAGGCGAACATGATTACCGGTTTCGCAGGTTAGTCAAACAAAGAACGCGATCTCTCTCGTGTCCAGTTCTAAAAATCTGAGCAGGAAGTGGACAGACCCTGCTGCAAATTGCAAACTACAAACTGGTATGAATACATCGGCCAGAATTAGCGCGATCGGATCTATCTCCTTTCATGGCCTTCGTCGTGGCTGCATCCTACCAGCCGCAATAAATTTTATCTCAGGAAATTTGAGCGATTACTTAACCGCATTTGCACTTGTTCCAGGCTCACGATTCTTCGGTCCGCGATCGCAGCTAGAAAGCCGCTTAGCCGGTTGACTATGGCCGCGGTTCGTCGTCGGTGCCTTGAGGAACTTTGTTCGCTTTTGCACTAGATCGATGCGAGGGCGGAGGGCTAGCTAACATCAATATTTGGACCCTCCTCTCGTGTGCCCCAGCGCGCCGCCAGAATCAAAGGGAAATGATCTCAGACCGACCAAGACGGCGACGACGATGATTTCCTTCGCAGCCCCACAGCTCTTCGGGATATCTCCCGGCGTTCCTTGGCCGGCCAGCCCACCATTTATTTTATTAAAACATCTGGCGAGCACAATGGCTGCGAAATGAACCCATAAAGATCAGAATCTTGGGCATAATGCTGATCAGTGGATCACATAATTACATTCCCGACAAACCCGACAAATATAAAAATTCCCATCAGAGCAAATAATATTCCTGGGGATAGGGTGGGGGCAGGAGATCGCGAGGGCCTAGTGGGCACTGGTTTACTATCTTGCGGATTCGAGTCACGTTTTCTCACAGATGGTATCGACGCAAGGAGAATGCTGTGGTGTTTTCCGACCCCGGTCGCCGCGCGCCTCTCTGTCGTTGCACCTTGTGGCTACGGCCGCGCGATTCATTCGCCTTAATCAATTCAATTCACTTGCGCTGAGCAATCGAGTCTGCCAAGTGCCCGTTGGATCTGCGATGGGTACCGGCCAAAGACGCAGATGAAGTGGGTCCCAGAGCTGGGTCTGGAGCATCTCCATCTCCATCCCCTGGTAAATCTCGGGCTGTCATCTTGCGCGCTATAGTAACATATTCGGGTACTCGTGTACCGCGAGTGCATTAAATGCGTTCTGCACGCATCCCAGCCCAGTCGTCGTATCGCCGGGATTCCAATGGAACCCTACGAGCCATTGCCAGCCTCTCCTTCTTCAATTTATTTATTTATTCACGTTTAACTACGAAATGTCATCGTTTACGGCTCGAATAGAGACGTTAGCGGACCTATCGCGGCCTCGCCGGTATGTTTTCGTGCAAAATATCTGTCTCTATGTCAGTAGTATGCTTCGTGGTATGTTGCTCACGTGAATTATTATAGATAAGCTCGGGCATGTTAATGCTGCGTTCCAGATGGGAATTGCCCCGATGCTTAGCGCTCCTCCGCAACAGACCCCGGAGCCGCGAGTGTCAGAGTTACAAAGTGGAAATTGGCGTGCTTAGATAAATGAATCACAGTTTAATTGATGTCTGGGATGATTCGCCTTATCGGCCCAAGTGTTAATAATGATGGAAGTAACTGTTGTGGACCGCGAGAGGTAGGCGGCGAGCACAGTGCCCGGGATACGATAGGGAAAGAGCGTCGGTCGTAAGGCGTACTCCGGCGCGGCGGCTTTATCGCACGAATTTATCGCCCTCTTCGCGAACACTGCCGTAATTAGATTTTCCTAATGAAAGCTTCAATTTTACGGCAATTGCTTTTTGGCACTGCTATTAACCTGTCGATTTATTTCGAAAGGCAGATTCGATCTTATGGGAATTCGGGTTGTCTCAAATGAAGTACCTACTCATGCTCGCAAAAACATTGTACCTAGAGCAGGTGTTCACAAGCTTTTTTCACAATTCAGATTTATATGCTTCAGTTGTACTAACTCGAGACAGTATAAGATTAATTTCCAGATAACATCACACAAAAGACCAACAAAAAAATATATCCGATATTATGTTCGCTTAAAGTCCGTTAGTCCATTCTTCGTAAAAGCGAAGATACATGCCAAATAAAACTATGCTAAATATTTTTTGTAACGCCCAGTTGAATATACATCGGTCCATCCGCTTAAAGAAACCAAGTCTCATTTGATTTATGCTATTAGAGCTTGCTTCATTTCGAAGCTATTTACTTATCCAAACGATAAAGTAATAGTACTAGGTATAATAATTTACGGTAATTGTTTTCCAAAAAATTTCGTTTCATATATTGAGGTGGATATTGATGTAATAAAATAAAAAAGTGGAAATTAGCATAAATAGCATCTAGCTCTCCCCCCTCCCCCCCATAATAAATAAATATATGACGGGAATTATCCCCTTAGGAGGGAGGGTGCTAAATGCCCATATATTTATGCTCATTCCCATTTTTTTGGAAACAAATGAAATGATGTTATCAAGTGATAACATTGAATGTGTTTGCTTAAATTGCTAATTATTAATTATTAATTTATTGTCTTTGTAAATTATTACTTAATTATAATCAATCCTCAAAATATCACCATTATTTTGGCTTCGTTTCTCGCTTTATTTTATTACATAAATATAAACCTCAATATACTTTGCAAAAATTTTGTGACGACTCCAATTGTAAACAATTACATAATTTACTAAATAAATTATACTGTTTCTCGTCACCATTAGTTGCTTGTGCGTTTATTTTTTACAAGTAGGTGTGTGCGTTTGCTTCCGACTCTGATCTAAATATATTTAGAAACATAAAAATAGAAGTATAATTCAGTAAGTTACCACCTGCCGGTCTATTATCCTTCAGGAACGGAAATCGTTTTGTAAAAGGAGTTGAACAGGCAGAGCGATAATGGCGCCCTGATAGAGCGTGGCCTTGGCCGGAAGTGGCGAAAATAGAAAAAGCAATCGAGCCCCAAGGGCGCGAGCTGAGCCAATCTAAATTCGCATATATTCGTAGAAATAGGATGCAGTCGTCGTCAGTGAGGCATGTCCTGGCCATGGGTAGTTGGCCACCATGTTCCTTGAAAGGCATTTTAGCTAGATCGTTGATTCGCTTATATCGACATCCCGACACCCCGTCATCCAGTCAGGAACAAGGATGACGGTGTCGGGGAGGAACTAGGAACGTACCATGAGCAACAAAAGTAGGGAAACCGGCTACAAAAAGACGCCGCCGCCGAATGCTAAGAAAGCGCCCCGAAATTGCACCCAACGTTCGCATGTTGTGTGGGGCAGAACCTTCCCGTGCGGAGTGGATTGATTGATGAACTGCAATAACGCACCCTTACGAAAACCCATTTAGAACAGAGAAATGTTGGGGAATCGCGGAGACGGCTGCGAGGGCGATCGGCCAAAATGGAAGCCAGGGGCGGTCCGAGGGGCTGGCTGATGGACACGGAAAAACAATTTCGCATTAAATTTCCTGGCCTTATTCTTACTAGCTAGCCGGGGAAGCGCTCAAGGGTGCAGGCAAAGTCACAAGACTCTGGCCCAACTGCAGCCCTGTGATGCCCAGCTCTTCTAGCCGCTACCTCGTCCCGTCCGTCCATCTCTTTGGAATTAAGTTTTCGATTAAAGAAATAAATTTCGAAGCGCTCAAAGTGGAAATCAATAACGCACTGCCCTGAATAGAACCAACAAGCCGTGCGGGGTTCCGGGCAGGAGTGGCTGCTTTCTTATTTCGTCGGATTGACGTCGCTTAGACAGTGTTAAGCTTTTTGCTCCACTTGCTGGCAATTTTATTTACAATTCAAAACATCCTTGCCGATTCAGTGTCTTCGAGGAGGCCGAGATAAGACGGCGGGTAGGTGCGGAGACCCAAAGAGCAAGGAACCAAGAAGCTTTACAGGATGGGGGGAACGTCACGAATGCTGGGTGAATTTAATTCGAAGGTTTTGGGCACTCCGTGCACGTTCTCTGCCCCGTCTTCTCTTCAAGGGCCTTGCGAGCCACTATCGAGAAATTAAATCGAGTTTCGATAATAAAAACCCGCGCCCTGGCCGATCTTCCCCGTCGGAGACCCCGAATTCCATTGATTGCTCGGAGAGCCTCCAATTTGTTTGTTTTCTTCTCCGTTTTGTTCCCGTCAATGTAAGACGGGCCCGTATCGGGCGTTGTCAGCCCCAAATACTTCGCTAGCAGGGATTGATTTATCTTTTATTTAATCATCGTCCGGCCGGCGATATTATGCCGGGTAGTCGGGCCTCTTGGTCGAAAAAACACATCCCGTCCCGGAGATCGGTTTAATTAATCGGCTCGCTCGGGAGCTGTTGCGTCAGCACATCCATCAATTCGCTGTGCTGTGCCAAAAATCCCTGATTGAATCCTTTTATGTCGCTGTGATTGTGCCCGGCATGGCATCCTGACATCTTGGCACCGCCAAACCGCTCGAAGGATAATGCCAAAGGGTGGATTCTGTTTGCGCATTTACTGGCTCTATCCCGGGTCCCGGCAACATGGCACTAGGGAACCTCGATCCCTCTGCTGGGAAGGTAACTCTTCTCCTATCTCTTCCTCCCTTGCGGTGCATTGCTCTCCTATTGCTTAGAGTGCCTGGGACGCGGCTCTGTGCCACGTATGCCGAAATTACAACCGTCGAGGGATGCGGAGATGCAATTGAATATCAGGGGGCGATTCTATTCAATTTTGCACTTCCACAGGAGCCGAGCAGTTCACGGCATTTGATTTTATTTAGAGATCCTTGTCTAAATTGCAAATTTAATCGCATCGGATGGGTTACCGCCATCGGCGGGTGACAAACGGACGTTGAAGTGCTTGAAAGGACTTTGAGGTTCAAGTGCTAAGCGACTCTGTTCCCTAAGGGCGAAGGGCGATTAATTAAAAAGACCCTTATGGACGCGTGCTCTCGATAATGGCTGAAATGTACTTTTCTGCTTAGACTTCCTCCAGAGGAATCTTCATCTATTTCACATACATATATACAATTCAAACCTGTGCCCATACGTGTCTACCAGGAATAACTTCACATCCATATTTATTTGTCCTGCTGTAATAAAAAGTCTTGCTGAAATTTACTTTCACACTTTGTTCCTTTGTCACTACTTCAGTTTTCGTTTAAGGGGCTTCCAAAACAATGTCTCGAAATTAAATTCGCAGATAAGTAAACACCCGTTCCTCGAGACGTAGGAGTAAGGCTTGATAATCATTCAAATGAAGTTCACGAAGGTTGAGCAATAAAGAATGATCCATTTGCCACGTTGGGTGCACATGTGACGAAATCTGATTGAGACTTTGGAACGTGTAGTTAGAACATTCTCTGAATTCTAAAATTCGCTAAATTATGTTCTTTTTTAGTTATTGAGCATTATTTGTAGTATTGTGATGGACTTGAGGAAAAACTTTAGTGAAAGAGATGTGTGGTAATTATGCCACCGCATACATCAAAATTCTAAATCTTTTTGAATTTTCCTGGTTAAGTGAAAGTGATATCACCTAAGATGGATTTCGCACTAAGTAAAATATAATCTCTGAATATGTCGACCTCCAAAAGTAGTCAATTTCTTGCATTCCTCTTAATTAAGTCACAAACAAATATGTGATTATAAATCACACTAAAAAAATGTCGATTTCATAGGTAGTATAATTTTCACTTTGTTGCAAATAAAGCTTATGAGGTTGTAATAGACGCCCCATGCTACCCAAGGGGTAAAAGTAAAATGATGAGATGCCAATTTGCAGAAAAGTCCAAAAGTTTTCACTGAAAATCATTTTATTGCGATAATTTAAAGTTAGCCGGAAGTTGTCCTCCTCTTCCCTCCGCCTGCCTCCTCGCTGATTGCCACGCGAACAAATTAATTTCATTAAAAATTCCTTTAAAGACTACGCACTCCCTTCCGATCCTGTTTATTCCGGGCAACCGCGGCCCTGTTTAATTTTTACACCTCGTCAATTTTGCCTTTTTTATTCTTCGATTTTGCATTTTTGCCGCTAACGCATTGTGCCGAATCATCGAATTTGCGTTCTCATTTGTGGTTGATTCACAGAACATCACCGGCGGGCTGGCACTGGTACGGTGGTGTGCCGTAAAAACAGGGATCGACCGGGACAGCAACCCGTGTTATAATCGAACGTGATTTATGGCGAAAATTATAAAAGTAAAATAGCGTTTAAATGGCAATTCGAGATTTCAGAGTGGCCGCGAGACCGGCAGCCTCTCACCGTAGCATCACGTGCGCTCGGCGCGCGATTCGCAATCGATAGCTCTGCGAAAAGAATCGAACCAAATTGATTTAAACTTTTTTACCCCTGTTGTGTCCCGGCAGTGGTTGGTGGCGGCGGCAGCGACCCCGATAGGCTGCGCGGCTGCCTATCGGGCGGCTGTCCTCCACCCCTGGCCATTCTGCAGATAATAATGACTAGTGATGCCAGCGCTGGCAGTTGTTTCCTGAATTGTGCTGTGTGGCCGACGTAGTCACATATGAGTGAAGCCCCTGGCTCTTCCACACTCGCTTTATTTTTTGTTGTTTTGCGCTGCGGAAAAGTACACCGCACGGAAGGATCGCAAAAAAGAAATTATCGGCGTTGCGTTTTTATCTAGGCGGTGTAATTTATGACCCCTCGTTGGATGGGTGCGCGCCCGCTGCGGATAGCTAGTATGCCTATGTTCCGTGTTCACACTACATAACGGTAACTAACAACGAATGAAACACAAAAAAATCGGGCGAGCAACATCCCAACCGTGCATTGATAGAGGGTGAAAAATATGAAAACGTGCTAAAAGTCAATTCAAGATTTATGTTGCCTCGGCAGGCGGAAAACTGCTGCCGCTTCGGCCGCTGCCACCGCTGCCGCCGCCAACAAAGTCGGCTATTGCGACGTCGACGATGTCGAGGTCGAACTGCTGTTTCAACTTCGTCTTCTTTGGTGGCTCCTCGGAGTTCCTTGGGGCTCCCAACCTTCACCTCACGGATATTCGTGTCTAGGCAGGGATCGAGTGCAACCACATCACAATTCACTATATCCGTGCGAAATTTCATGGCCAGTCAATACAGTCAGCGAACGGCGCTAAAACGGGTTCAAGTGGGAGGTTCAGGTGTGAACCAGATCCAGAGGGTATTTTTGGCTTAACGAGCGGATGACCGAATGGATGCGTACCTCCTCGCGAAGTGATAGGGTATCATCCTGGAGGTGTATATGATGATTGCCAAGAATTGAAGATATATTTCTAAAAGCGAACGGGGCTGGCAATAAAGTAATTACGACCTTGTTTCTGGCACCTCCGTGTTTTGACGTTTTACGACTGTAAGCGCGTTTCGTCGGCGGTGAGCAGTTTAATTGACTCGATATCAAGTCTCAGGTGTGGCTGGGCCGTAAAGTCACTAGTAATCAAATGCGAGCTTTTTATAAAATACACGACATGCATTCGCGTGCGTTTTGCGTGATTACGTTTTTTACGATTCAATAACTTTGAAACGCCTTCATTACGTTATTACTGATTTCTGGGCCCGCAATTCGCTTTCATATTAAATCCTTGCAGCTAGTCTAATTCACATTTAGAGGAGTGACACACATTTCGCGTGCTCCGCGAAATTGTAACCTTCCAAACAAGCGAACTATGCTAGTTCATCAACTCAAATATCCACTTAACTATCGTTGATAATCCCCGAAAAACTTGTTCAAGCTCTTCAAGCATTATCTGCCAGTAAAAATGTTACGCTCTTGACTTTTATTTCATGGATAATTTGATCTCATGAATTCAACAATTTTAAATACAATAAAAAATGTTCTTTAAATAATATTGAAGAATGTCAAAGAACGCTTGGAATAGTCGCAATTAAGAGTCAACATTTATTTCAAACTTTCTTTTGCTGAAATACATTTAATTTTTATAACTTCTAATTTAATCTAGTAGAAAGATTTTAAACTACTGCAGTCTTAAAAAGTCTGTTTTATTTAGCACTATTAATTTTGATGGCATTAGCACACAAAGCCCGATCTTAAAGGCGATTATCAAAATTTATGCAAAACCCTCCTAAAAGCACAAACCGATCTGAAGATCAAAACGAAAAAGCGGCATGTATTCTTTCCCCCTTATCTAGTTTCGATCAAATTTAATATCGAACTACTCTCGAGACACCGAAGGGTACATTTTCGCAGATCCCGACGTCTCACAAGCGCCGGCCACTGAGTCGCTAACAATTTGAGAGTCCGAAAGCAAGGCCTACCTACACCGGGTACTAGGGCCCTGTAGGCAATAATTATAAAATCATATAAAGCGGCCCGATTGATTTATGGCTCCAAATTGGAGATAAACGAAGTCCCGCGCGGTACGTATCGTAGCCGTAATGAGAAATAATAAAAATTACGAAATTCTCGGCGGCAGCGCGGCGTCACGCAGCTGACGCGGGATCGCGTCTTTCAGCCGCCAAAGGAAGTCCGTTGGAACGGAAGGGTGACAGGGGAGGACAATATATTCGTCGGACAAAAAGATGTGTAAAGAAGTAAAAATCGGGTTTTCGTGTGCTATGTAAAAATAGACGAGAGCGGAAGAGCTTTCGCTGAACTCAGTGCTAATTAGCGCTGATCGGTAGTCGCGGGAATTACATAATCTGCACGATTGGCGGTTGGGAATCGCAGGCCAAAAGTGACCTTTTTCTGCGTAACTTCGCCCAGGCCAGTGTGCTACTACGCGTTACTTCTTGGGCAATGCTCCTATGTGCGTTTGTGCGTTTTTTCGGGAGTCTCACTTTAAACTTGCAGGGAGTCACGCACAGTAGGAAAAGCGCCTTCATGCGTTTTCCAAATCACTAAACACAGCAGCCAATTAGAGACCCACATGTGCGTTACTTCCGGGCAGAAATCAATTGGGGTACTTGGGACATCGACAAAAAACTTGCAATTAGGAAATGACTACTTTCTTATTTTCTAGGGCGTAGCCGAGTTCCAACTTTAATTTTTAATGACATCTCGTTTCTTACATTATACTCATTTGTCCGATGTGTACTTGTTTGTCGTTGTCGTATTCTTTTTGCACTGGAGCTTTAAACAACTTAGATTTTTGCTCCTTAAAGGTAATAGTTGGAAAGGGGATTATGTTTAAAAAGTGATAAAGAAACGGCGCATTCACCTGCTCCTGTGTATTCCCAGAAAATCAGAGTACAGGGACGCGCAAACCACTGGCCGACATTAGTTGACCACTGCGGCGACTTTT
Organism: Proctacanthus coquilletti; assembly: GCA_001932985.1. Lineage (NCBI taxonomy): Eukaryota > Metazoa > Arthropoda > Insecta > Diptera > Asilidae > Proctacanthus > Proctacanthus coquilletti. The sequence continues at coordinate 950,980 of MNCL01000012.1, forward strand.
GCATGTAAACCGTCCTCTGGAATGGGTTTAAGCAGATATCGCTGACCGGTGGGGTTTGGGTGACAGCCACTAACTAGCCTTAGCGGTGGCGGCTTGTCGCAACTGAATGGCTGTTGACACTGGTTGCAGCCCCTTGATTATAGCAAGCATGGTGGCTAACGATTATGGCTGACCCTGTCCCAGTTGGTGTAAAGTAATCATAATTTGATGCTGAAGCATTATCTCCGCAGAGCATCATTTGTGAAAGTGGCAATTTGCATAAAGACACTGCTGCTGGATGTTCGCAAGACTCTGGGTCTCGTCGCCGAACGGGAGTAGGAAAGGAAGGAGGCCAAGGAAGAAACGGCGAAGATGTTCTACGACGGATGCTGCCAGTGTACGCTGGTGGTGCGAGCCTGGAAACCACGGCGGATTTCCACGCAACCACTTCCTGGTTTCCTCGCCCCTTAAATTACAGTAAAATTAGCAGTTAAAGTTATCCAAACGGGCAGAACCGACGCGCCACACCGCGTCGCCGTTTCTGTGCCGAGATACAATTTCCTGCTAAGTCCCCGCAATAAATCAATCGCAACTCTCACAACAATATGTCAGCAGAAATAAGTTGGTAACACGTCTCGGGTATATTCCTTCACTGCCAGTGAATATTCAACTTAATTACGTCGGCGTCGGTGGCGGGTGCGCCGGGCGGGTGACGCAGGTACCGCGGGACGGGCCCCGCCACCCGATGCCGGAGTGTATTATTACCGAAACTGAGTTCTAGCGAACGCTGCCGGGGCAGGTGTTACTCTTTTCGTCGCGCGTCTGGCCAACCTGTTTCTGTGGCGCGTCCACGGTTGGCGCAAATGTCCCACCGGCACTTGACGCTGACGGCAGGCTGCTGGCGATGTGGCACAATTAATAAACGCCAATGTCCAGGGACTGTAAACAAGTGTGGCGACATTACAGCGAATCCCTGTCTGCCCCACACCGTGCCGGACTAGGCACTACCCGGCCAACTATCCCGCCGAAATAGACCACGGACGGCGGCGGTGCGGCGTTTCTGCCGCTTATTCACATTTCGCGAGATTTCACGAGGTCTTAATTAATTGATTTATAAACTCTTGAAGGCGGATCCCGAGATTTATGCACCATGCACCCACTGTTGGGCCGAAGTGCCACTTGAAGAGGAACCGCCAAGCGGCGACTGCTTAAGCCCCGTCACGGCGCTCCGCTCATTACGACAAATTTTATGATGATGTAAGATGGGCGCAAATAAGAAGCAGCCAAGGGAGGCTCGTTGAACCGAAGGAGAATCTGTTCTGAGAACAGTTATTGCGTTATAAACATCCTCGACCACTTCGCAGCACCATCAAGAGCTCTGGCACTTCACCGATGTCGTAAAGAATCCCCAAAAATATGTTTACGTCCATGACTCCCTCTCCAGACTGTTTCAGCATCCAACAACCAGAAGATGCTGGTGGTGCCAGAAGAAGAGTTTCGCTCCGGAGCAAGGCAGGCGAGCATCACTGGCCGCGTGCTCTGGTTCGGGCAGCCTCCATCATCATCAGGCCGGGAGGAGGACGGGTCGAGGGAGCGGCATTATGGCTCCGGTTACGAGTTTTTTATTGGATTTTAAGTTGACTTGTTGAAAGTGTCAATTTAATGACGTTTACGGCCGTCATTTGGTCGTCGAATGAGAGGTTTACGCCATTGAAATTAAGTTTATGGGGCGCAAAGGTGTGGAAAACTACATAAATCGGGATTTAGGCAAATTTACAGCCGCCGTAATTGAATCAATTTGGGCCGATTGCGATCTCGCCGTGGTGGCTGCAGATCGCTCGACCGGCTAATTTACGATGCGCAAGTAGAGGGAAGTTTTCGGCTTTTATGATTTTTCCGAATTGTCTGTTTGTCCTTAATGCATCGTAAAAGATGACATATAGATCATGTCGCCATCGCGGTTTAATAGGCCTTATTCTTGCGGAATAACTGTTTTGACGGACGATAACATTAAAACGGTTTGTACGATTTAAAAAGCCATATACTTAAAGTCTTTCAAAGTAGAAATTGTTTTACTGCGTCGTAAATTCAACAAGGTGAACCCTCGCTCGTAACGTTTAAACAAAGTCGGTACCCGACAAATCTTCTCAATAAAAAACTTAAAGAAATAAAAGCAAAAGATACAAATTTGTATAATTTTTAATGAGTGTAAGAACGTAAAATTGGGTTCTTAATTAGAAGCTCTAAGAGTTTTTTATTTTATGATTTTTTGGGGATTGCCACATTTCACACATAGGAAAATGTTAGTTTTGAACTTGCTGACAAAGAGTTCATTTCTTGTAATAGCCCGTCGTGAACCATTTTTTGATAATCCCAAGGTAGGGAGAACCAAGCACTAAATTAGGGAAAAGAAACTTTGGAAAATATGGAAAACTTACTTCCAAAGTGAGTGCTGTGTTGTCAAAAGAGTGCGAATTTTGAAAAGAAATTTAGGTCGAAATAATGCACCAACCGCGCCTGCGCTGCGATTTAACACCGTTGGACTTTTTTGTGGAGTGCCATTGAAGATCGATTTTTTTTTCGAATTGATCGAGCTATTCGTGAAACAGGGCCCCAAACCATCGAAAATGTACTGCAAAATTCGGTTGACAGGATGAGCTACTGCCAAGCCGGGCGAGGCAACCGTTTGAATGAAATTATATTCCATAACTAATCGGAAGGTTTCCTCCTTTCAATAAATCAACAAATTGTGAAAAACATTGAACAGTGTTTATTTAGCACTTCTAAAAAGAAACCAGCGATGGCTCATCTTTTATAAAAGTTTCGACTTTGGCACTCAGCAAAAGCGATCTTTTTTTCGTAAGCAAAAGATTAGAAGATTAGAATTTTTATTATAGGCAGGTATGTGTGGAAATTCGGGAAGTTAATTATTAAAATGAGCCCGGGGATTTCTCAAAGATAACTAACTTGGTGTCATAGAATCAGAATAACCCTTTGGATGGCGAGAGCTAGGTTTTGTTTTCCTCTTTTTTCTTATAATTTTAACTTTAAAATCTTTAGACTATGGCTAAAAATAGAAAGTGAAAAAAAACATCACAACCTTTGAACGAAGTTTATGTTTATATTTCTAAGTTTGTTTAAGATACGATCATCTGTACAGCCGAAAGGCGATTACTGCTTTAAGAGCTGTGGACTAATTAAAACATTCAATAAAGCGTCAAGTCCTTTATATATATTTCGAAAATATAACACGACAAAATTATGCGATGATGGGATGTGAAACCCCCAGCTGTTAAAATGCCACAGTAACCTCCAGTCGTTTTTGTTCCCTATTTTTCACAAACACCTAAAATTCCATGAAATGCAGTTACCACCCCCGCGGTGACGTGTATCGATTATTCCATCCAACCTGTTAAACTGATGAAAATAATAATCCTGTTGAGATATCAGCGGCGTCTTTTTTGTATTCGCCAATAATTACATGGGGCTATCTGCGAACATCACACAATCAGACATCGGACACCACCCCCACCGACTCGCATACCACACCTGTCGGTGGGGCGGCGACACGGCAGCAAAAAAGAGCCAGGGAAAATAAATTGAATGCGAAAAATTCCACGTGAAGATAAACGTTTACCCCCGGTGGCGGTGGCGGCAATGGTGGCGTCGCTAGCGATGGCGATCGCCCTAAAGGAAATACAAAATGAAAACGAAATCGAAAAAAGTTTTTCATTTATGGTCCGCAGAGCGTAGGGTCCGAGCGGTCGGGCGGCCGGGTGGAAGGGCGTTGTGGCCGGATAGACGCATTACATCGTCCAGTCCAGCTGACAACATCATGTGGGCCAGAAATTCGTTTCAATTGAAATCATCATCATTTGGGTATTGCCAATCCCCGTATAAGCCATTGTTCGTGTTACACACGTCCGCACATATGCAAAGCCCGCACTGACGTATAACAATGTCACCTTCGGTATAGGCCGAATGTGTGGACTGGACAGAGACACGTACGTACGGATGGATCCGACGGCCAGATATGTGCGTTGCGTTTCTACCGATGTCTGGCCAGCGAGATATACAGAGATATCACCGGGTGGATTGTGCATTGTGCTCAATTCAATTGTTGGTCATCCTGCCGGACGCACCATCAGCGCCGGGGGTGGAGCCGGCCCCCGGCCGGCCGGCTGTCCTTGTAGGGCTCAAACAAGCCTCTCTATATTGTTTATGACAAAATATGATATGAAAATTAATATTATTGATTAAATAATTGAAATCGGCTCCCAGCCATAAATTACAAGCTTATTCAGGGCGGTCGGTGACCGCCACTGGCAGGTACATGTGTGTTTGCGTTTGTTTTCGATCCGAGAGCGCGGCGTCGCACCACACCACGTACCGCTCCGACTAATGGCCAATGTAAAGTGGTTTAATCTCGCTGGCTCACTAAAAATATTTCCGCTCGGTGCTTTTTCTTATGGCGTCGCTGGGTTGTTTATCGGACTCCCGGACACGGGAGCTGGGACTCTGCGCGCCTTTCCCGGAATCGAAATGTCAAAAACAGAAAACAAAAGACCCCAGCCACTCGCCCCACCGAAAGCAAGAAAATGTTTTCATTTCAAGATTTATAAAACCCTCGCCCTCGAGGGAGTTCGGTCGGCGATGCTTCCGGTGCGCTACGGCGGCCCGCTGTTAAAAGTCCCCAACGTAGTACAACGCAAAACTCAAAAAGAAAACAAAAGTCGCTGGGGCGGAGGAGGGGACCAATCGCAGCTGCTCTGTAGTTCGCAGAGACTTTCACTCAGGCATCCTAAGCGCTTTGTGCCGTGGTCCCCGCTGCGCTCGCTTGATACGGTCCAGTGATATATCCCTCCTCGCCAGGATATCCACCCTCGTCGGGGTTGATAATACAAGCCCCGCACAGTGTACATGGCACTACTGTACCTCTGTAAATAAATTCTGCGTTGGATTTCCGCATTTGACCCGGCTTTTTTCGACGGAGCCCGGAAAGGCAGCGGACTTCCTTGGCTAAAAGGTTAAAATCTATTCATTGGGCGACCCAAATGCAAGGGGTCCAAGAGCGCCCTCCCGACACATACCAGAATGTTTGCACTTGGGATTTCTTGCACATGTGTGGTGTATGGAAAGCTTCCGCGCGAGGGTCCCTAGTATCCTACAGGATACACGTCCCAAGTAGGACAGTAGTAGATGGGCACTTGGAAGTGTTATGATTTGAGGTAATTCAACTTCGAGGATTGGAAAAGTCTGTGGCTTTAAACAGGAAAGAATACTTCAAATACGTACCTTCTTGTGTATCGAGAGTGCTTAGGAAAATAGATAATCAGCACGAATTTACTTTTCCCATAGCCATTAGATAAAAATTCGTCGTTTCCTTGGAAAAAGTTTTAAAACCACAATTATAAATTTACGCCTGTTTCATTCGTTTTTTAAAATATGCACTTAGTTAGAAGCACTTTGGGCAATAAGAGAATTTTAAGGAGGCCTCCTCTATCTACATCGGTTCAACAAGGGTTTTACGTAACATGCACACACTGCCCCAAAGTTAAGTTTTCGTGAACTCTGCAGCGAAACCCATGAATACATATTTGCTTAAAAGATACTTCAATAAAAGCATATTTTTGAAAGAAGTATTTCAATATTTAAATATCCCGAGTTCTTAAAAGCCAAGCCACTTAATCTCCAGCGCTTTGTCTCCAGCATGGGTACAAATTGATACGTTTGTGGTATTTAAGGTATATTTTATTTGATTGGCAAATTCCTTGACGTTGATTTTGACCGCTTTGAAAAGACGGAAGAAATTATGAAAGAAAAAGGAATTAACCGAGCGAAGAGTTCTTTTAACAACAGCGTTGCTAATCCCGCCATCGCAGGTATCATCCCGCTCCGGCAGAAGGCGAAACTTATGCCAACAATGTTGCCTTGATCGGATCATCCTATATGATGGAAAAGATCTTTTCACATGTGCTCCAGTCGACTGCGGCGGTGAGCTCGGTCGTGCGGTGATCGGCGAGTCCTCCGACGACGTGACCATTGTGTGAAAACGCAGAGCTTGCGGCCTGGCAGCTCCGCAGGTAGATAAGCCACCATCAACATAATATTTAAAATACATGCCTTAATAACAGTCATAAATCAGCGAAATTACAACTTTCATTCACGATAATAGCAGGCTTCCTCGAGCGAGTTATATAGGAACGTATAATCACCATGGTACGTAGTTAGCTGGACGGTTTGCCACTATTACCTAGAATTAAGGTGGATGTGGAGCCGCACGGGTCTCTCGGGGAGCGGACCGGGAGCCGGGCAAAAGGAACAAATGAGTGCGTCATGAGGTACATGGCTCGACTCGGGCTTAGGTATACCCTTCGGGTATTAGAGCGCGGACCCATGGGTTCTGTGACAGGCGAACAAGGCTCGAAAGGCTGACCAGTGACCGGCCTTCGAGAGCCAGGTCTGGTGGTTGTGGTGGCCTACTGAATAAAACTCCTCTAGTGGCGAGTATCCGAACAGCCAGAGTCATGTGGTCAAAGGCGAAAGCGTGAAGCCGGCCCGGGGGGAGAAATGCACATCCAGGGGCGCAGCGAACGAGATGTTAATAGTGCGGTGCAGGCAATTTGATTGATTTCCCCCCGACATTGATGAATGGCTGCGCGATTCCAGTTAGCCTAACCTCGGCCGAGTTGCCCAATTTAATATGGCGCCCAGCGAGGAAGGCCGGCGACTATTTAGCTAATCCCGAATGGTGATTTGGCCTCGTTTCTTCGTTTTTTACTTAGTTCTACCTTTTTCCGCGTATCGGCCGTGACTGTGAGCCGATCAGAGCACGCAAGGTGCCCTCTCCGATACTTATTATAACATTGCGGAGAACGCCCATACCTCAATTTATTCAAAATGGTATCCTGACAGAGGCTTTTCCACCGGATATTAAAACCCGGCTTAATCTCCTATACCAGACGATTGAGGAGTAGTAAGTGGAGGTGCATGGTGAATACCAAGTAGTTCGGTAAAAGGGGTAAGTGGAGCGTCTGAAGACGCAGACGAATGGTAAACCTTTTTCTGCTCGTATGCAAACAGAGAACGTTCAGAAGGCACTCGAGTGCAGACAGACGAGTCCTGGTGGAATCGAAGAACTCAAAACACAGGAGAAGTCAGGATCCACGACCCGTCAGCAACTGCCGGCCCAGGGCGTTTGACGAACATTTGAAAAGTGAAACCTCTCCCTGCGAATTCGGGAGGATGTAGGCCGTGTCGCGGGGACGAGACGTTTCGCCTAATGCAAATATGTGCGAGCATAATAGTCTTAATGGGACACCCATTGAATATTCATGACACGTTAACCCTTCTGGCGTTGTTGCCTTTCAGCCCTTTTGGGCACATAATTCATATCTGGATCCAAGCCCTGCGAGCGTCGAGGGTGAGACTCCTTTGATCACATCTTATTCAGCAGCCTCGCTGGAGTCTATATAGTTGTTGTAGCGGGCTGGTAAAAGTCGCGGGCGGGCAGGGGTTGGGTCTTATCTAATTGTTTATAGTCGAATAAGCATATTGAGCGAACCCTTTTCATTAGGTCGCTCGAGAGGGAGCGGATCGGGCCGGGTATTCCATGATGGTTTCCGGCCTTATGAATACGAAATTGCGTCGCTGTTTCTCGAGTGGTTGTCCGTGGCGAGTGCCACTTCCAATATGATTTTGTTAGACACTCTCGCGGACGACCGGGCTGCCGACATAAATCAATTTCCTCGAGAAGCGAACATTTTAATATACCGCGATTCACCGGGATACCGGAGCCAGTGCGAACGGCCATTGACACCCCTTGGCGATATGTGCGTATGTGTTGTATGCCTTCTGTTGATGTTTCACAAGAGTTCAACAGTCCACAGTGTGTTTCACGCACCTCGATTTTCTGAAATTCTTTGCCTCACTATTTTCTGTTGCCAAGCTTATAAAATAAAATCTTTTATATACGCTGTTGTAAAATGTTGCCCCATAATAGCATTAACCTGATTGGTTTTTGTGATAGCTCTTAAGGATTAATCTGCCTCTGTTTTTTAGTATTAAGGTCGAAACTCTCTCTACCTTCTGATTTAAAATACGTCCGTAAAGAAGACGCCTTTCTTGAAATTCTAACAAAACACCATCACTGGTAGAGACTGCGAACAATCACCCGTCGCACTGCTCCCATTACCCTTCATAGAACGTCTGTAAGACTTCTGAAATAGGCAGTCTCCTATCCGGTGTATTTTCAAGGCATCCTCCGTCCCCGCCCCCGCTTCGGCGATGCCAATAAAGCGCCAGAAGGCGACTGGTGCCAGAGGAGGCCACAAAAGCCATGTGGGTTCCCCTGACTTTCTGTTCCCGGAGTCGTTCAAGTGTGGAAAGTTCATTTTTTATTCCAATTTTTTTCCTTTGTGTTTTCGCTTTTTTGATTTGTTACTGTGAAACGACGCGTAGATCCGTCTTTTTTTCCTCCTCTGGAATTTTACGGAGTTTTCCTCAAGTTTCCACCGGGGTTTACCCCCGCGGCGACCACTGCTCTCTTATTGTTATTCCTTTTGTTCGCGGTGGCGATTTTGTTTTGTATTTTCACTATTAAACGGTTGCCCGTGATCGCCCAGAAGTAGGCATCCGTCTGTGAATACGAATGTGCGTCACCGCGACCCGTCCGTCGCGACCCGGCCGCATAGTAAGCTGACTCGTTCTGCGCCCTGTTCCCGGCGCGACTTGCGCTATTTTGTGCAATGGCAGGGCCGCAAAAAGAGGGTAAAAGTCGTCACCCGCAGGGTCCAGGGATGTGACGTTGGGTGGCCACAAAGCTTTTTATTTTTCAGTTGCCGGGCCCGTCGCCGGGCTCGGTGCGGTCTCCTCGCGGCTTGTCTGCTCTGCTTTATATTCCGTGAATACATGAATAATATGAATAATAAGCTTTTCATAATTTACCAACAAAAACAAGACGTCCGCTTTGGCCCTGCACCAGTCGCCGCAAAAAGGAATCACCAGCCAGGAAAGGTTACTCCTTGGCCAGGGCGGGAGCTGGGGCTGGCTCGGAAAAAGCAACAAACAACTGGCGAAAAACAAAACCAACCCCGGGAGGAGTGCGGGACGGCGCAATGAAAGGACACGGGATCCCATGCTGTTGCTGTTTGACGCCCTGCGGGGTGCCCTGCCTCCCGCCCCAGTGTTGTTCTTGTCCGCGGGGTTCGCAGATTCCGTTAACTTGAAGCGTGCGACTTATGACAGAGATCCCCTTTTGATTATCATTCGGCGAAAATTTTTCAATTTATTCAAATTCGAGAGCCGCGCGTCGCACCGCGTGAGATTCCTCATTTTCTATGCATGGCTCTGGGGACGGGACCGTGCCGTGCCGTGCACCATCGCTCCGCGCCGTTTTTATTTCGCCACCTCTTTTTTCTATAGAAATACCCGACCAACACATGTTCCGAGTGAAATTCTTTTTTCTAAAGCTCACATCTCCCCAGCCCGCAGCCCCGTCGTAGTTGTTTTTTCATTCCATTTTCCGGAACAGTGACTAGTTCTGGGATTTTTCGTTTATTTTGTTTATTCAAGCGCCAAGCGATGATGAAATTTTGTAGCGGCAGCGCTCCCGTTCAGCCGCTTTCCCGAATCCCGCCCGTTTCCTGCCGATGTGAGTGGGCTCTATGAATTTTTAGAAAATTCGTTTTTGTTTTTTGGGTGCTCTCATAAATATTTTTGAAACTTTTTTCGTCTCCATTCGACGTTTGAAGTAATCATTTGGAACCGGTTTTAGAACCCACCTTTACATACACGTGCCTCAAAGGGGTGGTAACTGTGTCTAAAGTGAAGAGGACTTGGGCAAAAAATTGTCACTTCAAATCATAAATACTTAAATTTTAGAACTACACATTTAAAGTTAAAATTTCAAAGCAAAGGTGTTTTTTTCTTGGACTATTGAGGCAGAGGTTTTGGATCAATAAAACTCAAACATGTTCAAAAAACTTAAGGAAAATCAACACCTAACATTTTAATTGCCCCGCGAATTTGCGTAGCATGGCAAGCGACCTTAATTTGTAGTATCAGCATTATATTTTTGTTCATAATTAAGAAACTATAACTATTAGCATTACCAAGCTTCAAGTACACTAAGAAAAGTATATAATAATTTTTAAATGCATGTCTCGCATAGTTCTTTAGTAAGAACATATTTTGTAACGTAACGAAAACGAAGTTCTAGTTCTTGACTTTTTAGTAAGTTCAGTAAGTATTATATAAAGTGCGAAATAGACTTTTCAAGAAGTATAACGAAGGAATGAAAAAGTGCGTCGTTCGAAAATTTAATTTTTATAATCCTAAGAGATCTGTGTAGTCCCTTAAATTAGAAAAAGTTCTGATCTAGAATTATGGAATCGCGCTATTTTCTATTTTCTTATGTTCGCTATTTTAAAACGGTTATTTGAGTGACACATATCTTTTTAAAATCACAACGCAGATCTATGTTTATACCAGAAACATTTCAATGTGTTCTATTGGCAAGAGATGCACGCTTGGTTTGTATCATATGCACATATATACAATCAGCCCTGCAATGGCGCTCAAACCTTGGACCTGCTTCAAGAAACAATTCTTATTCCTCCTTGGTACATGGAGACCAATATATCGAATACCTTTCCAGACGCTTCCATTCATACGCTGATTTCGTTGTGCTTAAACCATCCTGACGATTATTGCTGCTCACTTGAGCACCGGAAAGCTTTAAATATCCCTTCTAGCGTACAGAGCAATAATTAATAAGAAGCCATGTCAATGGCAGCGAAGACATAACCACCCCGCAATTATCGTTACAACCAAGGCGACTCCTTCCACCGGCTGCTGCTGCTGGTACAGCCGAGCCAGATTCCCTTAATTACAAGTCATGCGCGACACCAGAATTATTTTCCATGGTATTTTCCCTTTGCTCTCTTTGGGAAGGTTTTGCTGGGAAAATGGAAATGACAAGCCCAAGTTGATATCCAGGAGCTCTCAGCATCAGCGTCGTCGTCGTTGTCGGGCCAGCAGCGTATCTATACATGTGAAGATGAATGTGTAACAATATTTTTCAATTAGAACTTATTCTGACGAACATAATTCGATTATTTCACTCGGACGGAGCTCCACAGGATCCCCATATAGCGAGCGGTTGGGTGGGCTAAGTGTGTGCTGTGCACTTTCAGCCGAGCTCCTATCCCAGTTCTAACAAAGTTGGCGGCCGTTCCCCACAGAACGCCAGCAGCAGCACCATCCCTGGAATACCGCGGAGGACTGCAAAGCTCTGCTGAAGGGTGGCCTACGAATGTGAGCCGGCTAGAACGACATATCTAGCGCGATGTACGCGGAAATGGGAAAAATTAGCGACGCTGCCGTCACAACAGCGACCCGTCAGACCGCGGTTTTGAGAGCATCTCGTGTCGCTAGGCATCCGCTCGCAATCTAGACCAGACCCAAGGAGTTACTGATGACAATTTTCGTATATGGCCGGATCGCTGTCCCGACTCCCAGCAAGTGGATCCTGTAGCTCCGGCTCCGTTCCCATATCTGAGGAATGCCGAGCCATCCAGCCTAATTGAGTGGCGGAAGCCGCATGACAGAATTAGGATTTCCAAGTGCACTTTCGGGACCGAGTCCTTTCCATTTTCATCGTGTAATAAATAATTTATGACTCCATGCCTGTCACATCCCTCAAGGAAATTGTCTTATCGTCACTCGGGACAACTCACTCGGGCTTTGTACATAATTCATAGACGCGCGGCCCGCACCGGGACAAAAGACACAATCAGATAAATAAATGGTGAATTTTTTCTGAAGGTGCCCTGCAGCAGCACGGCGCGGGGAAAAAAAGGCCGCGGTCAGGTTTTTCACTGCTGACCGCTGGATAGATTGATCCAATTCCAAGGAGCTAAACAAGCTACAAAAAGATCACGGGTAAAAAATCCCAGCAAAGAAACTGCGATGGCGGCGAATTTCTTTGTTAATCGGTCTGCGGCACGATTTAGTCGTAACGGCGGCAAACAGTGCGCACTTTTACTTTTTATGGTCTCTCTGTTTTTAGCTGGGGTGCCTGGGAAGGCCGCCGGGTGCGACGTAGGGCCCATGGTGACCCAGGTGAAAGGAAATACGAATTTGACCGCTCCGGGGACTTCTTTCTTCGAAATCGCCACGGTGAAATTAGAGAAATTTTTGAGGAAATTCTGAAGGACGGCCTCTAGGCACTCCTACTTTTCCCAGATTATTTCGTCTGCAACAAATCATGGCGCTGTCAGCGGGAGAGATAGCAGCTCCTCTTGCGGTAATCAAGCAATGTCTCAATCTAGCCGACGACAGGTGGATCGACCTATGAACCTGTGTTAGTAGCAGAATTTAGGGATATTTAATTGCGGTCCGGGTTAGTAGGCGTACGGGCTAAAAATGTCCGAGGGAACACATAACTTCTTAATTTTCTTTTGAAGAAGTGCGATGTTCTCTTGATTAGTAATTACAATTGATTTACGTACGTGCAAAAAACATCGAATTTCCGAAAAAAACCCAGGTATATATTTTTTAAGTTGTTTACAAAATTCATTAGGGATAAAAATTAAAAATAAATTACAGGCGAATAAAAAACAAAAAAAACACAGCATTCTCATCTGTGTAACATTTGCTTGTTTTCAAGATTTTAAACCAAAAAGCATAAAATCGATGTCTTGTCTGCGTGGAACATCCGCAACGCGAAATAGAATCCTACTTTTCGAGTTTTACCCTTAAATCAGATTGTGAAACCTTTCTATCATATTTTGTTATCTGTTTTTGTTCTACCTTTCTAAAATATTACTATTTTCCTTTCTTTGCATGAGTTAACAGTGGGTGCACTACATGTCTTGAGACTGGACTTTAATGTAAATAAGCGTTTTTGGTACTAATATTAATCTCACTTTGGAAGAGTTTAATGTGCCAACGAGGTTTCGCACAAAACTTATTTCCTTTTAATTGTTTGCATTTTCAAAATCCCAAAATCAGATAGGCCAACAATAGGGCTATTAATGGCTCCAAACTGGCGCGGAATTTACGACTCTCGTAAAAATCTTCCCAACTGCTAGTCACTGAACCAAACTAAAACTATCTTTCATTCTTTCAGGTACGTGGATCCATAAATACGTCAGCGTGCGGTAAGCGATATTTTGTTTTGAGGAAATGCGTGAAAAATCATAAAGTAAATTGTTTTAGCACATCTTTATCGCATTTTAAAGTGGTGTGAATGTTAATTATAAATTTATTCCTGGGACCGGTTACGCCGGGCTCAACGGAACTTCGTCGCCCAGAAGCTAATTTATTCGATTAATTGAGATTTTATGCCTCGGAACGCTGAAGACGTCCGAATGGCCCCGGAAGAGGCGCCACCATCCAAAAGCCACTTTGGGTCCAACTAAACGCGGGAAATTGAAGTTCAGAGATCGCGGTGAAAATCGGGTGTTGCAAGAGTCCAGTGGCAGCGCGAGATGGCTATCGGCGCAACAAATAAAAAGAGCGACCGGGCGGCGCAAGAAGCGGCAAAGGAGGAGGTTTCTAGCAAAAATTTGGAACCACGGAACCATAAATACCGTTAACGCGCCATTATATTCAGCGTCGGCCGCCGAAAATGTTGCACTCGGACCGCCGCTAGATGTTGCGATAGGGAGCTCCCCTTGGCCCCGGCAAGGCGAGCGACTTTTAGAAATTTTGTAGAAACTCGAGTAGCCGAAAAGCGCCGAAATAATTGTTGCGCCGCGTCAGACAATGGCACAAAGGCCAATTAGCCCGCTCTAATTCCCAACCTGGTCATTCAGTCATAAATTTCGGCCGTATAAAGGCCAGCGGCTGCAGCAAACGAGGCTGCCCAATCGCTTATTTAACCTACACACCCCTGTCCCGGCAAACTCTTGATTTCAGCCGCGAGGTCTTCATTTTTTGGTCGCACCACTCCGGTCCGGGAGGAAACAAAGCGCGAAGGAGCGAAGATCGCACAGCTGCCAGGGCATGTCTTAGCGTTAGCGGCTTGCGTCAGAGGGGAGGGTCGACCTAGCCTAGTTCGGCGCTGCCTCTCTTTTGGCTTCTATTTCCGTCTCGGTCGCAGGGAATGAGTGATTTGTTTGCGTTGTGACACGGCAGCGCTCGTCACTCAAAAGCCGCGCTGCACAAAAAGGCGAGGCGGCCGAAAAACTGAAACTGGTTCTCGTTCGGAGTGAGGCACACGCACGTGGTGGGGACATGGTAGCGATGGTGGAAGGCCTCCAGCGGGACGTTTCAATTTCCAGGGCTTCCGCAACTGCCGTCGTCGGATGCTCTCCAGGATCGCCCGGCCGTGTCGTGATTGTGTGCCCGCCTGACCATGTTTGGCGAAAATTTTCCAGTCCGACCTGCGCTCCTTCCGCCAAACGCCAGGCAGCTCGAGAGGCCATTCGTTTTTGGGAGGATCTAGTTCTGCGGGCAGGCCTCTTGGTCTTGGGTTCGACCTCTGGATGCTTATGATTGATGGACGCATTCAAATCACCTGTTTCTTTTTGGTAATTAAGAGATCCATTCCGCGATAAGTGGCCGTGGTGGTCCGCGCAAGCACCCCGATCGAGGCCGCCGGGACTCCTTGCATCCGGCGCGGCGGCTCGCTAAAGTCGCTGCCAGCACGGTGACTGATGGGAAAAACGTTTTAATTTGCTGCTCGCCCACTTCCTCGGATGCTGTTACTGCTGGAGAAACTGCCCGATCCGACCAGAGTTGTGGGAAAGTCTTTTCGAGGCTCCGCTTTTTCTGCTCAAGATCGCCGAGATAGCGCAGTGAATACTTCTAACTGTTGAGTCGCCATGGGGAATTTCTTGTCGCTATGTAATAGAAGCTACCGGGCAAAATGATTAATTACACACCTAGGTTCAGGTTTCTTAAAATGAAGTTGGCTTTCTCCAAAACCACAAAACCACTTTAATGGCACAGATTTCACATGGCCGAAGTTGTCCGCCAAATAACATGGGCGGACCAAATTGCGCTCATGTGGGAATATTTCTTTTATAAATCTGTAGTCGAAACATTAATCGCATCGCAAATCCCAAGTTCTTAACTGAAACTGAAATGAAAAAAATGCTTCATAGTATTTATAAATTTGGGACAGACCGTTATTGTAACTTAAGCATATAAGCACCAAATGAAATTTGAAATCTACTTCCATAATTCGAATTTTTCTTAACAAAGCTTATTACATTTCGTTTAAAACAAAATTTGTTCTCGTTTTCTTCTTGTAAAATATTCTCTTTTGCGCATAATTTGGTAAAATCAACTAAAAATGTTTAATGTCGTATTTTTCCTTTAACCAAGAAAATATTTCAACTTCAAATGCAAAACTTTTTAATTTAATAAATTAAATTCCTCCTTTTAAATAAAAGATTCTTATAGTCACAGGTTTAGTTTATTTAAAACAAATATTAAATTACGTTATCGACGTATATGCAGCTTGTCTGAAAGTTCTTTCTAAATTTTCCTCAGAAAATCGTTAGAGAAACATTTAGCTCTTATCTTTCAGCGCACAAAGAATTATTCAAACTAGTTTTTAGCGCTCTTATCGCCTGCAATCTCAGATGTTAGCTTATACTGCAAGCAATGCAAACAGCTCTAATTCTCTTTGAATAAAACTAGAAAAACAACTTCAGTTTAGTAATTTGATACATACGCGTATATTAATTTCAACTTCTTCCTTTAATGGAAAAGCAATATTTTTGTCTACGTGATGTTTAAAACTTTTACGAAACTTAGAACTCTTGTAGAGATGAAAATACGTTGAATTATGATTTATTTCTGTCTATTTTTTACAATACTTCGAATGAATATATTTTTACTAGAAGTCAAACATACAAAAGACAATCCCATATTTTTGAAATAACGAAAAAAGGAAGAAAGCGATGTATAAAAACAAAATTTTAGTTAAAAATTTCCCGCTTACGTTTTTTACTAATTTGTACTTGTTATTTAAGAACACGTTTTATTTATAGCAAATCACGGGGCAATGAAATAAGAAAATATCTTAAAGTACATTTCGGAACTCCTGTCTACATCTCCAAAAGAAAACGTTAAAGTCTAATAAAAATGGATGGTATTTTGTCGTGTAGAACAGATTTTGCTTCACTCAAGGAAAAGTGATAATTTTTTAAAAAACATTTGTACCTTTTAATTAAATTTGTTGATATTTCTTCTTGAGTTCAATTAGGTCTATTATTTCCCCGCTTCGTAAGCGCTGAAGCAAGATTTATGGAAACTTTTCGATTGGTGCGAAATGTTACCGTATACATTTTCCGTTACTAATGGCATTTCAAGGGTGTCGTAATAATTTCTAAATAATTTAATTTACTTTATATTGACGAACTATACGTCAGCCGCTGTTGGAAAAACGCTTTCCGCAATCTCTGGTCCAGATGAAGCCGTTCGAGCGCGTCTCCATGTCACGTGGGCCGATTTTCTGAAGTTGGACCGAATGGAAGTACACTCCACCCGCCGTCTTGCTGGAGCAAGTCTAGGCGATGATTTTCCATTTTCCAAGTGGGCATGGAAGCGAAAGCCAGAAGCCAGTCCGACGCTGCTCTGGGTTTCCCAGTCGTCGTCACCGCCGCACGGTGTGTTAACTACGCGCTAACTACGGCAACAGCTGATCACCGTGACGGATTTCGCGAAGCTAGTGCTCCGCTGCAGGGCTGCACACGCCGCTCCACTGGAAGCGACGTGATGGATGGGGCCTCGGCGCGTGTGTTAGTGGCCAGTTTACCGTTCAACCAGCAGCGTCCACACCACCTCACGCACACCGCCTCAGTAGCCGAGGAAAACAGAGAATTCGTCGGCCATCGCCACAACCACATCCACCCTGCTACGAGGCGTGAAGTGCCACTCTGGCTCTGTGTGAGTGGTGCTGTTCGCTCTCTTAGTTCTCTGCTTTGGATGAAGCAGTGCTTTATTTATAACGGAAAAACGGTTAATACTAGCTAAAGACAAAATCATAAAATGTGATTTCCTTCGTTGGCCCTGTTTATTTTATTTCACAAAATATTTGCAACTAAATTTGCTGACAAAGCTCTACAATTCAACTGTTTCCAGCGCTCAATTTGTTACAAAAATTTTTATTTTTTGTGTGAAAATAGCCGTCGATATTGTTCACGGAGGCCGAACTAATTTTGAAAAAGGGAAATTTAAATGCTTCTAGATGCTACCAGCCAGTTTTGAAGTTAAGATCATTTGGCTGATCTCACGGCAGGTAATGTCCTAATTTGCCGACTGGGGCACTCTCGTTGGGGTTGTTTATTCCAGGAACCAGAACTGAATTCTTCGAAGGTTTACAACATAAAATTCACGCTGCCACTACTCGAAGCATAAAAATCTTCTGTAACTTAACAGATGCAACTTTCTGTTGCGATTTAGGACTGCGACGAAAACGTGCCACCACTGATTAAAATCAGTAATATTAAAATAGTATCAAATTTAGGAGTTTAGAAAGCGGGAAAATATTTCTCTAGTTTGAGGTTTCAATATTTTGAGTTTACTTTCAACTGTCCCTCTTTCTCCACTGAACTTCGAAAACCGAGCAGTTACGAATTTTGTAAGGACCGCTGATAACTGTTGGAGAGCGGTTCCTCATTGAGCGGCTATTTGCCGGTTGCAGATAGCGTAAATTGAACTAATTGCAAATTGAAAATTATCGGGACTCAAAAAAGTCATCTGAAAATCGTAGCTATTAGAAGATTGCGAACAAGTTCAGTAGTGCTCTCTGGCTTGGGTGTGTGTGTGCTTCTCTTCAGTCGCAGCCCGTCGCAGAGGTGGTGGTGAGGAAAACAGAGAACTCGGGCGCTCGCTTCGCCGCTTGCCGACGCGTCCTCGTTACGACTTGCCGTGCTGTTGGTGCTTTTGCTTTTTTCCATCAAAAAGTTTTAGTGTTTGCATGACATTCGGGAAAATAAGACATGCCGCCTTCGGTCTTGTAAACAACAGCAGCACAGTTGGCTCGCGACTTGGCGATTTGCGATTTACGTAGAGCCCGACAGCATTAGTGCACGTTGCGGTCAGGCGGAGACCGCGAACTGTTCATGCGATTTAGTCTCGCGCGGAAAGGCGATTTTCTACACTTTTTCCGAAGTTTTTCCGCTGGTTTACCGTTCGCCTCGCGCGCCGTGACAAGCTCGGCTTGCGGTAATTGAGAGATTTTCCAGGCGCCGTTCATTGATGACTGACGTTTGTCAGCGATTTGTTTACGCTTTTTGCGAACTGCACGACCAGTCGCGGGGTGCCTTGTAATAATTCGTGCACACGTGAGTGCACCTTTGTCGTTGAGTTTTTGCACGCACCGCTCGCGAATATGGGCGATGGATAAAATGACCGCCCGTATTTAACAACCGCTTCCGCCTTCTTCTAATTGAACTTCACGAGGCACTCCAATGACAGAAAAACACCGGCACAGTGTTAAAATCAGGTGCATATTGCGCGCATTTTAGTCTTTTGTTTTATCTGCTTTTTGGTTCGGTTTGTGATAAATTAAGTACAGTACTAAGGGTACGAAAGTGCGGGAGGCAAAAGCGAATTAGAGCACAGCACAGGGGGTCGCGATCGTGCTGGAAGTCCCACAGTCAAGGCAGTTGAGCAATCGCTAGAAGACAGCAGCTCGGCAGGGTCGAGGAAATTTATGCATTTTATCAGTGCATTGCCTGACATCGTGTGATGAACTCGAAATTTAATTAGTGCGGCGATAAAGAAACAATTTCGTCACGCCGCTTCTCCAGAACAGACAGGGAATTTGAACGCCTCCGCCAACCCTGACACGGCTCAATTTGGACGGGCTATCGCGCTTTTGGCCCGTCGTGCTCGCAGAGGATATCGTTACAAATTTGTACACTGAGGGCGACAAAGAGTGCTCCGGATCCCCGGTTCGGTGGGACTAGCCCGCGTTTCCAGTGTGATTTCGGTTCCTGTAGATCGGTTCTCGTTTAGCTGTCAATTCACTTTCGCTGCCCCGTGTCCCGCGCACCTCTTTCAGGCAATCTATCTTGTGAGCTGTGATCTGAAAATTTATGAGAACCAGTGGCGAAAGGAGTTTCAGTCGAGGATTGAAGAATGGTTGTGTGATTTGGTGATAAGGCATGTGAACGCGAAGCACTGTGATCAGCTGATTCAGGTGCGAGAACGGTCTGGAGGCAATTTTAAGGTAAACCACTTTCCTTTGAGTCTTGGTTTTCGGACATTCGTTATCTGGGAATGTACATTTCTTTCGTATAAAATAATCTTTGCGACAATACAGCTCTCAGTTTTTTAAGGTGTATGTATGTATGTATGTATTTTTGCCTGGTATGCTGGGACATTGGAACTTGGTTTTAATATATTTCAATTTGGGAGCAAACACAAGACAGGGCAAGAACAGTCCTCTTCGTTCGCCTCTCAAGATACTTCAATTTTTCCTTCGAATTCTCACTATTTCGTCCGATTTCTTAAAAAGCAATTCAGGAAATTATCCTGAAAATAAATATCTGCAATATCTACTGAAACTTCCAAAATAATTTACAAATACCAAAAATACATTCCAGTTCATAATTATATACATTGCTATTTAAAAACGTTAAAGGTAAAAATTGGTAACTCTTAAAAGTCGCAGAAATGGAGGAGAAAATTTCTCTCAAAAAAAAAAGGTATCTAAATCCGTACATATATATTACAAGTAATGTTTCGTTTGTTTCTGTGATTACTGCGAGGTATGAGGACCAGTACAAAATCCTAGTTTATAACAGGTTTTCTGAAAATGAAAACCAAAAAAAAAAAAACATTTATATTCTTGCTTCGTCCTTCCTAACTCGAAAGCTGCAAGAAATTGTTTTACAATCTTGTAAAATTTGTAACATTCACAGAAATCGTAATCTTTTCAATGTAGTCATATACACAGAAGTTATATTTCCTCGCAGTGCTTAGTAATTCCTTTTAATTCTAGTTCTGAAATAAACAATAATCTTGTAATAGTTTTTTAAAAGAATGGATAAAAACTCCAAGTAGTACAGAAGTCATCAGTAAAACACTTCGAGATCTTTTCTTTGGTGGTGCTGTATTTATTAGATATAACTGCCTAAGCAAATCTACAGCAAGGCAAATTACAAAATTCTGACTATAATTCGCCATAGACTAAAAAGAATAATTTCATTCGTGTTCATTCACATTCGTTAATCTCAGCCTAGATCGTTTTCATTAGGTAGCATTCGAAATTTACCGTTAGGTTTATGTTCTTACTAGCTGTGCCCGCGACTTCGTACGTGTGGATTTCACGCGGAAGGAAGAAGGAATCGAAATAGCGTTGGGCATTTCTTAATTTTGTTTATAAAAGTAAAAAATACGGTTTCCAAAATTTCTTTATAAAGAATGTTTGACGTTTTCCCGTCTATAACTACGTTAGGTGCTTTTAATAAAATAAGTAACATTAATAAATAAGACACGTAAATGCAGGCAAAGTGAAATACTTTTCAAAAGACGTAAATTGTTTTTATTGTCCATTGAGAGAAACGTCGTTTTAGTTTCCAAAATCAAGTAATTTTCACTTAGAACAAGAAGTCACGATTTCGATACGATTTGAGAATGCATCTTCGTATTCGGGATGATTTTAACAAGTACAAGTAAAGTGTATGTAAAAGATGTTGCTTGAAATCGCAAACTGTATATTAGACTAACTATTATAAAGACATTCGAAGAAAGGATGTCTGAAATATTACAAATACTTTCTCGAAAATTATTGAGGTAAGAAAGCATTGCAAATTTGTAGGGACCGTGCATAACCGTGAAAAGCTCATCAATTTGAAATTCTTTATATTTAAAATTTAATAAATAATCACCGCCTTGATGCTGGCATCGTCTAAATGCAAATATTATCTTGTCGCGTTCCTGCACGAATCGCTAGCGTTCTTGTTGACCGTCTGCTTCGGCTAGATAATTTTCTTGATTGAGGTAATTGCACTGTAGGCGTGTTTCGTGTTATTTTTGAGCGGGTTTATTTAAAGGGCAATCTCTGCTCAAATGAATTACAATTAAATTACTTCATCGTCTGCTGTAATTTTAGCAAACCAAACTCCAATAATGACCAGCTCAAGGCGGTCAAGTAATTTGGTCGTTCAAATGTTCAATTTGTGTAAAGAGTATTGATTGAATAACTTCTGTTACAAAAACACTTATTTTTTATTAGCATCTATCATACTGGTGTGCGTCGAAATACAGCAACATTAAATATTAGAATTATTTTTACGTAAACGTATTAACGACTTGACAAATCATTTTTAACTTTCTCCTTTTTATACTTATGGATCAAATTTCCCGGAGATTATTCTTGTTTCTTACAGCATAACTGTGTTTGTGTGCATTTATTTTTAACAGTTAACGCTTTCCCTCCTAATTCTAAAATGTTTGTGTCACAAAATTTGTGAAATGATGGAATAATGCCATTTAATAATATGTCTTTTAATTAGAGTAATTAAGTTTAAGATTAAAGAAATAAAAACAACGGTCTAACCGCATATTTTCATTTCTCTGCTCAAGACTTCAACCTGATTCATATCCAACGCGAATTCTTGTCAGAGTGAAATCTAACAGAAAAGAGAATTTATGCAGTCCTATTATCCCAAATCGAAATCTTTTTAAGTTGCTGTAGCATGGGTAAAATGTGATCCACTAGTTCAACTCAAATTGTAATTTTTCTTTTGGAGCAAACTTAATAATTATTACTAAATAAAAAATATAAAACTCATTGTGTTCTTTATTTGAATTCAAAACATTTGTAGATCAATAATGAAAGTTAGGAAAAATCTCTTCATATTGAATTAATATAAATTAAGTTCTGGTTATGATTATGGTCTCAGTTTTTACTATAAATGAACAAATTAGTGCTGCTTTTACCAAAAGATGTTTTCTAAGTTGTTTCTGCAATATATGAAATTTGTGAAATTCTAAAATTCGATATTCGTTAAAAAGGGGTAAGGGGAGAGGAGCTGTCTCATTCACTTATAATTTGGCCTTAAATTTTAAACATTTGGTACACCTGTGCGTCTTTTAAATAATTTTTTTATTAATATATTTTATGCCTCTAGATTAAACCTACGAAAAGCTAGCCCATATGAAAGCGGTGCAATTTGGAGCATTTGATTTTCTTCCTTCTTAAAAGTAGGAATAACTAAAGCGGGAAAAATTAATTCATTGTGAGCAGACTCAAAAATCAAGTCGTACATCGCGGGCAATTACTGCCCGCGTAAACGTGAAAATCTCTTAGCGATTACTCGGGCGAACTTGCAGCTTTGTGTTGCCGTTGTCCGTACGCAAATTTCCATACAAAACCGTTTAAAAATGAAACAAGAATCAGAAACGCAACCAAGGACTTGTCCTGATAAGAAAACTCGTATTTTAGCATTTAACCTACTTCCAAGGCGCGGGGAGACTCGACGCGCTGATTGCGTGATCTCGTGCAAATTTTCCTGTTGACCGCTGGCTCTGGTACGTCCCCGTCTGCGGACGTCTAGTTCGCGGACCCCTCGGCTGCCTAGCACCCCCAGGGTAGAATTGTTCGAAACAGGAACAGTCCTACTCAGCAAAAGAGCAATGTGGAGCCTCTGTCCGCGGGAAACATGCACCAACAGCGGCGCAGTACATTCGCACATTCATAAGATGGTCATTTGCGGAATTCGAGGGCAAAAAGGCGAAATGTATCGTCGAGCTCTCGTGGCCACTGAAATCTTCGAGACTCTCCGAGGAGCTCGCGAAATGTTCTGAGACCGATTTCAGTACAGAACACGTGAACTTGGGAACTGGTTTGGGTTTCTTGCTTTCGCCAATTGCTCCGGGGCCTTGTCCCGTTGCCGTCCTGCGTCTCGCGGACACCGTCGGTCCGCGCGGCGAACAACTTTGTCGTTAGTCCACCCGGTTGCATAACACACTGCACGGCACATCCGTGCCGTGCCGAGTGCAAGACTGTAAGTGCAAAAAGGAGTTCTTCTTATCTGAGGCCGGGCTGGCCCGGCCCCGTCGCTGGATATGCCGCAATATGCTGCTCGGGAGATGCAAACGAATATTGATATGCAGAAATGTCACATTCAGTCGCGACTAGCCCCCCGCGGTGGTCACCCCGGTGGAGCCGTCACGGGCCGCGTTTTTCTTATGGAAATTTATTCATAGAGCGCATCTGTTATCTTGGGAGCGAGGCGCAATGGAGATTCTTGTCAACGCGCTTTCATTTCATAATTCATCGGAGGAAGGTGGGAATTTAATAACGCAAATCGCTAAATCGGCCCGGCCGGCCGGTAGGTAATGGTGGACGCGACGTCTTCGGGAATTCCAGCCGCCTCACAGGAGAGAAGTGGAAAAATTCAAATATCGAAGAAATACGAAAGCCGACGCTGATCCCGCAAATGCCACTCGTTTGCACTCACCGCATTGAAGATGAAGCATGCATTATACCTAACAATGAGAAATTCATTACTTCGCAACCAATAAATTTTTTCTTCATGACATGATATCGAGTTCAGAGAATTGATCTTAAATTAAGATTTTATTGACAGTATCAGCGGGTAGATGGATGTAATGGAGGTAATGAACGACTTATGATTGAACGGGCAATATGCTCCTATGAACTGTGAGTTACGTTTGCGAGCGCACAGTGACGCTTTCATTCCGTTAAGGGAACAACAAATTACAATTTACAAGTATTTACATCAGAAGGCACAATAGAAACAGATTTCCTCAGGCAGCCTTCACAGAAACCAAAAAGTTTCCTTTACAGGAAACCAAAAAGTTCCATAAGACACGTGTCGTACCATGGCACCTTCACATAGATAAGATTACAAATTGGAGCCGCTTCACATTTCCTCCAAAATTATATAGACTTTAAAATTCAAATTTGCGCTCGAAGCCCCGTTGACAAGAAACGAAAAAAGAGTTTTCTTTGTATTTTAAGATTTTCTGCACTCCCGGGCAGGTCGGCGAATTTTATTTTATATTGTTATAAGATTGAAGCAGAGAATTCGTTAAACATACGCAGTTTCTGAGTTCAGTGTCTTGATATCAAGCAGACGATTTTATTTTCCTTTCGTGGCGAAGGAACGGACTCTTTAGAGCATTTCTCCTTCTCTCGGGCTGCGCGGTAAACGAGCCTTGAAATATTCAAACGCGGTACACCGAGGAGCTCATAAATTTGAAACGTAACAAAGCGTGTCTTGTAAAACATGAGATTTTCGAGGATCACACAAATTGATTTCTTGTTATCCCCTGCTAAATTATCCCACAGGAAAATTTCCCGCAAGTTTTCATCTCAGACAATCGGGTTTCCGGGAGCGAACCGTTAACAAAGGACGTCTCGAAAAAGAGTACCACGCTCCTTCCGCCTGCGGAAGAATGGCGTTCGCCAGTGATGAAGAGACAACACCTCTGGTGATTGGTTACTTTTCGATATCCTTCGAGCCGATCTGTTCCCAGCAGTGGTTGGTTGTGCGCTTTGTCTCCCAATTCCCTACGGAGGACATTATAATCCCGAGAGGTATAAAAATGAAGGGACGGCAGCCGGCAGTGCAAGAAACTAATGCCGTGATCAAAAAGGAATTAAGAAACCATTAAAGAGAAGGGGTGTGCGCCGCAAGATTTATGCCCTTTTCGTCGATAGCGACGGCCACAGTAGCAGGAATTTATTGCGTTCCCGTTTGATGTCCTAGATATCTTAGAGCGAGGTGAATCAATGGCTGAGACACAATCGTCGCGCGGGCCTACGGAAGCTGCGGAAACTCCTTGAGTCGACAAAGGACGCTGGACTGGGTTTCAGTGCCTAATTTGTGCACATTCAGAAATAGCAGCCGACCGTAATCTGATCCCCAAGCCGATTTGAACAATCTCAGGTATCAGCTCAACCCTGTCGTGTTTGTGTTGGCACGTCGTCGCGAAACATATCCTCCCACACGCATGGGTTTTATCCGCCGCAAAGTCACTGCGAGTCCCGAGTCACCCGCGTGTGTCAATTTAAGGGTCACGTTAACCACGCGAAAGTCCAAATTAAAATCCAACGTCAAATCCACCCTCGACAGTGTAACGGTAATCTGTGACTAAACAAAGTCAGAATGCAAATAATAAAAATCCAAAGAACACACGCGGGCGGGTAGATGGCGATTGGGGCAGGGACCTTCGCGAGGAGTCGCCAGCGGTGTGGCGGCGGCACTAGCGACTGGGAATCCGCTGCACAGCATTAGCGTGTGCAATCAGAAAAACCTTCGGAGCCATAAATCTGTCAGTCTCGAGGCCCTTCCTGCTGCTGCTCCTGCTGCTGTTTTGGTGGTGGTGGTGGTGCTTCTTCGCGCAACCTCGCTCCGCTTCCGGGTCCATTGAAGCCCAACAACCCCATTGGCCTGATCCAGGTCCCGGTCTCGTTCCCCAGCAGTCAGCGGAGCCTGTTCGCCCTCGAAGTGCTCGCTGCGCGGATGAGAGAATTTGAAAGCGGAAGCCGCAACGATGTAATTTTCAAGAATTCCAGGGAATTTCATCACCGGCAGACAAAGAAACATCCCGGAGGAACTCGATTCCCACGAGGATTCGAGCTAGCTACGCGCGAGGTCTCCGGAAAAATCAGAATGCAGTTTTGAAAACCGATGCGGACTCATGAGTACGGACACGGACGCAGCGCGGATCTATCCACTCGTATCTATATTCACGAGATGCGGCTAATTTGCAGTAATAGTGCATTTCGTCGCGACCGCGTCGCTCTCCAGCCACCGCCACCGTGCGGACTGCATCTCGCGCGCTTCACGTGCATACCCGCGACAGGCAAATAGCGCGCAATCACTGCACTTATGTAAATTGTGACGAGCGTGGAATTCTTGTCCACTGCGGCCGGTTGACTCGGATCGGAGCCCCCGATCGCCTCACCGTCCCCGGTTCCTGTCCGCATAAATTTTCATTTATTCCTGCTAAGAGGAGACTTTCGGAGCATCTGATGAATTATGACGTCTCTAACTCGCGCTGTTTTTCACGTTTTCACGATAACAAGTGCGAAACTACTGACAAATTGGGCCCTCCCTGGCCGCGCCGCCCCCTCGTGCTTCCTAGCCCAACCGGGCGGCCTCACTACTGCTCGCGCGGCGGTCGATTTTATCTCGCTGACTGACAACTCCGAACACAACTGCAATTGATAAAGTGCGCGAATAAAAATTCTTCGGTGATTCATTGTGGGAACACGGCGTTTTTTTGCCGTGATTCTGTTTTTGCAATCGCCGTCGCCTTTTTTCGCATATGATTTTTATGGTAATGAGTCGAGGCAGTATTGTGCCTCGCTGCTCCCTCCGCACCCGCCGCAATTGCCGCGCCGCCTGCCGCAAAATTAATTTGCATATACAAAAGGGTAATTTGTGATAGTTTTTAATTTCGAGACAAATAGAGAAGTTGCCGGCGAAAAATGCCGCGGAGCGGCTCAGCGTCCCGCCTGCGCTTCCAGTTCGGGCCGTGTTTTATTTTCGTCCCATGTTTGGCAGTCAACAGTGAACCGATTCCAGTTTCGCTTGTTTTGCTTTCATCCCCCGGTCGAATGAAGAATAAAATAAAGTAATAATTTCGGTCGTGATACGCTGATCGTTGCTGCGGCGCAATGGGGATGCGATTTATACAAAATTTCACATTCGGAATTCCCTGTTTAATTAATCTTCACTGCCGAAGGAGTGCTTGTCGAACAATTGCTGGACTTTAATAAAGCTTCTGGCGAAATATATTTTCATTTTTTGTATGACAAAAGGCAGTTTTATTTGGATGTAGAAGAAAATCTGCCTTAAAAAATTATTGTAAAATTTCTCATTCAAGGTAAATAAATTTATTGTAGTTATTTTTGAAATGTTTGATGGTAACTTTTGAAAAATTTATTTTCGTATTTTTGGTTTGGCCACTTTTGAAAATATTCAGTAATATTTTGGCTGGAGTTCTGAAGATTGAACTGCACATTTTTTTACAATTTGAGAATGACCCCAGAAACGCAGCTTTAAACGGATTTTTGTCGACCATCTACAGTCTTCGGGGAAATTACAAATGCACTGAAGAAAATGACAAAAAATTGATTGCAAATTTCAATATCTCGGAAACGGCTGCTGGTCGCCAAATCCTTCCTTTATATACTCATTTAAAGTCAAAACAATCGGCAGCTGAATCTTAGTTTGGCGGTTTTCAGAACTCCAGCCCTAGGATATTTAATTATTTAATACAACGTGAAATTTGAAGAAGTATTTTGAATACAGCGATATTTCTTAGCCAGCCTTGAGCTGCGAACACATCTTTCTTCTGAAAGTGACTAGAAATGAATTAGAATTTCTCGAGTGATGTGTGACCGCGGTAAATGCTACTACGGAGAGTCGCTGTCGTTCCCGAGAAGCACAAACGGCTCAGAAGGCCTTCCCAAAATTACACTTCAATAAGTACACTCCGCCCCCTCGAGAAAAATCTGTTACTAGTTCAACATGGCCGTGCGTCAATTTTCGACAGCCATGCTCAGATTTGATGGCTTCATTACCAGCAAATCTAGTGCGTGGTACCGACCGTTGGCCATCTCTTTCCCTCCTGCGGGTGCGAAGGGAGGTTGTTTTTTCCCGCAGTCGAAATAAATGGCCGAGGTTGTAGATCAAGTTCGCAGTCGCACAATGGCTGCACTTTGCCATTTTGCACTAGGGAATTGAACCCTAAGCACAGGCTGGTTAGATCTGAAATCAAGGCAATGGAGTTAAATTTGATCTTGAAGTGATAATGGGGCATACACTAAAATGAATTGCATAATCACTTGGCTGGTTTTGTATCTCTAATTTGAAAGTGAACCATTGGTAATTTCGCGTGATCAAGTTACGCCTCTTTTCTAGGCGGTAGTGAAATTGCGAAATCTGTGTTTAAACACAGGACACGGACCTCTGAACATTTCGCCACTCTTTCTGTAGTGGAGCTACTAAAATCGAGTAATAAATCTCTATTTTGTATATTTATTTATGTACTAAACATGAATATGATTGACAATAGCACTTAAGGAAAAATAAATATTTTATTGGTATGAAGATTTCATTTCCTTTATATTCGAAAATTGCTGTTTTATATCCAAGATAATTTATATATATATTTCAAAATATGTGCTTTAACTTGCTTAAAATACTCTTTCGGGCTTTAAAACAGAGGATAATTCTGGTTACAAACGTTCCTTAACCTCCGTAACTGCATTCCTAGCACTAGCAAAGAGCATCGTTTACATTCTTTCGCCAAAGCCGTGTGATTCGGTTTTAGCAAAGCAACCTTTAGCGAGCTTAGTAAAAAAACAACTTATTCCTCCAATTACGTTTGCTTTCAATTATCGGTTTCATTGAGATTTAATTGACATATCTTGGACGTCTTCCGGATTTGAAGAAAAACGGCAAGCGTCCAAGTTTACCATTTTCTAGTGAACCGCACGCTCCCCGACGCTGTGTCCATCATACATTTTTCACTTTCAGCAATCAGACGCTGCATTATTGCCAATAAGTTCCTATTAAAGCTGAATAAATTGTGTGAGTTCGGTACTGCGTGCTCGGCCGGTCCACACATGTCCAACAAGTTCCACTACAGGCCGGTCCCAGTGCCTAGTGCGGCCCGGCTAACTCCTCTAGCCTTTGGTGGTGGCAAAAAATCAATTCAACTTGGCTCTCAAGCGCGCCACAGTCCACAGATAAATTCTCGGACCAAGTGAGGCGCTTAATTGAGACATTTCGTACACATAATGAACATGTCATAGACAACATATATCACCGAGTCCACCCCGTTACCCGCTGTCGCCGCCGCACCGCCACCAGCTCTGCCGCGCCGCACCGGGGAACCAACACGGACGTAAACAATTGCCCGCGTTGCCACGAACACTTGCTCGGGAAATCAAATTAATTTCAATTACGAAATTGTTCCTCATCTTGCGATGATTAATCACTTTTTAAATATTTCTCTCATCGGGCAATTACTCTAAGCGCGGCGTGGACGGGCCGCACCCGGGCTGCTACCCGGCACCCAATTCGCGCCTTGTACACGTAATTGTTAGTGCGGCTGATAAGTGCGGTTTAGGTAGGTCATCGCTCAATAAGCCCATCCCTGATGACGAAGGAGCATCCAACAGCCTACAAATGCCGATGGCATGTTCTGCACGGGCTGGAACGGGGGTAGTTTATATTTCCGATGACCTTTCCCTGTCGGCTCGTATCTCTGCAGCACCAAATGACATAATTACCGCCACCCAGGGCCATAAATTTCTTAACGAGGTCGGGATACCTTCGTGCGTTCTCTAGGTGAGTCCATGTCGGGGAATGAAGTTACACAAGCCAGTGCTCGGTGTGGGGTATTGCGCGTTTCTAGAATGCACCTTGCATAGTTTTTGTAATTTTTTTAGCATCGTTTCGTTTTTACAAAGATTGCTTGTTCTTTCTCGGGACTTTCTCTTATACAGCCTTCCTGGGACCCTGCTGGGACAGCTCACAGGACAGGAATGACTCCGCGATCCGATGGCCGACCTTTAGACTTTCTTTTCATTTTCATGATGTGACTAATTCTGTTTTGCTGCGAGCCCTGCGCCCGTTACACACAGACCGACGTGATTTATTAATGTTTTGAATGGCTGGGAAAGTGCGTTTTCTGGCAAGTTGCTTTGACTATTTTGTGAAAAACAAAAAACAGGATACGGGCAATATGAGTAATTTGGTAATAAAGAAAACGCGCTGCTTGAATTCTTGGTCTTCCTCGTTGTGTTTGTTTTGTCGAACTCAGCTGTTTTTTACGCAATTCACAAAGCCATCTTTTTTGGAAACAACTAGAGATTCCTTTAACAGGCATCAGGGCGTCGTAACTAGTCATCGGAATATAAATATATTATTGATCACTGAAAGAAATTTGGAGAACTATTCTGGACCGCAAATAAGTAAAAAATAAAAATAGTAGCATCGAGTGGAAAGTATTAGTGGCATTACAAAAGAATGGACCCTTTTAGAAAAAATGTAATCTTTTTCGTACCATCCTAGCATATTAAATTACGAAATTGTCAAAGGAGGAGTAGCATTACTACCAATACAAACGAACCCTGTTTTAGATCCATACATTTCCGAAACTTACTTCTTTGATAATATTAATTTGTAATCGTCTAAGTGGAACTGGCCATATTCTTGGATTCGTAACTTGTAACTACTTTCTGCGTACTGTAAAATAAAAGTAGAATCAAATAAATTTTGTTTGGTATGCCCTAATTTGGTTATTTTAGAACGTGTTCTTGCGTATCCTCACAGTGAAGGATCAGATGTTTAACTTGTTATGAAGTATAGAAATGCCAAAAACTCCTTATGGCATCGGTCGTGTTAAATACAGTAAAGCAGTTTGCGTCTTGTTGTATCCCGAGCAACCCCACTCCGGTATAATTAGCATTTTACGGCAGTGCAATCAATCATCGAGCAGGTACGACCCCAATCAAAGTGCCGACGGAAGTTGATCCGAGAAATAGTTTCGTGCCAGGTATTGGCGTAAAATTCCGTTCGAGGCACGAACAAGAAACAAATCTGAGAACTATGCGTTCTTTCATTTTTAATAGGACCCCAGTCCTGATCGGAAACGGGATAAAATGGAACGACGACCAGGAGAAGCAACAAGAGCAACGAGCAGAGGTGAAAAAATAGTTAAGGAAGCAGTAAAAATGGCAAAAGTCACAAAAATTTATTAACTGTGAATTAGTAAACACTTTTCATGGACACACGAATGGATTGAGGGTGGGGGGCCTGGACTGGAGAACCCGGCCGAGAAGGCAAAGGAAAGGAAAAACGAAAAAGGAACGTTGAGTGGAAAAATTCTGCTGAGGGTCTCGGGTGTGTGGAGAAAGTTTCCTTCTCGACGGCACAGCCCTGGAGGCAATTGGCATTTTCATTTCTATTTTCACGAGCCAACAAAATGCCAAGAAGGGCTGGGGCGACAGGGCGGGGGATCGAACCGAGATAGTCTGCAGCTCGGAATTCCTCCAGTCCTCGGGCCATGCCTCATCTATTGGCGGGGAAACTCCTGGCAGTCCTGCCAGAAAGGCTAGTGGAGGCCCCGCAGCCCCATGGCCCGGAATGGTGCTAGTTAGACAGGCGTATCCACTGGCGGGAGTACATTGACGCGAGCACTCATTTTCCGTAGTTCGAAATTGCATGATAGCACGCGATCCACACACGTATCTGCAAGGTTTATCAGAGCAAACAGCGCGAACTCGTGGGGGGTGGAATCGAACCCGCGCGCAAAAGAGATGAGAAGGGCGGCCTCCGAGTGGTATCACTCACCATTGGACGGACTAGTGCTCGTACATCGCGGAATTTACCTAAAAGTCGTCTGTGCCGGGAAGTTACCGAATAAATCTCCTCGTCATGAGCTTAAGGGTTTTTGAGGGTGGCCCAGGGAAAGATTATTTTCAGGTTTTTCCGTGCAATTTGGTGGTGGGTGCCGCATGCTCGGTGCCTTTGTTTTTGTTCATTCCCTGAGCTGTTCCCGGTTTCATACTGTGGTCGGGTTAAGTCCCCCGAACCTCTAACAACGCTAAGTGTTTTCCACAGAGAGTGCGGTTGCCCTTAATTCTGGATGTAAAGGGTTGTTGAAACGTAGTTCTTCTATGCATTCCTTTTAATTTTGACAATTTTTCATACTTGTGCATTCTTTGCGTGTCTTTTATATGTATTATGTTAGACGTACCTATTATCTTTCTAAAGGGAAAACCCGGAATCTATTAGCATTGCAAGACAAGTACTTTGATTGGTTTTTTGAGGTCTCAATTTGTCTGCAACAGCTTAGTTTTAGTCCTACAATACCAAGTTTTTGCTACCTTTTGGAAATTACTGTAGTATACACAGACGTTCCAATTGTCGGATTACAATAGCGCAATTTTGGAGAATATATTTAGCTCTTCATTCATTCCTTTGTAAGGTTTAGCTATTTGTATCACTCAAATAAAAAAGTAGTAAATTTATTTCTAAGCATGTTAAAAACATATTTTTCAACTCTAACTTGTGGAAAAGAAAGTTAGTAGTCACATGGTACTCCAAGTAGACCATCCTGGCATAAGCAAGCACAACTAAAGAAAGACGAATTATTGGTAAGATTCGGCAAAGTTGTTATCTACTTTGACACCACGGTGTTCAGGTTTAGATGCTTTGTAGTAATTTAGCCAATTTTTAGTTTATTTCGATTTTATCAACTTTTCCTATTGTATACTAGGCAAATCCGTGCGGAAGCATATGAAGGTCAAAGGTTGGAAATTGTTTTAGACAAATTCTTGCTTTGTACACGGATAATTGTTTATTTCTTGCTCTGTTTTATTTTTATGCAGAACTTTTATAAATAAATTCATATAAAATGACTATCGGCGTTGAAAATACAAGTGTAGTAAGTGATCTAGAAACCCGACCACTTCACAGCAAGTGCCCGACGTTGAGCATGGCTTGAGTTGCGCTCAAAAGAAGTCGTGCAGACATCTCCGAACGTGGTGCTCCAGAAAGCGCAGGTGACCACAGCCTGCCTGCGCCCCTCTTGGGGGGCTATTTTTTCTAACCCACTTCAACAAATTGCCCAACTATCGCAATTATCACACGTTTGCTAATTGATACGAAATTGATTAAAACCTGTTGATTGGCTCACTTAAGTTCAAGTACACGAAACGGTCGGCAGCCCCATAAATTACTTCAGTTTTCGCGTACAAACACAACAACTGGGACGGGATGAAGAAATCCAAAGCGTATTCGATCATTCAGCGTTTTTGCATGGCCACCGCCGATGTGCGCAAGTGTGCTGCTGAAAGCTGACAAGACGAGAACCTCCAAAACTGGTTCTTGGGCCGCAATATGTAAGTCATGAGAATGTGTCACTCGGACACCGCGCGGCAACCCGTAACAAAAACGAAATTAAAATCGGCGGAGAGGAGGCTGCGGCCACGGCTGCGCCGCAATGGCATCCAGCGCGGGCAAGCAAAGCAACACCGACTCAGTGGCAACAGTGGCCATCGGACCGCGCCGCGAATGCTAAAAATGCTGTGATTTCATGTGATCATTGGGCCCCGATCGCGGATCTCCATCGCGATCGATCGCCGATATGTCCCCGGTGCGAATGCGTGCCTCTCGGAGCACTGGGTATTTTTCAATTAAGCGATTAATTCACCTAACTCGACGATATTATCGCCCCACAAAGGCAGTCCCAATAGTATTACAATCAATTTACAATGGGAATTGCTCGCTTAACATGATCGCGATCGATTATTTACATATTTCGAGCGGGACTGGGCCGCACGACGGCGCTGTCGATGCGGGCATTTATTAATTTCGAGAGGTCCAGCGCGGCGCACACTGTCGCGCATACTAACGAATCTAGACACCGGCGATCGCACCGGCGCAGCTCGGATTTAGTTTGGCGATGGCGAGCAAAAAGAATTCTTTCGTTTTTAAAATTATCCCAATTCTCGTCGAGAGGAATTTCGTTTACCGGCGGCGGGCAGCTTTTAAATGGGAACACGCAGGGCTAACCAAAGAAGATATGTGTGTTAAGTCTGCGCGCAAACCGACAGCACCAAAACCGGGTTTAAGCCGGGCGGGACAATTTTTATTTGGCCTTTTGGCATGCCACAGATCTACATACATGTCTGCTTATGCCGGCACGGCGAAGCTCCCTCCCCGCGTTGCGTTTTCGTACACGTCCTGCTCCGCGACCGCCATGCCCTTCTCGCGAATATCGCGGGCTGGACCTCGACGTATGGCCGAAGGAAGCGCTATCTCGCTGGTGAGTTCATAAAATAAAAATTTATTCCTCTAATAAATTGTAATCGGTTCAGCAGATCGTAAAACGTACAATCTTCGTCGACGTCGTCTTCGTCTTCGTTTTGTTTTCACTCGCGCGTTTTTTGCTCGTCATCCGCATTTTGAGGAATTATATCATGATGGAGGCGAAGAGACCACTGGCCACAGTTGGCCAGTTATAAGGAAATGCGATGACAAGGAAAGATGGGCGCACATTAGTGATGATCGCAACCGACGGTCACCGCAGCAGTGTCTGGCATTGTCGCGATGATCATTGTCAAAAGGGCTGAAAGTCGCGGTAGTCAATGTCGCTAATGGACACTTTAATGGCACTTTATATTTCACTCGATACGTGCCGTCGGTCAGCAACCACCGTCGTAAGTAATGAGGTAATTTGGGGTATTTATTTCCAGCCGGTGAGGACAATGTGGACAAGTGTTGCGCCGCTACTTAGGTGGTCCGATAAGTGTAGATATCGTTCTGTGCATATTAATTAGACACAAGATCAATTTAATTAATTCGTGGTTATCAATTATTATGACATGAGGTCTGGTCGGATCAGGCTATCTCTCGCCCATGGAGCTGCGCCAGAGGTCTTATCGTTGAAGTCTATTTAAGTTTTGACTTGAATTGTCTATTCCAATTGCTCTTTTGCAATGTCCTAGAAATTCCAGCTGATTAAGTAGGCTAGAAGTGATATGCAAATGTAACAAAATATTTCATCAAAACAAACCTCGACTGTTGTACCCCCCACGTTGAAATTCAAAGGGTATTGAAACCATTATTTATATTTTTAGTATTAACGACCGGATTTATTTATTTAATTCATATTTATGAAATTGATTCCCCCTTTAAACTACTAAACGATCAATGATGCTACCAGTACGTATCAATCACATATCAAGACGTTTTTCAGAAGCTTTTTCAGTGTGTGGAGGCAAGAGAAACAAAATTCGTGTCTACTCGAAAGTCCCTTTATTCAAAAGTTCGCAGTAAAAAGGCAACAGTATAACCTAATTTTCGCAGATACGCTTTCTCAGAGGACTTCTTGGTTAAACTTGGTTCTATATCTAACGCTAGATTAAAGTTAACGATAATATTGGGCCTTCCTTTGCGAGTATTTTCCCTCAAGCTGAAGCTACCGTAAATGTTTTTGCCATTTCATTAATACACGGGAAAAGCAACCTGCACGTTTTTCCACGTGGCCCAGGAGGTTTCAGTTTGATACCCGCCAAATTCGAATTCCCATCGTCGCCAGTTGCCCACAGGAAGAAGGAGAGGCGAATTCCCTAAGGATATCGCTTGATTGGATGAAAATGTTAATTACATGCTACTGTGGGAACTGACATGTGTCTGGCCATAGCACTGAAGGAAAATAAAATCCACGCTGGATGGGCGGAGGTCCGTTCGGTTGAGTTATCTTTCCTGGTGTTATTTTCCCAGTCGTTTCAGAATGGTACTTGGGACTCGGGGAACGAACGAGCGTAAAACTATACCCATGGCCTGCCGATGTACATAGCCATAAGCATTTACCTCCGGGCACATAATATACAAAGATTTCTGATATTTCCCCGGGGAGAATAAAATCCGAATCTCCAACTAGATTTCCTTCGAGGGGACGATGCTTTGCTAGGAGCAGTGGCAACTGGCTTCTCTTCCTATCCCGCTACGGCCGACACCCCAGGCATTACTTTCACTGGAAGTTTTCTCAGCGCAAATCGATATCGGTTTAGTCTGCAATTAATGGCTGACATTAATTTCAATCACTTTCGGGATTGGACCGCACCCGCTCTGGATTGCAAGAGAGTGCCTCTGCAGCGAGAACTGTCTGTTAATTTAATTAGGGCATCGTCACTTGTTAATTAGATGCAATCACACAGCGATTGATTTCTACTGTTTCCGTAATTGGGGGTGATTCCCGGACAATTTACGGACTCGGAAGGTTCACCCTGCTGGCGATGTCACTTAGCCGCCTTGGACCGCCCGACAGCGGCCGTGCTCTAATAATAGACAACGGAGATCCTGTGCGTTCGCATCTGGCATCGCTGCTGCTTTCAATTCGAGAGCCTGGCAAAACACGGCGCGCTTTCAAGTGATTCATATAATCATCACCGTCGACATGTCGCATATCAAAGCAGTCGACCACAAAAACATGTCACCGAACACGTCGCTGCCTCTAAGCGGCGGCCGTATATCACGCACACGTCGAGTTTACTTCAATTAGAAAAAGAAAATGTTAAATTGGCACTTTTTTGCCCCGCGATTATCCTGTTCTTTTTTTCAGCCGCTGACAAAGATGAAACGCCCAGCGATGGCGGAATAGGTGGAGTAGAGAGACCTGGGCACCTTTTCAAAATTTGGCAGCGTTCCATGCCGCCTAACTCGATTTTTTCCTCATTCTTGGAAGATTTTTGCTGATATAATTAGACGACGAGGACCGAGATCGAATGAAAAAGCTACGATGAGCCCAGCTTGCCGCAAACACACAGGAACGGAAATTAACGTGTTCGATGCGGGTCCGGCCAAACAAAGAGATTCCACGCGATTAACCCTATCGCGACTGGTGTGGTTAATTGCCGCGATGTGGTCCAACTGTGCAAAACGTCTTTTGCCGACGAAGGGCGTTTCTAGCGGATGAGCAACGCGCTCACATGATAAATCGTCGTATAGCAGATTAAACCTTCTAGCGAAAAGCAACAAAATCGCTTGCAGTCTGGCTAAGTCGGACCACGGCAACTAGACGTAGTAGCGTGCGCAGCGCTATCATTACGGAAAGCGCGTACGCGTGAAGTATCGCCCTTTGCGACCACATGAACTTTTAGCTCGCGAAATTCCTAGACGAAGACATTTGTCAACAATTTGTCTCTCAGATTGCGACAAGAGTTCTGGGCGTTGTGCGAATTGATAGAATTTCTTTAAGCGACCGACTCGGCATGATCGCCGTTTAAAAATACTACACAATAAGTTATTTAGCAATTAATTGGAATGATTTTATCAATCAAATGATGTCATTAAGTTTGTCCAAACGCATGC
Organism: Proctacanthus coquilletti; assembly: GCA_001932985.1. Lineage (NCBI taxonomy): Eukaryota > Metazoa > Arthropoda > Insecta > Diptera > Asilidae > Proctacanthus > Proctacanthus coquilletti. The sequence goes on from MNCL01000012.1 coordinate 987,804, forward strand.
TTACTTGTATAGCCAATTAAATATTTACAAACCTGGGAAATACTTTCTTTTAGTGATATTTACATCATAGAAATATTTTATTACAGTTTAATTAAACAATTGGTTTTAATGTCAACAATTGGTTTTCAAATCAACTAATGCAAAGAAATTTGAAACTCAGGAATCACAGTAAAATTTATCTTAGAAGAGAGTTGGATTTGAAAATGTGTTCCGGCCGTGTGCTCCAGTCGACAGTATCAATAAACTCTTTTTCTTGTGATCACCCGGATGGTCACTATGTTGCCAAACAAATGTCGCTTTCGGGAGATCTATCATCCGACAAAAATGGGTCCATTCTTAGAATTTTCAAAATTCCTGCCGATTCGTCCGTCATCTGCTTGCTTTTCAGTGATATCTCATCATGGGCGCAGTGGACGAACTTGGGCTCGTGCAATTTTATATCTTACTTACCACACTTTCATCTTTATCCCCCCTAGACGGAAAGTGGCAGTTGCCCATGGGATTTTACAGGGTGCTTACAGGGGTCATATGAGCGTCGAAAATATGACAATGCTGGAAACAAGCCGCGGAAAGCTTTTGTAGCTCTCTTTAGCGCGGTCAAAATGTAGACCGCAATATTTTAATTAACACGCATTCACGCCTACAGTCCAGAGGGGCCACGTGAGCGGAGAAGACCCACATATTTCACAGCTAATTCCGCTGGAGCTCGTCTGGTGTCCGCTAGCACGAATAATGCAGAAAAAAAACACGAAAACAGAAGCGAAGTGCGGCGAAACATTTTTCTGATATGTGATAACGTTGTTTTGTTTCTTTTTTAATTAGAGCAGCAACAGCGGGCCTAATGGAGCTGACTTAATGTCACTCGGGTGCCACAAACCACCGAAGTGCTCCGGAACACATGTAAGCTCTTTTCCAGCACCGAAGCACCCCAATTGCTCCCGGTCTAGGTATCCATGTACAGCGGTGGCGGCGCGGCGACTGGGAAATTTCCACACAATGAGTCCCAGTCCCAGGCCAGTTCCCAGGCTCCTCCGAGTTTTAAACATAAATTATGTTATCACGTGGTCCTTCACACCCTCCTCCACTGATGACAAGTGGGAGTCTCAACTTCACTTGCCACTCTGCTCCCCGTTACCCCGCATTTTTATAAGTGCTGGGAAAACGAAGGTAAGTGCATTTTCTTGATTTACTTTGGGCCTGTTTTAGACCTCTACCAGAACATAAGGCGACGGTCGTCAATGAGATGACTTCATCTTGCGTGACTCTGTATACAACGTCGATCCCTCTCGCGTCGAGTGCCACCTCCTTAGATAGATGCTAATGGTGCAATCGACTGAAATTTGAAACGAATATTTTCTGGCATGCCCTCCCAACGGCGGTGCAATCGGTCAATTTGTAATTGAGACATGTCTCCTTCTAATGGGTTTCTTACGTGCAATTCTGGCGAATGCCTTTTACTGATCACGTCAGTGGCACAGATCGTGTTCGAGGAACGGTATAAAGCCGCTCTCTTTTATTAACTGTAAATTTAAAGGGATATTGCTTTCGAACTAAGTATGGCTTAGGCCCTGCTCGACCTGAAATAGGCGCCGTTTCTTGCGCAGTTGCTAAATGAGGATTCAGAATGAGATAACCAATGTGGCGTTGCTGAAATGAAAAGGGTAGCTTTACACTTCATGGGTATCATACCCACAACACCTTACTGAATATTTACCAACCAGTCAGCAGACCTACTTTTTCTTTCTGATAGGAGATGAATCCTAAAAATGTTTCCTTATTTTAACATGACCGATAGTTGAATACCTCAGTATTAACTTACTGTTTTCAGACCCATATTCCAGGATAGGTTGATATAATAAAAAGCATAGGTTGATATAATAAAAATGAATGATAGAATTCTATATAAAAGCAAGTAGAAATTTACCGGAAAGTCTTGCCTTGTCTCCTTTGTTCAATATTGCATTTTAGTGGTCAATTACAATTTTACCTAAAGAGATTTTCTTATCTACTGCAGCTGAAAACACCCACCAAAGCGCTTTATTTCAACTGAAGTCTGGGGTTACACCTTGCGAGTGAGCCATGAAAAGCCATTAAAGCAGACGGTTTAAACCCCTAGGTATATAATTTTAGGGTTTTTGCCCAATGAGGGAGCTATTTAAGCTGTTTGAACGTGCGGGGTATTTTATAAGATCGATTTATTGTTACTAAGGTTAATGTGGTTCAAGCATGGTTATAGTAGCGGCGTGGAGCTCCGACTTGTTTGCTCCTCAAAGGGCAGCCGCGCGATAAGCACGAAATTGTTGGGAAGGGATTAAACCTCTGTGCGTTTTCTTTGGTATCGAAAGATTTTTTTGTGTTATATTTTTAAGAAATAAAAACAAGTACTTAAGTATTCAAAATCGGGTGAGTCCCGATTTATACATCAACTTATATTTTTTCTTTGAATATATTGGACTTTGGTCAAATTAATGAACTTACTTTCTACTTTCAATGAAATTTTAAGGTAGTGTGGATTTTTCACATTGCTTTTTAAAAATTTGGTGATGTTTGGCAATTTTGTTTTAGTTTTGGTATTTCTAATATTCAGGGCAAAAAAACGCTCTATTACGTGAAAGATGTTTGGCTTCTTAGTTGATGAATATAAAACCTTATTTTATTTTTTCTAATTGGGGAGTTGAAGAAACAGTATTTGAAATTTTTTCCCAAATTTTTCAATTAATGTCTTTAAAGCGCAGACTGATATCTAAAATAACAGATCGGACGGAATGCAGAAAGTTCCGTTGTAAAAGTCTAGCGGGATATTCTTTCCTTTTTCCCAACAAAAAAGAACGTCTTTTTCCTGAATGATTTCCGTACTCGGCACATTGTTTTATAGGTGTACTCTGTGAATTGATAAAGATAAATTTCTTAGTTGAGACAGGAAAAAATCAATTAAAAAGCCCGCCCGCATTTATAACTTATGAAATGGAGATGAGGGCCGTAACCCGAAGACGTGACGCAATGGCGCGAGGGACAGCGTCCGTCGCTACCGCACTTTTCCAGTTTCTCCCGTGTCATGCGAACAGGCCATTAATCTCTGCGCGGGAAATCTGATTTGAAATACATATCAGTGTCAAAGTTTAATGTAATGCGCTCATAAATCACACCTCCGCCCGGTGCAACATACGTGGAAATTATGCGAATATTAATTAGACACTTTTTTCAGACAGGCTTCTTTTCTCCCGCGAAAGTAATTTAGAGCGCCGTTCGCGGTGTCGCTCGGCGGACACATTCCGCAGCTGCCGCTTAATTGGCTCCTCTCGTTCGCGAAGTAATTGCTCAAATACGTAATTAGGCTAATGGCTTAATTAGAGCTACCGAATACCATCTAGTGGTCTGCATAATTATTATAGGCACTGGAGCAGTCCTCGCATCTCCATTCTCGCTGGGAGATTTGAATAAATTTCGTTTGTGCGCCACGTCTTGGGCTGCACGAAATTCGCTTTCTTGGTTCGCCGGGACAATACCCGTGTTGTCCACGGCTGTATCATGCGGCAGTGTAAACAAGTAAGCTCTTTGGAAACGCATAATTTTCCACATATTAGCTCGTGCGCGATCAATAAGGCTGCAACCTGTAATTTTTGCGTTGAGCAGCGCTCTAACGAAACCCTGGTTAATAACTCGTTCACTGGCAGTGCCCACCAGGCGTTGCACAAAGAAGCTCTTATGCGCAATCTGTGTTTTCTAAATGAGGCCTGAGTTTTGAGGCAGAAATTATCTTTGAACATTTTTCCAGAGAAACGTAATCTTTGTAAATTATTCTCCACTAGAATTTAAAAGACATCATAACATTTCTCTAAAGTAGATATATGTACATATATCCATATAAACCGTTTAGTTAAATGCCGATTCCCAGTAAGTCCCTTCAATTTTAGCGTCTTAAATGTGCCGAGGACGCAAAAACTTTAAGCAAATAATTTCTATTGTCCTATTACCAACTTATTAAAAATGCTGTTCATTTGTGGCGAGTGGACCAAAATCGACTTCCTCTCATGACTGTCCTTTGTAGGAGTTTAATGTTAGTAAGCTTTTTGCAAAAAATTTATTCAGGTACAGTTTTTCTTGATTTGTCGAAGAAAAAATATGATAAAATGATAATAAATATTTCGGCGTTGTCGCTTCGCAGAGCATTTTACTAACATTTCCGCAATTCAGCGTGACTAGAAGAAACTTTCCTGAATCTTGGCTCTAGCCACAAGCACATGCGGTTGTGTCTGTCTGTTTCGTTTGCATTCTTACCATGCAAATAGGCAGCGCTCACCTTTGCAACATAAATAAGTTGTTGAGGGCAGTCCGGGCTGAATAGAGTAGAGATCTCGGAGTTCCTCTGGTCCAGATCTGCCTGGCTTCGTACGCGCGCTCCAGCCAATTAATTCCTCACTTAAATTTAATTTGCAATTTGCACCTTGTTAAGACATCTCACGGAATTTGAATTACCTCTGCTTGGAGCTGTACGTCTGTTCGTCGATTAACTCGAGTAAATTACTGGTAACCAGTCAAAGTGTCCCCCAGCTGGAGGCATCTTCGAAGATCTTCGAAGACATCTTGCAGGTATGCGTTGTCCCCGTGATATTACGTGCATTCGAGAGTGGACTTCTTGTTCACCTTCTTGGCAAACAGGAACAGGTCTCGCCGGCCGGCTAGCCATCTCCTTAATCTTGGACTCGGACTATTGCGCCAGACCAGTCCCGACGCCCGATGTCCGGTGACCAGTACCCAGTCCCAGTCCATCGGTGAAATGCTGTCCGCTGGGGAGATTGAAATTGCCAACAGATCGATTTGCAATTAACTCTGCCCAGCGAATAAAAACTCGCATACATTCTCACATTTAATTGAAATTGATTAGGGAAGCATGGGGGAAAAAGACGGCTTACGGATTCCCGAGGCGCGCACCAGCCGAGGTAAACGGGGAGCGCGATTTTTTCTCTCGCTGCCGTCCCGCGCAAATAAGGAATCGGATCATGCATTTGGCTAGAATGGGTTCTGTGAGGAGTCCGGCGCGTCGATATGGCCAGGTCTAGTTATAGAAATGCCACTCACTTGGCACTCACTAATAATGACTCAATTTAATGCAGTCGACTTTTTGCGGACGACACACTTCGTGGAGAGTGTGTGAGCTCGGAGCCGGGAGTCGGGAACCACGTATGGGCTATGGGCTGCGGCCGCGGTTATCCCGTAGCAGCTGATTGAGCGTAATTAAGTGCTTTTTGCTAATAGAGCAAGTGATAAGCAGCATCCCAAGGGCCGAGGTGACAAAAAGGCTCTTTGCGAGTACGTGGTCTTCTTCGCCTGCACGATGAATTCCAATTTTCACACGCAATCCGGGACTGGGATGAGTTGCATATAATGACGCGAGTTCACATGGGCTTTTTGTCCGCACCGAATGCAAGGCTACTTTAGTAATGACATTATTTAAGGGATATATCTCGTGAAAAAGTGGCCTTACACGTCCGCAGCTCATCCGCGAATGCCCTGTTATCTTGTGATGTGCACACAGCAAGTACATGTTCTTAGGTCTCTTGCACGGGCCTCTGATCAGTGAGTCTATTTCCTAATCATAAGCTGACCACTTGAATCACTCGGAACTTCTTCCATGTCGCCTGCCTGTTTTTAGTCGCATTGCGTCACTTTATTGTCTCTCAGCTGAGATTTATCGCCGCTGAATCTTCTAATGCCACCTTTTCCCAGGTGTGTACCCACAGTACCGCAAGATGTGCCCTCTAGCTTCTTGTAGAATTGATCGCAGAACGATCTAGCTACAGTAGACCTAGACATGTGTACAAATACGGTGTACTCCATCAATCGATCTTGGTGGGGCTCCTGGGCTTAGTCCTTACCGGAGCTCCGCGTGCTCGCGCTCCAATCGAGCCTCAGTGAGTTATGGATCTCCACTTGTTCGACGACTTCAGCAGATCTTAAGGCTTTTAAGTATTCCCATTTGCAGATGGTCGTAGATCGCGGCATAATTCCATCATTTCGCCATCCGTTTTTGCATTGTCTCGCGCAGCCAGAAGCTGTGAAAATATGCTTCCATTAATTAGCTGGCTGCCCTCGTTGATTGTACCTGTCATGTCGTCTGTGGCCTTTTCTGATCGATATTCCAATTTGCATACCTGCCATTGACATTTTCGATCGAGCAGGCGTTGCAGCGGTGTGTTGCAGGTGAGGGAGGGGCTTCCATTAGTAGACGTACGTATGGAATTTTTGAGATATGTTTTCCAGGCATTAGCATTCTCTGGCCGCCCGGGTGCATTTTTATGGCCAATCCGCGAAAAGCCTTGTGATCTTATCAACTCTGAGTGAGAACTTAATTAACTCATGATACTGCGCGCTTTCTGGTTAATTGCGAAATGTAAGCTGATACTTGATATTTGTTTTTTCGCTCACATACTACGTATCAAATTATGTAATTTACTCTCTAACTGGTTTTTCTTGTGCTTATTGAGCTTTTTTTCTCTTGCAGGTGAGGCATTGGGATGGACTAATTAATGCAAGAGTGTTTTAAGAGGACGGATGAGGTATAACTTGAGATCTTATTTTACTTTTTGCTCAGCCATTTGATTTATTTGTTCAAGTGACTTAATTTGGAACTTATTAGGAGGCAAAGTTAACAAACTGTTCATTGGCTAACTGATTTAATCCGTCCTCTGTGACATATTGCGGCGAAACCCGTAATTTACCTACGAGCAAAAGAGATAAGCTTTGAAGTTAAATAAACGTATAAAAATATTGATCGAGTATCAAACTACTTCTTAAATTGGATTTCCATGTAGAATCGCATTCAAAAACTTAAAAGTACTCTTATGTTTATGTTTTTAGCGTTTCTATGTAATAGAAAATATATCGAACAAATAAAGATTTAAAAAATTTCGCAGGCTAAAATTGAAGTGTCAAAAGGTACAGAGTATTTTGCGTTGAAATCTAATCACGAACTTAGCATGAAGAATCAGTTTTATATTCTAGATCAGAATTTCTCAAAGTATATTGCGATCTTTTAAGGTAGCCGGAAAGATCCTGGAAGGGTGACTGTATCGTGGTATAAATAAACGCTGTGGGTATGAAAGTGATACAAACAAGAATAAAGGGATAAAAATGTGTGTACAAAGCGAAAGTCCCTACATAAATATATCTAGATTTGTTCAACGTAATTAAAAATAATCATTGTCTTATTTTTAACATGTAGAAGAAGGAAAGCTGACTGAAAACCAGCCACATTTTTAGTGGTAACGTAAAATCATAGTGCAGTAAAAGAACTTCACGTTACTTTCCGTATATTGAACCATTTACCTCAAAGAAATCTGATAGAATCGTCTATTCAGTTGAAGCATTTAAAGAGCCTGTGATACCAAGACTACAGCCGAAATTTCCCGTGCTTATATTATGAAATTTAGCAAGTGCAAGAAAGAAAGTTTTTGATATTTTTATGTTTGAGTTCTTGATACGCTTGAGTAATCTTATCTATAGTATCGCTCCAAGGAAATATGTCGCCGTAGTGGTGTTCATTAAAAATTATGTGATTTAAAGAGGTGTCACTGCAGGTGAGAGAATCGGTTGACCGAGCAGTGACGCAAAGAGGTCGTACACACGTAAAACTGAAAGTATCTTCCAAATTCGCTTCAGATGGTTTCCTAATGCAAATTATTCACAGAAAAAAATACCGCCTGACTGTTCTAAATTTGTTCAGTCCTCACAGCGAACTCGACTGCTTAAAAAATACGTTTTTGTGTTATACTTGTTTCAGCCGCCAAAGGTCGACCACTAATTGCGCAGAACTCATTTTAAGCTCAAAATGTTTTTCTCTGTTCAAGATTCGCCACGAGCGCTGATGCAAACCATTGAGGTTAAAGCCGAATCGACCTTGCGGTCCTCCACAAAAATCCGTCTACGTTAAGGTTTTGAGTTCACCAAATCTTTCGTAGTTCAAAACTTGTTAAGTACTTGGGAAGTAGCAAAATGCCTGCTCCATTGCTTTTTTGTGTCCATTTAACCAATTTGGAGACTTTTTTGAAATTACACCTAACCCTCGATTTACACTGCAGTCGAATTGCACGATTTCGGTTTAACACAGCTGAAGAAGAGCGGAAGAACTTCCATTTACACGGCACTTGCGTTTCATTTTTACACGGTCAGATCAGTCAAACATTTAAAGAAAAATCTATTTTTGGAACCACCGCACATACAGAATAGAAGCATTTTTAATTTTGTTTGTGAATTATACTATGTACACAATTTTGTTGAATTAATGGATTTTCATTCAAAAATATGTACATGCTTTTTTATTTTACAAAGAATAAATAATACTGTTTCGTATATTCTTCAAATTAATTACATGTGTATGTATTTCTTTTCAATGTGTTTCAATGGACTCGAATTGCACGATTTCAATTTACACGGCATTTTCGGGGAACTAATCTACCGTGTAAATCGAGGGTTAGGTGTATTTTCAAAGCAGTGCTTACATAAATATGGTATACTACTTATGCAGACTTGGTGAGTAGTAGCTTCTTACCTCCAGTTTGTAACGTTGTTGCATACCGGAAGAGAAGATAAGTAATGTGGATTTGAGGATTTCCCTGGCATGCTTGCAAAAAAATGAATTACATCACCTTAATCGTTTTGCGTATGTTTTGAATGATTCAGGAACGAGATTCCTTAGCAGAAGCTTAGCCAAACTTTTACTGTATGCACAAAGGAACTGAAAACATTTCGTAGACTGCCATCTCACCATCAAGTTTCATCCATTAGGCCTTTTTTTGATTGTTTGAGCGCAGTAATGTTAATTTTTTTCTATGTAATGAACCATTCGTAATCAAACTCATTAAGATTTATTTTCTACATTTTCTCTACCTTTTCTAAAATGCAGTTTTCTACGCAAATATTAAATTATTTAACCTCTTAAAACAATTGTTAAATATTTTTTGTTAATTTTCTTTCTGCTTTAAAGAGAAATATTGAATGGGTTCGAGTGGTTCGTGAATGTGAATGTGCTCGTCAACGAAAAACGATATTTTATTTTATTCAGTAATTTGAAATCGGAGGACTTCAGTCCGTTGCAACTTGACTTTCTGCGATCACAGTGGGTCGATGAACAAGCAAGTTCATGCTAGTCTTACTAGAATTAAAAAGGTATCCTTTGGCAGATTCTGACATTAATCGAGATCGTAATTTGGAGTGCGTGAGCACTGCAACTTCCAAACGAATCACTTGCCGCTATAAACGTCTTCAGACGTCTTCGAGTACACGGGTGCACGCGTTGTGCCGGAAAAAGTGAATGGGCCGTTAACCGAAATCGATTTGACCGCATGTTGTTCGGGAGCCGCTGGCGAAACATAATTTCTCTTTACAACGACGACCACGTGCTTCCCACCCGCCAATAAATTTATTAAGCAGGTATCAATGCTGACAGTTTTATTATCTGCTGGAATCCAATTCCGCTAGCCGAAGCAGCAGCCGCCAAAGTTGATTAATCTTCAAGGAACGAGAAGTCACTTGAAATACAAAACAATCGCTCGTGCTCCTCCCGTTCCCAGCAGATGTTGGCCGTATCTGGCAACACGCCGGCGGACTGCCCCCATACGAGTGTTGCCGCCGCTCGCGTCGCCGAACGAAAGAAGCGGCCAAAAAGCGCCGAGCCGGTGATTGAAGCGGAGTCGCGCCCCCCATCCCTGCTCCGAGCCATCAGCCATTTTGATTTACGAGCTTCCTCCCTGCTCTCGGCGGCGAACGAGTGCGAACGTGTGTGCCCTGCGAGAGCGGGGGAGCGGTCTCTCCCACGCCAGGTGCCTGCTGGCGGACAAAGACGGACTGATTGGCTGGCGCGTAGACAGACCCCGCGGGGATTCCCTTTGATGTTTGAGTGGGCGAGCTCGTAAATTAGCCAAGTCTGAAAATTTGATGGAGGGGAGAGTGGATTAACGGTGAGAGACCGCCCATTAGCTTTTTAATTGCTATTCTTTGGGCCGCACCGTCGCCGAGTCACCGTTTTTCCCGCCCGGCGCCCGCGGACCGGTTGCTTGTTTCCAGCGGCTTCATTAAGTAGTTAATGCGGTGCCGGCCCACTTTCTTGGGTAATTTATGCAAGGCACAACTTCGCCTTGTCGGCTGCCCTGCCCTCTGCCGACTGATAGCCAGGTTACGACTAGTTTAGTGTGTCCTAAAACCTGCGGAGTGAGATTAGTGTGTTGAGTCTTCTAATTGTGAGCGGCTACAACAGGTGGTGCTTTCTTGCGTTAGGAATTCGTTGTTCGTTTTGGCGAAGTTATTTAAATTCACGTCGCTCGTGAGTGCAGTTAACCCTTTCGCTGCCATGCGAATTTTTGAATTTAACCAGTGGCCCACAATACAAATTTCATCTTAACGACGTTATAACGATTAAGAATTGCGCAAATAATTGTATAATCTTGCTAATAGCACATTTTTCTTACTGGCGGTCACTCGTGACCACCGTGGTACCGTAATAGAGTTCATCTTTCCAAGTTTCAGAAGCATTTCCCTTAAAGTGGATGATTTTAAAAAATTACTTATCGTGGTCACCGATGACTACCATGACCCAAATGAAGAGGCAAGCGCCGCTCCCATGAGACCATTGTGGCAGCGATAGGGTTAAGAAATTTATAAAATCAAGGAGTGCAAGCAGCAAGCTGGACAGTGCGCCCGAAGCCCGAAGTATAGCACAATGTGAGGATTTACGTAAGCGGCTTGACCTCTTTTGGATCGTTCTCGGTTTATTTTTGACGTAGTTTCCTTGATTCGAGCGCAAAAACCGAAGAGGACCTGAAAGGGTCTATTTCACCTAGCAAGAGTCAACATTTTCAGGTGTCTCTAACTCACACTGAGCTGAGCAGTAATCGGCAGAATAAAGTCCTGAAGAAACTGAGGTAGCAAGCGACTTGAAACTTTTATCTTTTAATCGTCCACATAAGCAAAAGGGGATTTCGAAAACGCAGAAAACCGTGAACAGCAAATAATCGCGTAATGTTTGACTTAAACCAGAGGTGGGAGAATGGCGTTTTTAAAAAATAATATTGATTTTTCAAAGTATTTCATTCGCAAGAATTCAGGTTGTTGCACTCCGCGCAAATAGTTCTGCAGTTCACCCAGGTGACGAGAAAAAAGGAATGAACGAATCGATTTGAAATTTTAGTACCACGTTCTGTTCTTTCCTATCGACCAAATCACGCACACAAATTTCTCTTAAAAATTTTAAATTTGAATAAAATTGTGAAAAGGGTTCTAAACGAGCGAAAAATTCCGGTATTGTGACTTTAAATTCTCGTCATTTTGAAAATGGGGTCTAGCTCAAGCTTTTTAATGTGGCTATTCTTGAGCTAGAAATTTATCTTCAGACTATTCCAGAGGCAACCATTTTACCTACTTTAAAAAAATTAACCACTGCTTTGGCATATTAGAAGTAATTACTTCTTGCAGTGTTCGCAAATTAAAGTCGAAATTGCTCTGGCTGTGCGGAATCTTCTGTAGTTCGGTGTTTTGGAAATTTTGGGGTACCTCCAAAAATCAGTGGCTTTTCAAGAATTGTTTTCTTTCTCTGTCCGGTTGTGGGCTTTTAATTTTTCCGCAAATCCATGTTAAATCCGTTTCTAAGCCACTTCTGATCTGGCGCGCTTTAACACGACTGCGACGGGGGATTTAATCGCGCACACACACAGGGCGGCATCGACGACCTATAGGCGAACCAGACCGGAGCGGAGCCGAAATCATAAGGGCAATAAATCAAACCGCACTATCTCTTTTGCTTGAATGATTTTCCGCATACATGCGGCAATAATAAGTCCTTAGGGCTCTGTCCGCGCCCCGCCCGTCGCCGGTCCTGTGCAAGCTACAGCAGCCGACACCGGAGGATGGGCTCGGAACAAAAGCCCAGGGACATCGAGTCGGGCTGGGGTCTACGGACACCGGGTTGGGGTGCTCCGGCAATCTTACAAGATTCCTCCCTGACTATTGTTTCCGCCCGAATATGTCTGCTGCTCAAAAATTATTAACAAATCCCGAGCAAGCGGAATCCGCCGCCCCTCCAACTCCGCCGGGACAAAGTGATAAGCGCCGATGCGCCGATCCCGGTTCCGTCCTGGCTCTGGAACTGCCGCCTTATCCACACGTGAGAAAATAATTTTCGTTTAATTAAAATCGATAAATTCCTTGAACTCCTGCCGAATATCCTTGCGCTTGGGGCTGCGATGAGCGAAGGGAGATTTATCACACTGCCTGCGCTCGCCTGCAAATATTCTAGCAATTTAGATTGGTCGACAAGATGAATACGGGCGGGGGCGGAAGCTTCTTCGTGCAAGCCAGGCCGTGCCGGGCCCGTGGCGGTCCCGTTGTACGTCGACGCCAACGCCCTCCGTGTGGGATTAGTGGAATTAATCAAATCAAAGAACCGAATATTCACACCATTTAGCAGGAATTCAATCCGTTGTGGCATTTCACTCCGTGCGACAACTGCGGCGGGGTGTTCCGTCGGTGCTGGAGTCCGGCTCCCACGGTGCGGTGGGGTGTAGCTCTGCCCCTGACGTGCATTCCTCGACGCCAACTGCACCTGGGCGGGCTATCGCTGCGTTGCGGGACATTTCAGGTGCTACATTCCGTCGACAGAACGAGCCTAGAGGTAGGCAATGCTCGTTGAATGGAATGTTTTTATGGCACCCATCCGAGTAATTCCGACCGGTTTGGGTTTTTAAGATCCCGAGGAACTTCCCAGCAATCGGTGACGTCATTCTGCTGTGGAAAAATTCTTTGAATGAGAGCAGCAGGGCCGTGGAAATTTGTGCCTGTTCCTCCTGATTGCGGGGCTGAAGTACAAAGCGTGGAAGTCGAAATTTATTTACGTCTATCTCCGCAATAACATAAATAAACAATTTCTTGAATATGACTTATACATTTTCTTTTAAAGAGAAACTTTTATCTTTACTACCTCCTAATTCGAACTGAAATCCCAATTCCTTCATGAGATATAAAATTCAAAACGTATGCACATCACCTGCAAATAATTTTAAATGCATTTGCTTAATCCTAAAGATTTGTGCACACAATTAAAATATACTCAAAAATATTCATATTTTTAAAATTCCACAGTTTTTTGAATCTTTATTATTTTGTAGTGTATCAGGCCAAGTGAGAAAAAAAAACGAAGTACTTTATTAAATAAAAGAAATCTGAAAACAGCAAATTTATTTACTAAGTTAAAAACAAAAAAATAAACGAGGTTTTAAAAAAGCGCAATGCAATAAAAATGATAAATTTAAGAAAAACGTAGAACATATGTAATTAGAAGAGAGATTAAGTGCATTAAATTTGGACACTTGGAAATTGTGGAATAGCTTGAAATAAATGTCCTTTTATTGCAAATTGCTAAAACTAAACAAGAGACGTGGAGTTGGTTTTATATAGACCAGCAAGATTTACGTTTTGAGTATCGTCTTATACACCGCAACCTATCGTTAATTTTTTAACGAATGGAAAACCTAAATTAGGAATATAAAAGTTACATTGCAAAACGCTTCTCATTCAGGTCCGAATATGCTTGTTTCTTTGCTCTAGGATCACTGAAGTGTGCAAATAAGTTAAGTCTTCCTGGATTTGTGTTTTAACCTGCATAGACATTTCATAAAATTGTTTAGAATAGTCTGATACCACTGTAACCATCAGAAAATAAAACAAATTGAATTTTGTTCTTCTATGAGCAGGTATTGAGGCGTTTTTAAATAGTAATCTCGCGAAATTTTTTGACCCATACCTGAACGCTAAAAGCAAAATAGTTCTAGCAAAATTGTTCTACGGACAACTTAGAGATATGTGTACAAAAACGAAGATGTAAATAGTATAACATATAAAACGAAAATATTCAACTCTTTTCCGAGGCTGGAAGTGATTCAGCAGCCAGTTCCTTCCGATGTTGAGTTGTTACTTGTTTGAGTCCTACACCCACGCGCGGGAGGGTCTTAACGCCTACTACTACTTCGGAAAACTCTTTGCCATGAAATAACACGTGCTTTAAACCACTGCTAAGTGTTGGACTACTGACCAAAGACTGCCGGAAACATCCTCTCTCGCTCTGATCGGTGCTCGTCATCCCGCAGTATCTTTGCGCATCGAGTCATGGCTGCTTTGAAGAACGCTTCTGCACGGTCCATTTAATTAGGTCATTAATATCAGTCCGAGAACATGGCCAAGATCGTCTTGAGCGTCTTGAACGCACAAGGGCTGGCGGCACCGCCCGATTAACCCACTGCGGCCGCTCCGTCGGCTATTTTTTCTTTCGCCAAATCGGAGAACATCTTTCGAGCAGCAGATTTTGGTAGACTTTGTGAAACTAATGAATCTCCTCCCCATCATCTTATACCCATTCACTTTTGATGCGCGGCTAGGGTGTCACATCAGAGACAGAGCAAAAATATGACGCGCCATCAGTCAGGGCTGACATTGGAGACATTCCTCGTTTTGCTCTTGTTTTTTTCTTCTTTTTGCTTGCCCCTTGATCATTTTGTTTTTATACATTCCGCCTTCTGCCTGGAAAAATTTTACTTTTCGTAGGAAATTTTGCTCTTTGGGTTTTCGGCCCCTGTTTGTCACGATCACATGTCAGTCACTCGGGACGTGTCAGCCTCGATCGGTGCGGGTGTCGCAGATAAAATGAGTTCGCCGATTCTATCGCCTCTGAGTAATAAAATTTTATATAAAACTGTAATTTGTTAATACAGCCTGTCGGTCTCTAGTAATACCATACTGATCGTTTCCTCCATCCTTTGCAGGTTACCATTTATTCGTGGAGCTATTGGATAAACTTTCGGTAGAAGGATTTGAGTACGACTTCTGGGAATTGCTCCGAGGAATACGTGGGAAGGTGCAGAGAATCTTGTAAAAAGTACTTACCCCAAGCGGATGAGTGGCAGTGATCGCGTCGCGATCTGCACTCACTTATACCTCATTATACGTACTTAAGAGAATTAGTGTTCAAATTAAGTAAATCACTACTGTTCGGCGACCCGATGCACTGGCACTGACCGCCCCTGGTTTGAAATAACTTCGACCTGCCGACGAAGACGTCTAACGTCTCCGCAGATTGCTTGAGATAGGAAGCCAGAGACTTTGAGGTCGCAGAAAGCGAAGCGAGCAGCGATAACTGTGAGCCCTGAATTTTGTTAAAAATGACAATGAGTACAAATAACTGTGAGAGTATGACATCATACTTCACTAACTCCTATATGGGTGCAGAGATGCACGGTCACTACCCAGGAAATGGCGTCACCGACCTGGAGGGCAGCCAGCAGATGCACCACTACAGCCAGAATCCGAACCATCAGGGCAACATGCCGTATCCGAGATTCCCACCCTACGATCGCATGGGTTACTACAATCAGGGGATCGAACATCCGGGGTACACCCGGGCGGACAGCCCGGCCAGTCAGGTAAGTGGCGCCATGTCACAGCCGCAGCCGAACGGTGCACAAATTGGTCCACAAACCCAACAGCAGCAACAGCAACAGCCCGTTGTTTACGCGAGCTGCAAGCTGCAGGCGGCCGTCGGCGGACTGGGGATGGGCGCAGAGGGCGGCTCGCCTCCGCTGGAGCAGATGGGCGGACATCACATGAACTCACAAATGACAATACCTCATCACATGGCACACCCGCAGGGACAGGTAAACTAATTATGAATTTACGGCGTTTGATGTGCTTGGCTACATGCGGCCCCATTCGGGCTCTTCTCCATTTAGCAGGTTCACCAAAATCCTCACAATATGGGAATGTACACACAGTCGAGTGGTGGGCCGCCCGTCGGGGCACCCCCGCAAGCCATGATGCACCAGCAGCCGCCGCAAATGCATCAGGGACAGCAACAGCCACCTGCGAACAACCAAAACACACAATCATCGATGCCCTCGCCCCTCTACCCATGGATGCGAAGTCAGTTCGGTAAGTTACCACCCTTCTTCATTTCCGCTTTCTACCCTGTTTGTGTTCGGATGCACATGGCGCCTCCTGCTGGACTCCACCACCGAAAACCATTGGTCGATGGAATTAAAAATCCAGTAGGAATGGGGTCAGAATTTCGGGCCAACAATTTTCTCTAAACGAGGTCTCTAACGAGAAACCTATAGGCGCAAAACGAAACCGAGAAGCACCAGCAAAGTGCAGCAGAAGTTTTGTTTAATTTGATTTATCCACGACTCCAAGGTTTGGCTCTCTCCTTGGTTGGGTACAAATAGTTAAGAGCTCGTCCTCGCTCCGTGCGTCTAGTCCCAATAACGTACGAGATTTATCGACAAAAATAATTGCAAGCGGCAGGATGCCGGGTATTAGAAACAGGATGCATCACTGGATGCGGGCTCATTAAGACCAATTAAAAATATAGTCGCGCCGCACCGGATTAGCGATCGTAGATTTATCAATCAGGGCTTTTTACTTCTGCGGCGGTGGCTTCAAAATTTGCATAAAAATTAAATCAATGTGAAGCCCGGAAAACGACTGATCAAATACAAATTATTTGGGCTTCCGTGCTGGCGAGCAATTTGTTGATTTTAATAAAGCCGTTTTGATTTACAATCCTGATTTTTGGGGGCTCTTCCCTCCGTAAATTATCGCTCTTTCGACATGTTATTACGGCAGCCCGTATGAACTGCGTTCATGATGAATAAGAACATTATTCAAATCGATTCTAGGTTTTAATCCAGATTAGATTTTCTAGAACTGAGAATTTCTAATGGTCATAAAGATTTGGCAGTGAACAGGCCGCATTCGAATTTTATTTTCTTCTTAATAAAACCTCCATAAGAAATGTGAATGTAGACAAAACCTAAAGCGGATAATTTGCCATTGATGGCAATACACAATACATGTCAGGCAATATTTTCTAAGCAGGATATCCTTATATAATAATACTTATAATACTGCAATATTAGGTCACTTATTCCTTAGAAATATTGGTCTATGCTAAAAAAAGAGCATTAAACGATTTTTCTCTATTTCTTTCGATTGTTTTTTGAATTAGAAATGTTTCCTTTATTCATTCTTCAATAACAATTTGTTGGTAGATATGAATGTGATGTAGCAAATCTCCTAAAATACATACAATGAAATACGCAATAGTACTATACACAATAAGTATTTTTGAAGTCTTCCTAGTTTGAGGATTCTCAAGTCGCATCTTATATTTTTCTAGTTAAATTGAGTTAATATATAGACATCATTAAGTACTTCATTTTTCCATCTCACACGTCTTTTCTAAAATTAGGGAACACATCCTCAATTCTACTATCTGCAGAGTGTCTTTTTTACACGGTTTTCGTTGGAACATATCTACCGTGTAAAAAACGAGTTGGGTGTATAATCAAGCTTTTTTTTTGTATAAACGAAAACATGCGAACGAGGAAACTAGAGTTTGCAGTAATCGGATTTGTAGAAAAACATAAATACACAAGTATAGTACATCATCTGAAAACATATATCGCACCCATGCATCGCATGTATATACGCGCATTACTCCCACTGGAAAGTGCAAATTTTTACGGAAATCAATTTCTGGGCAGATTGACATAGAATCGTCATTTTATACAGAACGAAGCCTCTTCCACTTTGATCTGGTGATTCATTTGTTCGCCGGGACCGGGAGCCTTCTCTGGCTACGGTGCGTGTCTAAAAGCACTGGGAATGGGCAAAATGTCCCAAGGAGAGCTCGACAAAAACAGAGGCGAACGGACGGCTCCGTACGATCCTCTCGTACGTATGAAAAAACGAAGAAATTCTGAGGCGTTCGAGAAATCCCTGAGAGAAATTCTTTTATCTTTTCCGTTTTAGTTCAAATCCATTTTTATAAATTAGATACATATGGTGTAATTTTTTCCGATAGTCTCTGGAGTCGAGGGAGAACGCTGTTTTCCGTTTTCACCCTCCCTCGCGTTGCTTTTGGCCCTTCGGCAAAGCCTTTAGCTCGGATAGTGAAAATGACTTCTTAAGTCGTAGGAATTGAGCTGGCGGAGTACCTGCCATCGCCTTGAACTATCCCTGGCACCTTTAAAATTCAGGGAACCCAGCTCGCAGCCCGTCGTCGTCCGCCAGCCAACCGTCGTCTTTAGAACTGACGGTCCGGCCAGCCCACAGCCTTCCACTTCGCTCGTCTTCTTATTTTCGGGGCTTGATTTTCATTCCGCTGGCATGTTCTAGTCAGCTGTCAAATATTTTGATATGGGTCCCATATTTTTCCCAATGATATATCCAGAATTCCGGTTTTTGTCGGTGCGGACGCTGTGCAGCTCCCTCCCGTCCGCGTCCGGAGTCCCGGTCTGACTTCAGGCTCTCGGGGGCACTGCGAATGTGTGTTGATGAATTTTGGGTGCTGGTGCCATCATCAAGCGGCCGTTGTGCAAGAGAAAAACCGAACAACTTTGGACCATTCCCGGGGGCCCGGACCCACACGGGCGCATAACAACAAAAGCCAGAAATGAAATAGAAAAAACAAAGGACCGCCGTCACCGTTCGGAACGCAAGGAAAGAGACACGAGAAGGATAAGCAAAAGCGGGGCGGCGGTGGCAACTCCAGCGGCAAGGACTCTCCTTCGGCTGTCACGGTGCCACGTCGGGAGTTATGAGGTTCGGTGGTCCCGCAACTATAGCTGAATTTCCTTTTGCGCTTTTTCCCTTTACCATTTGCGATTGTCGACCCTGCTCCGGTGCTCCTGGATGAGAACCCCAGGGCTTTTTCGTTTTTGTTTCTCGTTTTCGTTTTTTTCACCCCTCGGAACCCCGGCTTTAGTGCGCGCCCGGGGGTTGAACTACGCCGCAAATACGTTTGTATGAATGCCGTCGACGTCCATTGTTGATGGCTATTTTCGTTTTTGGAGCGGCTGTTCCCTCTTTTTTTATCACACGCTGTGCAGATACTTCTGCTTCCGAGGTAGATAATGGGTTCAAGTGAATGAATATTGATTTTATGATGGAACCGCCACTTGGGGCGCCCAGTCTCGTGTAGGAGGCGGACTAGGGCTATTCATCATGTTGACGTGGAGTTTTCTGAATGTTTTATTAATTTGTTCACTTTGCCGCAATTAGTGGGAAGGGCCAGAAGTGGTTTTAGTAATTTTCTTCCATTTATTCGCTTTTCGAAACTCCTCTTCGAGTCCAGCAAAGTGTTCACCCCTTACTATTGGCTTTGTTCCAGAAAGAAAGCTAGCTAATTCTAGGTTTCGTGATAAAACCTGACAGCCGATCTTATTTACCTAAGGTTAAAGCGCCAAATGATCTCCACGAAACCAGTAGCAAATATGTGGAGATTTCGCGAATTTAAGGCCTTTAAGTCCTTACTGCGCGCAATTAAGAGCCAAGATTTGTCTTCCGCTAGAAGACAATAAATAATAATAATAATTAATAAAATAAGTGATTTAAAGCGTTTGGCGAAACTATTCGAAAGGCATTAACAACGAGAATGCTAACGGTGCTATGAATACACACTGGTGGATGTGAGGCATTTCACAAATCAGTTTTATTGATTTATGAATGTTTATTTAAAATCGAACTTTAACGACTAAAGCGGTTTTCGTATTAAATTTCCCCCAACTGACAAATATTGAGCGTGAAAGTGTTTGAAACATTCCGCTGTATTTTGCCAACAAGAATATCATAGCGATGTCCATCTGTTTATTATAAACAAATTATATATTTATTAATATAATCATAATTATTACGCTAGAATTTCAACTGATAAAATGCGGATAGTATTGTAAAGTACAATCTCCCAATCTGTGTGATTTAAAGTAGTTATGCTTTTTAGGGCTCTAAATTAAATTATGTTTTGTTTTCTTTATAAATCTTATTACATCAAAACTGCTTCTTGTAGGTAAGGTATTTTCGCAATATTCAGTTTTGTTGTTAATTCATTCACTGCCGTTCGCAGCCACAATTCTTGGCATTTTATGGGAAACTCGCCGGCGCCATCTTGTTCTGCATTCATCATCTAAGCCGCCGAATACGACGAGGGTATCCTGCGACAGCGGCGACGGACACCTTAATATCGCGAATTTAAATAAAAATTGCATTAACTGCTCAATGCTAAAAGCGCGGACGCTTACGCCGGATGAAAAACTTAAATCAGGCGCGCACACACACAAAACCCGTGAATGATAAAGTAGAAAAGTTTTCAAGAGTTTTCCTTTTCTTCGTCAACGTTTTTCGCCTTAACTTTCTGCCATGTCTTCCATACCAAACGCTGCCAACCCCCTTTTATCCTGTGTCGTACTCTGCTTGAAGTGCTTGGCTGAACACCTCGCATCATCCAACAGATTTCACTCTGTGCAGCGTTATAATGTTTTTCGGTTGAGACCAAACCTTTGGAAGATACTCCTCGAACGACGTTGATCCGGAGATTTTGGGGGCGAAAGAATCCTTGAAAACTATAAGACGGTGCTCTTGCCCTCCACCGCTTGTGTGGGGAAGCCTCAGTTTTAGTGGGATCCCCAAGTGTAAGCTTTTGTATCAGTGGTCCAGGCTCCTCCAGCTCCACTACCAGCTCCTTAAAACTCCGATCGTAGTTGTTTGCGCCGGGTAAAAGCTTTTAACCTTTGTGCCGCCGCTCTTTGATGAATTTCCACTTTGCCTCCTGCGTCGCCTTTTGCAAACTCCTGCCCATTCCCTTAAATTTGTTCGTTTCGCGCTGTTTTGTATTAAAGCAGGCGGATCTGCGATGGGAGTTCGTGCTAGACCATCCTCGTTAAGATGATAACAAAAGAAGAATCCCGCTTCCGCGACCGCCTTTGAGTCCGCTGAGGTCTCAGGGTGGATCGCTTTTAAATCGATTGGAGCATGAAACTTTTAACATATTCATAAAGAGGAGGAACTTTCATCTCGGCAATCGGGACCCATGTCGGATGGCGGGGTGGCAGTCAGGGCTGTTCCCATTTGTGTCATCCTGCGCTCCCTGTTTCCTTCCTCGGCGGGACTTTGATAAATTGTTATTGGATATGAGGGGCCTGGAGCGGGCCGGCGACAACTAAGGCAGCAGTGAACGACAGCTGATTTAAAACGAACAGAACAGACACTGCATGAGATGATGCGTCCGTACGGGTGTCTTGATGAAGAATCATAAGGCATTTGCCGCTAAGGCTGTCGAGATGGATCTAATGAAAATGGAATTTTCTATGGTCGGACTGAAGCTGAAAGAAAGTTTTTTTACGTGGAAAATTTGTAGCTGAGGAAGAGAAATTTGAAAAGCAGTAGGAAATAGAAGTAGAAACTAAGAAGGGCTACAGTACATTTAATTGAAATATTCGTAAGGCGTAAAAATTTCACCAATTGGCAAGTTCTACGTGATGTAAAATTTATTTGATTTACCTGAAACCAGACATTACTTCCTTTACATTAGACAGTAAGTTCTGAAGTCTTGAGGTATCCACAACTAGGTGCATTTTAACAATGCTATTAAAGTGTTAACTATTAAGCACATTTCTTCGATATTTTACGCAAATATTTTCAGTCTTCATATACACTTGATACGTACGCAGCATTACATGAATAATGTTCATCTAAAGTAAAAAGTAACAGAAGAAAATTGTTTTTGAAAAAATCAGTTTCTCGTGAAAAAATCTCTCTTATTTAGAGAGTTATAAGATGGATGTTTTATGCAGGAATTCAATTCAATTTTCAATGAACCGTTCAATTAGTCATTTTTGGTTCTCCCGTGATAGGTTATCTATTAAAAGATACAAGTTTTTAAACTCCACAGATTTCATAGATTGTACTTTGGATAAAGATTGTTTTAGTTGTTTTACTTACTATGAAAAAACTTAGATTCTAGCGTGGACGAAATAATAAGCATGTAAAGAGTAAATATAATTTGACTTTCAAAGGGAAACTTTTAAATTAAATAATCGTGTTATTCTTATACTTCTTATTATTTATTGTAATTGTACGTACTACTAGATTTTCTGAATCTATTTTTTTTAATCTTTCTAAAAAGCGTAAAGCTCATAAGTTTTTTTATTACCAAGGTTTGACAATCACGTATACTTCAAGGTCGTAGTCCGGTATGTCTTGTTAATCATTATTCGTTTTGCCTTCTTCTTGAGCTCGGACTATTTCGAAATATATTACGTTTACGGAGTGCCAAGATTCGTCATATCTTTTAACCCTTTAACAAATTTTGCTAACTCAATTCTGGACTCCTTCCGGCAATGCTAAAAGTCCTTTGGCACGAAAGCCACGAACAGTTGTCCCACCTCCTCACGAGGCCTCTGAGCCCCCAGCCTAGGAGAAAATAGTGAGTATTAGGAAGGAATCAACCTGTTTTCGCCTGACTGACCACAAAATTACCAACCAATTAGCATAATGCATTTGGCCACCGCGGCTCTGGCGGGGGGCAAGATGCAGTATAATCGGGTGAACATATGCCATTGTGTGTTGCCAACGTTACAACACAGAGAGAAAGCTTTCCGGAAGAGCACGTTCCGCTGATATACTTGGCCATAGTTTGTTCCATCGTCGGCAGCACTCGCACACAGCGCCCGGCGCAAATCGCAATTCAAACAAATTTATCTAGGGCTCCTAGGACGGGCGGCGGCGGTTCCCGACCCGAGTATCCCGTGTTCCGGATCCGGGCCCGGGGTCCCCGAACACACCCGAACACGTATATGAAAATGTTTTTTACTTTGCGCTCCGCCAAGTGGTGGGCTATAAATTTTAGCGAAGTTCAACAATGCTCGCAACAAGTGGCTCGTTCTGCAGACATCTTGATGTACTAAAGAGCTTTTTCGGTTTTAGATAACTACCCCCACTCCGGCGGGTTTATGGTCGATACCGACATGTTTTTAAGTGGATATTCTCGAGTTTTTATTTGCTTCTCAGCTCTTTTATCGCTTTATTTCCGCTCTTAATGATGTGGAATATTTGCCTAGCGACAGCAGTTGAAAGTAGCAATTTATGGATCTTTCCGATCGTGCGTGTCACGCATTCTAGAAAAAGTACACTCGAGGCAATCAAATCTGATTACAATCAAACCGTCACAAATGCAGAACTTGCTGAACTTTTTTAGAATAGTAAAGATGACTGAGTTAAAGCTTTATGTCTAGATTGATTTCATTATTATATTTATGTAATGACATTAAACTTGGCCGCGATAAAATCAGCTTGAATTCATTTTGTTGTATTCTTTGTTAAAACCATTTAAATTTAAAGCTGAATACTGTCGACCACGGACATACCAAATATCAAGTTTCTAGCTTTTCTAGAAGTGACCTATAGATTTTGATTATCTCTCAGTGAGTGAGTTACGAAATTGACGATTTTGATGTCACATTTTTGTAGTGTCGCTTGGAATTTAGCAGTGCATTACGGTGCACCCAGATTGCGACCTCGAGATTTCTAGCACCCTAATATAAGGATAACACTAGATTTACGGATCTACTGTATACCTATTTTTACTGAAATCCGTCTTTTTGACGGGTGAATTAAATTGGAATTTTTTGTACTTTTTTTTTTTTAAATCAGTAGAGTTTGTTAACAACTTTCTTCAGTACATTCACTTTTTTTCTACAAAATGCACTGTTGAAATATTCACCCGCTTTGCTACAATTGTGCTATAAAAACAAGTTCAGCCTCACTAAATTTCCAAATATCGCAACTTCTCTTTACAAAGTGCACAGTTGAAATGGTCATTCATAATATGATAAGGTTTGCTCTAATTGTAAAAGACTAGTTTGGTTACGTTCTCTGTGCTAAATAGTGGTTATGTTTTTGCTTATTCATTCTTTCATGATTTATTGCAAATTAACCCGTCAATTTGACGGGTGTCCATTAAAATAGGTATACGACTTCGGATAGAATGAGTACATATACGTATATATTCGATACATCATATTATTAAAAATCAATATATGTTTCTAAGAATGATGTTTACATTTTCGGAATTTTTAAGCATGAAATCAATAACCCGGCGGGTTCCATAAATAAGATATTAAAAAGGAACTTGTAAAATTTAAGTGTGTTTTTCTCGTTACGATTTTCTTTATAGACACTTTTTTCAGGTATTTTTTACTAAAATTTTTTTTGGTAATCAATTAAGCAGAAATAAGCTGAATTGCTTATTTGGACACTATCTTAAACGAACAGTATTAGTTCACTTAAAGGAACAATTTCTCTGGGTTCGTCTGTTCGTCTTTTATACGGTCGCTCCAGGAGAAAAGTCCTGTTTAGCCAACGGGCCATATATGACACTTTTCGTATAAATGGCTGAAAGCCTTGAGTGGCCACCTAGTGCTACTGTGCGCCTGCAAAGATAGTTCACTTATAAAAGTAATTTACGACGCAATAAAATGTTGCAATTCTTATGTAACTAAAAATCGCCTACACAATGTACGGGCATCTATTGTTTTCTCTCATATAAGACTGCAGCACACTGACCAGAATAGCCTTTGTTCCCTCCGTTAGGAATGCAAACAAATTCAGTGAGTGAAAGGAAGAGGTTTTTCGCCGTGTGCGTCCTGCGAGGTAGGAGTGATGGATCTGTAACGTTCGATACAATTATTTTCCAAGAAGTCGAACGGACAGCCTGATTGAATCATCAGATGCAACTCAGCAAGGCGCGTACTACTCCGAAACCGAAAGACAAAAGGAGTAATCTTTCAGTTTTCTCCAAGCAGGTAGTAAGTAATTGCGTAAATGGGTGCTGGCACTGGAAAAGGGATTAGTCAATATGTCACGGTAATAAATCTAAGAATCGCTTGTATTCTAGGTGACCACTGGTCAAAAGTTCCAGGTATGCAAAATTGAGACACTGAGAAATCGCTTCCGGCCTCTTGGTGTGTTTTAAAGCAAAGAATTTTGCAAAAAAATTTCACTTTTCCTCTTTTGTTAGCCGTGAAATTTCGCTTACTGTTTCTGTTGAATTTCTCTTTGCCGTCAGAATCGGCCAGACCTGAAAAAAATTTATTGCAGTGCGAACATGAGCTCCGATCGAAAAATAAAGCTGAAAAAATCGACCGAGTGATTATAACAAATTAGTAAACAATGCACAATCATTAATAATGTGAGTGCGTATAAAAAATTCTGAAAATGTTCACATTTCTTGAATAACCCGAGCTGGGCGTCACGCAAGTCTCCCATAGACCAAAGACGTCGAACACTCCGAATTTCGTGATTAAGATAAAAATGAAAGAAGAAGAATAAAAAGTCAGGCGCAGCACAGAACACGCTGAAAAAAGTGAGTTTTATATCAACGCGAGAATAGAGAAGAAACACTTAAGGAGCAGAGCCCAGTCGAGCCCGAGCCATCGTATCCCAGCTCGGTATCGCAGTCGACTTTAAAACGTGTACCGAGATAAATAAATTGATGGCTTCCATTGCATATAACATGTAACTAATGGCAGTAATCAATTTTGCTTTACATCTCAATCTCTTTTTGAAAAAGCCAACACACGGCCCAGGGCTCCGGGGGCGGGGGCCCCATCTGAGTTAGATTATGGCAGCAACAGAGAAGCACAACGTGCCGTACAAGCGTGCTACCCAGCGCAGAACTATTCAAAGCCGATCTGGCCAGAAGCAGCAGCAACACCCTGTACAAAAGTGAAGTCCTCCCCGACTCCTCCGGCCAGGATGGAGCACAGGGGGAGACGAACCAGGTCCCGGCCAGATATAAAATACAGCAGCCAGCGATATAAAGAAAAAAATTAAGACGCCCGAGACGTTGCACGGTAGAAAAACACTCACCTGAAATCTCATTCTCACTAGCTCCTAACAATGGACAAAACTTTTCTTACTCTTTGGGGTCGTGGTTATCCTTTCAGGGTTTGGCCAGGCTACAAAACAGTCGACTTATTGAGGAACGCGACGCTTTTGTTGCAGCGCGAAAAATTTCATTAGTCGAACATGCACGGCAATTGTGCTTCGCAGATGAAGTCGTTCTTTCAGCGCTAGAAGTTCACCATTTCGCATACTGCGGGAATTTTTTCCTTAATTACCCGCTCGGAATTAAGGCTGCATTTGCTTGCCGCAAGAAACAGTCGATTACTATTGCACTAAATGTGCTATTGCTACGACCAGACACCCTAGTTGTATTTCTTCAACTCAGTTCTTTCCAGTCCAAATAAGTATATTAAACTTTAAAAGTGCCTAACATATAGTCAGTAGTTATCTGTAGGTCAAAGCAATTTTTGTCGAATTAGTTAATAAGACTATCAAATAAACTCACGCCTGGTCCAAGGGGCATCCGCGAAGACAAGTTTTGTAATTATTTAACATCTTTAAATATTCTTGACGAAATGGGCTTATATATGCTTTTTAATTTTGAAGTCAATGTTTGAGAATCCAACCAATCCTTTTATTATACACAATAATATCCAATAAAAAAATAGTATAAAATGTTACAACTTTTGCTTTTATTTTGTTTTGTTTAGCTGCTTCTATTTAAAGGCCAAGCTGTAAACTTTCAGAAAATCTGCGTTTCCAAAATAATCTTTAATCACCTTATGATAGTCACACTTTTTTTACATTTTTTAAGAATATTATTTTAGCAATTTTCGATTTTTAAATTTAACTTTTTAAGTTAGCTTCAAATACATCTATTTGCTTTTCACACATTCAAAAATAGTGTCCTACTTGCAATAAGGAGGGGTGGGGGGGCTGGCTCGACTCGAACTCAAAAGATTGACAGAAACACATTATAATATTTCCGTGGTACGACATAAATAGATTTACGCTTGAACAACGTTGGAAAATATTGAAAACTTGTTTCCGAAATGAGCGCTGTGTCGCCGAAACAATGCGAAATTTGAAAAGAAATTTCGGTCGAAATAATGCACCGACCGCGCCTGCGCTGCGATTTAACACCGTTGGACTTTTTTGTGGAGTGCCATTGAAGATCGATTTTATGCACAAAATTGATCGAGCTATTCGTGATATAGGGCCCCAAACCATCGAAAATGTACTGCAAAATTCGGTTGACAGGATGAGCTACTGCCAAGCCGGGCGAGGCAACCGTTTGAATGAAATTATATTCCATAACTAATCGGAAGGTTTACTCCTTTCAATAAATCAACAAATTGTGAAAAACATTGAACAGTGTTTATTTTATAGCATTTTTAAAAAGAAACCAAAAGATGACCCTCGCTTTATATTCAGCTCCGATATTCGAGTATTGTTGCTGAGTCTAGTTTCCGTATTAAATAAAGATGTCTATGCTTACAATTTGAGAGACCTGAATTACTCTAGAAGAAAACTAGAAATCTGAAAATAAAAGCAATAATTCCCTTGGGAACTTCCGCAGTTCTAATGAAGGTGCAACATTTATTCGAAGTAAATTATTTAAAACAAACGCGGGCAGCAAGAATGAACTCCTCCTTCCGTGAGAGCAAAAGGGAATCACTAAAAAAGCCTTAGGCAGGAAAACGAATTTTTTCGACGTCCAATTTACTTTCATTTGCCACATCAATTTTCAATTTCGAGCCCAGCACTAATTCGATTTTAATTGCCAGTTGTATCACGTCATAATGCCCACAGAATTATTCGCTCCTTTTCATTTTCAATGAGTTTTTCATGATATCCGTCGCGAAGGGTCCCCGTGTAGAGGGACGACAATGGCACTGCCACCGGCCCCATCCCGGGGTACGGCAGGCAATCGTCGTCATCAGCTGCACTTTTGCAGAGTTCGGCGGTGTGAAATGTAACTAACTTTCATAGGAAAATGATTTTTTAATTGCATGCATTACACCTGTTCTATCAACGCATACCTGCGGACAAATTATTTCTGCCATGCATGCGATTGCACTTGATGAGCCGGTTCGCCGGAATACTTATTCGGAGGAAGGTTGCGACATTCCTCCACCTGGGATCCACGTTTTTCTTTGATTTCCTCCGCGCGTAACGAACGAACTTTCTTCGTCTGGGAACTGTGCGTGTGGCCCGAAACTCTTGTGTTAAGTGCTTGCTGCATGGAAGGCAAAAATCTTCGTTTCCTGTGCAATTCCGCAATTTTTATATGAAATCTCCCGGACGACGCAAAAAACTAGAAAACCCTCAGATGAATGGCTGTAAGTGGTGCTAGCTACTCCCAGGAAGCCCTAAATGACATCACTACCTTAGCACACTATGGCCGGCTGTGGAGAAGAAAGTTTTTCGCCGGTTTGAAGGAAAAAGCTTCCAGAAAAATTACCAAAAACGCTACCAAAAAGGCAGCCAGTGCCACCATCAAGACGTAGCGATGGAGCGCTAAGGAACTGGGCCACTCCCTCCGTCGGATAAAATGGGGTCGGGGTACGGGCATGGTTCCAGCACGAAATCATGGCATCATCATCATTACAAAAAGAACTCGAAACGTACGAAGCGAAGCCTAATGGCGATTTAATCGTTCTTCCATGTTTGAGATACTTAATCGCCGCAGCCCTCCCCGGCCCCTGCCTAGAGGCCTAGAGCGCCCAGTTAGATCTAGGCTGGCTGATTGTTTCTTTTCCATAGGTGAGTCTGAGTCGGTTCGTTTGACTGTTTACTTCCATTATGGCCATCAACCCCTAGCCTTAGTCAGCGCCATTTTACGCTGGTCGCTAGCAAGGAACTAGCCCGTCACAACGACCGAATAGGCTAGCAACAGACCTGGCCTAGCCATGGATCACAGTCTGGGCCATTACAAATGGATCCCATCTCATAATACGAGCATGTCATCAATCATTCGGACAAATCAGTGAGGAGTCTGGTCAGGAGCACCCAAGTAGGTAAGACAGGCGCTCTGGATCCAGTGCGCGTAGTTGACGAAGATTAAGATGGCGAATTGGCGTTTCCACGGCATTCACGTGCGAGCATGCTGTTATTAAAAATAAATTTACAATAATTTCCCCGCAGTCAATTGCGTGAAAACAAAGAAAAAGGCGGCAAGTCAAGCGCAAGAGAAATTATGGCCGGCAGAGCGAATGTCAGACCAATTTTCCCATCCGCGTTCGCGTCCATCCCGTGGTCTTCCGTCAATTAGACCTGCTTCTATAATTATCGGGCTTTCGAACGCGGTTTGGACATTTTACAAAGACGACAGGCACTTACTCGCTGCCTTTCCCCACGACCTCGCAAGCTAGACACAGGTGCACGTACCAATCCTGTCTGTCGCCCATAAATTATTCAAATTTTTATTTGACCGAGGCCCCCGCGTGAGCCCTGATGCCTTTTTACCGGCAGTTATTGTCCCCATTTTCCCACCCGATAGCTCTGGATAGCCCGGTCTAATGAGTTTTGATATCTGGTGAGATGGTCAGCGATTGAAGCAGACCACATTTAAAGAGCGGGTTGTGGTGCCCGTGAGCGGTCAGTAACACGTAAAAAGGCAACAGAGGCACAAAAAGTCCACCTAATGAGGGTATTGAGCAAAATCCATTAAAAGTGCAACTTGTCCGCGATGATTCAATTATTCAGTAATGAGTTTTTGATGAATTGCCGCCGCGCTGGACGCCGTTCGCCTAGAAGGTCGCGAATTGTTGGGATGGGGACGGTTGTTGGCTTTGTTGTGCAGTGTTGGGAAC
Source organism: Proctacanthus coquilletti (assembly GCA_001932985.1). Classification (NCBI taxonomy): domain Eukaryota; kingdom Metazoa; phylum Arthropoda; class Insecta; order Diptera; family Asilidae; genus Proctacanthus; species Proctacanthus coquilletti. The sequence goes on from MNCL01000012.1 coordinate 1,017,335, forward strand.
GGCGCAAGGTGTGAGGACCAATGAGATAGAAATGAATTCCAATTCTCGATTATATAACAAGAAAAAATAGGACACTGAGAAATCACAAAGCCCAACCCCATTTTCTTATTTCTTTTTTTCTGGTAATTTCGTGATAGCATTGCGCTCGATAGTTGTGTCAAACCTCCTTAATTTTTAAAGACGGTTGATAACACCAGGGCCTATCTAACGAAATATGGTATACGTCGGCGTCGGAATAAAAAGTTCATCTTTTCCATGGTAACTTTGACTAACACGCCTTCTTAACACAACCATTTGAAAAGTAATTTTATCTTAGCAGAGCAGTTTTCGTTTAATATTACTTATTTTGGTTAACATATAAAAATATGTTGTTTGTGTTGGTTTTCCAGGCAATTTTCAGGTATTATGGAACTGAATTTAATTATGTATAATTTTGTAAAATTTAGAAAAATTAAGAAATAGACACTTTTAGCTTTGAATGTTTTGATATGAATATTTTGTGCCCACAAGTTTTTCGTCACCTCTATAAACATCGTGTTGTCTGTTTCTGTATGTCAAATTACTTAATTATTTATGTATGAACACGTATCTAATTAGAATACATTTCTCACGCGCTAGAGAATGACAGACACATCAAACAGTCAAACAGGAGCAGTCAATAAATTAAAAGTTAAATAAAATCTAGAGATTTGATGTAAATTTAAAATAGATATTTGCCATCTGATACTTTTACCCCGAATGTAATGATACAGTCATTTCCACTTTTTGAAGTACAAAAATAGTGGGACATAAAGCAGTCCCACTCTAAGTAATCTTCTGCTGGACGGCTGGACTTTGTTATTCTTATCGATGTATTTCATTTTGGGGTGTTAGGAGTACTCATTTTATCTCTAGCTGAACTTCTAAGGATGTCCTAATTACGCAAAGTTTTAAAAAGATTATAGAATTCAACAATTTAGGAGGAGTAGGTGGCTTTGGAACAACTTTATGAGACACTCTCCAAGAAATTCATCGATTTCGGCAAGTGTTCTAAAACTGTGTTAAAAGTTAATTAAAACGCTCAAAATTCTGAGGCAGCTGGAAGTTGAAGCCGTTTTCCCGAGACTGTGTCTTAGAAACAAATTTAATTAATTCACAGGAAAAGAGTTTAGTAAGGCACCCGGCTTAACCGCCACGGCGTCGTCGAGCGCCCAATGGTTCCGTTCTTTAGTTAATTAGAAGCAAAGATTGATCTTACACGATGTCAGTGTGACAGGGAGCATTATTTTTTGAGCTTATCTTCAGGGGAATCAGCGAAGTTCCAGATGAAAGACAAACACCACCGCGAAGCTTGTTAAAAATACCCGAAACACCAGAAATAGCGGCGATGCGGGTTGCGGGACGATGCAGTGCGCCTATTTTTCGATATCCATAAATACGTCCACAAGCGGAGCCGATACCGTTCTAAGGATGTGATAATTATGGCTGGATTAAAACACATGTTGAGGCCCTGACAAGAACAAATACATCCCTGAAGGCCTTTTGATGTTCGCTTCCCAGATAGTCGCCATCGCCAACTCGGTGTCCCATGGTTCATCTTCTTGGATTTCAGCGTCTTCTGCTTGCGGCGTGTGTGCGTCGTCTGACATGGGAATTTATCATAGACACTGCCTTTTGGGCGAATCGCATGAAAAATTGAATCGACTCAAAACAGACAAAACGACCGCAGACGCTGGGACCTCGAGACGTGAGCCTCCAGCCGATTCGAAACCGAAGATTTTGTGTCACGGTGGCGTAAAAGGGGCCAGCCGTGGCCGTGGTTGGACTTCGGCCGCCCACTACCGCGCACCGGTGAATGGAGGAAATCTTATCACTGACCACCTCAAAAGTGCGTATGACCGCACTGCTGCGGGGAGGAACACTCGTCTTGTGAGGAATTCAGACAAGAACCGCTGTGTGGACAAGACAAAAAACAGCAGCGGAGCGATGGAGTGAAATTAATCACCGCCGGAGCGGACGCAAGAGGGCCGACATTAATTAAAATTCACCTTCGGGATTACCGCAGTGAAAAAATACAGGGCCGCAACGAGACGAGCAGGGGCGGCAAAAAAGACGAGCTACGTCTAATTGAGTTGAATTTTGACACAAAATTTATTTTCATTACGATTTTCAGAAGATACAGGTAATTTTTTGGGGAGAAATTCCTTAGCACAGAACAGCGGCCTTTGTTTCATTTTCTTTCGCCGCTTGTCCGCTGCTTTCTGTGGTCATTTTTAATATGAAGGACCGAGCGGGTGGGTAAATTGGAGATTTGCGCCCTTGTAATCAATCTGTAACTGCCACAGTTGTTGCGAAATAGCCGAGGAGGTTAATTAACCCTTGGCTGAGGGGACGAGATGAGGCGGAATGTTACAAACTGCTAGGAAATTTATTTAATTTAACACGAAACCTCGACGAATTATATTGCATATTTTGTTTCCGGTATTTAATTACCTGGTCAAAGAACCATAAACTAATAAATAAATAATGCTATTTTTCGAAAGCACGTTACTATGATCTTTTAGTTTATATCGTAGAAAGACAACTTTACTACTTGTAAGTACAGTACTTTGAATAAACTTTAAAAAAATCGTTTAATATAAGCGAATAATCATAATATTTAAAATCAAGTAAAAAAAGAAAATATACTGTTCTACCGGAATTTCGCTTTAACAGGATTTAAATAGAACTTTCGAGGAGAGTTTTAAGCTACACTTTACAACGCAGTTTAGAGCTAATATTCACCACTTTTTCTATTATAAATTCTATTTGAAATGCAAATAAATAACCCATTTTCTGAATTTATAGTTCCAATGTTAAAACTATTGTGAACTATTTCGGGCTTCGGTATTGATTTGCTTAAAGCTTTGCTTTTACTTTTTAAATATTTTCTTCTTTTATTTTACATAGATGTTAGGACGTAAATTTTACTAAGTTCAGATAAAATTACAATAAGGCTACACATTTATTCCTTAACACAAAAAACAAATCAGCGTGTCATATATCGAACAGTCTTAATTAATCCTTTTTAACAGAGGGCGATAGAAAATTATTTGTTTATAACAAGTCGTTTATTTCGCTTTCTAGAATTTTAGATTTTAGAAGGAAGCAGTGTTCCATTTTGCTTATTCACGCATTTTTCAAGAAAACGATTGAAACGTGACAAAATGTCTAGTTACTTATTGCGAAAGACTTGCTTAGATGGCTTAAATAAAACATTTTTTCAAAATACCTGAACTTGAGAATGAAAAGACTAAAACGTTTGATTTTTGCTTTCAGAACGAAAACGTGGTCGACAGACATACACCAGGTATCAGACACTGGAATTGGAAAAGGAGTTCCATTTTAATCGCTACTTAACCCGAAGAAGACGGATTGAGATTGCCCATGCCTTATGTTTAACTGAAAGACAAATAAAAATTTGGTTCCAAAATCGCCGAATGAAGTGGAAGAAGGAGAACAAGACAAAAGGGGAACCTGGATCTGGCGACAATGCTGATGAAATCACGCCACCCACAAGCCCACAATAGACAAGTTTCCTTCGTTCACTTAGCAAATAAATACAATAAGAAAATCAGAAAAAGAAGAAAATTTATATATTATTGAAATAATATTATTTAATGGACAGCAGCAATGGGAGAAGCACGCAACGTAACTTAAGTGAAAAGTTGTCAACCAAAAATATAACAATTGTGGTTACAAGTAATATATTAAAGCAGTTTTTAAATGTTTACTTTTAGCCGTATTTTTACTTTTTTGTGTAAAGCTAGACCTTAATGTTGAGTAATTTTTAAAGATTTCACAGTCCTCTGTTGTTATCAATTCTGGTTTTTGTTTACCTTCACCCGCAATCGCACACACTTCATTTTCATTTCACGTTCGTTTCGATTTGATTTGCAAAGACCGCGAAAAGTTATAAACAAAAACCACAACCAACTCATGTGACCTCAAACTAATAATTTAATGATAACGGTTAATATAAATTGAATAAATAGTGTAAACAGTAAATGATACTAAATGAGATAAATTTATATTATTGAGAACTATTACTAAAACATTAAGCGTACTCGGAAAATTGAAAGTTTGTGAAAAGAAGATACAGAAGCATTTTTAGGCGTTGAGAGTTTAGTTGAAATTCGGAACAGCGACGCTTGGTCTATGTTCAGAGTCTAAGATTTGTTTGGTCAGCAAAAGATGCAAATGATCTTTGTTTGCGCGGAACTTAATCGACATTCTCCTCGATCTAAATTTCCTTTTTCGACCGAATGGGCGACAGGGTGAATGGGCTTGTGTGAATCGCACCTTGTGTGGATGGCGTGTGCACCTGAGTTAGTTATAAACCTAAACGCGTGGCAGTTACAATATTGAGATTATTAGTTAGTTTGCTGGATGTGTGAGTGATTGACCAGTGATTTAACTTTACTATTTTTTTAACCAGTGCAATGTGTATGACATGATAAGGGTTAAGCGTGATTAGATTTTTTCGTTGTCTTAAGAGCAGCATCGCACTACTCACGTGAAATTGGACCTTTTATCATTTCTAATTCGGTGGTAGTTCACATCTTATTTATTTAGTTGTTAGTCGACATAAGTTTTCACTAAATTTAATGGAATTAGTTAAAGCGAAATTACTTCTCATTGCAAGCTATTGGAAAATTGTTGAATGCATTAAGTGCAAAAACACATTGAACATTTTAAAAAATGTGGAAAGCGAAAAGTTTCTTTGAGACGTTTTCGTTTTCTCGAGGATATGATGTATACCTTTCTAACGAATTGTGCTTTTCGGTAATCAAACTGACAACTAAAGCAACATTTTATAATTGGCGAGTTTAGCATTTTATTAAACAAGAAATTGCAAAAAGGCACTCTTATTCAAATTGTGAACAATATTTGTAAGTCCTTGTATTGTTGGGAATCTTTGGGCAATTACAGTGTTTCGTTTGATGCATTTACAGATTTATTACATGCTATCAGACCTTGCTTGGAAGAAAGATGGAGTGATTTATTTATGCGGTTATTTGGATTGGTAGGACAAAATCTTTATGCAAATATAAAGATCAATTTCCGTATAATTTTTTTGAATGATATCTGTAGTAGTAGTGTGACAGTAGTATCCATGTTTATTTAAAAAATTATTCAATATAGCGTTCAGAAATGTTAAACGTAGTCAAATTTAAACAAACATATCTCGAGCCTAACTCTTATTATATTTGCTACTGAATGGCTTTAGTTTAAAAATATTTTGGTCATAACAATATTGATACGGCTACATTACGCTTGTCGAAAAGTTTTCTAAAACGAACTAAATTGAGTAATACCAGTTTTTTTCCGTTTTTTCAATAATGATTAGACAGAAATTTGTATTGCACGTGTTAACGATCTCTAGCATATAACGCTACGGTCACTCCATCATTCTTTCAGTCAGCAGTAAAGACAGTACCTTTCCCGCCTCCCCCAAATAGCAAAACACAATGGATAATTTGAAGAAATTTATGGAACTCTTTCAAACGTGTGAAACGAAGCAACCAAGTCTAAATAGACCCCGCATACCAAAGCCATAAATAAACTTAACGTAAACGTAAAGCAACTTGTATAAAGCAAATGAAAGCAAATAAAAACAAACGATGGTGGAAATAGTGAATATAGCGTTAAAAAGGATATCAAAACTTGTACATCTTTATAAATAGACCACTTTTTTATTTATATATAAAATAAGTAAATAGAAATCAACTTAACTGTACTAGGCAATAAAACTTGTAAAAAAGGCAACAAACCTATGCGTAAATGCTGTGCCCAGTCAAAATAGCGAAACGTTATTAATGGAAGTAAGACTATAAAAATCATGCCCAGTGAGACAAATTTGATTTCCGTTTTCTTAAGCGACTTAACGAAATTCTTAAAGAAGCCGACTGATATAATAAAGAATTTGGTTCTTCCTAGAAGTTGGACAAAAGATAAGCAAAATAAAAGACAAAAGGGAAGTCATGTATACGGTTCTTGGACGAGGAACTTCGTTCGGACGTAACAAGAAAAACAGATTGAGCAAACTAATTTTTATTATCTAAACCTTATATACGTAATTTTCGGCACAATCTATATTTATTATGATTAGTGAATTTAAAGCAAAGAATAATTGAATTGCAATCAAAGTAGATGTAACAGAATTGTTGTAAATTATAAAAAAAACCAAACATTACGACATTTTGACATGAGGAAGTGTTAAATTTTCAATTTCTGTATATTTTCGATAAGTAAAAGATAAAAAGGAGATAAGCACATTCAAGATCAGAAACATGAGTGGCAGAACAAGAGCAACAACAAAGATGGGCACATAAACAATACTGTAAATTTTGTAAGAAACGAAAGAAACACATTAACGACTTAAACATAGGCATTAAAACTAATTTATGTATTATTTAGAGATGGCAGTGAATTAAGCAATTTATAACAAACGACACTGAAAAACGAAAAAAAATGTCAAAAATGAATTAGAAAAACACAAAAAAACAAAGCAGAGAAGTTGTAAGATAATTATTAAAAGGTAAAGATACACTGTAACGTGAAATTGTGATTATTTTTGTTAAAATATATATGAACTATGGAGAATTAAATTATAAAGCAACCAGAAATACGTAAAACACATATAGAAGTATATATGGCGTATATAGAGTTAGCGAGAAGGAGAATCAACCAAAAGTATATTAAATCACAAATAGTTTAAAATTGTCATAATTTACATACGAATTTCGTATTTGATATTTGTTTATTTATTTAGCGGCGACGCACGCCTGCGCCAACGTCGTCTGTAAAAGTTGTAATATTGAAAGGAGACGTGGCGCGAAGGATGAAACAAAGGTACCCCACGGTACTCCCAGTAAAGAAAGAAATCCAAATACGTAAGTGTAGGCCTCATTCTGTAAGAAAATGAAAGCAAAAAATGATGATCAAAACTTGTTGTAAATATACTTTTTAGAGTCAAAACCTTGAATACCCGGTTGTTTTTATTCAGCACAGTTTCCCCCTCCCCTGCACTATCCGCAAATCGAACCACTTTCCAAATTGTTGGGCTACACATTTTCAAATAGGGAAGTAAGACCGATTCTCTTTGTTTTTTATTGTTATAAATTATGGAAAACTAATTCGTGATAGACAATAAAATCGTTTTTTCTGTTTTTTCTGTTTTTTCTTCTTTTTCCAATGTTAAATGTAGGAACGTAACGTATTAACGTACGTTAATGTCGCAAATGCATTAAAATTTGAATCATTGAAGAGCTGCGGGATTTAACTCTTGTTTTGACCGTTTCTGTTTTTCCGTTTTATTGCTTTGGTCTTGCAATAAGATTAATTTATTACAAAAAATCTTTTAGAATCAATCTTAGGAGTGTTAAATTTGTCTCCAAAATTTATATACATAAAGAAGTCTAAAATACACCAGAGGGAAAATGGACCGAGTTGTGTTATTCAAGCCCTGTGGAAGGGGCTCAAGAATACTTCCACAGTCATCCCTGCTTGTCGTAAAAGGCGACTAAAAGGGGAATTGCGGAAATAAGTAAACGTGAATTATGCAATCTTTGTATGTCGAAAACTGTGCAGTAGTATTCGAATAGAATAGAAGTATATTACACTTGAGCACCAGCGCGTAAAAGACATCAGCTCTGCACTTTTTGGCTAGAAACGTCGTTCATGGATCAATTCGCGTTGGAGAATGTAAAACGATTTTATGATGGTAATTACCTTTACTTTTCGCGATCATGGACAAACACAGGACACTTCTGCGTATCTTTTAGAAAAGAAACCTACTCTAGTGCATTAATTAAAAGCCGATTATATTAATGTCATCTTATTGAAATGCATTAAGAAGTAATAGTCGAAATAAATGTAACCAAATTCCAGAGTCGTACAATAATTGATCAGCTATCTAAATCTTGATTCAACATGACACCTTTTAGTTACTTTAGTATAAAAGAACTACTGCATGAACTTTTATAAATTTCCCTTGACTTGAAATACAGTTTGCCCTAAATTAAATTGTGAATTTATTTTTTTTTTTTACTTTAAGGTAGTTTTGTAATCGTTTTGATTGTATTAAAGTGTAAATTGTATTAATTTTAAATGGAAGTTCTATCTTCTATTTAGTAAAACCCTACTTTCGTAAATTCCCGGCATTGTTAATTCAGAAGTGTATACTACAAATTATTCTAAACCGAGTCCTTGTCAAGTTTTCTGTGACAAATGTTGAGTGATAGTTTTTGATCGCAAACTAAAGTACAGTGTCTTTGAAGGCTAAATAAATTGTATTAGAAATATTGGTAAAGCACGTTTATATTAGAAATACGTTATGTAGGTTACAAAACGGCCTATGTCGTGACTTAATACAATTTTGAGTTATTTGCCTTGAGTACCGCCTGCCATGTTGGATTGACTGAATCACCCAATTAAACACGCCGTCTTCCACCGACCAGAATGAATCACCGCTTAATCAAAGATCTCAAAAGAAGCCGATTTTTCTCGCCCACCGTCGCTATAATTAGCTTTCTACCAATTTGGCTACGACTTGAAAATCATCTGGCAAATTGCAATGCTCAGGCCTTGACCAAACGCGAGCCGCTGCCATACCTCCGCCGCATTAAAACGCAACCAAACAATGGCCGCGCTCAAAACGAACCTACCTCTGAACTCCAGGGGCCACCGAAAACCGCCCGGAGCCCTGGGGCCGGAGCCCGGCAATTAATAACGTCTGACAACGATTGTTCGGGCCCCGTGTACCGCCATTCACAATAATTTCCCCCATGAAAACATCGCAACCGAATAATTTGATGTAATTACTTGGGCCATTCAGAGCCTTCGCCAAATCTAATTTAGCACAGAGCACTGGCAGTCTCTTGGAAGGAATGGAATCAATCAAAGCCACATCGCATTCAATTCACGAATTTTAATTCGTGGCCATCCATCAAAATCATCGGCGGTTCATTGTTTTATCAGATTCAGCTCATAAGTCCCCTTAATCACTGGCAAGAACGGCGTCACATCAAGTGGCCGGGCAGTTCGCCGGCAGGGACATACATGCCGGAAAGATGGATGAGCCTGATTTTAATATAGAAATCCAAGCGGTAACACAAAGGAGCCCGATCTCAGGAGTCCTACTTCCTGCACAAAAGCTCAGCCAACGAAGGGTTGAGTGGTTCGTTCAGACAACGGCAGCGGGCGGCCGTTGCTGCATCTAGCCCGGAGACTAGGGGCCCTGGGATCTGGGACCATTGGTTTCGATGAAACACTTTTGTAGAACCGTTGGTGGAGGACTCGAACTGCTGCTCATCCCGACCAGGTCCTCAGGGGCTTGCAAAATGGAATGGAAAATGTTTCGAGCTACTCCACGGAGTCTGACGATGCGTTGATATTGAGATCGTCAAAAGCCACCCCTTCAGCGGGAGTCCAAGAGTCGTAAATCAATAAAACAACTCCAAATCCTCTGCTCTGGAGTCCTGGCTCTCATCACTCTACCGAATTTCATGAGCTCCATTAGAGTTGGGGTCGAAGCTACGTTTTCGAGTAGGGTTTCGGGTCTGTGAATAGGACGGCTCTAAGCGGATGTATTTTGTGCGGGCTTGTTTGCTCCCGAGTCGCCCTAACCCCAAACAGCGCACTGTTTTTGTACGGAGGAGATACACCGACGAGCACTGGTGCAGATCCGGGAACCCCTGTCTGCACAACGCCACAGGTAACGGGAAAGAAAGCAACTAAAAATCTGCGGTAATCCGACTGCAGTTTTTTGATTAAAATCTTCTGTGCCAAAGTGTGTCTATATGTTTCACATTCTAGAATTTTTGATTTCATTCAGAAAAAATGTTTAGAAGGCGTAAGCATAATTTACTGACGGAAAATAAAATACTCGCTGTGTAAGAAGCACATACGTCATAAGTTAAAAGTTGATTTTGCTTCCAATTATTTTCTGTCACAGGTTACTCTTGCGGCTCCAGGTCCAGTTTTTTTAGAACATAATCCAGTTAAAAGCAAGTGTGTAAGAATTGCATACAACATTGAAAAGGGTCGTATTTTGCAAAGACAAAACAAGATTATCTAAGGATTACGCTTCAACGAGTAATATTCTTAGTAGCACGAAGTCGCTCATAGTATGCTCTTGAAGGGCCATGTACCTGTTTATAACAGAAGTGTTGGGTCTTGACAAAAATAATATAATAAAAGGTATTCTTCTAATCATTTAGGCACTCTTATTAAGGTTTACAGTTTTTACTGTAAAGATAGTAATTTACATCTGCTAGCGAATGCGAATCATAAGTACTGGGAAGTGGCTTTCGCGTCCGAATGGTCGTTCAGTGGAACAACATTTTTAGAACGGGAATGGGCTTTAAAATGGAATCGCCAGGTAGCGTACTGGTGGGGATGTCCTAAGAAAGGAACCTCGTGGAGAATCAATGCGTTTGTCGATCGGTACACCTCCGCCACCGCAGCTTGTGCAGTTCACATAAGATCACGATTTCAATTGCCCCCGTGACCCGACCCTGCCGAGCCGGCGCGGTTGGCGCGGAGGTGATAAATACCAAGTAGCAAATAATTCCATTACTCGGGTGCCGCGCCAGCATCCAGCACCGTCGAAACGAAATTCGAAATTAATTCGAGCAAATAAAGAAACTGTCAAATGCAAAATGATAATTCGTCAGAGGGCCCGCAGCGAGACCCTGGAATGTGCTCGGCGCGCGGGCGGCAGGCAGCGGCGGGAGCGCTTTTAAAAATGATCTTATAAATCTGACATCATAATAAGCCATTAATCAGGCATTAAGCATTCCGGGCACAATGCGGCCGGAACGTCCATGGCGGGGATGCTGCGGCCGGAGAGTGCCCCGCGGTGACAAGTGTCGACCAGGATAGACAGCGGCCAAGACTCGAGAGTGGCCTCCCGAGAGCCTCCGGCCAGCGTATGCAAAAGTTGTCAGTTGAGCAACGACGACGAAATTCGTGAGCCGGCAGGTATATGTCAGAGCGGAGGACCGACCTGCCACCGACGGAGCTGCTAGTCTCCGGTACGGTGGTTGGAAATTGCTTATCAATGCCCAGGTCGCTCAGCAAGAAGGTGGAAAAGTTCCAATAAAAAGCGAGCAGGAGGAAAATTGAAAACTAAGACGATACCTGAACTTCAAGGCGCCCCGAAAATGAAAATTGCTCGATTTATTTACCTGCCGAGCCTGGGCTGCTGGCTATGTACCAGCACGGACACATACCACCACTCCAGCAAGCGCCGCCACCAACACACCTGCAGCGCAAACGCACACCACCGCAACGAGGTAAATAGTCGCCGAACACACCGGCAGAAATCCAAAATGAAGGAGGATCAGGTGCGGTCTAGCGTGGCCGAGACAACCAGATCGCGACGTCGCTAGAGCGGACCCGCTCAGCTTGCGGAAGTTTCTGGGTGCCATTACGAAATGGGTGACTGCTAAGCGACGCCACGCCCCCTCGTCGGCTCGGAATAGTTGAATGATTTTCAATATGGCTGCTCGCTCTCTCGGCACCGCGAACTGTAACGGGGATTTCGCAAAATTCTTAAGTTAACCAAAATTGTTCACGAAAATTAAAATTTTTGCTGTTTTTGTGAATTATCGTGGAATTTTGCAAGTTTGCCGCCCCGCAGACGGTGCTCGGGCCGGTTCAAATAAAGCACGAAAACGATCTCTCGGCGTGGGCCCCAGACCTGGGGACCACAGGAATTCTGCGTTAATTCCAAAATAAGAATAGTGCGAAGCGCCCCGCCACGTTGATTTATACCTGTCGTCGTGTGGTCGGTAATTAATCGAAAAATTCGTAGTGACAACTTAATATCGAGTGAATCTTCATATATTGGTTTAATTTAACAGTCTCGACCACGATGCGAATCGCGTCTTTTCGTTTCGCGTTTCGCTCGCCTTTCTATTAGCGTTATCGACGGCGATGTGCGAGCGCAGGAAAGTGGAGGTAGAATCCAGTTAAAGGTTAATTAAACAGCAAGGCTTGGAAGTCCGGGTTTTCTTGCCGCCGGAATTCCGAAATGAGTGCTTAGATTTCCGACGGAATTTTGTGTTTTTGTAGAAGCTCAAAACCCATGTTTCTTTCGATGACTACGCCTAACACCAACTCTCTATGATTTTCAACTATGTCTACTGCATAATAAACTTCCTATTAATTTTTCCATAGTACGTACGAAGCACGTTCAATATAGCATCTATTATGTAATGGAACTAGTTAAAGCCAGGTATAAATTTGTAAGGAAATGTATTTGAAATTTGCGGGAGCCAGCAACTCATAACAAGATTTGCATAAGCTAAAATCCACTGTTATTAAAAAATTTAGAGCTGAGTGATAAATTTGATTGTTTTGTTATTTGAAATTTCACGATCTAGGTGCTATTAAATTACAATTCAAGAATAAATTTTTCAATGTAAATTTCTTATTTGTGGAGAATTTTCCATAGTAAAACTCTTTAATTCTGCCCGTCCATAATCTTGCAACGTTTAAAGCTTTACTCGTCTTTTTTCAATGTGAGATGTTTCTTAAATCTGTGTAAAAGCCTTTTAATAAAACCTATTTATTACTTTGCTTTAACTGGCTTACAAATATAGTAGTAGTAAACTTTAAAAACATCAATATGTAAGACGTAAATATTCTCCAGAAATTTGAAAAAATTCTACGTAGGAAGTTCGTTATAGCACTCTTTCTTTTAAACGTAGGGGCCCTTTTTGTTGGTCATGATTTTCAAATTTAAATTCACTTGCTTCCATTTAAAATCTCTAAATTCAGTTTTAGTAAGTTTAGATTTAACTTCTAATATTCTTTAAAATTGAAAAGTGTAAATAAATATCTAATATTAATAGCCATATTTCTATTTTCAGGCCAGACAAACACATTTAGTATGTCATTCGAGTGCTGCTCTATTTTACTATAAAAAATTATATGATTTAATAAAAACTTTTAAAACTGAATAAATGATCACAAATTTGCAAATTAGCGTTTCATTTTCCTTGATATCTAGATAATTTTCTCCAAATCCCAGTCATTTTACTTTGTTTGTGATGAATAAGTTAAGTATGGTGTCGATATATGATTTTATGCAGATAAATAGGTGGATTTTATTGTGAAAATATCAGAAGCTTACAAATACAAAAGATCACCTAACTCGTTAATGCCTTTGTCAGAGCTGACGAAGCTATTTTTGAAAAATTCCATATATCCATTTAGATAAAAACAAAACAGGTATTGTTTTGGTCTTGTTCATTCAAAATATGGAGTGGCAAGTGCGATTTCCAATGGTATTCGTGCTTCGAAGCATTTCGTTGAAAATTTTAGAATATTTAAGAAGGCAAGGCGTAGTGGAAAAATTCCTTAAAAAACTTGGATGAAATTTGGCAACAATATTCTTTGGGATTTTTTCCCCGCATTGTTGAAGAGATTTTCCACTTAAAGCTACGTTTGTGCTCCATATTTTTGGATTTATCTTGACTTTATTAATAAAGCCAATTCCGTTCACAGCAAAAAATTTTTAAAACTACAAAATCGTTACCAAAAACCTTTCAATTTGTTTAGATCAGGGAGAAATTCATGAAGTGACAGTTTGAAGAAAGTAATATCAATTTGATAACTGAGAACCAGTTCCAATTTTACTTTAAGTTTTCGTGAACCTGTAATAAAACAATAAACCAACAAACCAACAAATCAACTCAGGCTTGCAATGTCACGAAAAACTTTAAATATAAATCTCCAATAATTTGAATAACAGCAAAATTGCATCGCATCAACAAAAAGAAGTCGGCTTTTCTACTGTCTAGAACCTGACCAGAACCGTCTTCTTCAATTACTTTCAAAATTTAAACTGCCTAGTAAAGTAAACATAAAAAGCTCTTTACTGCGCTGCACTTCCCCTTATTGGGGAAACTTATGAATTTACATTCATATAAAAACATATCATTTATCCAACAGGATATAATACAAATTTGTTTTTCTGTTGCACTTACTTTTTAAAAAAAAATTCTACAGCAGTAGTTGAAATTTGTTCAAAGGTGTGTAAGTTGTCGCAATCAGACAAATAAATGAAGAAAATGTCTGCAAATCTCGAAAAAGCAAATAGAGAGCGATTTGGCTTACTCAAAAACTTATTTAAGCAAACTTTTTAAACAATTAATGCTGCGTAATATCGCGACGATAAAGTCTTAATTGGTGTTATATCAGGTTGAATATAATTTTGTACTTACAAGGATAAGACCCCAGAAGGGACCTAGGACCTGTTCCGGACCTATTGTTTGATTCGTTAAGCAGACAAAAATTAATTTCTGGCAATGGAAGTGCCTTCCTTCATTGATTTTTGACAAAATTAATAATCGCACAGTGTTCATTTGGAATGGAAAAGTAATCACGTCACACGTTACATCTTAAAACTTTTTTGCCTTGTTAGCCGAAAGAGAGCAGCGCCGACCTTGAACCCAGCCGGGCCCAATTGCCATCAATTAGGTTCATTAAGTCTCGTTGCTCGCATCTGACTAAAGCGGGCTTAGTTTAATTCTGGACATGTAGCTACCCGGCCACGTTCAGCCCGGCGGGTCCGAGCTTGGCTGTGTCGTAGGTCGCGCATCCTGATGGATGGATTAAGCCCTTCCCGCAAATGCTATGCTACCGATAATGATGCGACTCTAATGCCACGGTCGTGACGATATGACAGTGATAAGACCGCAGCTTCCCAGCTGCCATCTTTAACCTTTTCAGGGACTAAGGCGACCTAGGGTCCTCCGGCTGCCAGACGAGCCGCAAGGCGTAATGCCCCAGCTTAGAGCGCCGCCGACCGGGCGTTTTTATTTATTTTTCGCAATAAATATTCGAAACAAATCGGCACCACTTTGACTAAATGAGGAGCATATTAAATTTAATGATGCGGCAGTATTTCAAACCCATTTTCGTGCATGCGAGTGGAGCACTGGGGCAAAGGGAGCTACGGAACCCACCGGTTTGCGATGGGCGACGGGTAGTTGCCATTTGAATCGCTCCTCTGTCGGTCCCGGATTGTCTCCTAAAGACCCGTGCATCGGAAGAATGCCGTACACCTGAGCTCACCTGAGCACACCGGTGCGATGGCATGTTGAAGGCATTTGTCTGGGCGACTTCATTCGGATTTTCCGTCTCCAGCTGCATGGCGCTCGGCTGGGCTCACTTTTTACAGCTCTGTATTTCTGCCGCTCCGCCAGAAAAGCAGAAAGTGTTATCACTGTCATTGACTGGTTGATGGTATTCCATTATGGACTGCGATGGTTTATTAATTTTTATTCGAGACCAATTGCTACAGCTTTTTAAATTTACTTCGACACTAGATAATGGTGGAGATTGTTTAGGTGACTGTGCAGCACATTAAGGTTTGTTAAACATGGAGGATTTTGTTGAAAGAAAAATCAACAATGTTAGGCATTCTGTTCTAATTTTCACCAGAATTTCTAAAAAAACTTTTCCTTAAAGAAAGCCAAAATGTCTTTTTAAAAGCAACAGTATTCGTATTTACGAGACGATTTTCTAGTTGTTAGCTTAGAAAGTATTCGTTGTACAGTAACAAGTTTGCCACATAGGCTTTTAAAATGTTATATCGGACTAGCATCTTTTTGAAATGTTCCTAACAGTTTTAATAACCTAACCGCATTTTCAAATGAAATGTTATATACCTAAAACCATTCTGTTCTGAATATTCCAAACGTTGTATTTATTTGTAAACACTTGCCATAGATATCGATTGATTTTAAGAAATTAATAGGGAAACTTAGGAAGAAGTGAAAGTGTATATCTTATTCACAATAGTAGTTCGAATAACTGCAACTTTTACTTTGAATTTTCTTAACGTGAAATTAAACCCCAGGAATTAAGAAATTTGACTAAACTTCTTGGTTTGAACACATGCACCTAGATTTTTATTTAATTTTAAAAGAAGCCGAGAACGTTTGCACTCTGTTATTGATATAAAAATTAAACGAAGAATTGATATTGGACTATTGCGCTGCGCCCTACGGTGGGAAATCCCTTTCCAAATATTTTGGGTGCCGCGAACGCGAACTTTTCGACGGCCGCTAAAAGAGACGTATTTATCCTGCCTGGAAAAGGCTGGGAAAAGTCGCAGTCGCAGTCACGCATGAGGAGGGCTGCTATTAAGCGAATTAATTTTATATTCAAAAAGGCCGAGGCAATCCATTTTCAGTGGATTTTATCCGCTTGCTTGGACTGACGATATTTCATCCTCTTATCAATATCCTCCCACATAAATACATCACGAAATTGAAAGCGAAAAAATGTTTTTGTCTGCTTGTTGGGGTTTTTTCTGCAGCTTGGTTTTTCTCTCCTCTCGCAACACCAGCTAGCAGCTAGCATTAATTTAATAAATGCTCGTCTCTGCGAGTCTAGGGGATGATGACAAGACCAGGGAAAACATGTTGGACTACATATTGCAGAATTTCCTTTTTGTCGGTTTTGTAACATACAAGAGGAGCACTCAGCGGTAGTGCAGGAAATTAAAAGTCGTAAATCATATCATACGCCTGTGTCACGCCGCTAGCGGCGTGGTGGTGGTGTCGACCGAGGCGCTCTGCTAACACCGGCTAACTATGTGCTTGTGTTTGATGTTTTCATATTCAAACACATTATTGTCGCTTGTTTACAGTGCAGGAAGGCAGGGAGATGTCATCTCAAATTCGATATTAACCCTTTCCTGATGGCGATTCGCCCTAGATACGGGAATTGAACGGAAAGTTTTCGACACAACTAACTGAAAATGAGATAGCCTAAGACGATACCAACCCGTCTGATTAAACTTTAAAGGGCATAGAGACTTCTTTTTAAAATGCGAGGGAAACGATGACCACTTTACGAAATTTCTACTTTTTTATTATGCTTTTATGCTTGTTCATGTTTTATTCACAAGTAGCACCATTCGCCCGATCTGTACATACATACATATATGTTTAATTAAAGTTTTTGAAAGTAAAAGCTTTATAGCAGTAAGTGTACGCTGTTTATAGTGAATTCATAATTATAATATCGCATAGTTTTTGAACATGTCTGTAGTGATTTCAATATTCTTTAGCAAAATATAATTTATCTTTTGAGAAAATAGATCAAAAGTTGAAACCAATAGCGTTTTTTGTTTTTAATGAAATCATAGGTTTTTTGGTGCTGACCTGGATATTTATGATCCAGTTCGTGATTATTTTATTTATTATTGTTTTCTGAAATCTGCAGAAGACGCTCCTTGATGTGGACCCTTTTGGCTGGGTCCGCGAAGTTCTAAATTTCAACCCCAAAAAATAACAGGCTCCTTAGGATTTTTATCGAAAATTTTGGTGAAATTTGACATGCATCTTTTCAGACGGCAAATGGAAGTGAATGCATGTCAGAGTAACGGAGAGTACACTAGATTTACGGACAGAAGGTCGTATATTCAAATCTTGTGAAAGTATTTTGTAATTTATAAATGTTTCTTTTCTTTCTATTTAGGATCCCATTGAAGTATTGTTCTTTTTTAGGTTTTACTAGTGACCCTATTAAACATGACCCATTTTTTTGATTCCTTTCTTTATAAAATATAAAATCCCCGCGTACCTACGATATCGCGGGTACAGCTAGTGTATAGAAAGTACGCCCTAGAGTTCGTATTTCTCGAATAGGCAAAGCAGCGTATCACTTATTAAAGCGAAAAATATGACCTCCGCGATGTCTCAGGACTTAAACAAATATTCTCACTGTTGTTCGCCATTAGGAGAAACACGTTTACGTGCAGAGCATTAAAAGGGTTGCCGGAACGGATAAGAGCCTTGAGGGTGCATATGTGATAGTCGTCATGAAGCGTGTCTAAGGATCGCGAACGATTCGGTGTCATGAGGCCGTGGGAGATGCCTTCCCTACTTTATTGCCAAAATGCAAACAGAAATGGTTCGAAACATTTAATTGCGCAAAATATTAAAATTTTCAAAAAATGCCTTTGTATCTGGAAGACGACGAAGGGGCGCGCGAGCTGCGAGACAAATGCTCCAATTCTACGTCCTGTGCAATGGCTATCAATCGATCGCACAACCACGCGTCCGTTAATAGGCTTTCTGCTGTATAGACCTCCTCCACATTAGAGGCCCTGTTTTACTTTCTTCGTTTAACCTCGCTGCGCATGGGGGGCGGTGGGCGACCGGGAATTCCCAGCCAAATTACCCCGTCTCCACTTCATCTTTGCTTCTTACTTTTTAGGGCATAAACAGAACACTATGTGGATCGCGACAGCCACTTACATTTCCAGTGGAAGCGGAGTCCTCTATGGGACCGGAGTCGGAGTAGATATTTTTCGAATAGAACCCCATTTTTAAGGGTGAACCCGGGTTTTTTCCTCCCTGCGTTGATATTGATATACAGACGAAGCAGGGCGGTGTGCCTGAGTGTAAGTGTATTCTTTATATCCGTGCATTAATCCGAGTGACATTTTCAGTTTTTCGCTTTCCGTTTTACCAATCCATCAATGTCATGAGCGTGTTCCATGTTGCCAGTAGAGCGGCAGCGCCGGCAAGAGCGCCACCGCTACAAAAGCGAAAGGAGGTGATGGAGATCGTTATATCACTGCCAGAGTTACACTGTACGGCGAATAGGAAAAAATGCATTTGTATCAAATTGTAAAGGTATTCAGCAGTGTTCGGGCCTTTTTTGTCCAAATAATCACAATTCAACTTCAGAAAAACAAAAGAACACACCGCCCTCGCCTCTCCTTGGGAAACTTAGCAAAATCCATCGCATGATTTACGAAAGAGGTTCACGAAGAGATGTCAGCGCGTCCTCTAATGCATTTTTGTTTCCATCGCCAATGACCAAAAGGAATAAAATTAAAGTTCAAAACAAAACAAAAATGGCAATAAAAAAACATACACGACAATTGCTCGTTTTATTTATGTTTTTAAATTTCTTAATTATTTCCTGACTAGTTTTATTAAACGAATTCAATTGAAAATCAAAAAATTGAGATCGAAACGTATTTGTATACGTTTCTAGCTATCACAGCTTTAATTGGAAAAGCAACTCTATTTATTCCGGTTGCTAAATTTACTATTGTTGCGTATGATTAAAAAACAGTATTTACCTATATCAAAACTCAACTAGCGTCTTCTCCTCTCGAGCCAGAATTCAGAAATTTGGGGGATATAACTTCAATTTTTAAAGCTCGAATTTATAATGCTCCCTAAATTTTTTATTTCAAAGGCTTATTAATAAATTTAAATATTTACTTGCAATGCATAATTAATGCAAGGGGCTAAACATAAAAATATGATATCATAGTTATGAATATGTTAAAGCTTTTCATATAAATTGAAGCAATTTCCTGACCGCTAGCTCCGTCGTCTTCTCAACAGGACACCGGGTGGCCAAATCTAAGACAATTTATTTTTCCTGGAAGTTTTGATTAAAACCACACAAAGAATATCCATGTAATTTTTCACCGCGGAAATTTTAATTATGTCAGAATTAAAATGGAATCAAAAACGGCGGAGTTATGGTGTTTATGAGGTCAAATTTATAACAGACACCACGAGTCCTGACCTTTTTACACTCACCCTTCGTTTTCGGAAGCCAGGACCGCACCGAAGTGCTAAGGTTTATCCCACAGGAATGAAGAGCGTCTTTTGTAATTAGAAGTGCATCCAACCAGCTACCCCTGGGAAATAACAGATAATAGTTGCTTTTGTACATAACATTATTTGATTCTTTTCGCCGAAAATGTTAAATGTGTGTTTCGCCAGAGACACTTTCCACTCGCCATTACTGCGACTATCAGAGCTCGTAGATGGCGGCAAATAGCTCGAAATGATAGGAAGTTGCGATTTGCGGCTCCGGAACGATTTGTGGTGATTTTATGGAACGTGTTAATAACTGCGTGCACGGCAAATCCGCCGAAATGTGGCTCATTACCTGTATGACCCCAAATAGCTCACCTGGGAAGTTTCTCACGAATTAAGTTCCATTGCGCAGGAGACAATTTAATATCGCGCTGTCGGCGTAATAGCTAAATTTTTTCGGGCGTTTGGTGCGATGTGGCAGCAGGGCCGCGAAGCCAGTACTCGGCGGCCGGAATTCCAGCATGTCCACCGGCCAGGCCGCGCGCTTTTTCCCTTTTTAATAACTTTGCTAGTTAATGAGCGGCCATTTTTCACGGCACATACGTTCTTCATGGGCCGGCAATATTTCGTGCGTCGTCCCCCGCTGTTTTTTCCGCCTTGGTTTATTTGTTCTTCGACTGCCTGCGGGTCGCACGACTTTAATTCAAATTTCAATTTAATTCCACGGCTCGCGCCGGCCATTTTTCCTTCTTGTCAACGAAATTCGCAGCTCGGGGAGTTATTTAATAATTTCTATGGCGGCTTTTAAAATTGAACCCCGTCCCAAATCACTCCACGTGAACACAGGCCGCAAAAATAAATTACTAACGAGATTTGACTAGAATGGCTTCTGTCCCCCTCTTTTCAGTCGTATACTCGTCGTATTCGTGCCGAAATACGCTCCTTTTTAATTCCGTTCATCTCCAATGCTGAGAATGGGTGCATATC
Source organism: Proctacanthus coquilletti (assembly GCA_001932985.1). NCBI lineage: Eukaryota > Metazoa > Arthropoda > Insecta > Diptera > Asilidae > Proctacanthus > Proctacanthus coquilletti. The sequence goes on from MNCL01000012.1 coordinate 1,037,938, forward strand.
GCTGACAGAAGTAATTACCTTTCGACAGGTAAAATGAGTTGCATGCAGACGCAGTGTGTCCGTCCCCAGTAGCGCGACCGCTGATGATTGCGTCTAATTAAGTTGTTAAAGCCACGAGGTTACTTAAAGACATCGTCTAATAAAGGTAATCGACTTCCGCCGATGTGTTTATTAAAATTACTTTTACTAAGCACCTCGTCCGCCGAGCGTTGTTTCGCTCAAGCTCAGCGAATGATCGCTACACGCCGCGAACAGAAACCACGGATAGTTGAAGCTACTCCTTAAATTAAATTAACGAAAACATACGACGCTTTAAATACACCTCTTGGAACTAAATAGCTCATTAAAAGGCGACATCTCGCAAAATTGCTGATTTTAAGAAGATGAACCGAAAGGGCTGATCGATGCAGAAGGTTTCATTCATGGAGAAGTAAAGAGGCAGAACGAAATAGGGGTAGGTACTTATGAAGAACCCCGCCAATCAATCAATTACCCAGTCTTCGTGAATGGCGATTTTAGTGAACGGCCATGTGAAGTCATACACTCACTCATTAGGGACCCATGGAATTCGAATTGCTACCTTTAAAGGTGTCACGCGGATAGTTCGAGCTGAAAAACTGTTAAAGTGGCAAAAGGCCAGCGCTGATCACTGCTTAATTGCAATTACTCTGGCACCTCCTTTAGACTTAAAGAGATGAAAATTGGTCTTTCGATGAGGAATAATAAGAGGCCATCCGTCCGACATTCGGGCTTAATTATTTAATATCACACAGTGGGCTTTTGAAGCAATGCGTATAATTCAAATTTATGGAAAGTGCTCTGGCAGACTGAGAAAATGGGCTGAAGGTAAGAAAGGACCTTCAACTTAGCGGCGGACTTAAGGGCCTCATTCGAGGATATAGCGGCATTTGTACGGGTAGAATAAAAAAAATAAAAGCACTAAAAAGAGAAAGTAAAGTAATACAACTTTTACTATAGTATAGTACTGTACTTTTGTTTTCGAAAATTAAATATGCATTATCAATAGCACATTATCGTAGAGTGCAACCGTTTTCGAAATAATACCTGTCTTGTTATATTATATATTGGTTAATAATGTCTTAATTCTAAATTAATAAACAATTTTATATTTATAGTTTAATGATGAGTTGTTGCAACGAAAAATCAGAAAACATGCTAACACTAATAATTATGATTTACCTCGAGCGTTTTATTTTGAACCAAAGTAAATTCGACCGCGCATTGTTGAAAAGGTAACTGAATAATTATTTAAAATTAAGGGTTCTTATAGTACGATTAGCATTCAATTGAAGTGTGGTAGACGCGCTTTTCATTGCATTAGAAGTGCAGGATAGTATTCTAGGACAAATTATGTAAAACAACTCAATTATTAACAACAACGCAAGTTCTTTGTTTGCAAACACAGTACGCGCGAAACGTGTTGTAATGACGCCAACATACCTGCACTGCTGATTCCAAGATCGTCCATCTTAACGCCTTCACCCTTCTATTGACGCTATTCGCTACCACCACTACCGCAACGGACGACGCCTTTACCGCATTTTTAATAGGAATACATTGAAAATAGGTGCGATTAATAACCCGATCTTAATTAGAAAGAATTAATAAAAACGTGGTCGTGCATGTGTGAAAGGAATTTAACGAAATTATTCATTTAATTTATCTTTTAGCGCCGTGGAAATTATAAGATTATTAATAAAGTGTTGAGTTGCATATAGGCGCTCTACACGCGAATATTCAAACAATTAATTTTAAGATACACGCCATTTGACCAATCTCCTAGACTCAGCCGCAGCCAACCAAGAGGATACGAATATGGTCCGACTGCAATTTGCATATCTTGATCCAGCAGGTGTTGGCCAGCAGATTTCAGCAATTATTTACCTCAAGCAGCCTATGAATTTTATTTTATTCGCATATATTTCAAATTTCTGAAGAGGATTAATTATAGTTGATTTGAAAATTCACGGGTGCGCTTTTTAACAAATACGGAGTATGTCTAAAAGTTAGTTGGCAATATACACGCTATGCAACATACTTGAAGGAGGGTTTTTACTATACGCTTTTGTACTAAATTCAAAGGTGTGAAGCCATGGTCGATAGTACAAAATATAAATTAGGATAGGTATGTTGTAATAAGTACTGTAAAACCGAAAAACTGATTTCACTATTGCATTGTGCTTTGGAAAGCTAAAATTTAATTTTTATTTAAACAGTTTATTTAAGGTAAGTATTAAGTAAGTAGCAGATTGTCAATACAAAGATAAATGAATAAAAGTTAAGATAACTTGAAGTAGTCCTCGATTTGCAGCAATATCCAAACAAAACAGAAAGAAAAAGAGGATTTTTTAATAAGGACCGAAACAGTATCGTTGCTATCAATTTAAAAAAAAGAAAAAAATCGCGTTCGAAAACTTCCAAAAATCTTAGGATGAAAAAGGATAAGTATTCTTAATGATTTTTTGAAGCAATATGAAAGTGCCTGTTTGAAAAAGATTATCATGTGAATGTTTTCATATTAAAAGTATTATGGGGAAAAACTGAAAATGAAATCTTTTCCTTAAATATGTAAAAACATTTAATAATTATCGCAGCAGACTTTCAAATTAAACCTATATTGGTTTTAAAAAAGACGGGTGAAATTTGAGCCTGGATTTTTCTTCAGGGTTTTTATTAATTGTCAGACTTTTAATCATATCTTTCAGCAATCCAAAGCTATAGGTTTAAAAAAATCTACTGCTACTAGAAAACCGTATGAAGAATAAAATTAAAACGTGTTTTGCACTGATTCGGAAAAAGCAGCTCATGTATGCAAAAAACGAATTTATAGCGTGAAGTTGAAATAAAGGGGACAGCTAAGCTCTAGTTTATTTAAACGAGGATTTCTAGAGAGTCAAAAATTTTATCAAAACTTCACTCAGTCTGCGATACACGTTTTATCGTCATTGTAGAAATTGGTCAAATGTCTCATTTACTGACTAAGTCAATTTTCCACGTGCAGAACTAGCAGCTTTAATGTTCGCAGACATCATCGGAACGGTGCGCATTGCAAAATCTTCCTAGGCTCAGTTGCGGGATAGAAGCTAGCCAGCCGCGCAGCTGCTGTTTTTTAACAGCAAAGCGCAAAAAGCGCGGACGCTAGAGCGATATCTTGGCCAAGCATGAAATGTAATAATTCTGCCGCCAATTAACCGCTAGCGCGCCAGAAACTGCGAGATTTTAGCAAATGTGAATTTTTTCAGGGTTTTCACCGTTCCAGCGCTCCGTGCTCCGTGCTTTTTGCGCGCTTCGCCAAAGGTGTACGCAATTATATTGCAATCAAATTTGAATTATAGGGGAAGTCTCGGAGGCCGTCATCGGGACTGCCATCTGATTACGGTGCCATTTTGCCGGGACAAATTACACGGCGTATGATATGCCGTTTTTATCCCGCATCTATTCGTTATTATCATGATGGACAATTCTGGTGCGCTCAAGTTAATGTCCTCGCTATGAATCGGCTTTTTTGCTAAATTAACCACTGAGACATGAACGGCATCTTGAGAGATCCTCACTGAGACCGGGCGGCAAGAAAACTCCCTGATGATTTCGGGTGCACTGATAGATAGATACTCGTACCTGGCCGCGTCATCCACCTTTGAATAATTTAACTAATACAAGTAGGGAGGAGATAGAAGTATGTGATGGGAACATTTGTCACCGGCTTAAGACAGCTCAAAATTGAAAATGCTTGCACCCAGCAAACAGGTGGAATTTCAAGAGTTTTGCAATTTGCTAATTGTGCGAAAGGAACTCTCGAGCCACCGCAGGTACATATATCAATATCAGCATTAACTGGTTTTGCTCGATGTGTCATCAATTTCTACTTTTTCGAACAAAAGTTTTTCCTGACTTCACATAAATTTGACATACATTTGTGCAATTCGAAGATCTAGTGCGTTTTTCTCGAGTTCAAGTAAACGAAACGGATAATTAAAAAAAACGCGCAATAAAATAAAATATTAAATTCATTTAAGGCTGATGGGCAAATGTGCGCTGGCTTGTACATTATTTCAATTTTCTTAATTAGTATGCAGCCGTTTATGGATTTTTCAACAAAAATTTTAAGCAAAACTGCTTCCTTTAATACATTTGTTTTATCTAAACAAACGAGAAAAATATGCAGATGGGATTTGGAAAATCATTTATATTGAATAAGTGTGTTTCTAAAGTAAAATATTTAATGAATTTAGAAACCTCCGTGGAAGCAATAAACATCATACATAGTATTTCTATTAGTATTTCCGTAACTCTGACCGTAACGACATCTTTTACACTGCTCACAGCGCCATAACCCCATAAATGGGGTATCTGCAGACGCAGAATTTCGCGAAAATTACAAAAAACTACATTGTGCAGAGTATGGTCGTATCTGAATACGCAGTTGCCTATGCAAATCACCCACCCCCAAAATATTGTGGCCAAATCACGGTAAGAGGCGGACGAGTCCGCTTTCCCAAGTCAGCAGAGCCAATTGTAATTATTGATCTATAAAAGCTGAACATTTAATTTAATCTTGTTTAATCAAAACTGTAGTAGCTGAAAACACATAATAAAATTCATACTACTTTTCAAAATAGCTATTAAAAAGTGTTCATTGATATGTGTACGGCTTCTAACGTTATCAAATTTTAATGTAAGGACGTGTTCTAAAGACAAATTCCGTAGCATTACTTCTACAATTTTTTCCTTAAAAAAGATTCTTCGGTGTTTACTTTTAGTTTCAAGCAATTTGCAGAGCATTTCACATTCACTCATTAATTTTGTGCAACTTTGTAACTTAGTAAAGTCCAAAACGAGCCTAACAACGTTAATAGTGAATTTCAGAAAATAGTTCTACCCGGAACTAATCGAGGATTGTCCTGTAGAACGGGTCAGTGCTAGTAACCAAAATGCAACCAAAAGTAAACCGCATCATAAAGCACATTGCAAGGACCGACGATGACCGCCTCGATACCTTGGCATATTGTCCTTGGCTATCTTGTTTATCTTTGAGAGTTTCTCAACTCCTTTCTGCAAATCGCAGGACATTACGGCGGTAAATCATTCGCCGTTAATTTTACGACCTTGGGTCTCCGACGGAACAATGTGCAACTCGTTTAAAGTAGTCCGAAATGATGACTCCGTGCCTCGGGCAGATAGGATAAGGAAGGATAATAAAGTTGGTGCTGATTTCGCATGCACGAATGGCGGTGAAAGGATTTCAGCCAAAAGAATGCACTGTTTGCCAATTGTTGTGACCAGGGTCGCAAATTCTTAAAAGGCATATTGTCGTTTGGTGGACAGGTCAAGGTTGGACCTAGAAGGATGCAAATCGGTCAACGTCAACCGTGTTCCTAACATTTCGAACGGTGTTGGGAAACTCCATATGGGAAATTCAGTCCTGTAGACTTTTCAGCCGCTAGTGCTCTGAATTTTCAAATGCTTAGTGTTGCTACAATCGGAAATGTGCACACTTCTGAAAATATAGTGTCTGTGGGGAACGTTGGCAAATGATGCGGTGATGCGGTGATGCGGTGATGAAATGATAAAAGAATGCATTGAACATTGACATTCATTATGCATCAATCACGAATACTTAATTTTATGTGTATATACCAGAAAATGCGGTGACAACTTCGTCTCACCAACTAGTTCGGGTATCTATACATCGAGCTGCAATTTGAAAGTGACAATTTCGTATTCCGTGAGTATAAACATAATTGTGCACAAAACTTATATTAAACATTTCAAAGCTTTACTGCGATAGGTCATCTTCTATTACGTTATCCCTGGCTTAGTTTATTCTACCTAGTGTAAAACAAATTATTTACTGGTTAATTGTAATAATCACAAATTCTCTCAATGCAGAAAAATAATTAACAGTAAGAGACAACTGAAAAGTTATATGTGAAAAATTAAAGTGAGCATAAGTGATTGAAGTTCTGAGATCTAATTTTAATTGGTTAAAGTCCAAGTCTGCGAAATTTACTTCCAATAATTATATTGGACCAAATGTATTGATTTCAAAGTGCTAGATGACAGGTTAGAAAATATGCTCGACTCGACTTAGAGTGTGTATCAGAATTTCAGAACCATGATTTTCACCATTATACGTTCTCTATATGCATTGTTGTCTTAATTGAGCTCGAAATTATGCATTCGCTTTTGATATTGATAAATTAATCACAACAGTGATTATTTGCAGTTAACAAACAATTTTGAGGGCTTAAACAGAGGGCTCGACGTCGATCCAGCAGCCAGGCCGGAGGCCTCTGCAAATTTGTCAGCATCCAGCATTAGTTGTATCCGCAACAAAATCTGGACAAAGTGTGTAAATTGAGCACTCGTAAACTCTAATATTCCCACATAAAGCACTTAATACGAATTTAAGCTGTAACAATATATCGCTCCTCGCTCGCCTCCAACTCCAACCCTTGCCGGCGAGTCCTGGGGATCGTGTTCGGCACACTGCCACGGCCAGGACTTCGGGACGATGGGGCCAGGTTCCAGGTTCCACCCCATCACATCCCTAGCCAGCGCAAAACCCTCAGACAATTCTCCTTCCCGCCGGAATAGGGACAGGGAGTTACCGCCGAGCCACCACCACTTCGTATCCCTCTGATAAGTAGCTAACTCCATAAGGAGCACTTATTCGAGCAGTGGGTATCTACCGCCGAGAAACCACCCGTGCATGTGCCAACAGGTGGGTAGTTAAAATAAAATTTATAGAAAAAATGACGTCATCATTTAAATTATGGCCTCGGTTATTTATTTAATTTGTTACTCGAGTAGTTTTGCACGTTAGAAAGTCGTCACTTTAATGGTGGGACATATTTCTCGTCCTTGACAGTGGCAGCGCGCGGCGGTGGCGGCTTGTCCTCCTCTTCCTCCGTTTTCCTTGCATTGGAAATTCGTCCTGGATTAGACGGCAGTCAGGAGTTTGTTTGAATGGAAGCCATAAACTTTTGATGGGCGATAATATCACGATGACTGCTGTTACCTTCAAATTTATTTTTATAGCAGTTTAGTTTACTGAACCCTTGCGAATCGCTAGCTTATGGGATTTGAATGGTCCATTTTGCTACTGAGCTATTTCTTGTTTGTTTTTCTTTTCATTTTTATTAGAAAAAATATTTTACTTTTACATCAGTTATCATCGTCTTTGTAACAAAACATTTACTACTTCTTTCTCTATAAAAATAAAAACAATTTCAATATATAATTTTGAAAGGGTAGGAACACATCTTAAGTTTACATTTATTCCCCCAGGTATTTTTTACCTAGTTTGTTAAAACCAACCTCAATTTTGCAATAAAACCTGCCTCTGAGAAATGACAAATTAATTTAAATAACGCTATTAAAATACATTTTTTAATGAATTCTGCAAAATTTCCAAGTTCTTTTGTTGAAAGTCTTACAGTTTTCGGAAAAAATTACATGCTTGATATTTAAATGGGAAATTTGTCAGCTTTTGCTACGCAAACGAGAGACCGAAGATGATTAATCGGTTTTTGAAGTGTAACATGCATCTAAAATTGAAAAGAGGTAAAAAAATGATTTTCTGAGCTAGTGGTCCATTCCGATTATATCGCGAAATAATTCAAGAACTAATAATTCATCGTGTTCACATTTAAAAAGTACCTAATGACAAAATGCTGTCGAAGAAACAATTAATTTCTGTAAATTGCTCTCAGCTATCGCGGGACCTTGCGTATGGACACGGCCAAAATTTAGGCGAACAATCAGCGACCCGAGGAACTGGGCTTGTCACGTCATTAATAAAAGGTCCGGGGAAGTGTGTTCGGCCATTAATCACAGGGTGATAACCGAATCGAAAATGTTTTCCGTTTTGTTTAAGTGGTGTCTCAGAAAATAATAAGGCGCTGGAGGAGCTGCAAGCACTGCGGCTTTCGCTTTTCCTTCCCCATCTGGAGACGCCGTCGCCGGTGGAAGAAAGTGTGAACTCCTAGCTCGCTTGCGGTGTCAGCGTCGCCTCCTCCGCGCGCAAGGCTCTTCTTTGGGTCCTACGCCGGCCGTCGAATCTTCATTAATTTTGTGCTGTTCGCGCTCCTTATTTTTACCATCTTGCCGGGACCTGGATTTTAATATAAACATTGCAGCCCGGATTAATATTAATGATGTTAACCAGAGCTCTAAGTGGCGTATTTGCCCGCCGGCTGCGGCTGTTCGCTCGTAATTATATTGCCTCGGTCTGATGAAAATAATGGAAGATTTGTTTTGACAGTCAATGATTGCCGCAAATTAAGGTGTTTGATTAATGGTCGCTGATGCGGAAACAAACAAATACACTTTCCTAGTTTTTGGGTGTTTTTATATTGCTGTTTTTGGCACCGACTGATTTCCGTTGCGTAACCCCAGCCGGTAATTAATTCCCGGCCGTAATTCAGGGTTTTGTTGGAAGCATGTGTAATTTGTTGAAATAAAATGAAATTCCACGGATTATTAGGTTGGATTAATGTGCACCAGTCCACAATCCAATCAGATATCTTACTATTGTTCCCGCAACGGCAGTGGAGCAACAACAACGGCAGAGCGCCGAAGCCCATACCTGGGCAAACAGACTCCTGTAATCCCCCACCTTGGAGCTGCTATCGATCCCCTTCCACCAGCCCACTCGGAGATGGAGGTGCCAGTACAACTGGATCTGGCTCCAAGGTGATAGGATGAATTATTCCTCCGTGATTAATGTTTATATCACCGCACCGAGTTCATCACATCACCAGCACAAGATTTAGGATCTCTCGTTAGTCGGCCCCCGAGCTCCGCCATAAAATAATTAACAGGAAATTATTTCGTGGGGAATTCAACATCGATTTAAACTTCTGATTCGTCTTCAGCGTAATTTCGTATGGGACCAGGTTGTGGCCCGAATCGGGATCGCCTGCGTCCCGGCTTGTTCCCATCTTATGGCTGCTCATTAGCCATTCCCGAGTTTGGAACGAGCCAGCAATTTAAATTCAACAAATTGTCGATAGGAATTCCTGGTCTCTTGGAAAAACGGGAAAACTCCATAACTTTTCTTTCTGTCGTTTTCAAGGACCCCGAACTTCTTTGCGCCCCACACACATTCCGCTGTTCGATTATACCACTTTGTCCCTAATCCCACTCCCTCTTGGCTGTCGCATTGGATCTGCGTAGTCCTGGCTACACCCGCGCCATCCCTCGCCCTTGTGTCAAACCCCTGGAGGAGCCCTGTCTGCTGTTCTGTATCTCTCCAAGTGTAGAAACCAATTTTTTTCCCTTAGTCGACATTATACTCGGACAATGCTTGATTAATAGGGGTTGTCCGTTTTGAATGACAATTCCCCCGAGATTATCAACCGATTTCGTTATACGAATAATAATAACACGCCAACTATGCGGCGGAGGGGGTGGTAATTTCACGTAAACATTGTCAGCTCCGAGGAAAGTTTGATTGGATTTGTAGCCGATGGTTACGGCCGGAATTTCGATTTTTGATCCCTGAGAAGGGATCGTTCGGGTCAGCTGCGCTCAAGCGTCTGGTAGTTATAAAAAGAAGTTTAGGTATCAGGGCCGTTAAAGGTAAGTGATTTTCCAATGGTAAAGAGAAGGAGCACTGATAATAATTCCTATAAAACATATGATTAAATATCTTCGTTTTTATATTAAACTTATTAATATAATTTTTATGACATTGTAAAAGATAATGCACAGTAAAATTATTATTATTATATATTTTTATGTGCCTACTTTAATTCCTAATTCAAATTGTGTTATATTTTATTAAAATATTTAATACTGATGAAATAATCTACTTTTAATCGGCGATATATCCGTCACTTCTTCCTCCAATACTTTAGATCTCAACCTTATCAGATGAGCTATGTTTCATTGCCACTCCTTTAAAAAAACATTTTAAAATGATGAATTTACTAGTCAATTAGTTTGGATAATTTTGTATGTTCTAACACAGTCCGACTAAGGAGACCAATCCTTACGGATTTACGCATTTGTTTGTCCATGAATCATTCGTCTTGTAAAGTTTTATAAATAAATATGATCCATTTGTTTTTGTTCTTAACCTCAGTTTTCAAAGATAAGTTGTTTAATTTAAAATAAAACCAGTTAAATAATAAAATGCGTAAATTCAACCCAGGTATAAGCATTTGTATTAAATAAAAATAATAGTGGAAACGGTTGGACTCCAGTCGAAATTTTGATCGGATTTCTATTCCGCATACTTACAAAGAACTTCAAAACCCTACTCAAACTAACTTTCCCCTTGCGATCATAGCCTCTGAATTTTTGTTTCAAGGCTGTGTATAAATTTTGGACTGCAGGTGTTTAGAGCGGGTATTGAAGTTTATAGCTTTTCAAAACCAAAGAGTTCAAAATACAGAATTAAATCAAAACTTGAACTGTAGCTTCTGTTGGACTTGCGCACCATTGCTCTGCCTGCTGAGCGTTATCAGCTCCTACCAGGACAAATCCATTAATCCCCGCATCGCAGTGCTACCGAGTGGCTTCAATGCAAGATATTTCAAACCGAAAGCAATTACAGGAAGCGTCCCTGGAAGAGCCCAAGAAATGCAAATATTTGTAAAAAAGGCGTCCTGGCAATGGACAGCCTCTCCTTAGCCGGCACCCGGGACGAGGGAGATGTGCTGAGTGTATACTCCGAAAGTAGTCTGACATTGACAAATGCCATCCGTCATTGCAAGGATAAGATTGATGTAGATTGGAGTGTGACACACACACACACAATCGCATCAGCTCGTGCATAGCTGCGAGGACACATTGTGGCAGGGCGACGAGGTCCGTGTATCGCTGAGAAACGGGACCGGGACTCCGGGACAGCCACATTGCGAAGAATAAGGATAAATGGCGGATCTTAGTCCGAGGATAAAGTGGGATAAGGACACGTTTATGCGGGATTTGTGTTTGTGCCTCTACTTTCCGGGACTATTATCAAGGGAAGGAGTGGTTCACTTAAAAGAATAACCGAAAAAGTGAAACTATGTTGAGGGGCCGAATGTCTGCCCACATTCTGCCAGCACTGGAGCCGGGGCAGACAAGGAAGACGTTTTCTTCAGAGGAATGCCCGTTCTCCCGAAAGGGACGAATGCTGTCGCCGAGAAATTTTCGCCGGCCCATAAATAATCTTTCTTCGGGCAGGGAGAGGGCATGCTTGGGCTCCCATCATTAAAATAATAAAGAAATGGTAAGCACAGCACTTGGCGTGTCTGATCATATGTGTAGTGGTGGTGTTTGCTCATCCCGTGACTTCACTTTCTTTATGATCAGAGACTTCCCTGGTTACACTGTTCGTCAAAGATATCACTCATTGATTGGCCGCACGATTTGTTGTCGTTCTTTTATTTTCCTGCGATTCGACCGCAAAGGACTTTCCTTTCTTATTCTAGCAGATTTGCACGGACCTGCCCTGGGTTTTTTATGGGGCGATGAATATTTTTTGAGGACGACACTGGGGATATTCGTCATCTTTGCAGGGCTTAGGGGTGCATCCATTATTTATGAGGATTCAATTCACATCCCTGTGGTCGAATTGCTGTTTGTTATCTTAAGATGTGGACAAAAAGGATTCCGCACTGCTCCTTATTCTTAGTGATTCCCTTCGTAAATTTCTTGTCTCGAAGACACTGTTTACATTCATGAAGGTGCCCGGTAATCTTTTTCTCGTCTGCTCGAATTAACATATAAAAGAGAATTTATACTGTGTGAAGGTTTGGGACGACACACGTATTCTTTGCTATGAACCTTTAATTAGGACAACTACTCAGTTAATTTTTCTTGTGTGTTTTGTGTTAAATAAGTCCTTTGAAAAAAGTGAATGAATCCAAAAAGTAAAACGTGGGAATTTAGGTATTTCAGAAGAATTTCGATTTAGTTATTTTTTCATTACATATTAAATGAAAAACAAATAATTGATCAAAAGTGCCGACTTGTTTAAGTTTACTTGAACTACAACAGAAATAAATAAAAATACGATGAAATATTATTAAAAAATACTTATAAAATACATATCCCACTTCTATTTACAATTTATGTTTTGAGGATTGCATATTTTAATTCTACTTTAATAAGGCTTGATTTACTACTGCACTAACTTAATTTAACATTCTCTATACTGCATTTGTTCGTTTTATATTTTTCTGTACAATGTTATTTTTAAGTAAGATTTTACTCGGGACCTCAGGGGAAAATTTATATAAGTATGCAATTGCAGTGGCATATTTTCTCACATTGGTTTTCAGACATCGAAATTAGCGTTCTTTTTGCTTTAATTTCACCACAAAAATGTGCATCCTTTGTCACTGGTATGTATAAGTACATTTAAAATGCAATAAATCTGTTATCTTCAGATAAAAACTATGACCATCTACACCTGGCCGGTTCAGTATTAATATATGTCTAAACAAGTTTGCAATAAGTACGACTATAATAACTGTTGACCACATGATCACTCGTATTTGAGATAACTTTCTGGAAACATAATACAATCTGAAATATTTCAAGGCTACACAAAGAGTCAAATTCAGTTCAAATTGACGATTTTGGTCCTGCTTAAAGAGTACTTGATAAAGCTGACGTTGAGAAATCATCCAAAAACCTGCAGAGCCCCACCTCTCCCACGGACTCATACTAAACGCGCAGAAGAATTCTGACGAGGCAGCAAAATTCTTCAACTTTTGCTCAGTTGATTAATGGATTCTTCTAGAATTTCAATAAAAAGGAAAAATAACATCTCCTAAATCGCTTACTAATGTTTCTATCAAAATCAACAAGGAAAGCATTTTGTCTTTGGGACGGAGTTGGCCTCTAAGCTCCGCGGCAGGTTATTAATGAGACATCGCCGAGATCCGTGCCTAAGATGAAATTTCTTAAGTTTTTCGGAGAAAGTACCTTTGGGGAACTGCAACTGACTTTGGTCAATGACTCGATTATTAATTGTTGACAACTGTTCCTTGTAGGCGTAAATGTGGGGTAGATTCTTCACGTGCTCTGGACGAGTTTTCTTCTTGTGAGTATTTTTAGATCTGAGTGCCGTCCCGGAAGTAAAAGATTTCACCCTGAAATTTGTCAAAATATTTCACAGCTTGCATTCCCTGACTGGCGGTGAGGGTACCATAAAAGAGCTACCACTTAAATTTGTAAAAAGGACCCAGAAGTACGAGTAAATCCAACAGAACTTTAACGGGACATTTCATTTTCCAAAGAAATTGCGCAAAAAATCTGATTTTTATTTTGGAAGCATAATCTTTGGTAGTTTAGTATTTTTATGAAATTTGTTTGAGAGACTTCAGATTTTTGAATTTTGGACATGAATCACCCAATTTAATGTCGTTGTTAAAATGAATTTCTGAAGTACACATTATATTAATTTAAAGAGGAATAAATACTAAACTATAACTATGCAGAATATTCCAGTTGAAACGCGCAGTGTTTATTTGATTAGACAGACCAACTAACACTATGACTAAAATTCATGATCCAATAAGTAAAATGGTAAAATGATAATAAAAACATTTCGTAATTTTTATAACCCTCTTTAAAAGTATTCCAAAAATAAATCATTATTGGTGTTGTTGCTGTACAATGTTCTAAACGAATCTTTTGTAGAGAATCCTTTGATTTTATAAAATTAACAAATAGTTTTTAGTTTTGTAAAAGGTTGATCATTGGTATTATGCTCAGAAACAAGTTTCGCCTTCCCTTATAATATCAATTCAACAGACATAAGAAGGCCAGAAATAAGAAAGGACATTAACAGTTTAGGAAATTTCGTTGTTTACGACTTACTTTAGATGGGCATTTCATTAGAACAGACAGAATTTTCAAGAAAAATAAAATATAGTGAAGGAGGGTTTACATTTATTGGAAGCTATTTCAAATAACTAAACTGTATCGATTTGCAGTTCTAAGTTTTGGTTTGAAACAAACAACGCTCCTGGTGGCTCCCGACCTGTTCGCGCAAAACCTCTACCTAAGTTGTCAGTCAGTTCTCGTCAGTTCGGCATTGAATCAAAGACAGGGATTGCCCAAATGCCCTTTAGCTTTAACTAATTCGAAATTCTGCGAGCGTTTCATTCGAAGGATTTCATCACACACAATACGCTGTGCACGGTTTTCTGATTTTTCTTCCCTTTCAAGTCAGAGCCGGGCCGGGGTATGATGACAAGAACGCTAGAGCCGGCACGAAAGGTTCAAAAACAGTGAGAGTTACAATAGAAGGAGGACGAGTGAGGGACTGGGTCTAAAAGGACTACAGGACTCCCTTAGTTTGCCGAAAAATTCCTCATACCTTCCTCCTTTTGAGCATGCCAGCACGATGCTCTGATACCATTTCCTATGGTAGTTGCGTACGTCATAGATTAATGACGTCAATCCATCAAAATCACTCGATGGACATGAAGCGCTGGGTTACGCAACTGTAGGGAGGATTTCCCTATAGCAACCAGCAACAACAAGGAACAAAGAATCCCGGCCGTCCGCGCTCGTCTCCTCTGCCGACATCTTCCGTTGGGCCTCCTCGCATAATTTCATTTTGTCAGTGCGCACGGGGTGTTTGAAATGAAATTTTGCCAGCAGAACCCTCTGGAAGTTTTTTCTCGCCCCGCTCCTGCCAATCTTCCCCGAAGTGATTTTAGTTTGGAAACATCTTGTCTTTGTCATTTGATGGCCATGTCATCCTCCGTCCTGGCCGAAAAAAATCTCTCTGTCCTCGCATATCCAATTTTTCTCCGATGATAATCCGCCGCGGAATTAAAAAGATTGCAAGCTGTAGCGGCGAGAAATTATAATCGCTGTCACATTTTAAGCAAATATAATTACTCATCGATCCCCTTTGGCTCAGGTTGATGGAGATTCTCGCGCGACCCCGATCCCCTGCACCTTTAAGAAAAATTCTGAGATTAGATACTTTGGCAAGAGGATCGAGGTGAAAAATGCTGGGATCTCGTGAAGGTTTTCCTGGTCGTACACTGCAAGGAATAACTAAAAAAATATATAAAAGTAGTCGAATGTATTTGAAAGCATTGTCGGATGCTTGGAACGAACTTGAAACGTAATTTACTTCAAGGAGCTAGCACTAGTCAGATTTTTAAGATTTTTATTTGTGGTTTTTTTACTTTAAATTTCAAACCATTTTATAACATAAGCTTTTAACCATACGAAAATTTCATTATGAAATATTAATCTTTGAGAAATCCGCAGTTTCTTGAATGTTTCACTAGCCCTCCTAAACTCCATCTGAAATCAACGAAGCAAATAACATTTAGTAGTTTTATAATTTATCTAGTGCTGAAAAAAAATATTTGAGAAAAAATCATTTCAAGCAGATTGGTGACCACTGAAAGTGAAGAAAAACTTAAATATTATGATGTGTAGAAATAGAATGGAAGGAATATTGAAATCCTAGTTTTTGTATCAAAAAATGTTATATAATTTTCATATTGCTCATTTCAATGTCTTTTCTGTTTTTGTTTTAAATAGTGATCACTACCTTTGAAAAATTATTTTTGGAAAAAATGTTTAAAGTTTCAAATTTAGTTGTACAGTTGCAATAATTTTACAATTAATTGCAGTAAATAAGACTTAGAAAAACTGGTTTACAGGTGAAATAGTTGTGCTTAAGGCTTTGATATTTAGTGACATAATCCATAGCGTTTGTGTTTACAAAGGCTATCTTTCACTGAATTTCAGGTGGAACTTTCGTGTTTTTTCGCCTCTACGTTCACATGGAGCTATTTCTCACACGGGAGGAGTTTTTACAATATTTTCAAGTAACCTTGGTAAACAAAATTAATAACACTTTCCTATCACGTCAGTACGTGTTAAGCGAGCATTAATAACGCTCGCCGATTCGATAATGTGAAGTAGCCGCAAATCGGCAATAAGTCATCTCGCCAGCGATGCCCAGCACCGTATAAATTCGTTTTTCATAATTTCTTAAATCCCCTGAGTGGCTCATAGTTATACCATGCTAGAAATCACAGCCGGCGCAAGACAAATGTCCGCTGCGGCTAAAGTCCTAAGGTTGCGCAGCATTTCCTAGAAAGCGCGGAATCCGGCCCGCTCCGAGGGAGATCCAATAAGACGAAATCAATATGAAATCTTAATTCCCAACCTCATCTCGGCCCCGGGGTCTGGAGTCTTTTTTCTCCCAATCGTGTTTCAATTTTGAATTTTTCATGACATTCTCAGCCTCGGCCCACAGAGAGCACTGTGATCCGGCACAAAAAAGGTTCAAGGAGGTTTGGCTGGACTTGATCCCCTCGTTTGCATGGAGCCCATTGATTTATGGACCCGAGATCTGAACATATTTTTTAGTGTGTACTTAGGAATCATGTTAATTAATTTTATTCGGATGTACCCTTGCCCGGGTCGCTCGGGTACGCACAAAGCGGCACAGTGCGTCCGGGCAGCAAAGGAAAGAAGGCCCGATTCGATCGAGTCGGTACGCAGTGCGGACGCAGCCTTATAAAGTTGTTCCCGGTTGACACGGAGAGTAATGGAGGCAACAGCAACAAACTTTAAATGCCATTAGGCGTATTTGTTATCAGTTTTTTTGACTGTCACGATAGAGTTGCTCCTTTACGGCTCAATATTTTCCAGAGAGCCGCCCGGCACCGACCGAGGGGTTTCGTGTAACAAGAAAACGAACAAGAGGAGTCCCGAGCCGCGCCAGCCGGGATATATGAGGTTCATTATCCTAAAGGGGTATTTCGCTGCCTAATGATGTTTGCAAATAAAGATTTCAAGGCTGGCGATGCCGAGCAGGTTTCCTGCCTCAACCCGTACCTGCTTTCGTTGGAAAATTCTGAACGAAGGGTTCTCGGTCGACAAGTGATTTTAGGACTCCACTGATTTCGACCGGTGCATGAAGGGGATGAGGCCTTTAATGTAATTGGCCTGCACAAGGGGTAATGATATAATGGTAATGGTTTCACGGTAAACAGCAGGAGGAGTGTATTTTTCAACGTGCTAATTGTCCTGTTATCGCTTCGAATTTATCAAGGTCATTAGAAAAATGTCAGGGCATTATGTCATTAGTAATTAACATAATAAAGGCTGGCCAAAGCTCTCTATGATAATGGCTTAATCACCTAATGATTATAATTTATTTTTGGCGGCCATCGGACCGCGTTCCTCTGGCCGTCGCGGCTTGGCAACGGTGCCAAAGGTGTACTTCGCCTGTCCGCCTCGCTGCACTCGCCTACCAAAAAACGAATTTATTTACATTTCCATTTCTTTTCCCGATTTAATCGGCGGCTATGTGGCTTTTTGGGTCGTTTTCATGGCTCACGACCGGGGTAATTTCGTATAATCACAATAATTGCACGCCGGTAAATTGGGGGAGGTGAAAACAATTTGAAATATGCTAATAGTGCACGACAAAAACACGAAAAGGTGCCTGATTGGCTGCAGTCGCACTCGAATATATCGATCCTGAGTGATTTGCGTTTTGAACAAAATTATATCGCTTCCTTCCCATTTGGTAATTAAAGAAAATTCGTCATTTGAAATTGGCGTCTATTTCGATTTATTTTAATTCCAATCAGAGCAGCGCAATTTGCCGACCTAAATGGCAAAATATTTAAGTATCAAATGAGCATCATTTTCACAGAGTTAAAAATTGTAAAAAGATATGAATGTCATGAAGGGATTTTGCTTTTAAAATACAGAAAGGCTCTTTGTTGAAGAAATATATTAATTAAATATATTTGGCTTTGAAAAGTGATAAAGTTCTAATTGGTTTCTTCCTTTTACTGTTTGTTTTGTTTTTGTTAAATAATTCTAATTCCCTTGTTTCATTTCAGATTATCAGGGGGCTCTGAGAAATTGTTACGGCCGGCGCAAAAGGAGCAACATAAGAATACGCCACGACGTCATTCTTATTTTCAAATACTCATACTAACCAAGAAGCGTATTAAGTATTTCATGATGTTAAGATAACTTAGAAACAGTATGAGGTCTTTCACGCCTCTTGGTTAAAAAACTTATAACTTAATGATTTTATGAAGTTTATACCCTTTTAAGTGTTTTTAACCAATTTCTTAGTTACTTCTAATGGAATTCTTGGATACATTAAAAGTAAAAAAAATTTGAAGCTAACCAAGAGGGGGACATTAGAAAGGTAACAAAATTACTGAAGTTTGTTTAAAACCTTCGCGACAATAAGCCACTTCAAAGGCAATCTTTGTAACCAGGATTTATCCCTGCGTGCATAAACAAACCCCGAGAAATCGCGGCTCTGACAAGCCTTTAAAGCAAAACACTTTTGCACCTCTGCGAATCTGCAGAAATGATCTTCAGGAATTCCACTTGATTCAAGTAATACTGCCCTAATAGAAAATAAATCAACGTCGACTTCAACTACATTAAACAAATATTACCTGGCCGGGGAAAGTCGGGAGGGGCGAGAAGCGGGCGAAAGTTGCTCTGGAACGTGCTCGGCTGCGGTGGTGCACGGTGAGAGTAGCGCTTTGCTTTCACTGGGCGAATTACTTCATGATGGCGAAGGTTTGGCTTCCGTCGGCACCCTCTCTGGGACACGGAACCCTCCTCCAAGCGCCTTTCACCGATTTGTGACGGTATAATTTGAGCCGGGGTCGGGCAAGTGGTCAAAGATTAGAAAGTAATAATGGCCGTCGAATGAAATATCCCCTCTATTTGGGCTGTTCCCAGCGGCATCGAGGAGACAGCCAGGTACGGAGGATTGAAGGTAGATCGTGAAAGGTAGAAGCCGTTGACTTGAGCCGGGACGACTTACATCGGGTTGCCACGGTCCGCTCTGGCCTTCCTTTGAGGTTTGGAGGCCTGGACCTGGGCTTGGGCCCCTCACTGTGGTCCGTTCGCACTTTTTGTACCGTTTCGATTCCGTACAAATGTCTTTCCCAACTCGGGTCATTCATCACTTATTCCACCTAACCCAAAAACCAGTCCATTTATCAAACTGCTGCACAAAAAGGTCTTCCCGGGCTTCCTGTCCCGTTCACGTCCCCAGGCTCCTGGTAAGTGCGTCGTCGATCAAAATAGGCAGACATTTTTTATCCGGCTAGTTCGGGCAGCAGATTAATTAAAGTAATTTGAAATTTCGTGATAATTTTCAGTGGTTTTTGTCCAGCGTTGTCTATTGAGACATTTCGCCCTGCAATTAAGACGTCTCTCGGCGAAGCAACGTTGCGTTACGTGCGTCTCAGCATCTTAATTGTTTTAGATGCCTTTCTTGGGCCTGCAGCACCTTAGGAGGCAGTAGCCCGATGAAGTTTCAAAATCCGAAAATCCGCGGTGATGGATTGCTAGACATCTTTTGGTCTCATTTGAGCCGCTTTTCCCCATCTCCGATTGGCTAATTCATTTTTAATGAGATTCGAATTGACCATTTTGAATCGAGCTATAATTCGTCAAAATTTATTGAAATGTCAGACCAGCGACGCTGATTTGCACGCCCGGCTGAAATTGATGGCCGCAGTGGGTCACACTGGCGAAAATTCGGTGAAAGTCAACTTCTTCGCGAAAATTCCGTAGTCATTTGTTTTCTCGAATTTCAAAGAATTTTGCCATCAAGAAATATTCTTCAGGATGTAGAAAGTTAACGAACTTTGCTATGTCGATTTTGTGATTATTAATGGGATAATTTTCCCGAGAGCAAAAATGATGGAATTGTGCTCACATTATCAGAACAGTGAACAGTGAAAAAATGCGATTTGAATTTACTATAAGACTAGATATCTTGATTATTAATTATTATTATTATTATTAATTATAAAATTATTGTTGTACAAGTGGCTCTGCCCGCCTGTGAAAGCCGTGATTTGGTCGCAATATTTTGGGAATAGGTGTTTTGCATGGGCGACTGCGACGAAGTAGCTTTTGTGATTTTTGTATAAAGAGAATGTTGTAGCAATTTTAGAAAATGCGTCTTCCAACCACCGCGAAATTCTGCGTCTGCAGATATCTCTTTTATGGAGTTTTGGCACTGAGAGCTGTGTAAAAGGTGTCGTTACAGTAAGAATTATAACAGAAATAATATGTATGATTAGGGAACTTTATATGTATTTTCGTTTCTTGAAAATGAAATGTTACTTTATAATTTTAAATAAAAAAAACCATCCTTGTCTTTTGAATAGTTCAATATACGAATATAACTCAACTATTTGTGGGAAATTATCTTCAAATGTTCCACTATATAAAAGAGCTTAAAGAGCTTTTTAACTCAAATATGTAAAAAATTGTATAAAAATATAAGAGGTTCTGAATGTAATTTTAGGAAATGATTGATATAGTTTTAAACAAAATAATGCCATAACAATAATTTTATTTCAAAAAGTAAAAGTGTGAAAGTGAAAAATGATGAGATGTTGAGCTTTATTATCGAATAGCGCACCAGCCTCGAGTTATGACGAGAGAAGTAATTGTAACTAGACGTGCGTCTCCATCCGTTGGTCTGTGTGTATGGTTACACGCTACAGGTCGCAAATATGTCAAATAGTTTAAGTTTTATAAACAAAATAGTTGTCTAAAAAAACTCCCTTTTTTCCTGCTCGCGACTCTTTTCAGCCCCCGTCTTATGCGGGTAATATTTTCTTATTATGAAGACATTTGTCATAAAGGACATTTGTTACCGCAACAAACATACTTAGTGTTTGCTGTTACCGCATCAAATGTATTCAGCACATTTGCTGCATCTGTAAATCGAGATATCATTAACAAAATTTTAGTCAATTTACCTCTTTACTTTATTTCCACAATTGAGAAAAAATAAAATTAATAAAAGAAAAAAGAGCAGGGTCTACACTTCTGGTTTTACCAACGATTTATAAATATAACTAAAAGAAACGTGAAGTTTCCTTTTAATTTTTTAAACCCAAATAATTTTGTTTTTGATCGATTAGTCAATCAAAATGAAAACATTTCTTAACAGTCATCCTGCTGTAATCGTAAGTACAAATTTAATTTCTATCAACTTTGCAATGCTTTTGGAAACGTCAGTGGTTTAATATGGTAACTAATAGCACTTTCTCACAATTTTAAAAGTTAATTTGTGTAAAGAGCAATTGTCCCAGGAAACATTCATTCATTAACAATTTTAATGGCTAGCTTATTGCCTTATTTTTGCTTGTTCTCAAAACTAACATTTGAAATGACCTTTTTAAGAAATGGTATTTTTTACATTCACAATAATTCAAAATTTACCGTTATCTAATTATTGAAAAGTATTATCCAAATTTATCTTTCTATTAACTTCATTTTATTGCAGGGGTAAAAGGTACTATTAAAAAATAAACTACAATATTTATAAAAATATTCAAGAATAAATGAATAGTGTAGAAATTCTCTGTAAATTTGTTCTACTAATTAAATAAAAATTGTTAATTTCACCCTTTATTAAAAATAATATTTTCAACGATATTTTCGTACTACACCTAAGTTTCATTTTAAGACGTGCCATTCTTCTTTAGGTGAATCCTAATGAGTAAAAATTATGTCCATGAATTGAACGAAATGAATCTCAAGAGAGAAGAAAATTTTATAGATTATAGAGGATCAAATGATCGGAATTGACCTTTACGTTACTTATTTACATATTTATAACTATATGGAAATGTTTATATTGATAAAAATAACTAATGTTTCAAAAAAATCACTTGCTCGATATGTAAATACAAATTGAAAAAATGTACAAAAAATATTGTTGGCTCACTAATCATATTCACGTAGAAATCCTTTCCAGTTGGGATCTGTCGGACTTTAAGAAAAACTACGTGCCGTTTGCGGGCAGGCACGGGACTCGTTCGGTGCATTATCAGGAATTTCAGGAGCGCAGGGAAGATCCTCGCCCGTAAAATTCAATCTGAAGATTTTGTTCAGAATTTGATTAATCGGTGGCGATTAGTCAACCGCCCTTCTGCATTCCCGTGTGGCTGCGTTTATTTATACTGTGTGCTATGTTCGAGGGATGCTTATGCTATTTAGACGTCAGAACTAAACAATATTCTGGGAATTCCCTTTTCTTCGGTCCCTCATTCGCACCGCACTCGCATCGAGGTGCTAACGAAATTTTAATAAGTGCACAGATGAAGGAAATTTCACGGCGAATCTGTGCCAAGCTATTTTAGGATGAGATTGCCCAAGGGTTATTTTTCCGTTTCCAGTAGGGTGAAAATGATAGCAGAAAAATCGATCTGAGAGAGCGTGGTTAATAAATTATGCACTATCACCGTAAATTTCCTACAAATAGAACTACGGCGTGATCATTGTACAAAGCTCTGCAAACTATCACGAGCTACATTTAGAAATCCCAAAGTTTTTTTTTGTATGTCAATTATCTATTAAATTTTTAAAAAGTATTAAAAACAGATGCAGTTGACATCATTATTTAAATGGAGTAGGGTCGGGGAACTCAGGTCACTAGTTGGATAAATTTTGCTATGAAAACCGATAGACGTCCAAGTTTGTATGGAGCTTCGAACAAAAACGACCGAATTCTGAGTGAGTAGCCCCCGCGGGCAGCTCCCCCCAAAGTGGCCATATCCGGAGGAGCCGCAAGAAAAAACTCATTATATCCATTTTGGTGTTCAATTTCTCATCTTGTCGGGCCGCAATAGGTGGCAGGGAAACACAGGCCGTGCTTTTCAATACCTTGACATATCTCCGGGTATCTCTGTGTGCGAGCTATTTTTTCGCCCTTACTCGCTGGGCCACTGGAGGCTCCGCTTAGGGTGGGAAAGATATGAAAAATCTCCGGTGTTAAATATTAACAGTGATAGATTACCGACGAAATAATTTTTGGCTCTCAATGTGTTATATAACTTTCCTTTTTAGGGGCGTAATCGAGAAACTCCAGAAAAATGTGCTCATAACTGGTTCAATGATTTTCTCCTTTATTGTAGGTCAGACTCTGTCGTTTATGAATGAATTTCTGGGCCGTCATAAATCTTCGTGCATAGATTTCCACGTGGTTTATTCGGCCGTGGGCTTTCATGCGGCATCCGCGAGCAGGTTAAGGCGTTTAACACTTTTTTGCCTTAATTATTCAGCAGGGAATCAGAGAATTTTTGAAAATGCTTTGGAAGTTGCTGGTAAACTAGTTAGAAATGATAATGCGATCACTAAATGGAAATTTATTAGCTTCACTGAATGTTTTATGTCACGCCTACGATCGATTAATTGCTGGTATAGAATTGCCGACTAATTTAGTGTTTAATTTTTTTAAAAATCTGATTAAAGTTCAACGATATTCTTTTCATTTTGAATATATCTTGGCTCAATTTTTACTCGAAGATTATCCTGGAAATTTTTTTAACGCTATTAACTAATGAATAAAAACCTTCTGGACAAAAATGTAATCTAGGAATGAATAGGAATGAATTAAAATTATTGCTTATGCTAAAAAAAACTAAATAGAAGCAAAGGTGGTTGATGACTGTATAGAGTATAACATCCGGGCAAATTTTTCGAATACGGGACGAAACTCATTCAAATTTGAACCCACAGATTTTCATATAAAGTTTTATTTTATTTAAAAAATATAGACCATGTATTATCACTTTCGGTGATAATATAATTTTACACGTATTCTATTTCATCTACATAAATCAACAGCTTCCGCTTCAGTTGAGGAATATTAGGACCATCAGTAATTTTATCTCGTGCATGTAAAAAAGCTTTTGACGATTGACCCGGATAACAATTAAAACATCGTATACGGCATATTTTTAAAATTTCGGACAACCGAAACAAGGGCTTTAAAATAAACATGAGATGATTCAAATCGGAAACACGACTGCTGTCGTGCAGGACCAAATAATCTCATATGTCGCGGAATATGTATGTTTTAAAAATGATGCTTGGGAACTAACCTGTTTGGATATAGTTGAACAAAGCGTGATAAAGATATTTCAATAATCCCGCTTAATAGGTCAATTTGTCCAGTAGTGACTTCGTATGCACAACATGTAAGCTTAAAACTAAACAATTTAACCGGTCGTTAATATCCTCCCGCAATTAATAGTGGTAAAGTGTGAGGCAATAAAACAATATGTTATAGCAAACTCATTTCTTTGGATTTGACAAATTAATCTAAAAATGACTTTTTAACTTTACTTTCATAGCCAATAAAAATATCCAAGCCGAATTTTTTAAAGCGCTTTAAACGCACTAAAGCACCCATGAACGAAACGTAATAAATGTTTTAAAATAAAAGATTTCATGTGTTTTAACCCTTAAAACGGTTCTAAACATTTAAAAAGTGACTAGAACGATTTTCGATTTTAAAACGTTTAAACCTTTTAAAATAAAACTTTTAGGTTTATAGTGTTATTATATGACATCTAGAATAATGTTAGACATTTCCATAAATAACGTAGCTGGGGACTTCAAAGATCTGTAGCAGTTTCATAACTATCAAACTATTTCAAAAAGTAATCTTAGATTTTTAATGAGTAAGTTTGTGCACACTTTGCCTATAATTATAGAGTAATTAAACATTCGCAGCGCTATTACCGAAGAGTTTCTTATTTGAATATACAACAGAATTGTTGATTTATTAAACTTTACTGGATGCTTAATGCATATTGTCTTTTGTTTGGTAACATTATTTTGCGTATATAATAAAAGTATGTGCAAGTGTCAGAATTCCTAGAACAGACGTTTTGGAAGGTTACAAAGTGTAGACTTTTAAATTGGACTTACCGCCTTAATTCCCACAATTTCGAAAATGAAAACATGAAAAAAGTTAGAGGAGTCGCACGCCTTAGAATAGAACGAGTCCAGCTAGCCCAATGTGAGCCTGATGTACAGCGAGCTCTGGGTTCTTATTCGTTTTTTCCTCCTCTCCAGTGCTCTAAATAAAGAAAATACTTATCTCTTGTACAGTTACAGTCTGATTTTGACATTGACGGATTCGCCATCATTTGTCATCTGTTCCCAAAAGGATACACCATTGAGCGCGGGATATATACAGAGCGCTTGGAGTACCCGAGATGGGGATCCCCCGGAATGAATGCTTGCGTACATCGCAGCGCCGCGCTACACAATGCGATTGATATATAAAAATTGTGTTTATATAGAGGAGCAGCAATAGCGATTTTTTGGGGTGAAATCGAGAACAAGTGAGTGGAGTGCGCCACTCTGGTTGAAGGTTGAACTGCTGCGGAAAATTCTATTCATGCCGAACAAGGGCACTGAATGAGAATCCATTTCTGTATTGGTCCAGTCAGTTGTGCTAACAACGCCGCAAATGGTTGCTTCCATTCTACTGTTGTCGATATAGCTCCTGTTGATGATGGAAGAACTGCTCTGGTCTCCCTTTCTTTCTTACAGGCACTGAGACATAATGGGCGCGGAGTTTGAACAAAGTCCGCTCTAATCAAACAAATTGAATTTTTAATCAGATTAACAGCCTATCGTCAGCAGAAACGGGTACAAGCCCGAAAGCAGCAGGTTCAGGTGATTAATGTCTTAATACAGCGCTCGGCCCATTGTTTCTGGCTGGCTAGTGCATTTCCCAGAACTACTGAGCGCGCACTTAAGATGTCTGCCATCAAACGGGCTATTCATCAAAATGGGGGAAAAATACTCGTCTTTGATTGATCTCTAATCAATTTACTGGCAGTTGTCTGTTTACACTTCCAAGAAATTTACTTCTACCGCATGGTCTGTTGTTTTAGGGATAGCTTAAGTCTACGTCTGGCTTATTTTGGGGAACACCGTGCGAGCAGGGCCATGTCAGAGCTCTTATAGGGTTATAAGTATAGGGTATTGGTTGCTTGAAAAAACATATTAGGAAAAATGGTGCTGGAAAGCAGCGGGTAACTAACCTAACTATGTAA
Organism: Proctacanthus coquilletti; assembly: GCA_001932985.1. Classification (NCBI taxonomy): domain Eukaryota; kingdom Metazoa; phylum Arthropoda; class Insecta; order Diptera; family Asilidae; genus Proctacanthus; species Proctacanthus coquilletti. The sequence goes on from MNCL01000012.1 coordinate 1,063,818, forward strand.
AAGGATGTAATAAATAAGACAATAATAAAAAGCTGCACTCAAATCACAAACTTAAATTTATTTTTAAAAAATACAATCTTTTAAGCAAAAATAAAAATCTTCCAAATAGTAATAAGTTTATTATAAAGGGGAATTTAAAATTATGTATCAACGTTCACATAAAGCCATAGTTATACGAGTATACATGTGACATGACATAGGTTTCTTTTTGATATATCAGAGATTCAGTAGTTTTAAATAACAAATATGTGCGTTTTCAGAGATGTAGCATTAAATTAAGGTGCTTTTTCAATTCTTGGAAATGTTTGTTTGTAGATCATTCTTTAAAATTTGAGAGTTTGCATCTGTTATTGCCATTATTTTTTAATTAATACATAAAAATAAAACAGAAAACAGAATATATTTATATATATAATTTTTTTCAACCAAATAGTAAACATATAAAATAAAATAAATTAGAGGAAATAAATAAATTTTCTCTTTAAAAAGTGTTCAATGCTTTTCCACTCTGCCTTTTTATAAACATTGTATAATAATTTGGGAATTCGTCGTGCCATTTGTTTTTTAGAAAACGTAGTTTTACCAAGATTACTTCCAGATACATTTAAGCGCAACAGCGCGTCCGGAGTAAGTATAGCAGTGCGTGCCCTCGATTATTAATAAAGTCAAACTGTAGTACCTAGCTATTATAATCTGGCGTGTGCATGCCGCCGTCAAATCCAGGATTAACAGCATCCTTAAATTAATTTGAGCAGAGATCCGAGCAAGAAGCAACAACTTGGTACATCAATGACCATCAAATCACGCACGGTTGCATCCAACAGGGCCATTAACTTGACAAATAATCACAATAAGGAGCAATTTGTTGCCCGGGGGAATCAAGAACGAGCCCGGGCCATGAGAGAAGCAAACAACGTTGATGGCTTGATGTCTTTATGAAGTCCAGAATAGGTGCATTATGCATCTCCCACAATCCGAATGGGATCTGAATAACAAACAGCGAGCATGAATCAAAGCAGCAGCTATGCAGGCTGCACATAAGACGGCCGCATTAGGGCACCGTAAGAATCAGAAAACTTCCTCAGGCATTGTTTGCCAACACCTACGGCATTGGAGCTGCAATATTTCGTCTCGTCCCAGATCCCGGTTCTGGGCTGTCGTCCTCCACGTGTAAAGCCGTGCATTAGAGGATGTTACTGGCCTGGGAATCGAATTTAAATGTAATAAAAGGATACATGGTCGGTACTCACGCGCCGCTCCATCAGCCCAACTCCATCACCGTGAACTATGGATTTATCTCGAGGGCAATTTGTCTTGGAAAAGTTCCTACATCTCCCGAAATTGATTCCGAGAGTTGCCAACAACTTGTTGGAGGACGGAGGATTTCCGTAACTAGGCGTGTGCTACAATTTCAACTGACTCACCCCGTCAAATCCACGGAGATCGGCTACAGCTCTAGAAGATAACATCACTCCTCGGAAATTAACTTTCGAGATGTCGTCTCGATGTCAACAAGCACCGTGGGCAGGTGAGTGCCTCAAGACGATATCAACGGCACCGAGCAGGGCTCCGGGAGCAGTCTGACACCAGCGTATGGATTAATCTCCCTGCCATTCGTCATAGTGTGCGCAAAATGAATAAAATAATTTTATAATTGAATCATAGGCAAAATTCATTAATCAGTGACGGCATGGAAATTATTGCCGGGATTAGAAGAAGGATTACAACGTGCTTAGGCCGGTACTTTCTTCGCAGCAGTGCCAGAGGGGAATCGGATAAGTAGCGCATGGAGATTTAATCGCCCCCCAGATTATATGCGAAAACAATTACGGCGCCGGCCGACTGACTTAATGTACAGAGACTTCCAATATTTGCGTCTCGTGCTCACCCTCCATTGTAATGCCACATTCTGCACCTTCGTTTATTCCCTATTATTTGATAAGATGTTGGGTAAGACTTTGTTTTGACGATATTAACTAGCTTGGTTACAAGAGACCAAGTTCTATGTGCCTGGGTATCAATATCCACAACAGCGCAACTGCTTACTTACAGTAGATAAGTGTAGCATATTGAGAAGCAATAAATTTGTAAAAGACTCCAAAATAAAGTGCGAATTATAATTTATAACCATAAAAAGGTTCTGCTTTGGCTTTTAATAAAATGATTGACTTTTTAAGGTTATAGGATCAATTTCTAGCAAGTTTTGTAGAATATATATTTAATGATGGAGTATTCTACTTCAGTACACTTTTTCTATGTGCGATATTGAGAATAATTTTAATATTTTGAGTCAACATGTATTAAGAAAAATAGTAAAAGTAATGATTTTTGCCTCATTTCAGTTTGAGGCACAATTTTTAAATATGTTCGTGATAAAAAAATTCCATGTTCAAAGAAGAAACCTTTACCAGTAATTTTCAGGGATATGTCCTTGGAATACTTTCTTTCATTCATATCTTATTTCTAAATTATGCAATGCACTATAGTACATTAAATCTAAAAAAGGTTTTGGCTAATTTGTAGTGAAATAGTCGAGGTTTTTAAACATCTAGTTATATTTAGTCGAATTGTTATTTCTATTTACACTCAGGTAGACCTGAGAAATTAAGACGTAATTTGTTTTTCAAACTATTCAACAGTGGAAATGTCGAAAGTTCATGTGACGGTGTAACACCGTCTTTCATAAGTTTACCGCCTCGATAATTCTGCAAATGATTAAATTAAAAATACAAGACAATATCGAACTTTCTTCCCATTATTTAGCCGCGTTTAATTGGTCCTGTGTCCATTTGACTAATCGTCATACTTTCGATGACCTGCAAATGGCATCGATTATTTTTGGTGCCAATTCCTTCCCGAGGCTAATTAAGCTGTAACCGAAAGACGGGAACAGAAAAATAAGTCCGAGCGAAATCGCGATATGGCACAGTTGCCAAAGGATGCCTTTATCATTCGATCAAGAGGCTGAGGCAGTCCTGGCGCAGCAGACGCAAGCGCCAAACAGTCCGCGCAGGGCGCAAGGCGGCTCAGAGGAAAAGTCCCATACTAACTCAGGCACTTGGCTAATGGCTGTCGATTAATTATTGCTTGAACGCCGCCTTTGATGATTCCATTTTAATGAAAATTTATTAATTTCACGTTGGAAAAGTATTGGTCGGTCGCCACGGCGTAGTACCGCACGCCTTCCTGCGCTTTAATACGGTGCACTACGAGCTTGCTTTCAGTACGTCTTGCGTGCCTCTTCGATCTACGTCTTGAGCAAAGCAAGGCGAACGTTTTGCGACTGAATGAAAAATGAAGGCGTTACGGACGTAACAGCGTGACAGATGGCGCAACAACGTAACAAAGACAAAAAATTTGCGACATGCATATGCTTAAAATCGTGCCAAAGATGCAACTCTTCATTGGCACCCAGTTCTCTGGCATCTAATTATTGCAGGAGCGTCAGCGCGATCGTCTTGTTAAATACAAGTTTTATAGACGCCCATTTACCATACCCAGTCAGCGTCAATTTAACATTTTGAGAGGGTGCATTTAAGTATTTACAATAGTGTAATTTGTGTAGAACTCTGTCACTGCTTAATCAGAGCCATTATTAATACCAAAAGCATATCGAGATCCGCCCAATTTCAGTTCTAGAATGCAAAGAAGGGTCAACAACTCTAGCCTCAAAATAAACGGATTTGCTGGTTGGTGTAGACCAGTGTTGTTAAATTTCAGTGCATTTATTGCATTACCTGCGTCAGCTTTGTTGCTTCTACCCTTACTCTACTAAAGGAAAGTACCAACTCGACCATAGGTCGGTGACAGAAAATTTACTGTTACATTGTAAATTGCTTGTAATGTTGTATTTTCACTCGATGATATTTACAGATTACCATCTTGTTAATAATATAATAGAATCCGAAGGAATTCTACATATGGCGCTTTACGTATGTAAATATTATACATGAAGTCCATATAATATTTTCGCAAAATCAAATGGGGCCAAATGAAGTTGAAATGTTGTCGATTTGTGACATCCTTGCAATAAAAAAGATTTCATATTTCTATTTGTCTCAATTTAGTAACAAAAATTTGTAGAGTAGGACGCACACACGTAAAAACTGCGGAAATTACTCAAAAAAACATTAAATAGATAAATCGCTATAATTACAATATAATTTAGGCCTCGTAGTTTCAGTTGATGTTAAAAATACAGTAAAAAATTATTTATCTTACTTTAAAAGTTGCTTCATTCTGGTAATTCTTCAAGTACAGTGTTGAAAAGTCAACTTGGGCCTGTAGAAGTGGTTGTGTGAAAATTTCTTGGAGCTTGAAACATATTAAATATTGAGCATTAAATAAGGTACTTCCAGAATTTCACCCACTCTTCTTACCATTATAAATATAAAGTTCATTTTATATTTTACAATTTAAGTACAGGCGTAGTATTAGTCTTCAAGAGATTGACTATCAAAGCATAAAAAAGGATATGACAAAAAATATGGTTTTCGTTTTATTATATGTACCACAAAAATACGAAACTTTTTAAAACGAGATTAACGTTGTTTAAAATTGCACTGCAGTTAATTTTAAATTAAAGCTTCAGTGCAGTTTCTTACAAAATAAGCAGTTTCTACAACAAAAGCTCAAAAGTAGTTTTGTGGTTGTATCAATCGATTTGAAATAAGAAAGTCTTTGCGAAATCCTTTTATTATTTAATTTCCTTAATGTTTTTGCCAATAACAAACTGAAATAATGTTGAAGAATTTTCCTTACGCTTATTCCCCTTAGGCATGAATTGCTAGCGAGTTGGCCAGTGGGTTTACAGATCGAGTAGGATTGGCCAGATAGCAGCATTAAGTAGGTACGTGTGTGCATCAATCAAACTATTAAAACATTAAGGTCTCACCACTGCTACAGGAGAAAGAGAAGTTCTAAGATGATCGCGTTGCCGCTCGATAACACTTCATCCTCGCCATTAATCGTGCGGACTTTTTCCAAGTTCATGAATCGTTAGATGAGCTCACGCATTGTCCAATGAGGAAACCTCGCGGGGAGTCTCTGCCGCACCGCCTAGATCGTTTTCCTAATTTCCTTCCCAAAGAAAACGCGGAGTAAGGAGGAAATAAGCTGCGGTTGCTGCTTTTTAATTTCTTGGCCCGCAAGTTAGCGCCGTATAAAAGGGGGCCGGTCGCAATTAGGGCGGTTTCATTATTTTTTATGATTTCTCCTCTCCGCTGATTGAAATGTTGCGTGCAGGAGATTGCCAGGTTCACTTGTGCACTCGTACATATGTGGAACTCATAAGCCAGCTCATTTCATTTCCTTCGATGGTGGAACTCGAGAAAACCTTTCATCGCACTATACATTTTCAGCAACCAATGAAATCAGTCCGTAGTCGTTTCTTCTTTTCTACTTAGCACATTCAGAGCTATTAGTTTAAATTCCACTGTTACTGCTGGAATAGCTCGCAATACTTTTACAACATCTAATTAACCATTTTCTTCAAATGTATGGCTATATTTCCAAATTATAGGAAAACTTCAGTTAGAAATAGTTTTTGGTTCAATCGTAAATTATTTCAATATAAATTCAAAGTGGAGTGCGATTACGTAATCAAATGTAATAAAATTGTCACAGGATACCTTTTTCTACCGATAAGCGAAATTTAGAAGCTATGATAGACTAAACAAATGATTCTTGCTTTCATATTGAACAATTTCTTCTTCCAGTAATGAATTTGCTAAAATATAAAATCACTGAGAAGAAACAAATTCATACTATTCAAAATAATGGGCAGGTGGTACGTACTTGTCGTCACCGACGCCATTCACTGTGTACCCCAAGAACTGAGAGTAAGAACTGAGTAATTAAATTTAGCTAGGGAGAGCACATTCGATAAAATTAGGAGCATCATTTAACCATATCGATTTAACTGAAATTCCCAGGAGAACTATCACCAGCTTACTTATTATTACATTACACAGCCAATTGTGTGCAGATCACTGATTGGTTTTCTTACATCTGAATAATTTTTATGCTTTTTTGTTAAACATGAGGTTCATTAAGTTAATAATTCAGAGATCATAAATTATTTTCGAAAATTTTTAGAACTATATATAAACTGGATTACTTACAAAATTATCTTCTTATTTAATTATCTTTTATTTTTAATTTTTCATTTTACTGATTTGCTGGAAGCTGAGCTACTAAGGCTAATGGAAATGTTCGTGTGTTCTGGGATCCTAGATATTTTATTCATTATATTCATATTATTAATCAAAAAAACAACATTTAACCAGAAATCTAGATGTGACACGTTAAATGCCACGCTACTTTTACATAGCTTGCCCGTGACGCCGGCATGAATTTGTGTTGCGTTATCTTGAAATATTTTTAAGAACAGATAAGTTAAGTGTTAACTTCCATGTTATATTAATTTCTTAACACCATTGTAGTACCTCTGACAATATTGAAAAATTTAAAAATATTGGAATTTACTCGAATTAAGTCTCTCTAGTCATCTTGACTTCGCCGGTCACCTGTGACCCCACGTCATTCAAATTGTTAATTAGGACACATCTTCCTTCTCTGAAGATAACACATCCGAAGCTTTCGTTTTCCCTTTTGATACCTACTTCAGCTGCACTAAACGGTTAATAATTTTTTTTCCTTATCAGCTTCCTGATCTCAATTGGAAAATTTAAATCGAAAGCCTCGTTGAGAAAATCCGTTTTACTTCGAACAAACTTTCAAATTCCAATTGCAAAACTGAACGGCTTCCAACCGGAAGTATTTCAGTCTGTGACGTAGCTGAGACACCCCAAAAATCTCATCGCACTTGGATGGTTGGACGAACTGTCTTACCGTCATCGCGGTGCGCGTCTCTGATGAATTGCTCGTTAAAACACTGCGAGAAAGCTTTCTTCTCTTTTCAATCGGAATTTATCATTCTTGGCAAATCCGTACTTTCCTAACGACCAACTGTGACCAACAAGTGAAATAACAGTTACATTAACAGCGTAATAACAGAATCTTCAGGATGTATTTTCTTAGTAGAGTTCGCATTTAACAACAGCTCTAGAACCGCAGGGAATGCCTCCAAGAGCTTTTGCCTCGAAGGTCATTAGCCTTTTTCACATCCTTGGGATGCGATGTTGCGAAAACCGATGCACGGTTGGTTCGCACTTTCTGACAAGAAGATGCCGCCCCTGTTCGGTTCTTGCAAAATGAGAAAGTGGGCGGTGGGTGGATTTCATTTAAAAAATAGCACCGAAAAAACCTCTTTAGAATTAAAAAATGTGAAAGCGTTTCCTATTTTAAACGGCGCTTGTTAATTTCAGATACACTATTTTCGCGAATAATGCTTTTTTATTTATTTAAATACGATATTTATATTTTAAAAGGTTTTACTAGTTAATGGACAGTTCCTGTTAATACTAAAAGTTCCGATTTTCAAAATGTTTAAAAGAGAAACTGTTACTAAGGCTTAAATATTTTTTGCCCAATTGTACGTATAGCTTTTACTTAGGTAGTGGCGGCAGCTCCTTTTTGTCAATTCCTGGAAATTTACAGGATTATCGAAACTAATCTGGCACCTTGATATAGGCATTTTAATTATTATAATTATTATGGCCAGTTAATAACAGAGCTCATTAATTTAATTAAAAGCAAACAGAAGACAGACTGTGACTGCGCTGGTTGTTCGCTTCAGAATCACGTGTTAGTCTCTAGACTAAGCTACACGGAGAGCTCAGAGTCTTAATTGAGCCCGAGCACTTCCTTCAGATGCGCAGTTTCTTATTAAGCAGACGCTTGCGCAAACGGACTGGCCGGGGGGCAAAGAGCCGCCGTCCCATGTGGCTGCTCGGCCTAGGTAAAAAACAGATAATGCACGGGCCATATAAGTTCAATGGTCCGGAACCGTCGCCACATTGCAGCGAATTTGTTAGCGAACAACAACGGCGGTGTCTAGCCCAGTCACGCTTTTTATATCCTCGCCAGCGAGCCAACTGAATCCCGCCCGGCCTCCTTCATCAACATGCGGACAGAGCCGTGATTTGCTTATAATTCTGATTCAGCGAAATTAGAGGAAAATCGCGCCACCAGGGCGAGTTACTAGGAAAAGGTAATTGGAGGAAGTTTGATAGGATTTTTATGGGCCGGAACATTACTGGCTTGTAACGAGTGATGTCGGGAAAGTGGCACGCGGGAGTAATTCTGGTGTCAACTGTTTGTTTACCCTCACAATACCCTTCATTAAACCGAGCAGTCAACAATGTGTCCTCCAAACGTGGCGATGCGGATCACGTAAATAATCGCACTAGTTGAAAGAAGCGAATTGTTTTAGACGTCCATTACCAAGCTTTACTGAAAATCATATGTAAAATGGGTACGACCCTAAAAATTTTCTGTTTTTCTCACGTGTTTTGAAAAAGAGACTTTATTAGAAGTCTAGAATGTTAATGTTAATTAAAATAATAAAGTCGTAGCTTCTAACTCTATTTATTGAAACATGTCAACCAGAAAAAAACACTGCGAAACTTCGTTCGCGTGCCTAATACTTCACTTTCCTTAGCCTACTCAGACTGTTCTTAAACACGGCCAAACCTTACAAAATATCCCTCCTCCTGTTTTGTTGACGCAGTTCCTAATTCTCCGCGTTAATATTGATGCATCTGTGACAATACAAACGCTATAAATAGTAGCAACAGGAGTTCCCATTCATCCCTGAGTAGCCCGTCGACAATTTTATGATTTTATAACAAGCAATAATCCTGACAGGCATGTCGTCTCTTATTTATCCTGGAAAGTGTCCGCCGAAAAAAAAGACGTGCGACTGCGTCCCGACTTCAGTAGAACCGTGTCCTTGTTGTACAAAGTCATTAAGCTAATAAAGTCCTAAATTATATTGCCGGTAAGTCCTAGAAATCCGTAATAGCGCTCCAAGGACAGTGCGCGACCCTCAACTAAAAAAAAATACAGAAAAAAGGAATATAGTGTTATTTCTGAAATTTTCCAAAAGAATGCGAAGAAAAGGCATTTTTAGCGATTTTGAATGAGAAAGGTCCTCCTCCAACGCTGGGCACAGTCGACTTTTACAGGAATATAGGAAACGAAATTAGTTGTACATAGCCAGCGAGTTTATTTTGAATTATTACCACTACAGCGACTACCGTCGCTTTTGATTAAATAAGCAAGCAGCCCGAGGACAAGGCTCGTCATTAAAATAGAGGCACACGACTCTTGCATAAAACAATTACACTTTGAACAGTGCAGTTCTTGGCACTTTAACTGCAGTGGGGTTGTAAAGGTAAGCAATTCAAGTGCTGACTATTAGTGTAGCATTATTTGGTGCTAAATGCAGTGGGGTAATACAACCAGAATAGTGGCTTACACATTTGCAATACGCTGAAATCTATCCACAGGATTTCAAAATGCCTAATTAAGAAATGCTTTGCGCTTTGATTGCAAATAAATTGCTCTACAACTACAGAATAGCTTTATTACCTCTTAAAAGCTAGAGAGTTACCAGATACTGACGCGTATATCAGGATGTAAAGCAATAGCAAATTATTATATTACCGGACTAATAACAGATTTTATGCGATTGATTAATGGTGCTCCAATATTTGTAATACAAATGCGGTGAATCTCGCCCCACCTTAATCGCAATCATCTCACTAGGGAACAACAACTACTGCAACGGCATGTTGGTGTTGTCCATAGAAAATTTGAAGTGAGCTAAACAGTTTATCTGTATATTTATGTATTTATTTGCAAACTACAAAAGTTCATAAAAGCGTTGAAAATTATCTTTTGGGTACCTGGTCATTAATTGGCTTTAACTGGCTTTCTCATTAGTTTTATTGAGAGCGGGTGCGCGGAATTACTCTGTCTATCATTATGAGGATATGCGATCCACAAAAAAAGTCTCCAAATTGCCAATTGATTTCATATAAAGACTAAGACGATACCCAATCAAGAAGTAGCGTGAAATCAATTATTCAGAGTGCAAGAGTTGGTTTAATTAGCCGATTAGAGCGCTCAATCAATTTCAAGTAAATAGGAAGGAGCTGCATCCTTTTACCTCACGAAATTGCACCGTGACGGCAGCCGAAATCACATCAGATGCAAAACCCTAACTACTTGCGGAAGGTTCCGTAGTAGGTACTTGGCTCGAACTCGCGTATATCCAAAGAACTTCGTGCTCCATTAAATGTAATTTTCTCTTCCGAGTCAATCATAATTGAGCAATTACCTCTTTAGCATCAACCCCTCCCCACCGGACACCTGTAAGACCTGCCATAACCGCTTAATTTAAATCAACTTCGGATCCCGAAAATTAGACGAGGACGAAGCTCATCTGCTCAATCTTGGTGCAATCTCCCAGTCCAAGTCCGCTTTGATTAAATCAGTCACTCGGCCATCAATGAGCTCCGATCCAGCCTCCGCGATTGGGACCACTACAACTATCCACACGACGAAGTCGTCCCGGCATTGTTGCTTCCAGCGACGACTATCGATTGGGAATCGGAGGAGTCGCAATGAAGTCGCCTTTTGTTCCGCGACGCGATTTCGTTCTGCGGTGCCGACACTGTCCCTCGGCAAATCCTCCACTGAATTTGGTGTGTCGCGGCTGGAACCTTTGGGCCATCATTAATTATATGCGCCCAAGCATTGAAATCAATTTGAGGTCATTTTTCATGGCAATCGAAAAAGCGGTGAGCCAATTCAGACAGATCTCAGGCCTTCCCCTCGCTAGCCAGCAGGGCTCAAGGTGGCTTCCATTTCTGGCTTGTTATTCAAATATGTATTTTGTTTTGAGTTCCTCTGTTTCTTAAAGAATATGAACTACGAGTTCAGAAACTGTCAAAATATTTAAAACCATACTAACGACATCAAAAAATCACAACCGAGTTCTATAACACAAGTTATTTAGTACTACAAGCTTTCCGTGTATTTCTGATTCTATCGCATGGATTAAAGTGACACGTCTTCACCTATGTATAAGTACGTCGTGGTACAATACGTGCATGTCTTTATTTTAAGGTACAGACAGTGGAAAATATTTCCAGCACAATTATTTACAACTTGCAACAAAAAAGAAATAATTAATAATTATTATAGACTTAGGTGTGGGTCATTTTCATACCTAGATTTAGTGTTAAGCTTTAAAGAATTTAAAGATCATTTTTTAATTTTTCAAAATCTAAAGCTGTAATTACAGAATACGAAGGACGTCTTTCATTAACCCCAAAAATTGTAGAAAAATGCGCGAGACTTCAAAACTTCTATGAAATAATAGTTAAACTCTAAGATTTTTAAATAATTGTATAATTTTTGAAATACGAAAAATCGCATTCAACAAAGTTACAGATCTTTTGGATATGCAACTGCAGAGAAAAGTTGCTTTGTCTTATCGTTGAAATATTTCAATAATAATTAATTTAGTCAGAGGCCTGTAAGAGGTTACTGAACCATCTCAAGGTTGATGTCAAGACCTTGTTGGCTGGACCTGATAAAACTATCAATGACTGGTGGTAGAGCCATTAGTTAAGCAGCCGAGAATACAATCCGACTCGATTACGGCCGAGCCTTACAGCGCACCGTTCTAGTGGGTTGATGTCAATGTCAAGGTAATTTATTAATTTTTCCCTTCCCCTTGGTCTGTCGGAAGTAACATCTCAATGTAGGTCGGGACCTTATATGCGTTGTCCTGCGCCCTCGACCTGGTGTTCCGTCGGGAAGCTGCACTAGGCTAGGTTGAGTTGCCGCCGCTCTGCTGGAGCACAGCGCACGCAGGACGAATGCTACGGCCTTCTGTCAGGACACCATGATGAAAATTTATGTCCTTTTGGGATTGCAACGGGTACGTTCCCTGCACACGTTCGCTTTTGCAAAGAGGCGACTCTCTCACATGATCGAGGAAATGTAGAGAAATTGGGAAAACAAGGAAAATGGTGCAACTTTTTTGAGGCTATAAATTAAACTCAAATTTTGAAGGGTCGCTATAGATTTTCGTTTTCTATATGACTACAAAGTTGTTCACAAAAGATCTAATATTTGTTTTATGCTGCTGGAGGGTAAATCCAAATGCACATATGCGAGTAACTAACGTATTCTCTTAAAATTACAACAAATATATGTAGTGTTTTAAAAAGTAAAATTAATAAAACTCTAAAATAGACTTTTGTGTTAAACTCTGTCTTCTAAACTTCTGAAAATGACAAAAAATGATCTTTGCAGATATCTCGAAGACGAACCAACAGGTTAGTGCGTTGACGTACACTTTATATCAAAATAATTATTCTTCTTTTAACTTCGTCGTAATCACCTAAAAATGCAGTTCTAGCTACCTTTTACGTGTAGCTGGAGATCGCATCAGGGGTATCGAGTCACGATTTTAACGATATTGGTGTGAGCCTCCGAAGCCTGAGAACCCATTTCGGGTAATGATGCCCCAGCCATGCCCGGTGCCATGCCTTAAAATAATTAAAAGTAAAGAGAGAAAAAATGATTCCAGCTGGCCGCAAATCGTAGCCAGCTCTCCCCGGCGAATAATTAATTGATTTTCTCTCGATTCAATCAGATAAGGAGGAATGTTTGGTGTGCAATTGCGAATTCCCCACAATCCGTGCTGTCACGTTTATCTCGCTTGGGTTTGATTTAAAGACCTCCTGGAACCAGCGATATCGATATTAATGAATTTCACAGTGCATTTGTCGGGCCATGTGCTGGGCCGTCAAAATCAGTGTAGCGACCGTGGTTTACGCGACCGTACAAAAAGCCGGGCTGCACCTCTCCTTGCGGCGCGACGTCGCGAGGAGCCCTGCAGCTAGCGGGAAGCAGTCATTCCGTCTATCAAAAATGGATTTCGTATCATATCAGCGTGTCTTACGTTTCAGTTACGTGGAAAGGTGGTAAAGCTGCATGAGATCCGGCCGCCAAGCCTAGAGCACCGCGAATTCATCTCGACACCGTCTTGGAGTACCATTGAGGAAGCCTACGGACCGCAACGCGATGCTTGCGCGCGATATCTCTCAATATGTGTCTTTCTTAATGGATTCTTGTTCGGAATTTGATACCTGTGACGGGCATTCATCAATTATCGGTCGTGTATTGTTGCTAATGATGTCATATGTAAATACGGCGCGGTCAGCTCTCTCTCGTACTTGAATCACATTTACCCTGACGGAAACACATTAAATCTGGCGCTGACATTGCCCCGGCGTTCAAGGGAAATCGCCACAGTAGGTTAATGCTTTCCGCGAGAGGAGCTCCGAGCCCCGCGTTATTTATGATTACAGGGAGGATAGATGCTGGTTCGCTCTGGCAGGTACTGCCGTTTAAAGGCGTTTGCCTCCAGCCGGAGAGGTACACAGTAGGTCAGTTCTTGAACCTGGCAGAGGAACTAGAGGAGCCTCTTTCAGAGTTATGAACATTGGGGTTGTACGAAATTTCTATCTGTGGGAATTGCTCTGTCGTTGCAAAATCCTTCCGTGTAATGATCCAAATCTTTTGGAATTAAGGTAAAAGTTTTATGAAGTCACAAGTAAAATTAAACGATTTGAGAATTTTAACCTTTTTCATAAATTATAGCCTTGTTTCATTTATATTAATTTATATTTATTTCTGCCCTAATTTTTTACCTTGTTAATTATTCAAATCTTCATATTTTGCTAATAATCGATAGAATTACATACAGACCCTGTAATTAATAAACCGGAAATTATTGATTCCATAGAAACATAATTAATTAATTGGTTTATGCAATTTAAAAAATTACCTCATTTTCATACAAACTTGCTATAACCTATTAATTAGTTGTTGAAATATAAAATTTTTAATTGAATGTGCGTTCTACAAACTGCAAATGAATTGATTGTTTTACACGCCCCTGACAAAACAAAGAGAAACAATTGTAAAAATTTGGATCAACTTTGAGAAAAACTCCTCTTGAAATCGAAATGAAGGTATTTAGGTCGCGGTAGTTCGGAAAACAAAGGTTAATTAGACACCTACCTTCCACATGATTTCAGACTAAGTACTAAACTTTAGTCCTTTTTCCTGGTTCTTTTTCACCATGCAAAAAATAACGAGGGGATTTTTATTGGTAAAATTCCAATTCCGCCGACTTAATGTATAAGCTGTCTTGTTGGTTTATAGGCTTTTTTTCTGCGCATTCGTTTGCTGTCTTTAAAAACGATATGTGAATGAAATCACAGTGATAATGTGAGAGAAATAATAGTAATAATAAAAATAACTTATGTATTAAATAAGCGTATAGAAAGATTATCGCTTATAAATAGTTTATCACTACAATCGGTACTACGTTTCGTGGCAATGCGAGACCAGGAAGCAAACAGGAAAGCCAACTGCTACATAGGGATAATTTTAAATCTCATTTAAATTTGAAGAAATACGCAGAAAGCGGAGATTTTACGGCAAAAATTCAAAGTCACGGATATCAAGTGATTTCTCTTGATAAGGATCCGTTGACCTTGTGTAAGACATCAGCGCACATTCTTTGATTGAGAACGCCGTCTTGCCTCCGGAGAGAAATGCTGCAGCATCCCTACTGTTCTGTTTAAGTAAACAACCGGAGGAATAATGTAAGCATAACTACTTAAGTGTGACCGATATTTTCTAGCCGGATTCGTTACACCTCTCCTAACGACCTTGCTGCGAGAAATATGGAAAAGTTCACTTAAGCACTTCCTCGGCGTGCGCAAAGCCGAAGTGCGGCCGGGCAGTGCACATCACCCGCCGATAATTGTCCATCTTTCAGCAAGAAGATTTGACTTCTTTTAACTTCTTTATGTCCAAATGCAACCAGGTTATCTTCGCAGTTTGAGTTTACGTCCTTGGTCAAAACATCGCACGCATTCCGGGCCGTGTCAGAGTCGCGTGAAAATCGGAAAGAAGCGCACAAACGATTGTAACGAAGGTCGAGTTCTGAGGGCGAGTGCTGCCGATGACTGGAGTCATCATTAAGGTGACGAACCTTATGCACGGCACTTTTGTGGGAGACGAACTGGCAAGGAGAGTGTATGCATGCTGTCTTCAGGGGTACTTCCTTGAAGGAGACTGTTTGCACAAGATTTCTGCTTGCGCAACTGAGACGTTATTTACAGGCTTATTGCGGCTATAATAATTTCGTTTTATGGATTTATGAACCGACGAAAGCAAGGAAGTGAAAGATGCCGGCACTCGTAAAGTTACTCGTTTGCTGCTGACTTTCTTTTGTCACACATTTTTCTATTCCTTAAAATGCAAAAGAAGCGCTATAGTACTGAAGTAAACAGGGTATTTGTGTAAATTTTAACCCTTTCTTAAGAAATATTTCTAAAGTATAGAAGGAAATATTATAATATTGTACTTTGCAATGTTGAACATATTAATTATTTTATAAATTTTTAGCGTAAACCTTATACTTAAAATATTAAATTCTTCTTAACAAAATAAGTATATTTTATTTTAATTTTTGTTTAAAAGAAATAAATAGAGAATTTATTTCCCTTTCAATAAAAATCACTAAGGTCACTTTACTACTTCACTAATTGCTTTAGTAAGTATGCTTTTCGATCTTGGTAGCGGTTATGGATATTTCTTTAAAGAAACAAAAGAAAAGTTGTAAGCAATAAAGAATTCTCGGAATTTCGTTTTCAGAAAAGAGGTAATCAAGGCCAAAAACGTTTATTGCCATTTTTTAAAATTGGATATTTTCGGGTTTATTACACGCAAAATAGAAAAAGAAAACAATAGAAACTTTATGTAGAAGACGGGAAAGTAGGAAATAAATTACCTGCTACAATAACTCTGACTCATGCGTGGTTAGTAATTTTCTGATATGGCCATGGTAGGTAGTTCTTTTTACCTGGAGCTAGGTATGGCTACTGGGATTTCACTCTAATTTTGGAAAGGTAGGAAAGACATAATCCATACATTTTAGTGCTTATAATATACCTCAATTTTTCGTGTTAGAATTGCCAAGATGTATATACTTGCAAAAGTGAATAGCACACTTATTCATTATTCTGCAGCAATCATTTGGAAGGTTATTTCTAAATAAAATACAATTTAGACAAATTAATATTATAGAAGCAAACAATACAACAGAATGCCAGGAGCTCCGTATTTATTCTTAGTCTTTGTATTTTATACTTTGCTCATAATTTTTGCAAGTCGGAAGAGTTAATAATAATTAGCTATACCCATAAGCCATAAACACAATAAGATTAAACCAAGCACGTCTAAAGATATTATTCGTCTTTTCATATTTCATATACATCAGCAGAATTCATATTAGTTTTATTATTTTCATCTTTATATTATTTCCTTATCTATTCAATGAGAACCACTTTGTCTGCACAACTATAACAATTCTATATAGAAAGATCAGATCAGTTGTATTATTAATAAATGATTTTGATTTTATTTGATAAAAAGACTTACAAAACGTCTCATCAAAATGTAACCTGCAATATACTGCGAACTAACGTTAACCCTACAAATTTCCAGGATTAAAAATAAAGGCGATGAACCGAACTATTATATAATTTCAATAAACAATTGGTACATAATCATTTTGATTACAATCGATTGTTAAGTTATGGTCTAAAATTACCTTTAATTATAGTTGTTAACGACCCAACTGTGACAAATTTAATTTAAGACGAATTTCCATAACTTGCTTGTTAAACAAACAAATATACATGCAATTGTTATTAATAAAATTGACTACGACGTTTTTCTACTGAACAAACAACTTTTTTAATGTCAATGTTAACTTTGTTCCGATTAAAACTTGCAGTTTCATTTATTTGTAATCTGATCTTGCCACAAAATGTCCTTTAGAAGTCAGTCAGCCATGTGAGAAATTTCAAGTGGAACTAAAAAATCTTCTGCAACAAGTTTAATTCAACTTTAGAGTTTGTTTTTTTTTGGCACTACTTCGTGCGCCAATAACCCAATAATAAAAAACAACATAGAACTAGGTTTTGGATTACACCCTTCCTGTTCATTCCCCCATTTTTGTAAACCCATCGCTCTAAATAATATCCATGTCTATTTGCCAAAAATCCCAAAATCCCCTGTCAGCAGGGAAAATCAATTCCTTTATTGGTGTGGTATCGAGGGGGTGGTATACAATGGATTAAACCATCCAGTGGAAAATATTCAGACCCTAACTCCAAAGTACATATTTCCCGAAAGCAGACTTTTCAAACATATGCCGTTGCTCTGCTTTCCTACATACGCATATTGCATTTCGACCGATGTTGACTTTTTCCAAAAATTTGGTCCACACCAGTTCCTCCCTCAATCTTTAAATTACGTGGTAGCAGTCGGTGGTATCTTAATCAAAAGAATAAATAAGAAGTGAAAGGAGTTTCCGTTCCCTCTTTAGTGCTAACAGATGCAGTAAAATGTACCTAAACCTCTTTTGAGTGCTTTTAATAAAAATTTCGGAAAAAAGGTAAAAAATATAGAACCTACCGGATCCGAGAAGTGTACCGTAATAAGTAGAAGGTAGCGTCCCTCCGCTTCCATAAAATTCATTACGGTCACTTTGTTTTTCAGGAAGAAATACCCATGTTTATTGACCTATAATCTAGTAAAGGTACCCAACGAGTCACCTACGTACCTAACGCGCCTACCTCTATGCCTACGCACGATTTTCGCGACTGTGACTGTATGACTACCTGTATGGTCCCTTCCCCTCCAGAACGCAGTGACAGGCAAAAATGTAATAAATGAAATATGAAAGTCTGCAGATTTAGAAGGGTGAGTGCATTGTGGTGTTCGTCAGACGTTTGTGGTAGGGAGAGGACGTGTGCCAAAATATCCTTAGGGTGATCGTCCTGTTAGAAATCACTTCAGATCGAAAAGTTGCAGAGATCAGTCATGCGAGAAGTCCTCGTACAGTTTTGATAACATTAGTTATTTTTCGGACACAGTGCTCTTCATCAATTAATTAGTCAGAAAATGGAAATGAATCAATATTATAGTAATTCGGGAGCAGTGCAAAATAGTGTCAACTTAAGCCAACAGTACTCTGCATATAGCAGTTGGTCAAGTAATTGTTCAAAAGGTGGAGATTATAACAATGCTGTGATGTTCAGTGACAGTTTTAACAGTTGTTCAAATCAAATGAACACCTTTTGCCAATATAATCAGACGCCTCAAAGCACTATCGTACCTACTGTACCATTACAAGCCCCAGTGATGAAGAATGAATCAAACGTGGAGAAAGACGATTCAAAAGATTCCCCAGCTCTTCGAGCACTGCTTACCAATCCCACGAAGAAAATCCAGTACACACCGAACTACTATGACCATATAACTCAGAACAAAAAGTCAGACGAATTCAAAATCAAACAGATCGAGAAATCTTTAATTGAAGAGACCCAAATCAAAGCAAACGCATCGGCGTCTAATAGAAGTCAGTTAACTCCAGTACTTGACGCAGCTGTCCTATCACCGCAATCAAGTGAACCAGAATACTTAGGGGATTATCATCCTAACTATCACAACATCTCTAATACTTCCATCAAAGGTGGATTTACTCCACCAACTATGACAAGTGCACCGTCGGTTCTGCCTGAACTGAGCACAGGTAGTCCTTTCGAGATCAGTCCACCTCCATCAGCATCATCGGTATCCTCAACGATTTCCAATTCACCGCCGCCATCACCAATCCATCAAAAATTTGCATTGTCATCACAAAATATGACACCATCATCATGGTTGCCAAATGGATCTGTCCATCAACAACCAATCAACAATCTGGGTCAGCAACTATGGATGCCAACACAAGATTCTGACTCCTTTTTTAAAGGTAAATAATTCACCTCTTTACCTTTTAGCATTTTGATTTTTATTTAAATTTTGGATAAATGGAATCTAATAAACCGTTTTCTTTTTCAGATGAGAAACCAGGCAAGCGATCGAGGCAAACCTATTCACGATCTCAAACCCATGCACTGGAACTGTCTTTCTTCAAAAGCACTTACCTGTCGCGACAGAGGAGATCCGAACTTTCTAAAGAGCTGAACCTTACGGAACGTCAGGTCAAAATTTGGTTTCAGAATCGTCGCATGAAGGAAAAGAAAGTGAAAGGGACTCCCGCAGAAAAGAAGAGTCCTCCTCAACCGCAATTTATACCCCAGTCGGCTTTAGGGTTTGCCAAGCCAGTGTCCACAGCAGCGGTTACAACGCCTTATCAAGTATCTGCTGGATACCAAACTCATATGCCGGGCCAGCCGGGGTTCAACATGGTTCCACCAACGGCGTCTTCAAGACAATTCGTACCGTCTTCATACGACTTCCCCAAAAGGAACGTTATGCCAACTGTCATGGAACACCATTTTCAACCACAACCGTTTGGCCCTGATCAGTATTCTCAATTTCCTCATCCACATCAAAGTGCTCATAACTACCTTGCACCTACTTGCAACTTTGGCCAGTACCCTATAAGGCCCAGTAATATGTCCTCGTCCGGAGACTTCCCCATGATGACTCCGAATGTTTTCGCCGGATAATCCAGTTAAAATTAGAAAGAAAGGAGCTCTTGTAAATATGTACATAATCATAGAGGGGCATAGACATTTATAGAATATTTACGGACGATTGACTTAATTGTCATAAAAGATGTGATACTTAGTAATCATAATTTATCAGCTAATTTCAATGTTTAAAAACATTTTGACCAGAGGACTAGTTGCATGTCACCAAAAGACGTTGTATTTTGCATACACATGAATAAATGAATTATTTTTCGGAAACTTGACTTTATTTTTCACTCGCTGTTTCGCTGATAATCGACTGACTTATTGCTGGTTTGATGCCTGAAAGCTTGGCTAGTTTAAATTTTGACCAATTTATGAATTGACACACTAACTATAATAGACCTATAGACCGGCCGACCTACCGATTGACCTGATTGACCTGATTGACCTGAACAATACGTTCTACTAAGGCTATAAACGCTGTGGCCAGTTCATGTTTTCCTCACGTTCCATTTACAACTTTTATAAACTACCTTTCCTTAAGATTCAAGCTATTAAAATGAAAGAAGTTCCTCAGAATTCTATCAATTCGCAGGCTTTCTTTCTTTCTTTGAATGTATAAATATCTAGGTTGATTGATTTGAAGGGGTTTTTCTTCTTTATGTTTTGTTTTTAACTTGTGAAATTAATTCAGACAATATTTTGTTGTACATACAGAGCAAACCTCCTACAAGTACAGTAGGACTTGAAATCAAAGAAGTATTCTTATTGCAGTCGAAAACTCTTTCTAAGTTTTTACTTGAGATTTTCTTTGAGTGTTCAAAACGACGTCTTGAAGCCTCTTTGCTTTTCTTGGGGAACGAATTATTTCAACAAGCGATAAGTTATTTAGCAATATTTATGAAATCACACAGTTTTATTTTGGCAAATTGTTTCGAAGAAATATCATAGCATAATCGAATTAGATTTCGAATAGGCTCACAGTTTATAATTCACATATTGTGGACACGATCGAAGAATAGGTAACATCCGATGCCCACGTTCGGAATTTATAAAGTTTTTTTGGCAAAATTTGAAAATAATCTATCGAAAATTATTAATACTTGAATTATTAATAATAATCATGAATTTATTTAAACGGATACAAACAGTATATTCAAAATTACTGAGAAAGTGGAAAAACCTGATTTATTTTAGTAGGAAACTTGTGTTCGACTAATTTTAAAAAATTGGTCTATGATTTTAGTAGTTCAGCTTGCATGTGTTAGCTAGGCAGATTTTACACCTCACAGGCAAGAGCCATGTTTTGAGTACTCCACCATATTGGAATGACTTTGCGTTATTGAGCTCACTCGAGATTAACGTTTAACTCTCGACCCTCCTTAACGACGACAAAGGGATTTTGAAGGGAATTGAGCCGGATTATCTGATGTTCAAGGAATGGCCGTCCATAGTATTTTTGCACTTGTGCAACCAAAACTTATAAGTCATTCTTGGGCGGTGCTTTTGCCGGGGATATTTACGGAAGCCGGTCAACCAACGATGTCATCCTTGCCAGAAATTTTCAAATTGGTACATGAAAGTAGCTGCAAAAGCTTCGCCAATCAAAAGAAATATAACTGAGTTTTGAAGATTTAGCCGAAGTTCTTCCAAGTGGGAATTTGTTTGATTGTCCGCAAGCCATAAGGGTGTTTATCAGACAAAAAACGACGTTGTACATTCCAGAGGCAATTCGCTAGAGCTGCAGACAAAGATACTCCTTGGGACTTGGGAATACCCGTCGTACTTCGAGATTTTATCGGGACCGCAGAAAGTTGCTTTCCTATGGGGGCGGCACCAACTGTTTGTTCAATTTGAGCGAGCTAAACTTGGCGCAGAAACATGCAAAACGGCCGCGCTCGAAAGTGAAAAAGTAATTAAAACTCAAATAATTAGTTCTCTGTTAGTCAAGCGGAGGAATTTAATTATGGAAATATGCGAAGTGAAAAAACTTTTAATATTCATCATAACTGCAATTCACCGCGCCGCTCCAATTTAATTAAATTTCCTCAACTTTTGCGGGAAAATATTTTCATTTCCACTTCCATTCCGTGCTCAATTCTGAACAGTTCTTTATGTCTGTTCTTTTCGAAAATTGCAATATGTGCAACTCGCGGCTCCAATTCGGCCGCATCACTTTTTAAAGCTCTGTTTCAACTTTTGTTCTTGCGTAGATAAATCAAGTGCACATAATGTGCCCAGTTCTCTATATGAAATTACTCTTAAAATGCCTGTAGGTTCGTTTATTGTTTTATCGGTTTGTTATAATTTGTTTTCAACAGAATTGGAATCTCCAAAATTAAGAATGCTATGAATTTGGTATGAAAATTGCTGCAGCTGTTTGGATAGGAATTACTTTTAGGAATCTTGGGCTTACGCGAATTTACACGACTTGGTACCGTTCCTCTGTTCGCATTTAAATTTCAACTGATGAATTCAGTTTCGGTGAAAATTTAAGTATAGCGCTGAGACTTGCGTGCAATAGGAAATAAATTTGCCACGCAGATTGCATCGAATCGCTGAGAAAGCCTTGCCAGATCCTCTTCAAGAAAGTGTGTGACGATGAGCCATTCATCAAAACGTTGGGAACAGAATTCACGTGCGCACCTCGGTACAGACGGATTCCAATATTTATCAAAAAGTCATTTTACAGGTAGGCAATGAGGTATTCCTGTCGCGGCCCATATTTATTGCCATCAAATTTAACTTATGAACTGCTCGCCCTTTCATCACAGAACGCACGGCGGAGGAAAAGTTATTTATGAGCGTCACATTAAAAGGTCTACTGACTTCCAGCGGCCGAACCAGATTCCCGGTGAAAGCGACAAAACGCGGCTTCGACGAGGACGTCATAGTAGTCAAATTTCAGAGGTAGTAAATTTGATAATAGCATTAAGGCGCCCCGTTCCGTACTGCTGCAGCCGGCCGGGATCCTCGGGCTGCGCTATCAGGTTTTTTGTCACAAGGTTCCATCCTCAACTTTTCGGCTGGATTTATGGAGCCCGCGGACTAATTAATTCTTACGTCATAGTCGAGAATTATACCGGAGACCCTGGTCGAGGCTCACATTTGTATGGTAATGCGCCATGAGTTTTGGATTTATGGCTTTTAAAATGCTTTATGTTGTGTTTCGGCTAATTTATATGGGAATCGGCCGATCTTATTTATGGATATCACCGCAGTGCCGATTAACCGATGTCTTGCCTCCGCGTGCCTCGGCATCCAAAGCCGACCTCGTAAATTCGATCTAATTTCAGGTTTTGACAAAGAAGCACCTTCCGCTGGGACCTGACAGTGGACCACGTAATTTCTTGACGAATCTTGAGAGGGCATTATAATGTTATTCCACAAGACGAGACTTTTCCTTTTCTACCGATCTGTTATTGAAAGTTTCAAGGGATATTACTCTATTCTTTTAGTATTTTGAGAATATTGTTCAATTTTACAAATTATTCTATGAATAGTATAACATTAATACATTACATTAATACATTTTTAATGTATTATATGTAAAGCATCTTAGCATTAACAATAGTTACATTTATTATAATTAAGTATAAGTGCTAAGGAAATGTAGCGATGTGTAAGTTTCGAACGTGTTACGAATGGTAAAATAAACATAAGTACACCAAAAATAAATAAGCAAATTTTGTAATTAAAACGTCTATAGTCAAATAAGGGTAGGCAAATGGTATCGTTGAAAGGTCACGGTGAATTGGCAAAAACACCTTTTGGAAGGACAACAGGCTGGGACCTTTTCGGCGCGGCCTATCCAATTCTGTAGAAAAAAAAAGTGAAGTAGGAAATGTGCAGAACCCTTTTTAAAATAAGTTTAAGTTATTGCGAAAAAATGCGGTAAGGTAATAAACAGAACCCGAATAGATTGCCAAATCCTTTACCGTAATTCTTCCTTGACTAATTATAAAGGACTACAGGTTTGCAAATTACCTGAAGATCAGCTTACCCTTAAAGGACACTAGCTGGAAAAGAAATTAGGTAAGATTATCCTTATATTTACAGTAAACAAGCGGTGCGGGTTAAAAACTATTTACAACTCTTTCCGACGCTATCCGGGTATCTTTTACAGGTAGGTAAGTACCGGAAAGGTGTCTCTTGTCTCGAACTCTCGTTTTGGAAGGTCCAATGGCTCAAAATGTTCCTTTTCAGCCGAGCTTCGTTGTGTATCGCGCAGAACTAGGGCACACTAGGGATCTTAGGGACCTAACCAGTTGACCGTTTAATCTGCCGGACGCTGACGTAATGAAAAATGATCATCATGGAATCCCGCTTCGATATCGCCGCAAAGACTGATAGTCAAAAATTCTTGACGATTGCTAGACTTTGATGTTCCCCATTGCGGCGTGCCGGTCTAGGGGATGACGTCGTCGGTGGCGTGAAAAGTGCAGCTGCCGGCGAGCCCTACAGGGGTTCGTGCGTCTGATTGCAGAGGGTCAGGACACGCAGGATAATCAGAGTGGGACATTGTGTTCTCCACGGCGCACACGGACTTCAGTAGGCGCAATGGCGTTCATCAGGCCCAATTTTTCATATTTGTGACATTCACACGAGGGATGCAATTCGTAAGCGACAAAAATTCGGTGGAATATGCAAAAATGTTAGTCACAACCAAATTTTCCCTCCCTGGATCTTTGGGGTGATATGCGATTCCATTTCCTTTGACTGGTGCCATTAACATTGTGGCTTATTAACAATGCTACGAGGGAGGCATGAAGACTCATTTAATTGTTAAAAAGGCTTAAAATGTTTAATTATGTAATTGAACACAAGTCAGACAGGGTGTATTGTAATTTCTTATGGTTTTTGTTTCTTGAATAGAATGAATAAAACTAAATTTCCTTAATTTTATATTATTTATATACACAAATTTTACCGCTTTTTAGATAAAAGCTTTCTTAAATACACGCACAATTTCACAATAATGTTCAAAATGCTACACAAATTTTTATGAAGACAACTAGAATTATCGCAAAAGTACTTTTACAAGTATATTCTCATTTTTCGGATTTGCTAAAAGTCCGCTATTAAAAATTAATTCTGAGACAAGAAATCGTAAACTCTTACGCTTGTACAAATTTATTTTTCTTCACTTTGGAATCGAATTGCGAACTGTTTCTTCTAGAATTGAAATATCTTAAATTTAACTTTTATCATTTTTGAAAAATAGAAAATTGCAATGCAATTTTAACAAGTGTGACCCCAAAGGCATAGGCAAGAACAGCCATAAAACCCAAGGACCGGAAGGACAGACTACAGCCTGTGAGCAACTTCTCGTTACTTTTTCATCTGGATCGATTTCCGTCAATTCGTATCAACTTAAAGTTCGTTTTCCTGAGAAGACGTTTGGCGTTCAAATGCGCTTAAGCGCGTTCACGGGTTTCATTCACAAAACTCTTATTTGCCAGCTCATCAAAATTGACACCGTAAATTCCGCAGCTCAGCTGTGAAACGTGTGAGCAGCGGTGTTGTCTTGTTGTCTTGAATTTCCCGGCCGACAGGATGAAAAATGATGCCGAGGTGTCGGGAGCATTTAAAAGGCCGCCACCCTCTGTAAAAGGAGCACGAGGAACCCATCGACCTCGTATTCCGGTGCGTTTAAATTGACTTCGAATCGGCGCCGAGTGTGGGTCCGCTGCTCCAAAGATATGCAGCCAGTTCTGCTCCGTTTTCCCAACCGGGAGTGTGCGAAGGAGTCTGCATACACTAGAATTGTCGCAGCCCACGCACCGCTGTGGAACAGCCGTGCGAAATTTCCAATCCGCATCCAACCTTGATCCAAATTTGGGAAACAAATTAAGAAATTCTTAAGCGTAACGCAGAACGAGAGGCGAGCAATTGCCGGCAACGAGCTGCATATTGATTGCTTCCTGCTTGCGCCCAAACAGGATGCTGTATCGTTTTGTTCAGAAGAGCCTGGGTGTGTCGGGTGGTGACATCTGCTTGTGAATTTCTGGGATGGGGATTATTCGCTTCTTATTGGAAGTCCATTTTCGGCATGTGCGAAAGCTCTGGTATGTGTCCCTTGACGGTAGTGCAGGTTTGAAGGACACTGGAAGCTCCAGGACACTTCGTTCAACTTTCGTCAAGTCATAGAAGATTAACGAAGCGACTTGCTCTCTTTCATTGGAATACAATTAGGAAACCATCTTATTTGATTTTCGTCTGAATTTTATACTAGAGCCTACATTTTGTGCGCGTTAAAGATTATTATTCGCCTGTATTAAAGTATGGCACATAGTACCTTCGAACGTACCCATTTTTTTATTAAATAAGGAAGAACTGAAGCATATCTTCATTTATTTGCAAGTAGCCTACAGGATTCAAAAATAAAAGCAACATCCTTAAGCCGCTAAAGAAGAAATATGTGCGTGGCAATTAGCAGTTGTACATTATGAGAACTCTACGTCATTACATGCTGTTCTAAATGAAGAGCATGGTTTTTTAACCGTAATACGGAAAAAAACCTGGAGATGAATTGATTTATTTACTCATAAGTGTGAATTAAGAACACAAGAGTAATGAATAAATTTAGGCCTTGAAATTCAATAAAAATAATGTGAAGTTTATGCTTGCGAGCGAATGACCTGATGGAAATAGCTTTTTTCATTTTAGGAAATTTAGGTGCCATGTTCATTAAATAAAAAACAATTGTGTTATAAACGCAATATAAAAATCATTAAATTTGAGAAACTGAGCGAAAAAAGTAATCGCAGCTATGTTCTATAATAATTACGCAAGAAACATTCTCAGCATGTTCTAAAACATCGTCAGTTATTTCGTTTACCTTTAGATTTGTTATGTCCTCATTTAGAATTTCGATCCTAGCTTTAAAAAACCACTCTTTTAATTCTAGTGTTGACCATGCTTCGATCGACTATTTAAAATTTGATAAAATCAGAACCAGTTAAAGTTTACAATTTCATTACTTTTAAAAATATTGCCAACTTAGTTAAAGTGCAGTAGCTTTAAGTTGTAAACATCTTTGTCTCATTTACAATGCTCGTACACACTAAAATTAACTTTGAAAGAATTAAAAAACTCTTATTCTGTAAAACATGCTCAAATATAGCCGGAGTCTTTTGATGTAATACAAAAGTTACACAGTCTGGTTTCGATTTAATACGATTTTTAAAAAAGTCACCACTAATTCTGAAATTGAGCTGTTCAAAAAATGGGTGTAACAAGGGAAACAATCGTTTTAAAAATTCTAAATAAAGAAAATTCTTAGTAAAAAAACACGGTTTCCTTTCTTGAAGCACGAATAGAACATTTTTCTTGTATTGTGCAAAATTGATTCATAAATTACAAATTAAGCTCAAAACTTCATGCAGCCCTCTCAAATTGAAATAACTCCAATAACTCAACTCCACAGCAGAGCACTGCTTTAACAATTCATTAATAATAAGATACGTTTCTATGTTCATGACGAAAACAGTCGGAATCCGTGAGTTACTTCCAGAGCAAGATTAAGCCATCATAAGGCCTGACATCGTGTAATTCACCAGCGAAGTATTCCACCGGCCAAGACGTTGGAGCTCCTTGCATGCCAAACAGAAATCAAACAGGGCACCGCTAAGCCTTGAGAAGATCTTTAAGAAAATGAGTAAAAAGCGGTAGAATTTGTAATCCAACCGAAGGCAACTGATACCGGCCCACTCGTGCATTTTTGCCCGCTGGGTCTCCTCCACCTGAACTGAGACATCACAAAGCCGTGACAAATAGCAGCTAATTAATAACAAATTTTTGGACGGGAGAAAAGCCGGACGTGGGGATATTATATTACCATTAGTGAGCTTGATAAGGCCGCATAAATCAATTCGAAATTTCTTTCTAATCCGCTCGCGGGCACATAGAAGTTCGCCGAATCTTGGCATTGGCCGCCGAATGGCTTGGAAAGTTCTTGGTAGCGTGTGTGCACGAGAACCACACCGCATTCCTTAGGAGCTTGAAACGGCGGACGAACAGCTGAGGAAAACTCGAGGAAAAGGGAAATAAATTAAAAATTCAAAGAGAACTAATTTATCACTGAGACAACACCGCCGGTGTATGGTGGACGTGAAGGGCAGAACTGTAAGACCCGGGA
Source organism: Proctacanthus coquilletti (assembly GCA_001932985.1). Lineage (NCBI taxonomy): Eukaryota > Metazoa > Arthropoda > Insecta > Diptera > Asilidae > Proctacanthus > Proctacanthus coquilletti. The sequence continues at coordinate 1,091,454 of MNCL01000012.1, forward strand.
GTCGGAACAATCGATAAAGATTCGTCCGGAATGTGGTGTTTTCGGACGACAGAAGGGAATTCGCACAAAACTAGGTAAAGGATGGTCCGTGGAAAATCCTTTTAGGTGAGCCAATTTAAATAAGCGTGCAAACAGAACGATTAGACCTAATCATGTCCACTAAGTGCATTACGAGCCAAGGACCAAGGTCGCACAAAGGCTTGCGAATTTCAGGTACTCGGACAATGGCGAGAGAATCTCGGTGCACTGCACTTGTCTGAATGTACGGAATTACCGTGCCCTGAATTTATACCATCTTTGGACCCCAAACTGGGAAAACAAAATCAGAATTTGTTCGAAGACACAGAAGCGGCACTGCACGACATTTTACTGTGAATCGAGGAGCTCAAAAAGGAGTGAACAGCGGAGACCTTGCTGTGCCGCTTATTGAAAATGGAAACACTGCCGCAGGGAGCAAGGACGAGATAGAATCGAAGGTGCATGCTGTTTTAAGAGCCCTTCTCAAAAAGGGTGGAAATTCAATAAAATTTAATTTGAGTGGAGCCTCTTCGTCCCTGCTCTTCGGTTTACCGATTTTTCCTGGGAATATTCAAATCAACTGAATCCGCGGCCGAGGTGCCGAACTGCCGCACTGCTCAATGGAGACAAATCGAGCACATGGCGTAGGAGGAGCGCCGCGTAGATCCACCTACAATCGAGATGTCGGGTAATTTACAGCCTGGGTGCTCGCAATTGCGCAGTAGCATGGCACGTAAGAAGGTCCCAGCGTCTTCGGGTGGAAGTGAGACGAATTCGTGGACACTGCTGGAGCCTCCTTGAGATGTTTGTCGTGCGAGCGCGAACTCTTCACATCTCCACGGCCGCAGGCGAACAGAGACAAATCGAGTCTCAGGCTCCGTGCGATTCAGTTCACAGATAACATCGGAAATTAAAGCAGCACAGCGCCAGCCCTCCTCCGACTCGCAGCTGAATCGCGGGGCCCACAAACCCCAAGGAGGCAAAATGAGCAGAAAAACTTTAACGAATTCTTAACAAGCTCCTGGGTGTCTTGTCTTCCACTCTGAAAGAGGCGATTTTTCTACTCAATTCCGCTGCTTTTTTCCACCACTCCGCGTATCATGATCCCAGGGAGTTGATGGCGCAAAAAGAAGTCAGCCAAAAAAACCTTAATTCGAAAACAAACAGACTTTCTTACAGAAATAGCACATGCATCAGAGCGCGTCTTTTTGTATCTTAACACGGAATCAAAGACACTTTAAATGTATTCGCCATAAATCAAAGCGAATTGCCTCGGAAGGTGGACGCAACCGACAACGTCCTGTTCGTTTGGGCTCCTTTCGGGGCATCTACATGATTCCGCAGCAAACAGCCACTCACCGACCAAAGATGGATTTCGAAGAGATACTGGGGACTTGAATTTGCCCAAATTCGTCGAAAGAATCCCGAAATTCAAAAGTGGCGAATAGGAGACGAATTGATCGGGCCCACATCAGCCAGCGGGCCCGCGGTGCGTGGTCATATATTTTAGCGATTTGTTGCTCTTGCCGCCTCGTTCGCCGCCCGTCCGCCGCCCGTCCGCCGCCCTTTCACCGCTCGTTCACCGCTCGTTCACCGCTCGTCCGCCGTTTTTGCCTCTTACCCCAGCTTAAGCAGGAATTTTTTCGAAATGAAAAATCTACGTGCATTAAAATTCAATTTAAATTAATTTACTTTACTTGGCTACCAGTTTCGGGCGTTTTTTTCACTGGCGCAGATTTTCCGCTGATTTATTAGCGGGCTTTTCGGCCAACACGACTCCGACTGTGTTCGCTAAAAGTATGTGCAAAATAGTGAGAAATTTGTTATAAACTTTTTGCCGATTGCTTTGTCTATGGATGAATGAATCTGATTCAACGCCGAAAGTGGAAGCAGATAAAGAATCGATCAGCGTGTGCCCGACTTTGATTGCACTGTATTTAAAATCGATAGTCGTTCGGATATACAAATGTCTTATTAGGTTGTAGTAGCCTCATGGAGCCTATTTGTAAACAATTTTCTAAATATACTATCACTGAAGATTATCTACTCGTATTGATGCATACTTAACCCCAGTAAATTTATATAAAAAATTGATGTCCGTTCGTATAATCTTTTAATGCCTGCGACCCATGCTTGGACAAATACTTTTACACATATTTCATAAGTGCGAATTATTAACTTATCGTTGACTCTCTAAAATGGAGCAAAGTAGTGAATATAACTACATAGAAATATATTTTATAGACGCTGTATTAAGATGTATACATTTTATGCATGTCTATTTATTCACGAAAAAATTGGTTGAGGAAGGTGGGTTTTCAGAGACTATTAAAATTCCAAATATTGGTACATTTTATTGGTACAATCCTTTGATTTTATAACGTTATTATATAATGATAAGCAATAGAAATCCCACATTATTATAAAATTTGTAAGGAATATTCATGACAGAGACCGTACTACAATATAATGCAATAGACTAGAAGATTTATTTGTTTCACATATTAAATATTAAAACAAATGCTCGACTTTATTAGCATACAATGATAAATTGGTCGTAAGGCATTCCTAGTTAACTTCCTCAGCCCTCATTATTATAAGTATGAACCGTTATGTACTCACGACTTTCACATTATTCCTACCTACCAAAGCATACCATACACGATTTGGAAACAGGAATGCATAATCGAACTACAATCCACAGCGCCGGTTTGCAGAAATACACGATTTTTAATTCTTCTCTCCTTTTTGTCAATTATGGTTACGCATTAGAGAAGCGTATTTTTTTACTTTTCGATAAAAATTCCCAAAAAATCTAATATTTAATGTTTTATCCCACGTTGAAGAGCAGCTAGGAAATAAAAAACTAAAAGTCTAAGGAACTTCAAAACCCATCCGATTTTTCTGAGTTTTTAAAATAGTGAAAATAGCAATAAGTACCGTCTCAATATATTTGACATAATTTTCTTGGCAGAAAGGAGAAAAGACTAACTTTTCAAAGATTATTTCAAAATTATTATTATTTGTTATTTTTGAAATTAACGTATCTACCTTAATTTTTAGAGTGAGTAACACAAGGAACCTTTTAGAGTTAAAAATGTACAAATCAATTCGACAGATCAAACTTGAGTACCCGTTCTTATAATTAATAAAAGATATTGTGGAACTAAAATTTCTTGATTTGAATCATCATCTACATGAAGAACACTTATTTTCTCCGCTGCTTAATTATTCTTTCTCATATGTAACTTCAAGTGATTTTGTTATATCATGTCAATTGTATCACTTGATTTGTTAATTGTTTGATGATTATAGAGGAGGTGCTGCGATAATTTCATTAAATTTAATTGTTTGCTCTTATTAAACCCCTTTATTCCTGCTGAATTAATTATTATGTTCTTTGTAACACAGTTTCAATTTTCTGATAATATTTTATTGCGAATAATTGATTCTCTTATATTTGTGAGGTGCTTGGTTTTATAGTTCTTATAGTATTTAAGGCAGGATTTTTTTATATCTACACATATCGCAAACTCTAATATCTAATTATTAATTATTTTAATGCACATTAGTACAGATTTTCCTAAGAATTATTATTATCAATTATTTATTAAATTGCACTAATTTTTATTACATTTTTCCTTAAAGGCCGACACTAACATTTATTTTAAATATCTGCTTGATACTGTAGGCAGATCAAGGAAATGTGTTAAAACAAGGACGTTTCACGTTTCATAATCCTTTGAATATTTCATAATAAAAACTAGAAATAAATTTTTTTATAAAAATTGACGCAATGTATTATTATGTATAACTTTCATATTAACTGATATTATTTCATGCTTTGCAGCTTTAATTTATATTCATTTATATTATATTACGAATATTTAATATCATGAGATTTAAGGGAAAAGACCTATTTCAACCCAAAAAATGGGGTCTATGAATCGTCAAAGGATTTACACAAAAATTGTGTATTTTTGAAATAAAGAAGTCAATCGCATAAATCTTGTATTTACGCGAAGTGCGAATTTAAAAAAGCCAATATCCAGATTCTCTTAAACAATGAAGGTATATAAAATTTTTAACAGCCAATATTTCAAATACAAACTTCAAAATTGTTTTTTTTTAAAGTAAAAGTCTTTTGGCAGACTTCACGTAGAAAGAGTGCTTGATTTATTTTGTAATTCAGTATTATGCTTTCTATGAATATCCTCAGTAGCTTCCAAGACAAAGTTAGTTTAGGACGATGATGTTCAGTTAAAGCAATTTAAAATATTCACACACGAGTATTGTACTCATACGTGGATTGCCTACCCGGAATTTTAAAAAAGACCTTCATATTCGTATCTTAATTTTCGATAAAATAAAAAAAAAAGATTCCAATTTATAAACAAGTAATAACAATAGGAATTTTCGGGCTTCGTTAGCTATTTTAGTTTTTTGTATTACCAAAATTTAAACACATCTTCTATTACTCGCATGTAATACTATTAAGAAATAATGGATTAAATGCCAAAATCTTTTTGTCGGAAACAAATCAGCTTAAAAGCATGCATTTTTCACATTGTGTTGTATATTCGGCGTCGTGTTCATATTTTGCAAAAACATTCCTCACTCACGAGCTAGACGTTGGGATTCTGTTTTGGCATTGGGCAGAGCGGGAGCAACATTCCGAAAGCAAACCATTTTAGAAAAGTGAAAAACTCAGAGCACGTTCACAATGCTCACGCATCGCCGATTCATGTTTGCTAAGCGTTTTCTCGTGTAACAAATCGCATCAATTAGGCCACAAAAGTTTCTCGAAAACTAAAAATAAACACAGGGAGATGATAAAAATTCCTCCATTCGACTGGAATATGGAACTTTCCACGAAAATGCTAAGCTTAATGTTCTCGCACATTACAAAAGGCAGCGCAAATCTCTGTAATGCACGAATGCATCCATCATGCGGCTCGAAATGTACCAGAAAGGCAGCCATAAATCAAAATTAAATTTGCGTTACACAAAAATTTAATAAAAATCCCAAACAGAGCGGAGTCGGTCGGTCCGGAGAAGGTTGTGCCCCGTGGTCTGGGCAAAAAAGGCCCAAAATCCATCCGAGTTCCCACAAAATGTCGAAAAATGAGAAAACTCACCTGAGTACAGGTGGAAGCCGTCGTGCATATGCAAATGGAGCATAACAGAAGAAAAACTGCCCGTGAGCCCGCTTCGCCCGCACCGCCCGCAGGCCGGACATTTTCCGGTAGCTCCAGAAAAAAGGCGAAATTGAATAACTCAACTTTGGGAGAGGAGGACCCGTGTGCCCGACACGATTCAATCAGTCCCCGATAGGTCCGCGGAGGGCGTTCGAACAGCGGCGGCGGAGTGTCGAAATCATAAATTTTATCTTGGAGCAATTAAAGAGAAATTAAACATTAAATTACCACATCATTATGTGCCTCACATTGTCTGAAGGCGGCCTGAGCAGTTGCTCACAATCCGCCACCGCGTCGCGGCCCCGCGCCAGAGCAGTCTGTAGTGCAGTCGATGATGTGGTTGAACACAGTCATAAAGCAAGCTCTCAATAGCCGTCATGATGAGCCACACCGCGCCGCTAGAACACACCTTAGGTGACTACCTGTTCGTCGTGCGGGCCTGCTTACACTCCCGGCCGTCCGCATAGTGCTGGCACTGTCGTGTCCGGGGGCGGGGCTTGTGCAGGAAGTGGACGGCATGATAGCGGCGTCTCCGTCGCGCGGATGATTTACAGCCCGCAACTCTTCCGTCTTATGTGGGGCCGGGTCGGGGCACTTATGTTTTATGTATCGTAGCGCTCGGCTTCTAAGAAAGCGCCTTTTTGCCCGGAAAATTGTCCATTCTTCTCCATGAGGTCTTGCAGCCCCGACATAAGAAGACACCGCAAAGGTCCACAGTTTTCTTGATGGTGTTGTTCAAGTGCGCGACGACGTCGTACAGGGTGTCGTCTTATTCACATATGAGCGATTGTGCCGTGCCGTGTGCGGTAAATAATCACGTACAGTGTGCGGACGGGCGTGGTGTTGGTGCTCCCGAGACCAGGTATATAAGAAAAGGTTTAACAGTTTTTTAGCTTGGCCATTATTACTTTCATTCCTGTGTACGGGACTCCAGCGGCCCGGTGCCACATAAGCAGCAGCAGCATCATCTTCGGCGGTTCTTTCCGTCGCGCGCTCTCCGGATAGTCGCGCTTTGTTTTGTGTGCCAGCAACAGCAGAAGCTGTGAATGTGACCCGCGTCGTGTCGTGTGAAACCCGCGACACCAAAGACACTGCCCGTGTGTGTTGGCCTCTCACGCGCCCGAGCTCAACACCGCCGTACACGAATACATAAAACACTCCAACAAAGGCCGAAGCTGAATTTATGCTGTTGTATCATATTGATGCTCAAGATATTTTCGATTTGAATTATGCCCAACTAGTCAAACTGAAACGTTGGCGCTTTAAGCACGTATTTCGCGGAAAAAGTGTGATTCAATTTTTATTGCTAACAATAAAATTCTTCTGGGGAAGACAGTGAGTGGTGTTTTGGCCCTTTACTCAATCCGGACAGGGTGTTGTCTTTCTGGCGACCTGCGGTCAATTTACACGGCTAGCCAGAAGTGAATCACCGCAGTGCGAACCGAGCGACACTCTGAGTGTGAGTCCTGTGACCTTTCTACAGTGCGTTTTCTTGCGAGGATACCGCGGGTGTCGAAACCAAGTCCCAGCACCCGGCTCTTCAAAGTACCATCACGGATGCACCCGTTTCCATTCGCGTATGAAATTTATGAGGTGAAACTGTAATAAATTTTCCTCCCGGGAGCAGAAGAGCAGAAGTGCGTTTCCTGACCTGATCTTGTCGTCATCATTGCGTTTTTAATTTATGTGATTTTCCCTGCTCATCCTAGCCGAGATCGGTGTGCCCTACTCGGTCACGTAACAAGTGCTCCTTTGTACTTTCTTTTGTTGTTCCTTGACCTTTCACTTACTTTCGTTCACTTGAGTTTTTTCGATAGCCGTTTTATGCCGGTTAATGTAATCCCCGGCCAGTCTGACCGTACCTTTAATTAGCAGCAGCAGCTGGGAGTTACCTTTCGTAGTGATAATAAAATTAATTAATAATAGCAGTGCAAATCACTCGTTTCCCGTTGGTAACCTTTTGATTTCCCGATCTACCTCGCAGAATTAAAATAAATTTAGGAAAAGGTATTGGCTGGCGTTTAGTGTGCGTTTTTCGCGAGTTTTCTGTTCTGTTGCTTTTGTTGGACTTTTTCGCGATCTTTTCTTCTTGTTGGTTTTTTGTTTTATTTCAGTCGCGTCTTATGATTTACTCAGATCGTCAGATGGACTGTTCTATGGACTGACGTGGCCGTGCTAGAATTCTTTAAAACGGTCGTGTGTTTTTAATTTATCTTTTTATTGTGCTCCTCGCGGTTCTTTTCGAGAAGTGAAGAATTTTTGTGAAAGGAACTGAAAAGTTTCAACGGCGTTTTTGCACCTTTAGCAACACCGACATCGTCATTGTCTTCTCGGAGTCGCAGCGCGCTATGATTGGTGAGTGAGTTTTGTTGCTAAGACCCGGCCACTCGACTAGATTTACACTCTTTTTCTATATAAAAAGCAAACAGGAGGAATGCAAAAGTTTTTAGAATTATACTTATTGCATTGCGTTGCAAATATTTTATTTTACAAAGTCTAATTTGGCTAATTTTTCTTTAAAAGAAAATTTAATGTAATTATTTGAAGCACTATTAAATATAATTACACTTAGCTGAGAAGAGTTTAGTCTACTTTAAGATTTGCCGTAAATAATTAAATTAAATTATTCTGAAAATTTTAAAATCTTGAAAAACCTTCGTCTAAATTAGGGCAAAAAATAATCAACCTTTGTATTTCTATCGCGCTTGTCTTTTAATTACCTATTCTTTTTTTTCTCTATCAGAGAACTATTTTTTTTATACCTCATCTAATATTGACTACAGTAACAAAATTGTTCTAGACAGACTAACCCTATCTTAGACATTTGTACAAAATCTTAAGCATACCAAATTTGGAAATTCAAGCATATTTTTAAATATAAATAATCGTTTTATTTACGAAATAAATAAAATTGACTAAAAAATTGTATAATAATATGCAAACTTTTACTTTTAAAATAATTTCGATATTAATTAAAAAAGATATAAAGACTTTTGGAACCGCTACTTTCTTGTTTTACTTTCCTTTATCCTAATATAGCTATAATTTTAATTTTAGCATTACAGCCAAGGTAAAAACGAAAAGTAGAGCCACTAAACAAGTGAACAAGTCTCGTCGGAATAGTATTCGATTACCAACCGGATCATTGGAACTGCTCATAGAAATTGAATTAGCTATGCAAGTACTTTTACAATAAATTTTCTTTAGCACGGTGCGTTACACAACACGATATTATGTAAAAATAGGCAAATCTGGTCCTCTTTGGCTTGAAGTTGATGGCAATATATTAAAGAAAAACCTTATACCTATATACTAACAACGAAAGTCATTTTCGAGAAGTGTTCTTTATTTTTTAAACTCTATATTACGCAGCACGATTTTATGTAAACAAATATTTTTAAAGCTTATTTTATTACCTTACAAAATACAGACTTACACGAATAGTACAAACGACTAGTGCTGTTCGAATTGCTAAACAGCAAGAAATCTACTATACACGTTTCCATTTTTCAAGCACAACACCCAGGTCTTTTTTAAAGTAAGCATTTTCGTTTCTGTGCCAGGCAAGTTTTTATAATCAATGGCTGCAGGTAAAGCCACAAAGTACAACTTGACTTAGTAGCAGAGAAACATTAAATTAAAATAAATAAAAATTTCTTAAATATATTTTTATTTATGTAGTAGTGTCTAATAAAATTTAATAATAAAAGCGTATTAGAATAGAACGAAATTGTATTGTTCAGAAACCAGATATTTAATTTTGGAATTCATTCAAATAACTTATCAGATTTTTTATATTATTATTTAATAAAAGTGGAAATTAGAAGCCCCTGGACTGGACCTGACTTATCTTCTTCTATTTTGGTAACAATTTTCACTATTAAGTGGAAGTTTAAAAGACACATATGAAACAAATATTGCTTTCAAGAATAATTCAGTGTTACAGAATCGTTAAAGAAAGACTGTTAAAGGGAGGCATTTAGTAAATTTATTTCAAGATAGGTTTATATTATCGTGAGGATAAATATTTACGGATCTATAAGATAATTTGTTCACGACTTTCATCTAAATACCTTTAAGAAATTACATTTGTATGTATTTCCATTTTAGTTTATACGGCCACTGAACCATGAATAAATTTTATTACATTGAAAAACACACAAATAATTTTTGCTGATTTGGCTAGACAAGCTCACTTACTCTTCACGCCCATAGATTTTTGATCATGCGTGAGTATTATGTCAGTTGGAAGGCAGAGAAACTACTATTTCGTAAAAACAATAGAGTGCTGTGGTCGTATACCTACGAAAATCTGACAATGAATAGAATCGCTAGAAAACTTCCATTTTTCAATTTCATTTTACTTCCTCGTTGAACCCATTTAAACAATTCCACGTTCTATCACCTAACTAACACTAGCAATCAAGGAAAAGCCCAATATTCTTCATTCCCGACCTGCGTTCAACCGTAAGACAGACCACTTACAGCTGTGTTTATCAAGCTGATGTAGGAGAAACGTACGCTGCTCAGAAAATAAAAAAAATCCCGAAGGCACGAAGGTGGAAAAATCACGTGTAAATATGACAGGATAATTGCTTGCTTTACCTCGTGCATTTACTCTTCGACAGCAGAAAAATGTGGGATCAAACGCATTAAAGTGTGGGGAGCTGCAGAAAGAAATAAGAATTTGCTTTGCAAAAATGTGATGCGACGGCAGCGGGGATCTTGTCTTAGCCACACTACGCAAGGATGCATCATCGAGTGTGTGTGAAATGTGAAATAGCGAGAAAATGAAAAGCTTTCTTTCGCGAAGATACTCTGGGAAGATAAAATATTATTAGTCATCACGTTTAGTCAGGGCATCTTGTTCCTGCATTTAGGACTATCGTGATCGCAGTGGAAATTGTGGAGCGATCATTGTGAAATGAAAATATAAATGTTCAATATTCTATTTTACCTAGGAAATAATTAAGCGAATTACTCTGCTCGTTTGTATTTGGGGATTACTTTCTATGATGCTTGATCCGTCGAATATTCTGCATTTTATAACAAAGCCTTTCCCCAAAATGAATATTTAAAATCGACAAATGTTTAAAATAAATGTGTAAATCAAAAGTTTATTTATAGTCACTAGACGAGATATTTATAATAAAAGCCATCAAAAGAAGTATCTGGAACACTGATGTAAGTCTAAAACAATACAAAAAAAATTCAAGACATTTTCTTGCTTAACCTTTAAAATTTCAATATCGTCCAAGAGGTAATGAATATACATAAAATTTTTAATGTTTTAAAATACTACAAAAGGCTTGGCTCCACAAGACGGTTCTTAATAAATTTTTTAAAATATTTTATTGTGTTATACTTAATCATTTTATGATTCACAGACGAAAAGTTTTAGTCGTTTTCAAGAACTGGTTGTTTTAACTATGCTGCGTTCCTCAGTAGTATTTAAAATGGTAGCGATGGTTTTGTACATGTTTGTTTGCACTTCCATCCTTTCCAAGACAAAAACAATCCTAAACTTTTTAAATTTCGCATTAACTCAGAATAAAAAGCACTAAGCCTCTGCGCTGATGTTAACAAGAATTGGAAATAAATTTCAAGGGATTGGTACCAATTGTACAAATTTTGTTATATTGAATTTTTTAGAGGCCTTTTATAGTTACTGATCGCGTGCTTGGGCTTTCGGAAAAAAAGACAATTTTGCATAGCGTGACTTGTCCCCGACTGCTCGTCGTGTGTAATCGTGGGAGATGACGACTGTCTTTTTCTGTTTACTCTGCCCCTTTTATATAAGTGCCTCCGTAAGGACGGCCTTATATAAAACTATCTGGAAAAATGTAAATCAATAGTAATTCCCCTTCATTAATCCTCAGTTTTGCCTGTTGTCCTGCTGCTGTTAGGTAAAACACTGAGGAATTCTTTAAAGATGTTTTGGACAATCGCAGCCTCACACAGTAATTCGCTCTAGTTGATCACATGAAAGACCAACGCAAGTAGATGTCCCCAGGTGATAACAAGTTTCTAGCAACTCTGAATGAATCCCAGTGGTAATTGCACACATTCGCTCGCCGTTTTATTGAAACTTCCATTACTTGCATGCTAGTAGCCCATTAAATTCTTAACTCTTCAATTTTCGATAGAAATCGGTTGTCAGATAATTGTGATACGGGCTGGGTGTGAATGCTTCTATATCGAGGAAGGCGCTCCAAGCACAGCGCGCTGGGCGGTAGGAAAACAGGGCCTCTTGAGATTATTATAGAGTTAGGTAGGCCTTTTTGTTATTAAAAGACGCCTGGGCAGTCAGCGCTAGTGCAACTGTTGCATGTCATGTTAAATCACAAAGGCTGCACTGGGCTAATTGCTGTTTGTGCTTTCTGCTTATATCGCCATTAAACTGTTTTCTCGGTAACAGCTGGAAAATTTGATATTTTACATTAATCTTCAGTGGTATCTTTATGGAGATGTTGGGGTTGTTTGGGTTTCTTGCGGACAGGTGCAAGTGGCTATTATCTGCTGACGCTTGTAGGTAGAACTGTTGGGAAATCAAAACCAATACTTATTAGCGAAGATCTTAGTTGCGATAAAATCAAAGAGGTGATTTGAAATTACTGGTCATTTGGTAAAATACACCTTAAATTAAGCGAAATTCAATTTCTCTGTTCAATTATATTAACTCGATAAGGTGTCTAAAAAGGAAATTGAAAATTACAACAATCACGGAATGTTCAGGATCAACATTAACTAACATATAACGGACGGTTAACTCTTTTGTATACTATGGAGAAGTTACGCATCAGAGTATGTATAATTCTTTGGACAATATAGAAATCATATTACCCCGCGCATGGTACACAAAAAAAAACTTCCAAGTTGAAATCGTCCAAAAAGAAATTTGTGAGAACGTTCAGTTTTATATTTAGCCTGATTCAGAGTATTTTATCCTTGCTTTAAAAAGATTATTATACAGATTATTATATTTTCTTTTTTTTATTGAAAAAGCTTTGAAATGTTTATTTTAGTCAGTTGCTTCCTTAGTAGCTTTTACCACTTCCCAAAAATCCATTTCCAATGTAGTGCACGTCTATTTTCGCTGTTAAATAATTAATCCTTTTGATTTTAGATTAAGTAGTTATGAACGAAAAGTGTATATTACATATATTCTCTTTTTAATTGGCTATGTCTATATTATAATTTAATCGTTTAATTATATTTCATACTTCTTATTCTATACTCATTTAAATAATAGCTTAAATGCCATTTAAAAATCGCCCTTCAGGAAAAATGGTTTCTGTCTAAATCAGTCTCCGCCCTCTACGTCATACGGAATCACCTGTGCCCACCTTCTTCGCAAACATATCATTCGGCCATGGGCCCACAAAAACTGCTAATATTTTATATTTATGAGAAGCGCATCCAGAAACCACTGAGGACAAACAGAACATTATTTACGATCATTTTTATGAGGTGTCTACAAATTTTACGAGCATTTAATGGCCTAATCTCGCGCAACAGGAAACTTCTTGCCACGAGTTGAGACCATAAATTTCATAACTATGAGAGGCGATGGTCTGTGGGACACCGGGCCGCATATGTCGTTCGTCCGGCCTCAATGTGTTTGCACGGGAAAGGGCACTGAATGAGATAAGAATGGAAATTATGATAATTTTCCCGGGGTCCCTGTAATCCGAACAGGAAGGCCGGGAAAGGCGAGCGGGGTCCGGGAACCCCTGCTCCGGTGCAGCCGCGAGCGGCCAGGTTCGCAGACACCTCGGTTACCTCCAATCGACTTTTTGCACTTCTGACTAAGGCGAAACAACTCTTTTTGTTTCAGATGATTTATGTGACATGCCTCGATTTGCGCCTTTTCTTGCCGACTCTTATCTTCCACGTGATTATCCGGGAAGCAGCGCACCGACCCGGCAGTGTCTTCGCGCCGCCGAATTTCATCCTGTCTGTGGCATTTTAATTTCGGCGCGGGCCCCTCGACGGGGCGATCCCGTTGCGATATGGAACTTAATTCCCACAAAAGGATTATAAAATGCAAAGTGAGCTTGGATTACTTTCAACTGTAAATATTTCTTCAGTGCACTCATAAAGGCGAGGCGACGACCAGAAATTACCCGGACCTCGGTGCCACCGGAGGGAACTTCGGAGTCTGGAGTGGACTCGAAACCCTGCCGCGGATAATTTATGGCCTGTTTTATCTGCAGCGCTTAGGATTTAATTAACACCAATTGATCTGTGACTCGAATAGGCAATTCTTGAAATTTATGAGTGGCCACACATGCCCATGTTCGTCGTGTATGGATGGACAGTTTTAGTGGATTGTCTTCGTAGTGGTTTGAGCCGAAGTGATATACTTGGCTGCCGCAAACTTTGCTTTGGTTGAATTAAGTGAACTGGTCTCATATCGGGTCTCTGCGGAATTACCTCATCAAATAACACGCAAGAAGTGGATAATTTTTTATAATTTATCTTTTCAGTGAGGCTTTTTTTGCTTTTAACTCCCACATAAATTATTATTCAGAGGTGTGACTTTTTGGGAAAAATTCCAAGTAATATGAATAAGAATATCTCAAACAAAAGTTTAAGTGAAGTCGCGTAAAAGGTGTGACCTGCAATTAGAACAGATAGGTATTTCAATTTTTCAAGATATTTGTCCTAGGTGTAATCCTCAACGAATTAATATATTTTGATATACCCAACATTTTCACAAAACGGCAAGTGACAAATCGAGAATTACTCCAAGGTAGACAGATTATGTATACAAATATTGTAAAAACTGTTTCAAAATGAAATTTGCTATGCTTCATTTGAATTTTTATACTAATACGATCATATAGATAGAAAAAAGTAATATATGTCTCCAAAACTTTACCGCAAAAACTGAAAAATGAATCGCTTACAAGATTACGAAATTAAAATTAAACAGTCTTTGAAAAACTATTTCGATACGTGGCAGTCAAAGTGTTAAGGAAGTCTTGATTAAAGTATAAAATTTCTTTAAGGATCGTTTTCAGAAATAGGTTATTTTTAATGTTTTTGTGTACAAATATTGGAAGAATTAGAAATTGAAATCACTTCGGTGTCCGTTTGTCTGTCTGTCTGCTGTTGATGTAGGTAGATAGAGATAGAAGATTGAAAGATGTAGATTGAAACAAAATAATCAGCACCGCTGATAAATTCTACTGATCGGGTTGCACATGACTACTTGTGCGACATAAAAAAGGATTTTTCTATTTTCTGTTCTTTAAGGCAAATTAAGTAAAATAGTTTAAACTACACTTTTTTGCAGTGATTTTGAAAATAAAGGAGTTTTAAAGGAAGGCATGTTTGAATAAAATGCAGCACTAACAAATATTTATTTGATAAAGTAACGTGCTTTGCAGGTGTGTTTGGTTTTACAAAAATAATTTTGTTTTAACGCCGCCGCCCTAAATTTTTGTTGCGTGCATGGGATTTTCACCTTATTAGAATAATATGAAAATAATGAAATCACTTAAGCCATTATGACCAGGAAAAGGTTCCTTTCGGACTCTCTTTGCTTTTCGTCTGGGCCATTAAGCGTCTCAAACTGTGCGCCCAAGTGGGAAGGTTATCGGGAGTTATAAATTGCGCGGCATTTTTCCACCATTAAACACTCAGCTCGCCCTGTCCCCCATGAGGCCACTCGGAAGGAAACCACTTGATTGTGGCGGCAGAACGTCCTTTAAGAAAAAGTGCGACTTTGCCAGGCTGTTCGAGCGGTCAGTAGAACGAAAAATGTCTCGTTTTTTATTCACTCCCAAGGCAAGAAAGTGTTTGACAGTTTCGGTGCAAATTTCATCCGTCGCCTGCCCACGCCGGCAACATTGGCGACATATGGTCAATCGGGAGAAATTTGTCCTGCTTTTGTTTTCGACCTAATTTCCTGTCTGGGAACATTTCTTCCCGTGCTCCCAGGGGGCAGTGTTTCGCGCGACTCACAAGACGAGCCTGGTGCTCTTCGTGCTCAATTGGACACACTTTCACAGTGTGACGCCCCTTCGTTACCATACATGTTCGTCGCATGGTGCGACTTAAGGCTATTTCCTTTCGGGTTCTTCCCACAAAAAAATAAATATTAGAATATTCGATTGCAGATAGCAGATGTGGACAACAAACTTAGATTTGCAGTCAATACTTCGTAAAAGCATTCTAAAAGTGGGCTTAGTGATGTAACGCAGAATTAGGGCACAGTTCGCTTTTGTTTGTTGTGCAGAAAACTGTGGTAACTGTGGTATAAAGTCTCTAAATTTCCAGACGAAATAAAATAATATAACAAGAAAAAATTTACTTGTATTGCTCATGTGCAATTTTCTTCTCTTTTGACTGATTAATTTCAATGCAATGAGCTCGAAGGAATTCGCTATACTTCAAACGTTAGCTTCTTTTGGGATTCGTTTCATACTCGTATGAACGGGCGAAAAATCTCGCTCGCGGCTCCGATTTGTTCTGCATGACCATATCATTGTTCGAAGGCCGTTCAAGCGTCCCGAAAGGTCTCTTCGGTACCTACAAGCGGGGTGGCAGTTGCTTTTTATTACGCTATAAAGCATTCGAAGTTTCTTCCTCCGGATATGCAAAGTATTTTGACGCAGCAGCATTGATACCTACGTTGACTTGTAAAGAGCGAGGAATGATTTTCTTTCTTTAAGATTTCACCATCTACTTAAGGACATTAAGGAATGCCATTAAACATTAATTCGGTGTTTTTTTGTTCCCTGAAATATAGTTTTAAAGAGATATATTTAAATATTATATATGTTTATACATATTTAAGTAATGAATTTACTTTTAGAGATATAACTGTTTAAATTACATAAAAACATACATGCGCTGCAAATAACAACATTACAGACTTATATTGACCTTGCACTGCTTGAGGACACAATGGACTTTTCAAGGTTGTACGAAATTCGCGATTTTCCGCTAAGTCAATCCATTCTGGTCCGCTTAAATCCACGCCGAGATTACGCAATCGATTTGACCTATTTAAGGGCGAAATAATGGGCAGTGTTAGAAAGGATCGATATTTAACTTTGAGCAAACAAAAGGAGCCCTGCAAAATGTTGCAACATGCCCACACATTCCTGAGGCTCTTCGTAGCCGGTCCTTCCATGTTGATTTCAGCCATTCAGTCTTCGGCCAATTCCTTCCCAGCGCCTGGAGTGGTGGAACTTATAACGAGACCACAATAAAACCGATTTGATCGTCTTCACGACCATTCTCCACGTCTCGCGCACCTCGACCAGTTCCCTCATTCTCTGGACTCTGCGGCGCGGCTTCTTATCAGTTTCAGCCTTCCCAACCTTTTTGCTCGTTGCCTTTTAAGTTTCTTTTTATTAATTCTTCGGCAAAACATGCTAAAGGGCTAAATTGCCCATTGGTTCGAAATTATGGGTTTAGCGAACGCGCTCTGCACTCCGCTCGACGTTTCGGTGTTCGCTTCATTTCGCGGAACCCTTTTTGAACTTTTTAAGGACTGGGGGCAAAAATTCACGTGTTACTTGCAAGTTCGGAAACCTGCTCCTCAGTGGCTATAGTAGGTCCGGCTGTTCTGAAATCACGAAGGGCAAGGGGCAGCAGGGAATATTCGCGGATTCGGTGTTGACCAGTCCGAGTTTTATTGACCCAATGGTCCGCTGATGGCGGCGGACGCTAACCTTCCTCCTTTTGTTCCCTTTTCCCTCTAAGGAATTCATTAGAAGCGCATTAAGCATTTTCCAATTTACTTTTCCCTGGCGAACGACCTCCACTGGCCGACTGGCTGCGACTTGTTCCTGGAGCCAGGTCCAGGGCGATCCAATAAATGGCAATCTTGCATTTTAATCATGTGCGATTCATTATAAATTCACCTCATTGCTCTTACTGCGGAGCTCAACGAGATTTCTACTCTTGTTCCTTACGGCCGGGCACTTGTTGACTGGGTAAGACGGGCTTGAAAGGGCACTGGGTTGCTCTGCTGCCGTTTCCCGGACGCGATACAAAATGGCTTTTTAAATTTAATGACTTAATCAGTATTCGGCGAATTGCGCTGATTTTCGTCCTCGGTCGTGTCTTTATCGAAATGTTTGATTTCACAAGAAAAACTCCCTTTTCTTGTTATACGCCAAAAGTATGACGGTGTATGGCGTACACTCGCCTGAATTACTGTTATTACCTTTATCTTATAAAATTGCGATAATTTCGCCCTTTTTGCTTTCGTTTTGCTAAGACAATTTTGATTATGGAGGATACCCTTCATTCTTTCGCGATGCAGTTTTTCCCGAAAGTTAAGACGATAACTTCGGCGATCTGCACGCCGCCACGGCTTTTAAGCCACATTCTATTGCGCAAGATCCGTGTACATTACACGAAATAAGACCGAGCAGAATTGCGGCCGGTTTGGCTTGAGAACGAGGCCACCGCGAAGTCCGCTGATAACATCTGATGGGATCTCCGAGCAATTGAACGCAGGTTTTTCTTCAGGGATGCGTGAAAACCATATCGACGAGAGTATTGATGGAGAAAGGTTCCACAGCGGATACCTTTTTAAGAAAAAAATAAATTAAGGTTCGATTACTGATAACTGAAGACATCTTAACGTAATGGCACTTATGTATGTTACCCCAACGTAGTTTTTTGAAAGTTGCTTTAAAGGTGAAATTTAAGCGATCTTAACGCCGTCAACGCGTTTTATAATCTGTAAGTTAATCTTTCTGTAAGGCGTATACCTCTTCTGAGACGTGAAAACAACGCCAGACATTTCTTTATTTACCTTCGCCAAAATATGATTACTTTATAATAGGAGTGTTGTTAATTTCAGTTTTGTCTTACCTTTTAGGGCTTTTTAGATTTCCTAGCTCAATGTTAGGTCGTGGTTCCTTTAAAAATCGTTTTTCTTTATAATTTTAACTCCCGGTGAGGACTCCAAAAAGCAATCAATATCTTCGAATAGAAAATTATAAAAATCAATATTTGCGAAATATAAAACTAATATAATCAAAATGTTCGAAAAGTTAACAATTTTTAAGTGTTAGGTTCATCTTGAAATATCTAGAAGTTGAGTGGTTTTAAAAGTGAAGGTTCGATTTTATTTTACTAAATTTAGATTATATTAAAATAAAGTAAAGCAATTTTCTCAGAGTCGAATGTAAGCTCTCGAAGCGATCTTTCATGTTTGCTAAAATCGATAGTCGATTTTGTATTTAGTATTTAGGTACAGCGAAATTTTCGGGGAATCTTGCAATGAAGTAAAGATTGAATTTGACGTACATTCTTCATAGGATAAATGTTTTAGTAACCTCGGTAATGAGAGCTTTTGCATTTTAGTTGTATCTTACGGTATTACAAATCTAGTCTAACCTCCCAATCAAAGTAGAACTATGTGAGACAATAAGCAAACGTAAGAAGAGATATAAAATGGAAAAAAACACTTTTTATTCAAACAATTTATTTAATTGAAAGAAATTTAACGTCGAATTTAGATAGGTGGAATTTGCTATAATAAATTTACGTTCGACGTTCTGTCTTTAACTTATTACAACGTACTTTTGTATTTTTCAGACTACATCTGAGGCGGCTCTTCGCAATTGGAATGCCTGAGCCATCGAGGATAACGCGTCCGCACTGAATCTAAATTCGGAGCGATCTCCAAGACTAATTGGGCCTAGGACCTGCGACACCACAGATAACTCGTATCGGCGAAATTCAGCTAAAATGGACCCGGACTGCTTCACGATGTCGTCGTACCAATTCGTGAACTCATTAGCGTCATGCTATCCGCAGTCACAGATAAATCAGCAACAGAGTCACCAGTCGAACGCGGCGAGCAGCGCCGCGAACACAAGCAGTAGCGCGGGCGGCGGCGGCGGCGCAGGTGGCAGCTCGAACCAAACCTCCGCTAGCAGCGAGTACTTCCCGGCGGCTGCCTACACCCCCAACCTATACCCAAACACTCCGCAGGCGCACTACGCGAACCAGGCCTACAACCTGGGCGGTCAGCAGAACCCTTCGGACATGGTGGACTACACCCAGCTGCAGCCGCAGCGACTGCTGCTCCCCAACCAGCAGCAGGGCCAGCCGCAGCAGCAGCAGCAGCAGCCGCCGCCACAGCAGGCGAGCTGCAAGTATGCGGCCGAGACGACCCCAACGGGCAACAACAACCAGTCGATAGCGAGCCCGCAGGACTTGTCCACCCGCGACATCTCGCCAAAGCTGTCACCGAGTTCGGTGGTGGAGAGCGTTGCGCGGTCGCTGAACAAGACGGCCGCCAGCGGGGTCTCATCCTCGAACGTCGCCAACAATCACTCAACCACCAGCCTGAACAGCAGCAGCAGCCACACGACGAACGTGCCCATGCACAGCCCCAACGGGGGCGAGTCGGACACCTCGAGTGAGAGCGGCAACGAGGCTGGGAGTAGTCAGACGAACTCCACAAAGAAGGCCAGCAACCCGCCCCAGATCTACCCGTGGATGAAGAGAGTTCACCTGGGACAAAGTAAGTGGCCATTTCCATTGAAAACCCAGATCCACACAGCAGCGAGTCGAAGATTTGCTTCATACATGTGGAGGGTCTTCCTTAGTTCAAGCAGGGTCTCTGTGCCCTAGCTCGCAGATCATACATACCTATCTCAGTTTACGTTTCATTTCTGCAGCAAGTAGTATCTTCTCTAGCCTCTAGTGAGCTGACTAACAGAAAAGTCCTCTTCAAAACAAGCGAGAGATTTTCACTACACAACGCGCAGTCGTCAAAAGGATACGAATTACAAACGAAAACGTTTCGAACTCGTCGTCGTTTTGAAATCGTTTTACATACCTTGGAGAAAATATGAAATTTGTCCAAAAAACTTATAAATACCATAATTTGCATACGTACACATTGAAAATGTAGACAGTTCCTGATCTAAAAATGTATTTTGTATATGGAGCAGTAATGCTTAACCCTTTTAATGCCGAGATTAGTCAAAGAGATAAGCAAACAAAAAAGGCCCAATTTATTCACTTAATCAAAAATTACCAAGGCGTGCTTTGGTACTACTTACACACTGAAGCTTATTTCACGCAGTACTCGAGAAAACTTTTTTATTCTCAATGTCTACGGCTTAACACCTACAACTCCACCAGTAGTATTCGCTTAATTCAAACTGTGACCAATTCTGAAAGGTTCTTAAAGTCTTTTCAAAAAAGGTCTTCTGGTGCTTTCTTACGAATATATGACATGAGAAGAACTTGCAGTTCTGCTGCCTACTGGACAACGCTAGACGCGCGATAGTGGCGATCGCCATGGTAGATCGCCGCGGCTAATTATAGCCGTCGTAATCACGTCGGAATTTTTCTTAGGGGCCTATTAATAGCGCTTCCCGCTCGCTCCAGATCACCGTGTTTTTGGCGGGTCTATTTTTCACTTGCTCCCGAACACTCGCTATTGACTTGTCAAAATAGATAAATACGGGTCGATTTGAAAAATTATTTAGTGCGCGGGAGCACTATTAGTGGGCGCGCGAGCCGATGAAATTGATGCTGAGAAGCTGGATGCGCTGACAGATTGCTCTTAACAGCTCCGATAAACAAGTGTTCAGGCGCGAAAGTGCGTAAAATGAATGATTCGATCGAGGAGCGATCATAGAATGTGCGCAGCGCGAGAAATGCCTACGATGATAAATTCTGAAGTTTGATTTCTTCGGGTCCTGCAGTTCGACCTTACCCGCTATTTTTAAAGCTGGAAATCGGACTGTCTTATGAAGGCTTTGACAGTAACGCACAGGGAGTTAGACGCAGTTTTTCTGCTCCCTCCAAATGTGAAGAAGCAGCAGTCGTTCAGTTTGCAGCACGCTGCGTTAGTCGTGCGCCCTCCACTTGTTTGGTGGGTTGTTTATTTATTCAGTACGGACCATGGGCTGCCGTGATAGCGAGGTTTCTATGATACATAGATACACAGATTAATTTAAATTTCTGCCACTTCTGCTTGACGAGGTCTGCGAGCTAGGAGTTAAACACACAAAACATGATACAAAATAACCATCTGCTTGGTAGTTCAATGTTCAATGAAGTAAATAAATAAACTGAAACCAATTCCAAAAAAATATCCCTGAAAATGCAAATATACCAGTCTTATTCAGATAATCCTATAGCCATATCGAACTTTGAGTGTACTGATAAAATTTTAATGAAAACTAATTGAATATAATTTCAAGACAAAATTGGTGATTTTTAATATTGTTATTATAGATATTGAATGGTTTTGCCTTTCCACTGTAATTTACGTTTACTAATCGTCGAAAATGGTACTATTATTCTTTTTAAAGCACAAAATGATCACCTAATGATTGTCCTAGAAGTTATATCATGAACTTGCTCTTTATACTGTTAAATGAAGGGAAAAACTGTGCCGCTAATTCGAAAATTGGTTTATTATTATATCACTACTTGTGTGTCACGCAAAATTTTAATAAAGTAACTAGCGTAGCAATTAAACCTTTAACAACATTTAAATTCGTCGGGAGTGAGCAATATTACGATAATTATGAGTTTTAGAAAGAATTTAAATAAAAATGAATTTGGAGTGCAGCGCAAAGTGCCAAGGGGAACTAGAAATCTATCAATTAATAAAATAAATAACTCGTCACCTGCGGGGTAGTTGAAGAAATAGGTAGCATTTTTATACCACAACTGTTGAATAAGTTTATTGCTGTTTATTATTTATGATTGACCAAATGTAGTGTTATATAAAACTCATTAACAAGAATAATAAGGTAAAGGTTCATAGATTTTAATTCATTTTTTCTACAGTTTTCAATAGAATGTTAAAAGTGGGTGCCAATCGTAATTTTTATGCAAAAACTATGCCGAAGAATAACATTTCCACTTTTAATACAATACTTCGAAAAAAATAAAAATCAGAAATCTTCAAGTCAACTATGCAATTAAGTCACCCTTCTTTTAATTCATTTATAAAATCTTAAAAGCCATAATACTTCGGTTGTTCCAAAAAACACAGGCAACTTATGTAGATATTTTTGAGTTAAATTGAATGTGGCATCTGCGTGCACCCCGTACCCTGAGGGTATAAAGCACCTGTGTCTAAAGTTGAAAGCAACTAATTGATGTTGAAAGCCCAGTCCTCTTGGCTTCTATTTTATTTCGCCGAAAAAAATGGGCAGAATAATTGCGACGATTTTTCTGCGATTCATCTTGACCAAGTAGGCTGCTCTACGCTGTTCAACACCTTTTGCTGATGAAGTAATTTTCGGAGCGTGTAATGTATTTTAAGCGTGCAGCATGTTACCAAAGAACCTAATTATGAAATGCGCATAATTTACGCTCGAATATGACAACGATGACTGCAACAATGGAGCCCGTGCACTAAGTTAATTTAGCCAGAGCGATGTTTCCCATTATGCCGCGGAAAACATCGCGTGCGAAGTGAACCTCCTTCGAAGTCCGGCCCAAGAAGCAGTCCGGACATGATCCGTTTCCACTTAGAAGTCAATCGACATCGGATCGAAACATTTTAACAACATATTATTACACAATTATGCAAAGCGGCGAGCGGGCCAGGTTATAGAAGCCTGCACTGAGAAATCCTGTCTGGTTGCGTGTTTCTTGGAAGACGGCAGAAACCAGGATTCCAAATAGTCATCGTCCGAAAGCTCCTGTGGTCCTTTGTGACCTGCCATTGGACTGCTCGAAAAGTAGTCGTGTTTTCGTCCTCTACTTCCATTTAGTCGCGCATATTAAGTTACCGGCGGGTCGTTCTCGAGATACGTCGACGAGATTTATTGGGCTAATATTTATGACGGCCATTAGAGTGATGCGACGACGGCGACTGGCCAGCTCGCGAGATGCTGTACCAGTCCATCACTTTGTACACTTCAAGTGTCCGTCAATCGCAAGATCTCAAAGATCTTATGCTTGCATCTTAGCGATCACATTTAGCTCGCACGACCGCAGCTAGTTGCATTGGTAGCGCGATTAATTTCTGCCTCTTATGCTTCTTGCACCTAACCGCGGTGCTCCGACGACCGCAGCTTCTGCATGAACATTTAATTAATGCGCTAGACTGATTGCCTTTCTGCCCCGATGCAATTTAATTATATTTGGCGGACGGTGTTGCTGCTGCCGATGCTGGTACCACTGCAAACAGGTGTGCTGCTACTTTGGGGCCTGGTTGCGCCCCTCGAACTTAATAGTGGATAAAATTATACCTGGTCCCATGCAAAATATTTCGGCACAAAAATTTCCTTTTTATCTCCACGATTAATTACGATCGTTTGTCTTGTTTGTTTCACTCGAAAACTACTAATTCTAGCGATGCTTCTTCAGATATTTCCCACAAATCGCAAATTCACATACGAATCAAGGCGAGAGCCAGCCAATGAACGTGTACTACTACCTAGTACGCGAATATAATTTAATAAACATCAGATCACAAATTTATAACAGGAGATAAAAACATAATCTCAAAATAACAAAAACCATGAAGAAGGTGCAATTGGTCAGAATTGCAATAGAAACCGATAGATATCTAACTCTTATAAATATTATTAATGTATAATATACTTACGATGGTATACGAGTACATGAACATGTTTGTGAACCTTTTTTTACGACTATCTCACCTATACCTGTTTTTGTAAATAAATAAATAAAATTAAGTTGTTATCCCGTTTTGAAAAATTTAGCATGCTAATTTTTCAAATTTTCGAACCCTGTGGTCCATAACTTACTAGTTTTAAATAGTTGAACTCATAGCGCAAATTTTGGTTGCTCGAATTACAATACCATTGTATTAAATACAATTCTTCTAAATCTTTGCTATGATACGTTACTCAGTTTTTTAAAAAATTGAAACTGTAGTTTTGGATCAACATGCATTTAGTTAATATTTAGCAAAAGTTGTTTAGGAAAAATTCTAGGAATTGCAGTCGATTTTATTAAGGTGGCTTTTTTCAAGTATACTGATTTCGGTTTTCAGGTGGTTCGGTTCTAACTTATAATTCGCAAGCTTCAGTCGGTTTCGTTGAATTTTACATTAAAGCATGCTGTCACCAACGGCAATCGTTCCCAATAGACAGGGCCAGACTGACGACAGTTCGCCTATAGTATGATTACGCGTACGGCAAGTGCACGTTAATTTGAATGAAAACGACTTAAATCCCCGATGAGAGCCTGTCAGCGTGTGGAAGGCCGCATTTGTTATGCATATGAGTGTGTCTTATGTCCAAAGAAGCCACGAGGAAAAACTGAAAAAACAATCCAAAAGTATAAAATCTCACAAAACGTCCTCGCAGTACCCAGATCCGAATCGAACGTGTACACACGACGCGCACTTGTTTTCGTCCATCTTCGAAAAATCTCCGGTCGCATAAGAAGTTGTGAAAACGGCCCATAAGCGATCTCCGCCACGAGATGACGTTGCGACGCAACATTTAAATATGATGAATAGGCAATTTGCTGTGTATTGTTTCACTGGCGCTCTTTTTGCATGGGTCTTAACAAATGCAGATGACCCGCGGACGTCGCATCAGGGTTTATGTACTCCCGGTCGCATCAGCGTGCGCGCCGCAGCGGCGAAGAATGTCCGCCGGCACCGGCTGCCACCTGTTCTGCCCTCGTCCACGTCGAGGTGTATGCAAATCACCGTGTCAAAACTGAGTGCAGTGATATGTGAGTTTCGACGCAAGACGATCGCGACCACTGCTCTTGTGATTGACAATTCGCCGCTTCAATGAAACCTTCGATGTCAACTGCTTCTTAATTCTTTCTCGAATGTATTCATTCGTCACGAGCAGGTAGATATGTTAATTCTACAGTGTCTTCTTTTTGGAATTTTCGCATTGCCGATTTGGAGAGCGGAATATGCTTTCTCCAACACAATCAAGAAACACAAAATGCTTTTACTTTCCAGTGAAATGTTAAGATATATATCAAAATTAAATATATATATATATATATACATATATTTTCCATAGAAAACTTTATTTTAAAACAGCATTTTTTATTTTCTTCCATAACTTGATTGGAAATCTGGAAAACGAATAATTTTTCGAATTCATAAAAGCCAAACTGATACAATGGAACTGAATGATTGCATTGTACTGCTGCTGCGAAGTTTGTCACCTAAGGTAATAAATCTTGACTAAAGCTACCTGCCCAACAATTATCGGTTGTCTACTTGGAAAGGACCAAGAAGGAGCAAAACAAGTTAGGTATTTTATTGAAAATAAAAC
Organism: Proctacanthus coquilletti; assembly: GCA_001932985.1. NCBI lineage: Eukaryota > Metazoa > Arthropoda > Insecta > Diptera > Asilidae > Proctacanthus > Proctacanthus coquilletti. The sequence continues at coordinate 1,116,907 of MNCL01000012.1, forward strand.
AGCCCACAAAGTAGTGCGACAAAACAAGTATGAGGTAGTTGAGCTAAAAATAAAATACTGTGCGGGCAAAGTAAAAAAAAAACAAAACATCCCTCACCAGGGGTGCACACTATACCAGTGTAGTAGTATTGGAATCATTTCCTTCCCGCAATTCGACGGCAACCAGACAGACACATTGGAAATGAAGAAATAAATTTTACTTACGTCAAAATATCGGATCGCAGGTATTTATCAAGTAGCCAGAAAGGTAAAAAACCGACTGATAGCACGAAAGAAAAAGAAATAGTACCAGCAGCCGGCGAGCCGCTCATTCCTAGGAGAGGTCTTCGTAATGGAGGCGACCATATCAAATGCGAGGAAAATGCTAAGAAGCAACCGCAGAGCTCCTCCGAATCAGCGGCGGCGCATCGAATAGTGAATTATTTATGTTGTACGAAACGAACTACCTGGTTGCTGGCTCCGCGGACCTCGGCAAGGTGATTCCGAGCCGCTTGCCCGCGATCCACGATGATGAGGGACACTATTCGGCGCAATCAGCGAGAAAAGTTAGTTATCCAGAACGGCTCGTTTATTGCAGTGCGCCGCGGACGAATCCGTAGCCGGCCGGGCAAATTACCGCGGGGCTACGAACAATGCAACCAACAATAATTGCAATTTGTTCGCACTCTCCCGCCCATTTGCCCTTTCAGAATCACCGGGGCAATTTCACCTGGTCGCGGCTCCTCCGTTGGCATCTTAGCACCTTTTGGCGACTATTCATTTGCAGTCTTTTCTTCGTCTGGGCCGCTCATTCTGGCGAGTTTAATACTTTGCGGTTCATTAAAGGCGGCAACCTAGAGTTCCGCTCAATTGTGTGTGCTATTCCGTGGGGCCCAACTGGTTACCCCCGCTTCTTTGCACATATGCTGTTATAGCAACCATTCGTCCAAATGCATATATGGAAGCATCTAGTGTACGAATGTGTGGTTAGGCCCACATACCTGCCAATGGAGGTAACGTGATTACCACACTGCCGGGTCTGCCTTTTCAATGATATGAATTGCCTCAGATATCGAATGATGCAGGCCTCAATTTGGACGAGCAGACGTTTTATTTAAAGAACGAGAGTAATCGAACTAGAATTACTGGCAGTTGTACCTGCAGCAATTTGTTTTGAATAAACATGAACGCCTGATCGACGAATAATGAGATGTTTCTGCTTGCCTTGCATCGGGCCAATTGGGAAAACCACTAATGAATTTCCGATTCTTTCAAGTATATTCAACCCGAAAATATGAGCCGTATAATCAATGCATCCGCAGTTCTACTATTTTATTTAAGTTAACAAATATCAGAAATACATTTAAAAACAGAAAATATTGGCCTTAAAATTCATATTCCCTATATTCACAATATGATTATTTTTTTATTTATTGTCGAATAAAATAAAATATTAATTCGTTAATGCTATAATAAATGAAAAAGCTAATAATATATGTAATTAAACTTTGAAAGTATCCACGTTTATATTTTCTGCACGCAATTTTTTGATGCTTGATTATTAAAATCAGCTGCCAGAATTCGTAATTTTATTTATAACCATCATCCCGCAGTGCAGGAGGCTAATGTAGTTTTAACGCTGAGTATAGGAAACTAAATATTCACACCTGAAATTTATTCGGGTAGAAATATGTTCAATTACACTCTCGGCGAAATGTTGAACGAAATAATTGCCCACCTCCAGAGGTGATAATTATTAGTTCCCCGTAGATATGACTACAAACAATTAGCAGATATCGGGCGATAAATTTAGGTAGTTCCTCGGGAGCCCCATAGCATTTAAAGCCGCGGTGGCCTCAGGAAAGTGCAAAATTTCCCCATCAATTTTCGTCGAGGACGTGAAAAGCAAACAAATCCAGAGAAAAGCTGGAGCCCGAATAATCGAGGGGCAGGCAATAAACGTGTCTCACCGCTGGCTGCGGAACAAATTTACGCGATTTTAATAGACTGCCTTATTTATGGACTCGTATAATTCCAATTTAACGTTTCCATGAGCTTGTACAGGCCGCGACCCAGCAGTGGCTCCTGCAGGCGTTGTAAACACTTTTAATTTTGTGTTGTGTGACGGAAATATAAACAGTTCTAAGATGCAAAGGTGGGAGTCGCGACCAGGGCCAAAGGTCCAGTTTTCTCTATCTCCTGGTTCGAATTCAGGCATGGCTCAGTTCACAAATGAGAAATAAATCACATACAAATAGAAGTAGAGGTATAAAATAACCGGGAGTGGCCCTGCGGGAAAACGAAAACACCCACACTAGAACCAGAGCGCAGCCCGACGAATCCCCCTCGAATTGAATTCGAAGAGTCAACATCTTTGAGCTGCGGATGATTTACGCACCTGTAGGATTCTCAATGGAACCTGGAGAGATAAACATCTCAGCAGAATGTGCGGATCGAAAGAGGGATGAAAGCCCTTCGGAATTCCTGAAAAGGCTGGGGGGAGATTCCCGGGCGATTCAGGGATCTCGTCAGCCGTAAGGTCGACGATTTCTGGAGTACTTCCAGAGCCCAACTCTACGACCATCTTTGATTGTAGATTATTTGCTCTTCGAAGGATTTGAGCCGGTGCTCTAGTCAATAAACACCGGGGAGACGGTCCCTCCATTCCCGTGTCGTGTTCTACAGCGTCAGTGGCGTCTATAAATAAATTTTAGTTAGCGGAGGAAAAAGTCAAGACTCTCCCCCTTTCCTGTCCTTATTAGTTGGCACCTTGTATTTGAGCGTTGTTCATTTCCTGAGGGCGATGGATCATGGGAACTGCTCTTCCAGTTTATTCTCGACCTAGTAGTTGTGTCTGCTTCTTTATTAACTATTTATAGGCGAGATTTGGCCAGAGTGCGGGTGAATTTGAACTGGAGCGCGCTCTGGAGATTTATGTGCGTGCCATTCGTCGGATCGCCCTGTGATTTTATAAAATATAGGTATGCCCTGAACGCTTCGGAATTATAATAAGGTGAATTTTCTAAACAGGTGAGCTTAAAAAAGGGTTTCTGCTCTTATTTTGAATATCCTGGTACTTTTAAGGGTTGCTCCAATTATCAATATACATTTTCCGTTTTCTAAATGTTCCGTTTTTAAATATTTAATATACGTACCAGTCTCAATTTCATCATAAAATAGAGAAATATCGCATACTAGGACAATCTATTGTAGTTATGACAAATTTGCCGATCTACCTCAGTGTCATTGAATTATTATATATTATTATAATAGTATCATGAATGAAAGCTGACTTAACTCCTTCTCAAGGTCAGTGGAGCGTAAACAGTTTAAAGCAAATAAATAAATATAAAGCAACAATGGAAAATAATACAATCAGGCGACGACGCACTTTTTAGCTTATTTCTAAAGAAGTGAAGCAAATTATAATTACAGAACATTGGGTTAGGCAACGTGGTGGCCTGCAAAGCTCTAGGACGGACTTATGAAAGCAACAAAAAGTATTCTCCCATACGGAAAAAGAAGAATATAGTCAAATATATCCGTTCGAACGTTTTGAGAATAATTAGAACAATTAGTGAGGATGTTCTCATTTCATTTTCTAATTCAGGATAATACTATGTATCTAATAGCGGGCGAGTTTCTAGAACACATTATTATTACAACGATCACTAAGAAATTACTTCTAAGCTTATCTTCATTCTCAGTTCATTAATTGTACATATTATTCAATCATTGTCTGCCGAGGTTATAGGCTCTCTTACCAATTTGGAAATTTTGGAAAAAATTAAATAATTTTGCCTACAGTTCCTGTATTCTTTCATGAATATCTAACACATCAATTTCTTCTTAAGAATTCTTTGATTGTTGCCTTTTTTACTGCTTTGATTTAAATCACTATTTGATAAAAGTTGCTGGCCACTTCTAAAGCAAAACATTAACAATGTCTAGATATCAAGAAAAATCAAATTTTGCCAAAGGTACAGACATTCAGAATACATATATACTTTTTGCTGTCATTACCACCTTGGAATTCCTTCTTTTCCCTTCGTCTTTTAGACATTTTACTGCCAATCGAACACAAGAAAAAATAGAAGAAGAAGAAAGAGATTTCCAATTATTTTTGTTTTTTACTCCAAGAAATAATAAATAAAAATATGATAAATAAAATAAACAAGCAAAAATAAGATCACTGCCTTAATTCAAATAACAAAGTTTCGCGCAATATGACGGGACAAGTCATTGGACTTTTTGGTTCACACAATTTAAACCTCGCTCACAACCCTTCCGCATAAGGAAACGTAGTCAAATCGTATTACAGTCAAAATGAAAAATTATTTTTCGTGTAAAAGCGAAATAAGCAATTATTACGAATTGTAGGTTACCACCCCAGGCATCTTTCTTCAGGAAGTTTTGCAAGAGGAGTTCAGCCAGTCCTACAAGGAATGCCCTTCAGTCCCTCAGTCGGACCAAAAATTTCCATGAGGAATTTCTCAGTGCCAAGTGGCGCGGCGGCGCGTAATTAAGTTCACCCAAGTAATTAATGACTTTTTAATTTTTCACACGTTCCTCGTAATTGCTTTAAGAAATCATTAATAATTCAATAAATGGTTGCCAGGATCGAGCTGCCCCACTGTCTAGCAAGTGCACAGAATGCACCAAGAAAACAATGCCAACGGTGCACCGGCACAGGTAGGTATAATTATGCGTCATTAAGCCTCTTAAATTGTTCCTACCGCGCGCAGATCGTGTATCTCTGCGGCAAAACAAAGTACGTGCGAAGAGCGCCTATTTATCCGGCAAATCATAAATACAATTCACGGCGATCAATCACATCAGCAAAATCAATTTGGATCGCAATCGATTTATCACTGATGCGATCAGGATCGGCCAGCGCACGTTGAATAATGTAAACACCGAGCGCGGACCTCAGCTGAGAAAAAATCCCCCGCACGATTTTTACTTAGATCAAGTTCTCGCTCAGATCGGCAACTTTGTTTTTATTGTTTTTCTTGTTCCATCTCTAGTTTTTTTTGCTTTTTGTCTGTGCCCTTTTTTGCCTATAAAATCGATGGGTGCATCCGATGAGGCTGGGGCCGTATGGCGACTTCGAGGTTGTGACGACGGCGTGTGGAAAGTCTACAGTTCGTTGCACGCGGGCACTGGTGGCTTTTTCATCATATCACCATTTATTCCTATATCATCAATTTTAAGGATATTTATAATCGTTTACGATTTTAGTGTGCGCCATTGGCAGATGCGTTAGCCGTTATTGATGACATGGGGCGTGATGAGGAATTTGTCAAGCGCGTGAATTTGCACCGATCTTTCATGGCAGGCGGCCTGTTCTGCCGCCTTTGTTGTTGCTAAATCGCGAGTTGATGCAACACTGATAAATCAGTCCCAATCGGCAAATTGGAGTTATAGTGGAGCAGTTTGTCTTTTTTGCGGATCTGATTTGATTGAAATTAACGTGGGTCGCGACATGATGATTTTGCTTTGTGCCACATCAAAATATCTGGACGAAGTGAGAGATTTATGACCTAATTAGAGTGAGCAATGACAAATTTGTAAGAAATTGGTTGCTTTTGCTGGATGGAATGCTTGAAGATATCCGAAATATTATGTTATCCAATTTGAATTTTGTTTCAAACCTAATTAATCAAATCAAACACACTTTCGCAAGTTAGACAGATAATTGGACTTTAAATCTCATAGCTCATATATTCAATATTGGACGTATACCTGGATGCGCCTTGTCAGAAATTTCAAATTGAACAAATCCAGTTTTTTGAAAAAGCTATAAGAATATGTGCTAAAGCACGCACGCAGCAATGGACACTCACCTTGTTTATAAATAAAAAAATACAATATTTTCTGGTTAAAATAACTATTAAATTTAAAAAATAAAGAGTATACACACAGAAAGAAATAAACTTGTTTAAATTAACTATTTTTCGTAGTAAAAGAGCAATTATTAAAAATTGTAGTTAAATTGTGAAACCAAACCATATTAAATTAAAACAATGACAAAAGTTTAAATTCAACCAAGGAAAAATAGTTGAACAGGCACATTCATTTTAAATAAATGATAATGAAAAATCTTCTTTGAAATAAATAAGGAATTCTTGTTCCACAACAGAATTGTGCCTTAGCCACGAAAATATGAGGAAAAATAGTAGATTTACTATTAGTTATATAGTTTACAATTTTACAATATTTTAACAATTTCATACTCCAAATAATTATGCAAGTTATAAATTGTTTACAATTTCCTCTTGTTTAATATAACCAATTTCCTTATTTGGGGCAAAATCAAACGATGTTTTTGTTTGATTTAACCAAGGTTTTTCTTTCAGTGTAGAAATTTATTTTGTTTCTCATACAAAATATTCAGCAACAGAAGAAGTTGCCGGCGCGGCGGGTTTTAAGAACGTAACATGTTTACATATTGGTTATTACGTCAGGTAACAATTCGGTATATTTAGATTTAGTAATCTATAATCTGAATGAATTATATCTGCTACGGTTACTAAAATCCGGATTTATATGCTAATGGATACTGCTATTAGGTTATCTACATCTGTTTTCTAAACATGCATATGAATAAGTGAAGTCGGTATTGTCATCAATTTGCGAATTTGGAATTATATTTTCAGTATTTTACATTTCCTTGGAATTTACATTTACGATTTTTAAAATAACATAAATAGTGCATTAGTATATTCGTAATTAGTCCAATAAGCTTAAATTTCAGCAAAGGGTCCCCATAGTAAAACTCAAAACAAATTTTTGTTGGGCAGAAACTACCTATTTCCGCTGGGTCTCGACGTTTTTAGAAATTTTATCGCATTTTTATCAACGAAAAATCTGCGCCATTTGGCGGATTTCCCATCGAACTGGTTTAAACGACAAAACTTTTACGTCAAGTCGGCCGCAAAGTGCGCGATCCGCATCGCCGAAAAAGGGAAATTACTTTCCGACACGTCAAACCTCTTTTGTTGTGATACTCAAGTTTGGAAGAATGTCAGACATCTCGCCCCAGAAGACCTTCCACCCGAGGAATCAATGAATCGATTCGCGCACTCACTAACCTATCTCAAGGAAGTCCATTAATAATTTTCTTGTTTATTGCTCCACTATACTTCGGATCAAAAGTGGCATTGTTCCCGGCAGGAGATGGATGCCTAACCCGCAGCCAGCCATCGCGCTGTGACAGCCAAATGGGGTTTTCCACGGTAAAGTTTAGCGAAAGTTCTAAGATGTTTACCTTCCTGCAGCGGACCACTTTAAGTATAAAGGTTTAAGAACTCGCCGTACTGGCGGGGCCACCCTGTGCTGTCCTGGCAGCTCAGGGACCAAGTCAATTTCGCCGTCCCAGACTGGCGGCGACTGGCGAGAGGCCCGGCTGGGGCATCTTGTTCTGAGTCCCAGGCCTGTCCTGGTCCCGTTCCCGGTCTCGGCACTCCCGTGCTCGAATAAAATTGAATTGCTCCTTTATTATGTATACATCTGTCACGAAAAGCGGTAGAGTTTGATTGATGAATGTCGCTCGCTCCCCCATATATCTCAGGTCCGGACGATTACCGTCGAGAGGAGGTCTATTAAGGAATTCTCTTCCTCGTGCGCCAGCTCGAGGCCCGCGTCCTGGCACTCCTCCTGGAACTTCATGATGTTGTTGAAATCGCTGGTTTACTGAACTTCTGGCTTCTCTTTTTAGCTAGCGAATTGTTTCGCCGGGAAGGACATAATAGAAACACTTCATTTATCAAACTGGCTCCTAGCAAATCAATATCCGGATGGGCTTTAAGCGATGCTGGAATTTTTCCCACTTTCCGCTTACTGCTTCAGTAGGCAATGAAATTCCCCGTCGAAGTATTTCAACATGCTCGTGTTCTTGCTGCAGAAAGGCTTTAGTATAACGTAGGTGATCGAAAGTTTTTCAAATGGTCGTTCTTGTTTGAATGAAAAGATGATATTTGTTCCACAGATGAACGTAGAGGAAAAAGTGACCAGAGATTTTTAAGATTATACAAAAAAGAGCAGAATAAATGAACCAACCGTTGAAAATGCATTTAAAACATTGTACATTATTTAAATGAAATTTGAGCCTGTGAAGTCGAATTAAACCCTTTCAAAGCTTCTGTCTAATAATACTTTGATTCTTGATAATTTTGCTTTTCAATCTCATGGTTGCATTTTCCTCAACCTGACCTATCGAATAGCAAGTTGTCAAGCTTACCGGAAATTGAGTTTCGTTCAAAATAATATAGTAATAATATAAAATTTAATGTATAAAAGGAATAAATATATATACTACCAAAAAGTGGATGCTTGGAAAGAGTTACTTTGCAATGAAGGAATTTTACTACACTTGGTACTTGAAATTTAGTTTTGTTTTCTTATTTTCCCGAAAATGAAAGTCATATTGTATTCTTTTCACGGTTTTTGTGATAGTAGGCATTAATTAGCATGACCAAACTTTTGGGGCAAAGAAATAAGTAGCGCTCGAAATGTTCTGAAAATTCTGAACCGTACTTGCAATTATTGACATGGAAAAATATGAAGTAAATTCATTTTTATATTTTTTTTATATTAAGCAACAAGTTAAAAGGTATACTAATTATTATTAATCATAAATTAATTAATTCTTTACTCATTCTAGCCGTTACAAATTTTATTCGCATAAAGCTATCCGAATATTAAACTTATCGATTTCTTTTAACCCAATGAAAAAGCTGTTTATAAAATAAAAAATTTCAAACGAATAAAAAAAATATATAAAATAAAAATGAAATATATCTATAAAATTTTTCAAACGAAGGGAATAACAAAAATAAAATTAGCACTACTCAGCCTGACGCAAGTTTTGTAGTCGTTGAAATTTCGTATAAAAGTTAAATTAATTCTTTCGTAATTCTGAAAATTTTTATTGTTAGCGCAAAGTAAAAGTTCGCTAGAAATATTTTTAAATTGTTCAGATATATTTACTATAATGAATGTACGTCCATCAAATATTAAATAAATAGAAGTAGTGCGGTAGGGATGACTACTTTTAAATGGAAGTGTCGTATATGGAATTCTCATTTTCAAAGAATTTTAGGGGTAAAACTGTACACATTGTGTTCTACGCACAGGCGCATGCACAGATGTCTTATAGTTCTTTTTATGTCTATTTAATGGGGGGATCACATCATCATCCACCCGATTTTTAATGGCAAATATTTAATAATCCGATACCCTTTTTGGGACTTTCTTATACAAAATATTGAAGAAGATATATCAGTTAAATTTTCCTAATATTTTTTCTCGATTCTGGAAAAATTGCGAAAGCACTAATGCCTTTTGACATTGGACGCAAATGGGTATCGGAACATTGCTGAGTTACTTCCTTAGAAATGCCACGGTTATGCGGTCTGTTTAACGAAAATGGAACAAATAAAGTAGATATGTAAATGAAACAATTTTTGTGTTAGGCAATTTATCAAGCTCCAAGTAGCACTTGGCTACTTAGTTTCACTTTTACTAGATCGTTAGTTAGCAGCATTCATCTTACGAGGCGTAACACGGACCACCGCAAAAAAGTTGGCCAGAGTCGTTGACCTTGGACAGTAAAATATACCACACGCCCCGAGGCTTATAAAATGAAAATGCCAACTAATCAAAAGACTTTTTGCAAGCCTCTAATGAGTTTTAGAAGCTAGAAAAGAGGCCGCGGTGAACGCATTAATTTTTCACGCCTTGCTAGCGCGCTCCTGCGCATCTCCTTATCGGCTAAGGAAATCGCCGTGGCCTCGCTATCAGCGCAGGGCAATCAAAAATTTGACGATGCTAGGAAATTTGAAATCTGTAGCGCAGCCTCGGATTTTGCATTGCTAATTACCGGTCGTTTTGAAGGAATCTAGCAACTCCACGAGATACGCTGCAAGATATGGCGGTTCGTGTTCTCACGAATCGTCATCACCGGAGGAGTCGGAGCTGGAGCCGCGGAGGAACGGCCGCGAGCATGGCTGGGTTGCTGCGTTGCGGTGGAGCTGCTGTGCCCATGTACAAAACAAATAGTAATTAATCTATCGGAATTAAAAGTGATGTTTTTGTCGTTTTTTAAGTGTCTTGTCGCGTTTTTCGACATGTGTTTCCTTGAAGAGTGCGAGGAGGAGCGATGCGCGCCCGTTAAGCGCTGTGCAATTGCGTCGCGTCGCATCGCCGATACTGCGAGTATAGAAGGAAATAGCATGGGAGGCTACATCCTCCAGGGCCCAGGTCTAATCCGCCTTAATTACCGCTAATTAATTATGTGTCATTTGAACTGCGCCCTCCCGTTGATTTTTAAGTCGGACGGCCACAGGAGCAGTGCTAAGTTAAAGCCTAAGGCATTTGCATTCCTCACGTAACACGGCCGATCATCGGTTCTCGCGTTTCTTCTTCCCCTCCCCAGACTTCCAGGCCGCCGCGGAAAAGCGTTTTCCTCGACCTCGTCTTCTGGACGTGGTTGTTAATGATCGCGGCTACCTTGCGATATCTGAGGAGCTAGCTGTCTTATCTGTGCCCTTGATACCTTTCCCGCAGGTTAATTCTTTCTTCCTCGTTTCGGTTATAAATTGAAAAGAAGACGCCACCGTACACTTGCTGAACTTTCTGGAGTCGTGTCTGGCCGTCCACAGTGGTCACTGAGGACCACAGTAACAAGAACGATTATGAGCGAGGACTGACCACTACTTCCACCGGCAAGGTACAACTGGTGGAATACACCTGTGCCGAGGTGGTTTCCTTGCACGCTTAAAATAAAATTTCCTGGGGATAGTTTTTCATTTGATTTGACAGTTACATTTGCGGTGGTGGTCCGCCGGTCCGAGATGGACAGGACGATATCAAAACGGACAAACGAAATTGTATCGCAGCTTAATGGTACCGACCCTGCAAACGAACAATAACGCGCTCTTAGAGCCCCAGTCCACTTTCGGCATCCGGGACTTTGACGCCAGGAGCTATGCTCATATTGAGAGGATGATGAATGTTTTATCCTGCCCGGTAGCGACATGAATGCGGCGAACACGTGGTGAACCAATCCGGGACTCCGCTTCGATCCGCAGCCGAGGACCGGAATTTATGTAGAATGTAGGTATTTTCAATAAATACCATCAACTTTTGAGCATCATTTGTTTCCATCTAACCTGACACGCTGTAGGGGCTTCGCCCTGTATTGGCCTGTTGTTCGCCCACTTCACCCAATACGCTCTTCACGAACTCTAACCCTAGCGACTACCGACGACTAATAGCGTGTTACTCCAGGCGAAGGGCAATTGAGAACTGACTAACTTCGTCGTTCACAGTTAACTACACTTTAATTAAATAGAAGCAATTAATTAAAAGTTTAATCAGAAATTCCTTAAGAGAGTTCACGTCCTGATCGGGGGTTGACACTTTTCTGAAGGTTACAAGTGCTCGGTTAGGAAGGTCAAATTTCGGAACAAATAGAGCCACTTCAAGTGGTGAAGGAGCCCCAGTAGGACTTTTCATTAAAGTGATCAAAATGCATAAGAAAACGATTTATTACATATGATTTCGAAACAGAACTATGTTCGATAGCAGGTTCATCTGATTTGAAAAGCTTATTAGAAATTTTTAATATAAAGAGGAAAATAAGTTTGATAATCTGAGCAAATTTTTAGGTTTAGTTAATAAGACATTGATATTAAAATTGAAAATATAATATCTGGTAATATGCGTCTAGGCAAATTTTCGTCGCATTTTTCTCCCAGACCTTTTATAAACTGTGCTGTGGATGTAAAGCAGGTCAATCACATCCAATTTGAATTTCCAATTTTTCCATGTTAAACGTCGATTCCCCTGTCACTCGCATATCCGAACTCCTACATGCACTGTCCGTTTTGTGCAGAAAATGTTTTCGATTTTATTTAAATTCACCAAGATCATGCATGAAGAAAAAAATGCGACAAGGAGCTGGCATGTCACATGCGGCTTCAACTCTTTCTTGGTTCGCGCTTAAGGCACTCTTCGAAAACGAAGGAACAAAAATAAAACGAGGCCGAAATTGTAGAGTGCTCTAAATGGACACCGACGTTGTCAAACACAATTCGACAAGTGATATAAAAACGTCAGGTGGTTGTACAGTACTCGCGTCTCAACGACTCGCCTATGGGAACTGTAGTCTAGCGATCAAATGGGCTGGATGACAGAGCCGTCCTCCCAAGAAAATTCTGCGGCAGCATAACTTGGGGACAGACTGAATCGAGGCTAGAGCGGCTTAACAAAGCGATGTCATCATTTAGACGATGACACTTGCTCGGCACGTACTGATCGCACCATGTACACCCGTTCACATTTTCATCTGGTGTGAAAAGCGAGGGGCAGAGCGCGAATGCTTTTCCCACTTGCCGTTCTCGGTTCAATCTTAAGAAAAAGAGTTCGCTGATGATTTGTCACGTCTCACGGGCTTTTTGGAGCATTTCCAAGCAAGTGATCATGAATAAGCTATCAATGGAGAACGACGTTGTTGCATCACTCGAACGAGTGTCTAAGACCTCAACCCCGTTGTCCACACGCCGAGTATAAACAGAAGAAAGGAATCTGGAGCTTCGGCTGGGGTCTCGAAATAACTTGTCATGAAAAGGTACCAAGCTGAGAAAAGCAGCGCATTTCGCGGATTAGCCGAAACATCTTTTGAGCGGCAAAATGGATTTTCTGCCTTTCCGCCACACCATAATACCCTAGGGCTCCAATCTGAAAATGTCTTCAGACTCTCTTAGAATCGGATTAAAAGGCATCCACATCCGTCATCGGTGCTGTCGTAACGTCACATGAAATCGTCCGTGTGAAATTCTAAAGGAGCGCCGTGTTCAGCACAGCCGGTACTTATTGACGGATGCGCGACGAACGCATCTTCCAAGCCCAAGACCAAGGGGCTACGCGGATTCTGCAAACCAGGATGAAGAAAACGTGTCAGGTTTGGCAGAAGCAACACCGACTGCCCTGCGCTACTCACACGAACATGTTGCCAACCCGTGCTGATATAGATTTCTTATTTTTATCAGTCGCCTGTACGACGTACACGCAGACTGCATAAAATCTCGAGAAGAAGACGATTTACCGAGTCGTTCTAGCCAGCCAATGGCATCAGCTGTTTTGTTCGGTCCTTGTGAATTCTCACATCAGAAGGCTGTCATTGCCGATTTAGGATTTTAATCATTCTGATGACTACCTCAGGGCATTCGGGAAATTTCTAGGGAATTACATGGGTGTGAATTGTTAGTTGAAGTAATGCATCAATACTAACTTAACCTAATTTGGAAATACTTTGCAAATAGCAAGACGAATAAAAACGTAAATCAATTATATAAAAATAGTAAATTAGGATATTGCTTTGTCTACATTTAAAATTCATGGTAGAATGCAGCAAACAGAACGCTTAAAACTAATAAAAGCCTTTTTTTCTGTTCCGAAATATTTTTATATTAAATGTTCAATTAAAAGAGTCCAGGGATATTCTCATCCCTAATCTAATTTGTTTGCTGCAATTGAAATTTCGTTTCAGGAAAATCGTATAATTGTGCAGTTTTTTTGCAGACCCTTCATAGGTGCCAGATTCTATTTGGATAGGACATTAGATCAGGACACTTAATACCTTTTTTTCCCAAATTAAAAAATATTTTCTGTTTTATAGAAAGTGCCTTTCCCAATGGTGCATTTATATAAGATATTTACAAAGGTTAATGCCCCGCCAAGTTCTATGTTTAGAAATCCTGCTGAAAAGGCAAACTGGATAAAGTATAGAGCTGTCCTGAGTACGCATGGGTCTATTAACACTTCCAATTATTTATATAATGATCGCTCCGACGGCCATCTAATATTTCAATTAAAGCCAAATAATTAAAGACAGCCGATCACTGGTAGACCTTAATTGGCACTCGAAGCCAATTTCTAGCTAGTGCAGGGCAACGTTTCTTAGCCGCTGGCAATTAATCTAGTTAGTCGCCTCCGTAGCCAGGAGCAAAACGTCAAGAAGAAGGCATTTTCACCCGGCGATGGTCGGATTATATTATCCCGGTTATCCCAACTAGCCAATGAAAATATTCCCGGTGCGTCCGATGGTACAAAGTCCCGTGGTATCACATAATCGCATGCAGCGCAAATAGGTGGTCGATTCTTCCTCACCTTCTTAGAAATCAGGACTGGAGCTGGAGTACTACGAAGACATTGCCGTCGTCGTCTTCGTCTTCCGCGCATTCTTTTTCGTATGAAGGCTAAGCTCGACCGGCTAAGGTTGTACTTGGAACCCATCCAGCTCTAGCATCGTCCCCCCGAGAGGCCAGCAGAGCCCGAAGATAAAGCGTCCAGGAACCGGTTCACGGAAATTGAACAATTATTCAACCCTTCCTGACAATGCGCGCCTTATTCGGCGAGTTCGGGTTTGTTGTTCGCCCCGCGCACGTTTTGTTATTATTTAATACGGCAGGTCTCATATCGTCGCAGGCCAGGTGAGAGGAACGCGGACTCGTCGTAGCAAGTGGGCCGGTGGTGATGGTCGAGATATTCCCATTAAAAATTGCCTTTCGTTATGATTTGTTGGGGCCGCTCAAAAAGTCGTGTTTAAAGTTAATGAAATTGTAATTGAGTAACGACCCGGCCGCACTTTACATACTCACTTTTTGCGCGTTTTTATCCTATCTGACAATTCTGATTTATGGCCTCTTTCCTTTGGCGCGAGGCGAAAATCCTCCGACGTTCCTTCACTTTATTCTATGCATATCTGCACGAATATTTCTGCACTATGAATTGCACGCAAATGAAATTCTATTGGCAAAGGATAAGTGAAATAAAACTTCAACTCGCTCTTTGCGTAACCTTAATCTGTACTAGGCGATATATCTAATTAGAAACTATACCTGTACTATGATTTCAAACATTTTTGGCAAGTTACTTCTCAGTGGAGTATTTATATAAATATTCCCCATATAATCTAAATTAAATAGCACTACACTATTGCACTCTTAAAAAATATTATATCCTTTTATTGAAATTTTTGCAAATGAGTTCTGTGAAAAATGTAAAATGACCGCTACAACAAAAGAAATTCTACAATTAATCCCTTTTTTGGCGACTATGACAAGAAAAACATCAACAGAAGTCTTAAGTGATCTTCTGTGGAATGTATCAAACATGTCCGGACACAGCCTCCAGAATGGAATTTCTGATGATTCGCACTTAGTCATACTTGCGGCTCGTCTCCCGCCTCCCGAATTGAATCCGTTGAAAGAATTTCCTATTTTCAAGATTTATATTTGTCGCGTCTGGGGAATTTTTAGATTTGTACGAACACTAGAACACCTGAAAAATTCGTCTTGACTAATTACAACCTTTCTTTTTAGGTACTGTGAATGCAAACGGCGAGACGAAACGACAGAGGACGTCGTATACCCGCTACCAGACGCTAGAGCTAGAAAAGGAGTTCCACTTCAACCGCTACCTGACCCGGAGGAGACGAATCGAAATAGCCCATGCCTTGTGCTTGACCGAGCGGCAGATTAAGATTTGGTTCCAGAATCGTAGGATGAAATGGAAGAAGGAGCACAAAATGGCCTCCATGAACATAGTACCTTACCACATGGCGCCCTACGGCCACCCCTACCACCAGTTCGATATTCATCCGTCGCAGTTCGCCCATTTGAGCGCATAGGACGCGTGGCACTTTTCGGGTACTGGTTAGAGACTCAATCAGTTGTATCAGGAACCATATCAGGGGTACCAGAATAACCAGGATAGCGGCAATTCGCTGTTCAGCAATTCTGACTGTTCCAAGTACCCCCAGGAGTTCTGATCTCAGATTTAAGATGAATCCCGACTTCGTCGACAAATCAACTTGGAATGATGCAACTGATGTGAGCTGTACATGTGATCTTGTTGGTTTATGATACTGGCGTATGGTTTACGTGTTTCTTGCGCCCACTGGTACTGTTCTTTAAAGATAGATAGTCCAAGTCCAGTCATCGTCGTTGCCGTCGAGGTGTGTCGACCTTGACGGGGATGACTGATTGCCCCGACACGCTTCTCTTTTGTTGCCTGCTAAGTGCATTCAGATTCATTCATATTGCGCGGAATTTAATATGCACCGCGATGAAAGCCAACATACGTGGTATGCCTAGCAAGCTGCTTCAGTCATGTGCACACTCTAGCCTAGTCGGCCCCATGCAAACTTTTCTAACCGGATTTCTTCCAAAACCGTTCAGATTTGCGACAGAGGTCTCAACGCGTCTGGCTTTTGCGGGAGACTAATTGCTGTGGTCAGATAGTAAATTAAGACATCTGATGAGTACTAACTTTGAGACGCCACTATAAACTTGCGCAATTACTCCAAATTATTCTCGGTTTAGCATGCTGATGAACATGCTCAGGACATAATTTTTAGTTAACTTCTTTATTTAGTTTTACCTGTAGGAGTTAATTTATCTTACGGAGCAACGTTAATCTGCATAATTCATGGCCCATAATTTACTTGAATATGTACAAATAATTCGCGCTGATTTATTGCAAATGCATGTAGACACTGTTGAAAGATTCATTCAAAACTTCCTGGCATATTTTCATAAAACAAAATTAAAGATTATATAATTCAAAGCGAGGATATAATTCCTTTTTCCCAAAAGTAAAACTAGTTTACAAGCACCATAAAAGTGTTGTTTTAATTTGTAGATGGCAATCTCAAAAATTAAGTAAACCACGTAAAATCTTATTTTTAAAATTTAGATTTCGATTTGGAATTGGCATGTTGGAATTTTGTCTACTGAAGAAAGATCAATTAGTCAAAATTATTGGTACAAAGTTGTAAAACAACATTTTTCCAATATCAAGAAAAAAGCTTTAAATCTGAACCATCGTCGAAAACGACGCATATAAAGTAGAACTACCGAAACGATTGCAATAAGTATACAACATTTTCTTTAAAAGCCAACATTCTTTTAAGATACCCACGAAATGCTCTAAAGTGGGAAGAGGATCACATTATTTCAAAATAGGAAAAGAGTGTGTTGCGTTCAAAATATAACAAATTCAATTCCTGGAATAGTCCTTTGCCTATAGTACTTCTGTTTCGCTTAAATTTGAATAATAAGCCCATCATACACCACATACAAGTTTTAATGTGAAGACTTTATGTGCGAAACGGCACTCAAGCGCGTAAAAATAAGATAATCCTTCTGTGTTTCAGTATTTAGTCCATTTGTCGTAGCCGAAGGATATTCTGATTTTTACACCATGCAAATGATGCGCCCCCAGAGCTTAGTAGGTTCCCGCAGAACGTCGCAAAGTGAAGCAGATGGGCAATGTCGCTATAAAACTGTCCAATCATATAGTTGTTGAGTTTTCTTTGTTTACTTCATTGTTTTCCTTACGAAGCCATTTATTTTATACTTGTTACACGGAGAAGCGCGAGAAACACGTAAAACATCATTTATTCTTCTGTAAATAGGACTTTTAACTAACAAAGGGAAAAAGCAACTCCGCAGCCCGTCCAGTATAATAAACCCAAATCTCTAAGCAGTATTCGAAAAGCCACTAGGTTTAAGTATTTACTAACGTAAGAGTTTCCGTGTCTTGGCTACAATCCGGCTATTCCATTGTTTCTCAACCGCATCGCACCCTAGAACCAAACCTCCTCTCCCCGCACCCAAACCCTTCGTTTAACCTGTTTATAACAGTTCCATCGAATACTGGATCCAGATTGTTGCAGCCGTACGACAAAACCTAGTTTCGTTTCACCCGGAGAAAATGTGATTTTCTTTCAGCCGAATGTTATTTTTGACCTTTATTGTTTCATGTTGATAGTCCACTGTAAGTTGTAAATAAGTTGAGAATGCGAACATTTTGTTTTTAGTGATACGTAGGCGATTCGAGGGAATCCTTGTTACGACGGTATTTATGTATTTTTAGTTTTTTTCCGATCTAATTTAAATCACAGTCGACCCACCCAAGCTGGTAGGGATGTACTTTAAGTTCTAAGCGACCTTAAGCGAATTCAAGCAAAACTCACCGAGCAGAGAACGTTAAACAAATTCGGATTACACAGGGCTTTTGTTCCTTAATTAGTTAACGAGGCGCGCACGCGCCACCCACTAAGAGACCGTAGACACAGCCGCCACCATTGTTTCTAGCTCTACACAGGGTCTACGTCTCTACTTCTATGGTCTTGAGTTGTAACCGACAGTCGTAAGCACCAGGTAGCACCTGTTCCGGCCCCCTGGGCCTCGAACGAGAAGGTTGTAAAAAACGCGGTGTAAGTGGAGATTTTATTATAATTTTAGGTATAGTGGACACTAGGTAGCTGTAAGCAGAACAAGTAATTTATATGCGAACAAAAGAATCAGAGTAGAGGTCAGGCGCTATTTGTAAGGTTAGTGCAGTCTTTTAATGAGGTACGACGTAGGTAATTTAATTTAAAAAGGAGCAGCGGATGGGGTCAGCAGCAGCAACGTATCCAGACTTTTACTATTCAGAGAACGATAGCAAATATGTGTTGTAAAAATCGAACAGAACTATTAGCGAACATTATGTAGCAGTGAAGTACATTAGAAAAATTATAAAATGTAAAAACATTATTAACCTTATCTTGAGGCAAACAGCTAATGAGGCGAGGGCCGTGGGGCAATGCTCCCGGACCACACCTTTAGGAGCAAGTGTAAGGAAAATGCATTCCATGTAAAGAAAAAACTAAAATGGTGAATAAATTTTTAAGTGAAGTTAATGTAACTGTATGAATGGTCATTTCACAAAGGCGTTACTTAAATAAACAATTATTTTGAAGAAATGTATTACAACCGTGTTTTACTTTAATATTAAGATATAATTTTACAGCTTTTGCACGTTTGGACTTTAAAAATTTGCGACAAATATAAAAATGCAATAATCCAGTAACTTTAAATTAAAAGTTAAAACATTTTAAATTTTATAACAATTAACGAAGTCAAAATCAAAATCAATAACTAGGTGAATGTGTGAGCTGTTGCAAAAAAATCGAGCTATTAGCAAACTGTTCAACTGGAAAAAAAACTTGAGAACACTTCCAAAAATGTCTCCACGTTTTCCTAAGAATTCCCACACTGTCTTAAACATTTCTTATTTTTGCTTAATACAAATGCGGAGTTGTTTGGATACATTTTCGTCTGGTCAATTTTTCTTATGAAATACTTGCTGGGAAGACCCAGTAACGAATACTTTTGTGAATAAAGCGTTTTCTATACTTTCATACAATAAACCTGTAGTGGGGGTCATTTCTGTACATTGGAAACGAAGAAGCCAAAAATACCATTTTTGAAATGTTTGTCTGACTGTGCATACAAACAAAAAAATAAACTGGAAGCAAAAGCATTTTGATTAAATTTGGCGTAGTAGCAGCCTACGACTCCGGTCAACATCTAGGATGTTTAATACCAGAACTCCAATTTTAGGGGTGAATTTGGATTATCAGGATTGATAAAGGTTTTTCTGCCCATAAACCCGAGGGTTCGCTTGGATATTCCTATTCAGTTCACGATTGATAACCTCATTTGTGTGCGTCCACAGAGTTCAAAATTTCGACCCAAAAAATCACAGACTCACAAGTCCATTGAATTTTTTCAAAAAATTAGACGAAAATTTACATGCCCTTTACCGTCAAATGCAAGTGGATGTAAAGACCTACTTGAAAACTAACCCTTTTTGGGTGCAAGCAATTGTAACGGCAATGAATTTCAAACCACCGGGGAAGCCATATTATACCCCATTTTTTAATAATTATATTCCTTCGTAGCATTAAGTAATGTTCAAAAGTTGAAATAGAATAGCGATCAAGCGCAGAAGATTATAATGAATTTTTAAAGTCTTGTACAAAAAGAGTATATAAAGTTTACTGAAAATTATCTGGGTCTACCCAAATATTAGAAAAATATAGTTTTGTCATACACAGTTCAAATGTTTCGAAAAAATTAACTTTTCTAAAGGACTGATTCTATACCCTCTCTTGAAAATTGTTTCGTAAAGTATTAGGGAATATTTAAAATGGTGTAACAATGCTTACTTATAAGCACCCACCGACAAAAAACAAAAAGTACAATACGTTAAGTACTTGGACAAATTGAATGAGGACATTAAGAAATATTGGGGAATTTAATGGCTTTTAGACAACAAATTTTATATCTCAAAAATCGAAAATAAGACTGCGTATGGCTCGTCAATTAGTTTAAGGTCGATTGTGTTATTTCCTAAACAATCGAATGATTTAATTCGAGGAAGCTACTGAAATGAAATGAATTTTTAAATCCTCAATGTACCAAATAAAATCCACCAATGTGTAAATTAAAGGCATGTATCTACATTCCACTTATATCGAACGTAAAGCCGAGAAAATTATTTAAAAAGTGAGTTCAGACAAATTGATGAATTTTGGGACCGATCCTACTAGCAGGAAACGGCCGCTTTTTACACTTTAAATAAATAATACAAGTCTAAAATACATCTAAATAAAGAATCCTTGGGGGCGTGTTGTATTCACCAACGATTTTTAAAAATACATTCGAATTTCTCAATTTCCTCCAGTCCTTGACATGATGTAGGTCAGTGTCGGCTGTCGTCACTAATGGGCTTTTTATCCAGAAATTCTAGACTATTAAGTTTTAAATTTATTCCATAGTACTGTTCCACACGACCAGAAGACTAAATTTAAATTTTAAGTGACTAGTAGAAAATATATTCGTTTTTCTTTATCTTCGTGCAACTCCATAAATTGTTGAGCTTGTATTGAAAACAAAACAATACAACCTAGCCTTAACTTTTTCAACTTTACAAAGAACACAATTATTGTTAAATTTCAATTGTATTTCACTTATTCTCGCTCACGACTTCCTAAAATGAAAGTATAAATATTTCTGTGCAAAGAGATGAAAACAAACTCTTTGAAACCCGCAGCATTCGCAAGTAAAGTCCATTTCTCGAGTTCCCTTGAACTGCCTGAGGCACAAGTAAGTGTTTACAAAAGCGTGTAATGCTTCTAATTGGTATCTGCCCACAATTTGCACCTTTTAATCCGATTAGCCGCTAAAGAGCGGAGGGCCACGTACCCTGAATCAGCTTGACAATTCGACGCCATCACGAAGCCCACCAACTCATTCCGAAGTGGTGCTCTTTACACACGCACGCACCATAGGCGCCTTACAGCACCGGCCGTTGCATTCCCGTTAGAATTAGCTGTATGAGTATGACAGCCACCATCTTGGGTCATGGCTAGATTTAGAGGTGTGTGTTTGGATTCAAGTTGAATGCGGGTTCAGTGGATGAATATAATTCGTTTCATTAGAAAGTGTCCTATTGAAGTGGCAGACTAGGCTTGATGTAATTCCCTTGATATTAAAAACTAACGCTGATTAAAACGTTATCACATCACGTTAATTTACCTCAATACTTTAAACGTATGTATTTAATTGATGTGCAAAAGACAACTACGAAGTGACGGTTTAAATTCGAATCAGTCAAATATATTTCAAGAAAAATAGTTGAAGATTGTTTTAATAAAGGTCAGTTTTAGAAGGTTAATTCTAACAAATTCCAAAAGAAAATTTTGGGCAGGTCGACTCTATGAGGAAAATTCCCATTATGTTAGTTTTTATGCAAAGTGCATTTATGAAACCACATCTTCTTTAGCCTATCCTACTCTAAGATTGTAGAGTACGTCACTCATCATAAATGTGTAAGCCCTAATATAACCTTTCATTAATTTTTTCAGAAAATGCAAATCTTTAAGACTTTCTAATGGTTAATACTGAAAATTAATATGAATTTTTTGTAACTGCCAATATGTTGCACAAATGAGTTTCTCACGCAGTGATTTAGTACTAATATTTATTTTCTCCGCATCTTAGACAAATCAGATATGTTTTAAGATTTGTGAAAATACTGATTCTTTAAAAGTAAAAATAAGTGAGATGAAAAATTGTTGACGATTTGACTTGGTTATTAAAAACAATTCGATAAGAAATTTATTCCAAATTATCAATTAATTTAACCAAATTTAATTGAGCGTAATTCACGCTCATATTTTTCACATATTTGTTAGGTTTTACTCGCTTGATTGCACGCAACATTTATTCTGCAGGCACTTTGTACTATTGCTTCCAAGATAATCTACTTTTTCGTAAAGAACTTATCATTTTTACGGCTTTTAACATTTTTTAATTTATATTTAACATTTAATTCGGACTAATAATATGAACACACCTAATTTTCATAGTAATCGAGTTCTTTAAATATAAAGATGAGAATTTAGTGAAAAGTACAAACAAGCCCGAACAATTGAATATTGATGCCTTCGTAGTTCTAGAAATTTTACATATGCGAAGTTACGTTCTCATGGGGTTATGAAACACATATCAGCTGATTTCCTAGTGTGCTTCGATCAATGTTTGTTCCGACACGCATGCTAGAGTGCCGTATTTGGTAAAGAAAAAGGGGTATGAAACTTCAAAATTAAAAAATTCGATATTTGTTTTTCTCTCAGAACTTTGCAAACTCATTAATTTGTTCAAAGATTAAGCAAATTTTTCCAGTTCCTTTAATATCGGAACTCGAAGATTACCAAAAAAACATCCAGATTTATCTCTACTACTTTCTAACATGAACTTTACCAGATCAATACAATACGAATCGCTTGCTCATATCTTTTTTGAAATTTTAATACAATTATTTTTAGTTTCGACAGTTGACTTTCAGAATTTTAAATTGGTTCTCTTTGCGCACGGGGTCCTATTATATAACCAATCGCGTACACGTGCGTCTTTCTATATTAATAACGAAAGGGTCGGCCTATTAAAATTAAATAACGTCGCCCACTAAAACCCTAAGGTCTTTCAACTGGAGTTGCTTACTTTAAAGCTGCGCACATGTTCCTCGACTATCTCGAACGTCCGGTTAGTGGAGCAACGCAACTAACACATATTTTCCACTTCGGCCATAAAAATCTACTTTAGCGTTTTCAGTTTTATCGCGAAAGCGGTCACGTGACGTTTTAAAGAAGCATTACTACAATAACTCCTTAGATAAAAACTATTTAACAATAGCATTTTCCCAGGATGTTGTACTTTATTTTTTCGTGTGGAAAAATTATTGAGTCCCATTCGACAAGAGGGGGTGTGGCAGTGCAGGATTGGACTGAGTATTCACTGTCCTGCGTGGAGGCGAGCAAGAATCGTTTCGCTTCGCCCGGCTTCCTTTATAACTAAATTCTCCGTTCGCCTACATATATCCGCCTTTTCAATACTCCCCAGAAATGCGAGTGCGACTCTACCGGTGTATGTTTGTTTTATTATGCCCCGGGCGCGGCGCACGGAACACGGGAAAGGACATTATCATGCGCCCTTAATTCCTCTATATCCACTTTCAGCACAGAAATCATAATGGAGGAATAAGTTTCACTTTCGTTTGTGGTTATCTCCGGGATTTACGGGCAGTGATGGGAACAGGGAACAAGAGACGGTACCCAGAGCTAGATGGTGGAGCTTGCAGTTGTAGAACCGGTGGAGCTGATAACACTGCCGCTCGAATGAGTCCAGGCTGGGCTCAGCTCAGCCCGGCCCTTTTCAATGTGTTTGTAACGTGCTGTATTAGGGTGGCCATATTCCAGGCCATTGGAGAAACAATTGTTTAAAAAAAAGCAATATTTTGGCACGAAATATATATTTTAACTAAAAACGATTTCAACATGTCTTCACACCTATAAAACAAAGCTTGTTTCTTTGTTTGCTTGCAATTCAAATCAAAATTGCTCTTAGAAATTATAGAATTACTTCCTGGGATGCAGTATTAATTATTATTTAGAAAACTTTTATAAGAGGTTCAAGTTTTGATCATCATCGGATGTACAACAAATAGGCTAGTGTTGATGCAGAATTAATAAACAAATCAAAAGAATTTGCTGAAATTAATTTCGTTTAAAGCAGTAAGGAAATTAAAATTTGTTTGCAGTTTACTTTTCATTTACATTCCAATATCTAGAAAATATGTTTTGCAGATTCTAATATCTTAAAAGCAAATTTGACGAAATTACAGATTTGTAATTGATATAGTTGTAATCGATGAAATGATTAATCAATGAAACATGAAAATATTTTCAAATGTTTTAATAGTTCTATTAGTTCTTTCAAATTTTAAAAACGAAGCGCTTGAGCGATGGCATTTTTTATATACTTTTAGTTAAAAAAATGAGACATTTTTCTTTTGTTACTAATAATTTTCTGAAATTCATTCCGCATAGGCTTCCGGATCTCATTTCCTTCTGAGGAAAAGTCACGCTACGCTCTGACTATTCGTGTGTATCAAATAACCTGGAGAATATAGAGAAAATGTTAAATATCTTAACACACACGTCCATTTGTTGAGAGTCTGCGATTACAAGGAATATGATTATCTATTATCTTAGATTTTCATTAGTCAATACTCAAAGTTGAGACGAAAAGCAGCATACAATGATACTATAAGCGAGACCTTTAGTTTTGTATTGCGGTTATCTCTGGTCACCCTACCAGATATAGTCCGAATAATTAGCATAATAATTCGTTCCAATTGATACAGCAAACCCTGGCTAGAGATTTTCACAAAAATCTCCATTTTTCGATCTGTTCGATGTTTGCCGGAGCCCCAGATTATGGCACGACCGGACTAAGTGATGCGAGACCGGGCCATTAACTGTGGTCAACACGTTTTACGTCACCTCAGGTGTAAATTCGTGAAGCTCTCATTAAGTTCCCGGGACTCGAAAGTCATGATGATGATGGCTGAGCTACCACAGCAGCAACAACGAATGAAGATTTTGAAAGCGCGGGCGGAGTTTGGAGCTGTTCTTTCAACACGGGCTCCCAAAAGCCTTCTCGCGCGGTATGTCGTTACCTGGCATCCCATGGGCCAAGTATAAGGGGATGTCTTTTTCAAAAGATTTTTTCAAGAAAAATCGATCCCGAAAATACCGAAATCATTGTATTTTATGACACCCCAACACTTCACACCCCTCTGTGCGAGGACACTGTGTTGCTGGCGAATTGAGGAGTGTGTAGTAGACGCGTAGGGAGGGTGAAAATGTTTTATTTCATTTAAGTTCGGGAAAGCAGAAATTTCATTTTCTCTGCTGGAACCGACTATACTTGGCCAGGGCGTATTATAACGTGCTGGAGCCTCCTGGTTGTAGCTAGTTAGTGCTCGTCTCAGTCGAATGGTGAACACCAGCCGAGGTAGTCCGGAGTGCGGCTTCCAGAACCGCCTTTTGAGCTCTCTTCGAGTGGTTCACTTCTACCAGGTCTGCCTTGCCTTGGTTCGTTTTGCCCTACTCTCCAGCTTCTCGGGCTGGACTGAACTGGACTGGGGACACTTTCTTCTGTTTGCCGGGTTTTCTTGCGGCTGGCAAGATCCAGGGCAAATTAAGCACTGGCCGTAGTTCGTAAGACGATGTGTAAATCGAAGAAAGTCTTTAAGTGATTGATTGCACACGTCTAAGATTGCAGGAGCCCAGTAACATGAGTGATATTCTCTTTTATTTTTGCCGGGCTGACCGTGTCGTGACAGTGGTTATCGCATAAAGTGTTAAAATCGAAAGCGGACGAGGAGGTGACTTCGACGAGCCAGAAGTGTTGATTCACGTTGTTTGCCCCTGTAAGTGACAAATATTTAAAAGCATTTTTTTTTTATCATTTGTCGGAGAATTCGCCTTTTTACTGCCTTTGGGTTTGGTTGGGCAATTCGAGGCCATCCAGGAAATGAGTATGCATGTTGGAGCTTAAACATCTATATACAAGCTCTTCTGTAGTGATGAACAGGTTTCCAACTTCTGCAATTCATAAAATACGTTGAGAACATATCGCGCAGGACAAAAAGTGAACGGAGGATACCCACACAGGGTTGAATTTTCCGAAAAGCACATTTTCCGAGCTGAAAAAAAAATGCTTGCGCAATATTTTGAAAATACATCACAGACTCAGGGCTGTATTTGGGGATGAATGTCTAAATTTGTGTGCAGAAGTGCTCGTTGGGATGGGAAAAAAGTGCCGAGCCTGGGAAGCGATCGTTTACGAGCCCACTGTAGCAGCTGAAATAGGGCCGCACCCTTTTCCTCCCGGCTGCGCAACTACAGCCCTATATGTCATACAAGGGAATCAAGTGTGCGCGCTGTGCAGGCCCATCTTCCCCCCGCTCTTCAGTCCGCTTAAATGCTATATTATTTGAATAACGCCATTCTTACGAGTAGCTCGGGGTGGCTATGACATGCCATTTTCCACATCAACTAAATCAACCCTCCCTAAAAGGTCGGTGTGTTCGTGTTGGCAGTAGTTGCTAACACTCAGACTATTTATTGGCCCTGTTGTAGCAAACACAGACAGAAAATATGATTTTTGTCGAGGACACAAATCGCTTAACTCTTATATTTATATCAGCCGCTTGGTACATCTGTATCCTTATTTTCCTCAAGGAGCCAGCACACAACGCCAAAGACGATCTACAACCATACACAAAACAGACCCTAGTACTATAGCAGTTCTACGCTGTTCAACCCTGTCTTATATCCCTGCCACCGGGTTCGGAACAAAAATTTATTTAGCCCCGGGATTTGTGCTTTCATTCAGCAAATACATAACACCCGGAGCTCGGCTCGTTTTCCATTTTTTTCGAAATTTTATTCCACTTTATTGGTTTTGTACTGCTTTTAATGAGTACGGCAGAAAAATGAGCCGCATGGTGGGGCTTTACTGCCTTCCATAATATGAAGTCTTAAGGCGTTTCGCTATTTAAAAACGAGCTAAAGGGCCGACTATTAAGAAAATGTGCGCAAGTAAAATTAACGAGCAAAACAAATAAAACACCACAAGCTCTTGCTACGGCTCTTGCTTAATGAATACTTCAAAAATATAAAAGTTCTCGCTTCCTTGTATTTTAACCTTTTCAGATCGCGCACACCTACAAGCGCTGGAACGAGCATCGTTCAGTTGTTTTTAATTGAAAAATACAATACGATAGCGAGACTATAAAATGTGTGACATTTTCTTTAAATGCACCTCCAATGATTTATGCTATTTTCTGTGGCCTAAAGCCACTTGTAACTTGCGTTGCGTTGTTTCCAGGACTTTGATAAATGCCCCGAAAAAACGAACAATAGGGCGGTTTCTGGTATTATACAAAACCAAGGGGAAAGTGGTAATACGATTATTCATTTGGAACAGAACATCGTGGACTTGTTTTTTTTTAGGAAGTTGAAAATGATCTTACGAATGAAGTGATTTATTGTAAATATAGCTAACTCCCGCTTAACGGGTTTTCGAGATAAACCTCATAGAAATTGTAAAACAATTTTTTTATAGAGTAAATTTTTTGAAAATTTAAGAACTTCTGTACTTCTTTAGATAGGAGATTTATCTCTTTAAACGTAACGACATAATTTTTTTATGCGGCACATCGGGCATTAGTAAGCAATATTAAACATTTGTACAGGCTCTTAATTACTGTTCTTAATTGCAATTTAGTGCTTATTTACCCAGCTAAACAAAGCTGCATAATGTTAAGAAGTAGTTCTAGAAATACTTTTGACTTACTCCTAATATCAACGCTCATATACGTACAATTCGCCAAAACACTAATAATTAAAAATTCTTCGATGCAGAAGTTACAAGTTTTAATTGAGAGAGGAAGCTTTTCGGTCAGAAATCCAATTGAAAGGATAAAATATTTAACTTTCAAAGTTTAACATTTGCTATTTCTCCGAAGTACAGAGGTGCAATTATCAGCACCCATTACATAATTCTTCCATAAACTTGCAGTAGTGTGATTTAGTAATTACAGTGTAATAATAAAGCCAAATATGGTAGAAGTAGGAACTGTTACACTTTATTAGTTCTTGTTGTTACTGACTATATGCAAATATAGATAATGTTGCGCGAAATTATTTTCAGAAGAAGAATATTTTAGCAAACTAAAATAATTTTTGAACCTTTCTTGGGAATGATTCTTCTAATTAACAAAAAAAAGTGAAATAAAAATACCTCCGTTTGTTTTCTTAGTTTCGCATTCGAAATGCCTTTTGCTTTATTTCTAGTTCATTAATGAATTGCAGAAGATAACTTAGAAAAGTACTTTGTTTGTTCTTCAAAATTTTGAAAAAAACAAAATTTATCTATGTTGTTTACTTAAATAATAATATTAAGAATTTTACGTACTTGGCTGATATTTTATTATTTTTAAATAGTAGCTATTATAGTCAGCTTCCTTAATTAAAAATTATATATTTTAAATACCAACATTGAGAAAAATAGACAAGATAACATTTTAAGTAACTTTTACATAAGATTAGTATACTTTGCGCAGGTTAAAAGTAGAATGTAACACCAATTAAGGAGAGCATTCACAAATTAGACTACCTGCGATAATTATTCACCTTGAGAAGAAATGAATGTTTACTCAAGCATTTAACGCATGTTCTCGTGAGCTAACGATTTACTAAGAACAACCACTTTCGAAAACAAGCGCGATATTGCCATGCGAGAAATGCGGGATCGGTGGCCTGAGAAGGGAAGGTGTCGTCATCATTGGTAATTCACTTCTTTGTCTTCTCTGTCTTCGTCGCGCATTCCATTTTAGAAGAAAAATGTGAAACCAGTTCCATTTCACATGCCTTCCACGCAATCCATTTAGCTTTGTTCTGAAGTTCGTGGTTTGACTTGGACACTATACCTACCTGTGGATGAATTTTGACGACATCAGAACAAATTGCCGAGAGGTTGATATTCCGGTTACGACACAAATATTACACTTATTGTCCTTCTGAGTTCCCTTTTTCCCTGGAAAAGGCAACTAAAAATAGCCGCACATAGCGCTTTTTTGGTTTATCTCTGATCGCTGTATGTTTAATAAATGGATTCGTCAAAGCAGTCGGAATTTATGCTGCGGCATTTCGGCTTGGGTATTCCTTGTCTTGAATTAAATTGTTTTCTTCGAGGCGATCAAACGCTATTGTAAGTTGAGGTTAATGGACCTGGCGACAGGGTCAGTGATCATATTTATATTGTTTGCAAATTCAGAGAGATCGGTCTAAAGCGCGACAAACCCGATGCAAGCCAGATTAATGAACCTGTCGACTTCCATAACGTGACACACCCCTCCCTTGTCTTGTCGTTAAATAACTTTCTTGACCCACTCAGCGGTGCGAAGAAAATGCTACGTCTTTGCTTGTCTAAACGACCTTTTGTAGCATTTTACATATTTAAGTCATTGGACTTTCGTTTCTTAATTTCCATTGAAGATTCGAGAGAAGCAATTCCGCTAGGCTTTAAACAGAGCAAGACGAAACGAACTTTGTTTTGCTTTCGGCGAGAACATGTGAAAAAAATTTTGAATGAAAAGTGCGCGCACGTTGGCCTTGCAGATCGTGAATTTAGCAACGAAAACAAGATGCGATCGCAAACAGAGTAAAACGTACTGCAAGACAAAAACGAAACGAACAAAGTGCTGTTGCATGGAGGCAAGTGGATTAGAAATTTGTCTTAATCGCAGGATGGAGGTAGGTTCATTCAGGACCACAGTTTTGAGCGTCTCGCCGGAAGAGGTACGATGCAATACCAAGATGATAAAGAAGATGGTAGAAAAGTTTGCCAGGCCTGGCTCCGGGTTCCTACAGATCGGGCTTCTTCGGTTAGGAAAAACACAACAAACACGCCGATCCCTTGCTGTGAGGCAACCCATAAATTGTCGATTTACAAAATACGCGCAGCCTTGACTCGGCTACATACGCTGAAAATATTTCTTGAAAATTGCCTCGGTGTCCTTATCAGAATAGATACAGTACTACTACGTCTTTGCCTTAGGCATCCTAGGAATTGGCCTGCCCCTTCAGTGCCTAAGCCGTCAGCCAGCTTGCGTAAATTCTTAAATTTATTGGCTCGAGCGAAAGGAGGAAACCAAGGAAAGAAGGGCCATTGCATCGCTCTCGGGGATTGTGTGTGCTACGTAAAACGTTACAACATGACCCGAGTATCTGATCGCCCTCGAAATATGGCAAAAAATACAAAAAAGGAAGAATGCGGCAGCTGACTTTCATTGGAGAAAATCGAAAGAGGGTAAATCGTTTTATGGTCCCCCTTACAGCCCCAGGAAAGAAATCATAGGCAGCCGGTTCTGAAATTCGAGAAAGATTAGTATTGCCTGGATTATGGAAGGAAATCTGACGCAATTTGGCCCTACATAATGTGCAACTTTCTTGAATGCACCCCCCGCTTAATACGACCGTACACATGCGATACTCAGTGTCAGGGGGCTGGGACCATGGAAACACTCAGCAAAATTCCGGCATGTAATGCAAATTCCTCGCGAAAGTTGTCCATTTGCACCCATTATGATGTAAAAAACCAAACACCGCCACAGAACGTTTGCGACCGCGGCGTGCGGCTGAATTGGACAGTCTTTGTTCTATTTTTCACCAAGACAATGCGTTGCTCCCTGGGAAAATTCGCATTTTTGCTTTCCATTTCCAGACAAGTCTGCCATTAATTTCGATTTCCGCAGGTGTAGGGTAATGCAGGTCTTAACACCTTTAATTTAATCGACGCGCAAAATCCTATAATAGATATCGATCATGCACATGACGGACAAAATAGAGATAAATTGTAATTGATTAAAATAATCTTTTCAGTATTTTTCCACTTTCTTTAATTTTACACATTTTTTATGAATATATCATAATTTCTAACAAATCGTTTTGTCAAAGTACATATTAGATTTAATTTTAGCTGTGACTGATTTAAAAGGCTTGAATTTCTGAAGAAGTTTCTGAATTTCAATTTTAAGGTATATATAGTTCGAAATTCTATATTTCAGATAACTTATTATAATTTGAGATTAATATTGCTGTGCTCGCTTATACAAAATTGACCCAGCACTCGCTTTAAGAGTCCTATTACATTAAAAACATGAAATAGATTTTACCACGATTGCGGAGAAATCGGTAAATCGAAATTGTTCTAGTGCTTGCACACAATATTTATAAAAAATTAAGTAAAGCCTTATGGAACAAACTCTCTCACCAATTTGAAATTAATAATTCATTTAATAACAAAATAACCCTTTTGTAATTGATGTCTTTTCAGATTAAAAGCTGTGGAGACATTTGCTTTGCTTTACTAAACAAACCGTGGTTTTAGGCCGGTATTTTAATTGAGCGTGAATTAAAGTGGGTTCTTGTTTAATTAGAGTACTAAGTCAGTCCTTTTTCTTGAGTAAACGACTCCTAAGAAATAGACCCACCCAAAATTCCTTCCACTCGAATTCCGTTAGAGCTCACCTTTTATGCGTTGAAGAGAAATGACGGAACAAAAGCTAACAACTGACGTAACCTTCGGGAAAAACAAATAATTAAAAAAACGAAGAGCAAACTTCTGCTCCGTGCACAGAATTGTTCCCGAACTTGAAATGTTGGGGCTTTGACTGATGACTGCTCCTTGAGCCGGCGGGGGGTCGGCGTTGGGCCCTGGAGCTTCTCGCCAAAGAAGAAAGTGAAGTTGTCACCGTAATTTCGCATGTAGATGTATTCATGAGCTTCAGAGGCGGCCAGCAAAAACCAAAGTGGATAAAAGGCAAATGGCTTTAGTTTTTGTGCTTTGCTGGAGATTAAATTATGCATGCGCAGTGAACACCCAGCAGCAGCGCCACCAGCGGCAGCGCCATATGTCGTCTTCCTCATGTGCTCGCTACGCGCTCGCATGTGCTAGCCTCAGGGCGCGGAGCGTCGGGCGAATTCTTCGTCTAGAACTGCGACGGCAGCAATCGCATCATCCAGAAACTGTCGGTGAGGTATTGGAGTGCTCATGTTTTTTTTATTTGAATAAAATGTAAATTAGTCTAATCGATACGATAAACACGGGAGCGCTGCTCTCCTCTTGCCCGGTTGCCACACTACCGTGCTGTCGTTCGCAAATGGCTCTGAAGTACGGGCACCGGGTCGGGGCGTTCGGGTTGGAGTAAGGTTTCGGGTGCGGAGGCTGGAAGTCATTTCGTCTCATTCCTGCCATGTTTCGGAGGAAGCAGCAGGGAGTTGATTGTTTCGCACTTATCTTGCGTAGACATGGCCCTGTTTGCGACAACGCTAAGCAACCCTGCCACCATCCACTCGTTAATGTCGATCTAGAAAAAATGCCTAATTTATTCATTCGCTTCGAACATTAACGCCCCGTTCTGTTTCAACACAGTGAACGACATTTTATTCATCATCAGTGAAACGTGAAACTGCGGCACGCGAAGAACCTAACGTGACTCTTCGCAGGCATCGTGCCATAGCAGGATTAATTCATTCAAAGCCTGAATTCATGTTTCAAAGGTGCATATTTTAGTTTCTATTTCCAAATTTTCGAATATTTTATTTATTCCATATTACTTTTTTAAATATAAATTGTTTTTCAAGATTAGTTCCTAGAAATTCTGAAAGCTACAAATATTTAAGCTGAGTTTTGAAAAACATAAACAAAATTAACAAGCAATAAAAATGAAGCCTTTTAGCCTTTAACTTGAGTAATTTTTACTAAAGGATGCAAACCTCGAGGCATTCTTAGGATCACAAAGCTTAAACAATTTTTAGCATAATTTTATATTTTGAAAATGTGAGCAACTGGAAAAATGGAACCAGATATTTAAATTTCCATTTATTGTTAATATCAATAAACTTAAACTATAGATTTAAAGTTTTCAACTAAAGTTAATATACTCGTATGTGAAGTTGCCCTCCCCCTTCTCGAAAGTTTCTCTTTAATTTCTTATTAGGGCCATATAAAACCGAGAATCTGTAAGAACGTGCATTATTACTCCAAACACTATGGATTTCGCGATGGCATATATAATTGCGGAGGTAAACAGTGTTCCTTAGCTAAATTAGAATTCCCTTGCCACAGCTCAGCCCGTCCCTTGCAGAAGCCGGCGGCCATTATACATGCGTGAACTTATTACGTAGCTCGTTGCATGCAAACAAACTGGAACATTGGACACGAACTAATTTCTGCCGGGATCCGGGATAATAATTATTAATGCCGCAACGCGCGCCATAGCGCTTGAAATGGCCCGAAAGGCTTTAGAATGTCTTGCAGAATTATCTGCTCCCGATGGAGTACGGCGCGCAATTATTGCTGCTGGTGAAAGCGCGGCCGCATTTATACGACGCGATTATGTGATTTGCGGGGATTTTATGCCAGCACGTCAGAAATCTTCCTGTCCTCTGATATTCTCACCTTCGAAGGATTTGTCTTTCTCTACTCTTCTTTTTATATTATCCTTGCCTTGCGAGTCTACTCAGTTTGATTTCCTTAATATTATACGTGGATATTACAGTAAGCTTAGAATATAAAATTGCGTACTGTAGTAATTTTTGATTTCAATAATCCAAAGAACCCAAATTGCATATTGATTTTATAACGATTATATTTCACTCGTTTTTGTTTACATTTATGAGTACTCACACAGCCAATTTGATATAAAATTAAAAAGATTCGAAAACAAAGGATCATTTTTTTAAAAATATTAGCAGGAATATATTTAAAAGTATGCAGAAGGTTCAAATGAAAAACATTTCCTTTTGGTAAATTAGGCAAAATTAGAGGAAAACATAAAAACATATATTCTATGGTATTTGATATATATATGTACCTAATATAAATAGACAGATAGTTAGAAATGTGTGTAGGCCTATAAAAGTAAACTTTCCACACAGAAAATATTGAATATTTGTTTGTGGCATGATTCCCGAAGCTATTAACAAGAATACGCAGTATTTATGAGATCCTCAGAGGTTAAAGAGGTTCCAGATAGACGTTTTCCTTAGCCTCTTGTATAAACGTGTATTTCCAGCTTATATAGCTCAGTTAAATTTGAACCTACGGATTCTTTGGAACCCATTTTGGTCATATCCTCGTGTGATAACAACCCTGTTCACAGATATTTTGGCCTCGAAGTTGGCAGGGACTTACATACATCGTTATCGTATAAATCTACCAGGATTCTACGCAGGATTCACCCTTCGCTTTTTCAGTATATTTTTTTTTTCAAATTATACATCAGAACATTGTATATCGAGGAAAGGTCTCTTATAAGCCTCACGATCGTAGGGAAAATGAAACTTCTGATTCCGTTGCTTGAGTAAATGATGAACCTTTTCATATACCTTAGCGCCGAAAGATTTCCCCGGTGCGGTGAGTTATTTTCGCCCTCTGAAAAGGTTCTTACGCCCCAAAATGTATATTTCTAGAACTTAGTTGAATATTTACGGACTGACAGACAATGAGTGGCGAACAGTTGATATCGTCCCTTAAACAACACTCGTTAATTGAGTTATGTCACTTCCACAGCCTCTAGAAGAGGTTATCATATGTGGATATATATGTACATGTATGAATAAGCTTCACTTTTAACAAGCAGTTTAGGGTCAGTGTTTTGGAATTATTTAGTACAGAACTAAGTTAGACAATTTAATAAATATGCAATTAAAACATGTAACGCTCTTAACAAATATTTTGTTCTGATTTTTTTAAGCAAACGTAGTTTTCTAAACAATTAAGAAATATATTAATCTTTTACTGCTTGGGTAAAATTCAAATCATATTTCTTCTATGGACAGTATGCTAGCAGTATTTTAGCATGTAGCAAATCTGCGTGCTTTGGTTAAAATCTCTACTTTCTTAAAGTAAAATCATTTTATATTCGTAAGCATGTCATACCTACAAAGCACTAGAAATAAAAAAAAACTCCTTTGGCTATAAAAAAACCACTGGTGCAGAATGATTTTACATGTGCCAAATGATGCGTTTAAGCATACACAAAATTGTAAAAACGGTACATCGCAAGGAAGCAGGCGCAGTAGGGTTAAAGCAATATTTAATTTTGTTGCGTACTAATGCTGATAAAATGTGAAATTTTATGAAGAAGAAATAAAAGATTCTGTAAAATGTTATGTTAAAACATTGAAACATTCTAAGTGCTTTGTTATATTTGAAAATTATGTTGAGCATAAGTTACGATACTATTATAGAGATGAACGTTTATAACCGTATATAGGAAGGATATTTCATAACTAATATTCAGGTTTGTCGCTTATGCTTTTAAAACTGAACTGTGTTGTGGGTTGCATAAGTTTGATCGCAAGAAATTAAAAAATTTGTTACTACTTAAACAATTAAGTGTGATGCACGGCTCTAATAAGATATATTAAGCATTACGTGATAGAACTAAATATTTAACTGCATTTATTTCGGAATATTCCTGAAGTGAATTAATTTACCTCACTTGCTCGATAAGATAAATATCGTACTCACTTTTATGAAACTAAACGCTTTCTCTACTTGCAAAAATTATATGTTCCTTTTAATTTTTTTTGGTACTTTTAACAAAAAATATAGCACAAAATGAGAAGGAAGAGTCATAATAGTCATAACCAAGATTAACCAAAACTATTAAACTGTAAGTCTCTAATTTTTCCCGAAATTGATGCGGAATAAATGGCATGGAAAATCTATGTTTGGAAATTCGAATTTAACCGGATTTAAAGTGTAGATGTCTATTACCGCTTTTCCTAGCTTGGACAGATCGTCACAATTCTGGGTTGATGTTCATGATTCATCGACCCTGCTGACCCAAACACATATCTGTTTTTGAAACTCAATTGGAACATTTGTAACTATGCTCATTAGGGCCTTCAGACTGTTTATTTGACCTTCGCAGGCCTGTCGAGGTGGTAATCGGGAAGGGCATATAATGAAAGCACAAGTTTTTGGCATTTCCTCCATCATAGCCAGAGCCATTATCCAAAATACTTTTCAAGAAGCTTAACGAAATTGCGTGTCGTTAGTGACCTAGGGCTGGCGAAACTTGCCAGAGGTTCGAAGTGAGCTCCTCGCAGGCGGCAAGAAAGTTTCGCTGATTGTGAGTACAAATAGCAAATGGGCTCTGCTCAGCGGCAAGTGCCAATTAATGCCATGAAATCCATTTCCGCCCGAAGGTCTCTGCTTCGGCCAACAGTCGTACACTTGTCCAACGGCTGGGGCTTGAAGCCCGGGGTTGGGGTCGTTAATTTCGATCTGGAGAAATGGGATATTTATGAGTCAGACTGAAATGAGCCGGGAAAAAAGATTTAATTAGGGAAATGCCCTATTAACTTGCGAAACTAGCGATGTACAAGTGTACGGAAAGCGCTTAAAGAATCCCTGGTCTGTGCGGTGCGGTATGGACACATGACAGAAATTCCCCCGGGATCTGGTGTGGGCGAGGTAGGGCGGGAAGAAAAGAAGATGGGAAATTGTGCCATCATTTTACCCAGAAACGAAGGAGTGGAAGAGCAAAAGGGGGAGAAGACGACGACGTCAGGAAGAGCTTCAGCTGGTGGTTCTCGGTGCTAGGCGATATATACACGATTGGCTCCATTATTCCCGGCCAAGCCTCCGGGAGAGAATAAATTCCTCATTTCTTCTGAGCAAATGATTCACTCCCTATAATTGCCTTCGCCGTTCATGTGGACGTTTCGGTGAGCATTGTAATATCGTAAAATTGGTGAAATCGCTGGATAGCTCCTATAAATTCATCCCTCCGGCCGTATCCCAGCATTCCCCGCCTATTCGTCCTTGTCTCGCAAGTCCTGAGCTCCGACGACGACGCCATTCAGCTGTTATTTCCATATGTATGAGATCCTGAGGGGTACGGGCTGCGAGAGGGGAAAGAAAAGACGAAGGAAGCATTTCAGTACGTGCCATTTCATTCAATGCCTTCCAGCTATACGCTAGCCCTATTATTTTATCCTGGAAGAGGCTGTGCAGCTGTCCCTTTCTGACTATCGATCCGGGAGTAGCCGGGAGTCAGGTCCTGTGTGTACAAGTAGTGGACTTGAGCTGAGGAGTGCCTCCATCACCCGAGCACGCACACAAATCACCCAGGAGAGGATGTTGTCCTTCTGGGAGCTCTCAACGGTTCCCACATTTTTCGTCAAGTCCCAGGAACTTTTTACTCAAATCCTTGCTTAGCAGGGATTAACTTCGGGAACAAGAATAATATTTATGTACCTAGCGCCTGTCGGTGTGATTAGATTGGATTTCTTCCAGCGTAGTATGAGGACTCGGATGCCCGTGTGTGCCTGTGTATGTTAACTTTCACACACTTATGCTTTTCGACTGGGATACTGGGATTAGGCGGAGAATCGGGAAGTAATCCTGGCCTAACTAGCTCTGAGGCAGTTGGCTCTCTCGACCGCTTCGTTGGAGGCCCAGTCGATGCGCGAATTAAAAAATTAAAGGGATTATCCGGCTCATCTTGTACGCCGACTTTTGTTTCAAGCCCATGACTTTCACCCCCCCGAGAGTTTTATCTGCAGTTTTTATATGCAATAAAAATGTACCGGAAAGGAGCCAACAGCGGTGCCAGTTTAATTTACAAAGGTCCTTTCTTTTCTTTCAGGACGCCCACGGTTTGTGGCATTTACGGATATAAACGGACAAAAGTCAAAATACACCTACAGACCCTAGGCAGGCAGAGCGTCTCAGGAGAAATCTTTTTCGATACTGCAACCTCATCCTTCGGTCCTTTGATGACATTGTTGACGATATACCCGCTGATTTGCCGTTTCCTTTCTTCTCGGTTCTCTCTCATTGCAACGATCCGAAGCTGAAGCAGTTGATTTGAGTTTTTGGGTTTCGGGCCCACACAATCATCATGATTCAGCAAGGACTCCAGGATAACAGGACGATACCGAAAAAGGACCGTATCGGGATCATAAAATTTATGAGTTCAGCAATGACCCTGGGCCTTATGTAATACACGAGATAAGGATTGAGAATTGAGCACTAGCAACCAAGAGGTACAAAATGTGCGACGACAGTTTCCCCGGCCTTCGTCTTATTGCTCCGGTGCCTCGGGTCGGTGAGTTGGATCTTCTTTTGGGTCAATTCCCGCTTTTATTTTCTATCGGAATGTAGTTGCGATGTGATGTTCGATAATTGCGGAGGTCCTCCAGTTCGACAACATTTGCACAGCATTAACGACCGAATTTTATTGGGAGAAAGCCACGAGGGAATCCGTTCGGGTCAGACCCAGTGTGCAGTAAGTTCTCCACATATCTTACATATTGTATGAACTAATACAAAGATTTTAAAACGTCCTACCATGGGCGTTAGCTTTATGATATTCGAAAGAATTCGCGAGCTTTTATATATTCTTAATATATGCATATGTAGATCGGTGGTACGTACTCTAAACCCGTCTACATATACTTCATATAAGAAAATTCAAGTTAAAAAAAAGCTTTAATCTAAAGACCAATGACTACACTTTTAAAATGTATCCTACTAGGTACTGATTAAGTATATGTGACTTTTTTTGTTACAACAAACTAGCACAGAAGAAATTTAATTAAATTGGTAAATTTCTTACTATTAAAGAAAAACACATTCGGTAAGCAGGATACTTTTTCAAACAAGGACATCAAGCCAAAAAATTAGCATTCTTTGCAGCACTTATTTCGAAACGTGAACATCGAAATTAGAACTTTACCCATTCTATTGTTCTTAGAATTTTGGGCTTAAATTCCGTCTAGGATCAAAAGACCACTATAAAAGACCTACGATAAATGCTTCTTAAACATGCCCCTTAAATTGCCAGATGATCGTAAAGGCAATGTTCGTATTTAAAAATTCAAAGTTCAAATCCCCTTTGAATGTATCTAATATTTTCCAAACACATTATTCATGAATTTTGGGGAATTTTGTTGTTGTTTGTTTAGATTTCTTAGTATCCTGAGATTTGATGGACTTGCATTTGCATAAAATACATAATGTATGGCAATAAACTGTTAGTCAAGCCATTTCCTTTTATTATACACAAAACTTGCTCACAAATTCAGAGCCATATCCTGTAAGTCCCCGGGTGTAGACAAGAGAATAAGCAGAGTTTTGTGAAGCCATTTCTGCATGGTAAAAAGCGGGTTGAATGAATTGATTCAACTTTATCTGAGCATCTGTTTAAGGCTTCAGTACACTTAACAGATATAGACGCTGTTTTTTTATTTCGCACAGCTTGGCTTTCTAAGAAACCATCTATCGTATTAAATCCATCTTTAGAAGGCCTTTTCAGCTAAACAGATCCGTACGGATAGTCGTGTTCTTACATAACGTGCGATATAAATAAAAATATTTTTTTACTCTTACGTGTGTTTTGTTACATTTTCCTATTATACAACCGAAATTATCTTATTTAAAGCACCCACTTAGTAGAGATTTCAGTCCAGTTTAAATTTGAGGAATTTGAAAATAATTACCACATCCATACCATTTATAAAACGATAAAAGTTAAGCATTTGTTAGTTACGACACAACTCAAACATTGAAATTCTTCTATAATGCGTAAATTGTATAAATTGTAATTGTTTTAACTGCAGAGAGCTTGCGTAGCACTACTTGAACTCGACTGACTACCTAAATCCTTGTTTCTTTTCTTGATTTAATACCACTTCATGTTCAATATCTTCTTGGGAAGAAGTCAAATCGCTATAAAGCGAAAAATTAAGGAAAATTGGACAACGCCAGGTTCTTTAAAGTGCAGCGTTTTGCCTGCAACCCAGCGAGGTAAATACAGTGGAAGCACCAATCGGTCATGATAAACACCTTGCTGCTACTTCGCATTTCCGTATGTTACCCCTTTCCCGGGGACCCCACCGCAGCTTGGGTCCTCACAGTCTACACCACACACGATTCTTTTGAAAAACATTTTTCTCTAGGAAAGCTGCCGCGCTCTGAATCGTTTAGGAAATTTATTTCCTCGAGTGGCGTCTAACCGCAGCGGGGGTTACCTACACCCAGCGAGGCGGACGAACCAGAAGAAACACTCGAGCACTTAAAAGTTTCGCCAAATTCTCTCAGTGTTCTATTCTTTTAAATTCTTTTCACCCGAAAATTCTTCCTTAATATTTCATCATAGAAAAAAGGGAAACTTTTGAATTACTCCGACCCAAGTTTCGCAGCGGAAAGCAAGGATTGCCGCACCCAGCGCGTCTCGCCCGGCCTGCCCAACTGAATTTTGGGTTTTTGAGTTCAAGGAGAGAAGGAGGAAGAGCTTATTGTGCACATTTGTCAGGTCGGCGGCCCCTCGGGATGCCGGAGATTGCTATCTTGGACCTTTATGCGAGGAACCGAAAAATCGAGATGTAACAATTTGACGGTCGCGGAAAAATCCATAGGGGTATATTTCACGTCACAACGACCTTGATAACGCTCCCATTTCAGTTACTGGCTGACTCCTGGTCCTCAGTAGTACCCCAAATTTCCGAATATCCTGACGATGACGACGACAACCACTACA
Source organism: Proctacanthus coquilletti (assembly GCA_001932985.1). Classification (NCBI taxonomy): domain Eukaryota; kingdom Metazoa; phylum Arthropoda; class Insecta; order Diptera; family Asilidae; genus Proctacanthus; species Proctacanthus coquilletti. The sequence goes on from MNCL01000012.1 coordinate 1,157,266, forward strand.
GCTGTATATAGGTTGCTCTAAATGTTTCCAATTTTCTCATTTCAGATGAAACGGTATGCTGCGTCTTAAAGATGCTTGTCTACTTCTGCTCTACATCTACCCTGTAGATCCGAATTTGTTTGAAACTGAGCGACAAATTCGGTTCTAGAGAGGTTTGTGTGGTGCATACGCCATCAGCATCCCAAGGAGCGACGGGCGCTAATGCGGCTCCGGTCCAGATAAGCGCCAAAATGGCATATCTACAAGAAAATCCTTTCCCATCTCTTTTCTCGTTTTTATCTTTAGCACGCTGAAGAAACCACGTAGCCGGAGAATGGTGAGTATTGGGGATCAGCTGCCACCAGAGACAAGGAACAACAGGGAACAAGGACGACTGGTAATGAGGTGTTTCCGGGACCGGTGATTGCTCGAGTGGAATGGATCCCAGAGGCTGGTATGCGAGGCAAGGAAGTTAATTAAGATAAATCGCCCAGATAAAAGGAGGATCCGAGGTTAATCTGCAAGCTACACACGAGCATCCATAGCCCAGTTGCCGGAAGAAGATTTGGCGTGGCAAAGGGGCGGATAAAAGGGTGGTCCACCACCAGGTGAGCACAAGCACCACAGAGGTGCGTTAATTAGAATGTCTCTTTTAACTTTTGTCTCAGCAGCAGGGCTTGTGTTCCGGCGCCTGGGTTACGAGTCACAATAACGATCCTGTGTCGCAACCGCAAGGTCGTTAAGAAGACACGAAATGGATTTGCTCCTATGCGACGTGTCGAGGGGGACGACTACGGGAGGGCAGGACAGGATCAGCCCCAAGTATGTGCAGGTGCGCCGCGGCAGGAATTGACGGCAACAATAGCTGGAGGAAATTGAAGTAGGAGCCGTCATAGACGATCACGACGCTCACGACCTAGACGGGCCTCTGCAGGCGTATAAATTTTCTTGGCGAACATTTGGGTCAAATGCACCGACAACCCGAAATGAATATGCATTTGCATAACTACGCGGTGTCGAGCAGCTCCTTATCGCCTTGTACTGCATTCCTGCCAGATAGGACAGCGGGGATAACCGCGGCCAGGACAGCAAGGACACTTAATGGTTAAAGTTTTTTGCCACCACGCCACCGACGAAATTTATGCCCGCCGCACCGCGCTAGCCACTGCCGCCGGTGACCGACAGTGCTGTTTTTGTGGAGGAGGCTTCTTGCACTCGTAGAATTTTGATGGCGGAATTATACCCCTGGCAAATGTTAATTTCGCCGTAGTTTGACGGTAAACGAGAATAGTTTTGTCGATTCTGTTTATTTTCGGCCCAATAAAGAGCCCGTGACATTATGAAAGGTTTTTCTATTGCGAAGTCCCTCCACCACCTCGCCGCCGTCGCAGGCCAGTTGCCTGTTCGGAGACACTTGGGAACTTGCGAATTTATGGGCAACTCCACCGGATTTCTTGAGCTATTTATGATCCTCTAAATCAATGCTGCAGGCGAGTGGAACCTCCATACCTCCGGACACTAGAGCCACTTTTCCAGACAGGAAATATTTTAAGGACGTAATTCTAAGCTGGTGGATTTCCTGGTCATTTTGGAACTCGAAAATTGATCGGGCCATATGCCTGCAAACTGGCTTTCTCATGGACGGCGTGAATAAGGTGGAGTGGAGTATTTTCAATATTTAAAACGGCCTAATTTCGTTTCATAAAATTTGTATTGGTCACTCGTAGAAATATTCTGAGTCTATTCAAGAAGTAATTTTGGTTTCTCAAGTCTAAGAGATAGGTTTTTGAGAAGCACTATCACAAAAAACTACAACCTTCGAAATTAAAAGTCTTTGTGTACCATTTTCTGAATATTCAATTTAAATAGATACTAGTCGTAGCTGGTTTAGTTTTTTAATTTAAAAAAGAAAAATCAGTTCCAATTTAAGAACAATATTAACAAAAATATACGTGCTTACATAACTCTATCTATCTTGAAGACAAATGAGAAAAATGCTTATAACTTTACTCCGTGAGTAACCGGACAATAAACGATTTTTGGTGTAAGGCGACTCGTTTTTTATACTCTGTGTATGAAGAAAATAACTTAAAAAAAACTTCTTCCTAGGCATTCCATACGTAAGAGGCATTCAAGTGAACTAAATACAGGATAATTCGCTGCCAATTCTTCCCAGTTCAGTATATTTGTCCAATATAGAAATACAATAATACAAACATATAAATAAAATGCAATATTACCATAATGGTTCCCCAAAAATAAACGTTTTTCAATTCACTATAAATATAATATACCATTAGAGCAAGGAATGCGTTCATGCAATTGTTATATGCTTTATTTTTGCAACAGATTAATTAGGTTTATTTTAAACTGGCTGTGCCCACAGCTTCACACGCGTAGTCTTCACATTTTATAAAAATGGAATCGGAATAGCCCCGGGTATGTTTTTAGTTAATATAAAAAAAAACATTTACTACTTCCACGGGGTCGTAAATAGAAAGAAAAGAAACATTTAAAAATTATAAAAAACAAGAAACAAAAATCACGATACTCGAATGCACTACGCTAACAAATCCTTAAAGGTAGGTACGAATTTAAGCTACACATTCGCACTAATTACAAACCAGACTTTGAAAAATTTGTTCTAAATATTTCATGAATATTTCTTTAAATTTGGTTTATAGATAAATCAAATTATCACTTCAATTTTTATAAACGATCTTTTCTTAGTGAACCTTACTTAATGCTACGAAGGAGTATAATTATTAAAAATGGGGTATAATGCGCTTTTCCCGGTGGTTTGATACTCAATTCCGGGCGTTACAATTGCTTGCACCAAAAACGGGTTAGTCTCCAAGTAGGTCTTTACATCCACTTGCATTTGACGGTAAAGGGCATGTAGATTTTCATCTAATTTTTGGAAAAAAATTCAATGGGCTTGTGGGTCTGTGATTTTTGGGATCTAAATTTTGAACTGGGCGGACGGGTGCAAGTGACGTTGCCAAATTAACGATCGTTTTTTGCAGAGCAAACAACAATCGCGAACTGGATCAAAAATGTCCAACAAACCCACTCGGGTTTATGAACAAAAAAATTTTGTCAATCGTGGTAACCCAAATTCACCCTAAAATTGGAGTTTTTGTATTAAAAGCTATTCTAAATGTTAACCGTAGTCATGGCTGCAACTAAGCCAAATTTAATCAAAATGCTTCCAATTTAGACGAATAGACAAAAATTACAAAAATGGTATATTTGGCTGCTTTCTCAGATATGTTCAATGTACAGAAATGACCTCACCTTACAGTTTAGTTGTATAGATTATTAAAACATATGTTTAATAATATGGAATAAGCTGGTAAATAAATAAAGTGCTAGTGAGTTGCCTGTTTCTTAATTTTCTCCTTACGTCTTTCGTAGGCTTCGGAAGAAGCAATTTGTGAGAAGTAAAAAATGTAACGAAATACATCCTAATAAAAAATTGACCGGTCCTGTAAATTTGTTTATTTAGTCCACTAGACTTAAACAAAAAGACAACCTGAGGGACGAAAGTCTGCCTGAAAATTAAAGCCGCATTACAGTTCAGTAATTCCCGTGTAATAAAGGAAGAAATAGCCAAAGGTAGAGGAGATGATAAGTATGTGACATTTTGACATTTGCACTTGCAAATCAAACACACAAGGGAGAAAATATTAAGTCCTCTTTGAGTTCCTCCCCACTGGGGTTGAAATCCAATATGGCGTCATGTAACTCCACCCAAAATGTGAAAAATGAGCAAGATTAAAGCAGCATTCGCGCGCTCCCTCTTCCATATGCTAAACCAGGAAAGGAGGGAGCCCGGGCTTGCAACTTGAAATTTGCTCGTTGTTCTTGAGTGCTGCGATGGCGTCTACCGTGAGTTTTAAGATATAAAATTTCATGAGAATGCCTTAGAAGTTATGAAGTAATTAAAAATCAACTTATAGTTCTACTTCTCGAAAGAAAAATAGAATAAAAAAAATGAAATGAAATTGAACTAGAACGGGAAAACAGGGAACACGGCCGCAAACCTGCCCAGGGAAATTTAATCACTTCTTCGAATGTGCCTTTGCTATGAGTTGGTTCTTAAACGAAATGGATGGACATTCGAAATACAGTGTATTCGAATACCTATCTACACGTAGATGGCGCCACGCCGTGCAAAAACTCCCTTGAAAGAAAAAGGGCCGCAGCGGCTACGACTCAATCGACAGCAATCAAAGGTAACGGAGAACTTGTTCAGACATGAGAATTAAGAGAGAAACAGTCTTCAATACTTTCCTGTCCAACGGCCAGAGTCCGGTTCCTTGTCGATTTGCGGACAATTAAGAAAATTCCATATTATTATTGCATAATTGTGAATTTTTCATAAAAAAGACCTTTTGTTTTCTTTTAAGATTAAGATTTTTATTTGAGCTTATCTGATCATATTTAATAATAATCGATGAAACTGCCTCCTCTGGTGCCAGAGTAAAATGTAAATGTGGAAGATTAAAATTTTAAGCACTGAACGTTTCGCCAGTGAAATTCCAACACCCATGTGGATTTTAACTGCATGTAATTTGTAAACAATCCCTGCGAAGAAATATCGTCTCCTTTTAAAGTTTTCAAATGCGTCGTTTTGTGAAAATTAGCAGAATATTGGACTGCCTATGTCAAGTGGATATAGTTACAATATCCGCCATCCCTCATATTCCTTAGGCCCTAGCATTACGCAAAGTCCACCCCAAATTCGGAGTTTGTGTGTTTGTGTACAATGCGTGCACGACTTCAAGAGCGTGTCTAACAAGAAAAATATGAACAGGGTCCTTTAATATAAGTCGAGAGTAGGGATCTAGCAACGGCTAGTAAAGGCCGGGGTAATCCTCCCAGGAGGGAAATAACGCATCAATGCTCGGGTGCACTAAAATGGCTGCCTTTGAAATTCCAATCAAGGATTTGCCACTTACCAATTCTCCTCTCCCTGCTAGCTTAGTCGTTGCTAAAGGGCAAATACCACTCTAAGCACGTCATTGAAAATTGGAGTCCAGGGAAAGGACGAAAGTAATCTGAAATAAATGGAACTCGGAAAGCGGTTTCTTCGTATAGGATAGCGTGCTGAGAAAAAAAAAAGTAAGGAAAGGAAAATAAAAGACCACGACAGCGCAAGGATAAGGTTGGAAGAACTGCCAGACCGGGGAAAAGGAAGAATGGCCCAAGAAATTCTTGAGACTGTAACAAAACCTCCAGAAAGCATGAGTCGAAATGAAATTAATGGTCGCCCGTCATCTCATAAAAATGTTTTTGACGTGAAAGACGAAATTTCCTTAGTCCTCACAGTTTTTCCTATCCTTTAACAATTTCTCGGGGTATCCTTGCGTTATGCCTGTGCCATGCGAGAAGGTACAAGAGAAAGTTCAGCTGTTAGCTAGCATTTCACCTCGCGTGGGGATCGAAGCAGGAACGGGGACAAATTATACTTGGAAAGTCATATCTTTCGTCGGTAAAACCAACATCCTTTTTCAAGAGTAGAAACAAGGTCCCTCCCAGTGCGCACAATGATGTGATTTTTAAGCAAACTTTCGGGGTTTCTCCCCGACTTCTTGGGGACTTTTCCCCGGTAAAGGTCCTCGAGGAGTTCGCATTGACAAGTGCAGAAAATCCACCTTTCAGTTGGGAGCAGCCTGTTCTTCAAGCGGGTGCAGCCCGGACTGAACATGGGAAATAGGAAAATGTTTGCAAACAAGCCCTGTCAGCCTTTGATTGATGGATCCTGATGGAGTTGAAATTGAGTTGAAAATTTCACGAAGTCGCCACTATTGGAAACTATGAAATTGCCCTTAGTAGAAGCAGTCAAACAGTCACTCTGGGCTTCCCTGGGGGAATCTATCAAAACTTTGCCGGCTCATGTGATTGATCTGCTCTTTTGGGCATATCCTGACCGTAAGTTGAAACCACTCCGGTGGAAAAAGGAAGATTGTTTTGATTGTAGACTGCTTATAATATTGACTTTTTGCAATCTTCCTTAATTGCTACCTCAGGTGATTAACCTTTTTTAGCTATTGGTTTACATTACTTCCATTGTTGGAGAAATGATTCTGTTTAATGTATAAATATCCCACACTTCTTGACCACTTGTATAATAACAATACGCACATCGGATTTTATTGTTGCAGTCTTACCTAGAAGCTCTAATTTTACAAATCGCATAGTAAAAGTCATCTTCGTGTTAACGTAAATAAATGAGACCACGACATACCAAAAGAAAAACCACTTTGCTGCTCTGTTCTTTGCTCACTTCTATTTGTAAAGTTATAAAATTAAGAATATTACTTTAAAGTTTTCATCTTTGCATAACAATTCTTGTGTTTGTTTTTTGTGTAACTAAGAAGAAATAGCATATGCTTTGGCTAAATAAGAAGGTATATATAATTTATGATTTCATCTGCGATGACACCACGACTTTTATCCAGAGAATTAACAAAAATTCCATTCTACTGTATAAGAGTCTATCAGTCGAAGGGTGGGAAGATTTCTGTATCTAGTATTGAATACCTTAAGCACCTTAAAATTAAAGGAGGTACACTATTCGTTAGCCTCTGTTCTAGAAAGACGACGGTGTCGTGACGGTGTCATGACGGTGTCTAATTTTTACATTTTCAACACTTTGGGTACGGGTATCAAGGGAGCGCCTCGAACATGGGTTCTCTTGCACTAACGCGGATATACCTGTTATGAGGTGATTACGGGATAGCGATTCACTAATTGTATGTAGCTTCGACTCAAACTGTGCCCCGAAATAAATCAGGCGGAGCGCCCAGTGCGACCAGCTGTGCCCAATCCTCCATGGATCGGGTCGCGGACCACCGTGCGATAGAAAAGTATGACACGGTCGAAATCTAGCCCCATAATTACGATAATAAAATCAATTTTCACACTACTAATATTCACACGTTTGGTAATTACGCAGGGCCGCTCCGAAAGGTACTTAGAAAGCGTAAAAATTCAATTAGGCTAGTCGGTGCGGGCAGGAGCGGGTTGCGCGTGGGCCTCCATTTATTACCGCCTAATTAGTTTTTAATTTATTTAGCGAAGATTGAGAGCGGTTGATCGGACAGGGCACCTATGGCACGGCTAGAACAGCGGGCGCAAGCTGCGATGCACGAGAATCACTCATTTAGATGGAAAGTCGATTTCTATGGTAGGAACGCAAGTCATCGCGAATTAGCCAGCTCTCAGTGGGATACCGGCAGGGTACCTTTTTTGGGTTTCGTTTGTCTCGCCCAGCTCCGGGAGAGGTGGCAGAATTTTTCGTTATTCAATCGACACATCTCCGAAAACCACATTCGCAAAAAACAGCCGAAAACCGCTTATATTTATTTCTGCAATATTCCGCTGAATAATGCTACGGTTTTCCTGAAAATTCCTGTTTCCAGAGGATACCGTAATGAACTGATAAGGACGAGATACATAAATTAGAAATTTATTGCATTCACGTCTGTCCCAGGTTTGCGTCAACAAAATATTGCAAGCTGTATATACCTATTTACCCAAGAACTGGTATTTTCAACAATGTTTTTTTTAATTTATAGGATTAGGGCCGAAAGATATTCACTTAAAGATCTTATAGTGGAAAGCGCATTAAAGCCAATATAATAGCAGTTTCTCAATGGTGAAGTTACAGAAAGAAAAAGTAATATAAATCGGGAGCTTCTCAGTAAGCAAACACGCTGTGGTTAATTACAGACTTGCTCAAATGTTTTGCTAAGTTTAACTTTCTTTGTTAATGTTCTTTCGGATTATTGATCACTTGATAAGTGCTCACTTTCGGATTTGTAATATCCAGTGACGCCCACGTTCTCAAATTTTATCCGAGCCGTGGTCACTGCCGTACCAAGCCTGAACAACATTTGAGTGAACCTTCTTCAGGCAAACAGCTCGAGTCGCATTCATGACAACGTAAGGTGGTTAAAAATAAATAGGCTTCTTGGTGATGCAGATCAGTTCCATGTGAGGCAATCAGCGGCAACTGGCTCTCCGTTCATATGAGAAGTTAGCCTGAGATTCGGGAGCCTCCTACATTGGCCTAGATGGACCCAAACCAGTCCGCCACCCAGAAACGAATTTGTACGAGCTGCTGAGAATTATGTGAACTACTTCTATCAAAAATCTAGCATTTCGGCCGGTGTTGGTACTAGAAATATCAATTAGAGGCCAGGACTGGGTCCCCGCGACCGCCGCAGGTAGCACGCGGAAATCGTAAACGAGTAACACGCTGCCGATGTGCGGTGCGCGCGGCTGACAGTTACAAATGATAACGTCGCTCCTCTATCACATTTCCAGCCGACTGTGCTCGTTTCTGAGTGACGGCGCTGTTCAAGAAATTGTTTACGACGCGAAGGACTGATACGGCGTCTTGGCGACGGCCTCGGCTCCTTCTCCGCAGCCTCGAGGTGCTCGGGCCGCTGGAAACTCGTACGGAAAGCGGCCACGACAAAGGAGCTTTCCGGGAGCTCGCGGTTCTGGTGCGGTGAGCGGTGCGATGTACTCACTTCCAGTAGCTGGGCAGATAAGTTATCACCTGAAGAATAGCGCCTCGCCGCCACGACAGGCCCAGGTCACATGTGAGGCCGCCGGCTCATAAATTATTAATTTTAATTCATTTGATGACGACGACGATGTGACAACATTGGGTACAACATTATCTCGCCCGCTTAATTAATGGTGGCTTAGCAGTTCGCAAATTGATGGCCTCCAGTGGGTGAGGGCGTTTTGAAACAGCTCACATAAGGAAGGAGCAAAAGTTCCAGGCCCTCTGGAGGACACGTTTCGCCCAGACTGAGTGAAAAATCGCCAACGTGCGGCAATCGATCAAAACCGGTAATCAGGGCTCTCGCGATCAATTGGACGAAAGTAAATATTGTCAGAAATTAATTGACCGCAGACGATCGTTTGATGTTTTTTCGATTGCCTACAAAGTTTTCGAATTGCGCCTTCTCTCGTTCAAAGAAAAAATTTGTTAACGTTGAGCGCAACGATGTGAAGGTCCATGTCGGGTAATGTCGCATTTTGTGCGAAAAACTTCACGACGGATCAGGTCCCACGTTCCAATTTTAGTGAAAGTAGTAGCGAACCAATTGTGTAATTTTACCTTCTGCACAGGAACGAAAAAACTAAAATCTGTGCTCAAAATTGGAACAGCACATTCGTCACTAGTGGGCATATTAAAACAAAAAATGTTGTAACTTTGTATTTCTACACCTTCGGGAGTTTTCTTCCAATATCTACAAAATCTGTGAATATAACAATAAAACTTTTATTTCGACTTAAGCAATAGTTAAATAGGGATTATTCCGGGTACAGGGTAAGAATTAAAACTAATAATCTTTTACTTTGCACTAGACAAGAGTTTCTGAGCATTACTTTAGTTACCCTGCAGACTGAAGCCAAGTATCCAAATTGTAGTTCTTTTGCCGAGAAGAGCTATTGCTATAAAAGCGTTTTGTAGCTTTTGAATTCTTCAGACCATACCAAAAGCTGAGGTGGACATAGGAACAGTAGAAGTGTTCAAACCTACATTTTTGATGAAGTTTTTAAACTATGCTCTTCAACTTTAAAATCGTTTTATGAATAAATGCAATTTTTTATATTTGTCGTAAGATATCTAAAGAAATGTTAACCGCCAGCATTATTATTACTTTGCAATTCTGTGTCTATAGTATAAACTTACACCAACCACTAATATTAATATTAATAAGACACAGTGTTCTATAAACAGAGTGGGGTCGAAAAACACCGCTAGGATTCAATTTGTAAAAGCAAAGTGGCCCAACTGCATAACTTTACATACAGATATCGCTATAATATGATTTAATGTTCTCAAAATATAAGACAAAAGGCGTATGATGTACTGGGGAGCAAATGAGCTATGTCATAGTCTATTCTAATAAAAAGATTGATAACAACGATACCTTGGATAAGACTACCGAACAACACTTGGTTTCTTATAGAAAAAAAACGTTTTCTTAATATTTCGCTTTGATAACTCCATTAAATAAAACTGCTGCCGATTGCTCCTTGAAAATTCGAAAATCATCATGTCCAAATATCCGAACCCACCTTTGAAGGGCAATTTAATTATGTCCATTTCAATTGGTCCAGATGTGCCGACATCCTTATCACGCTGGCGAATACAATGCCTCCTGAAAGCACCAGGATTCGGGATAGAGTCCTGGGCCCTACGGCAGAATGCGCATAAAAATCCATAAATGTCGGCCTGGCCGGGGAGATGGGTTCGAAAATTTGTGGAAAAATATACCCGGGCGCACAGGGAGACACCCGAGACGAAGGAGCCGGGAAACGGCCGATCCTGTGAAAAATATCTGTATTAAGACTGCCAGTGGAGTTTTCACGCAGCAAATCTAATTATTGTTGTTCGAGGCGTTTGAGTGACTGACGTTCGTCGGGAAAATCAGTGAAATCATCAATCACTCGTCACGAACGAAGCGGTGAATTTTCTACTCACATTGTGCTATATCTTTGTATCTCGGAGGTTCATTACGTGATTGTGTCAGGGGTCTTCGGCGAGTCTCTTCGGCGGGCGAATGCCGCACGAAATCGTTAAGAAAGCACAAAACCTTAGAAGGAGTCCAACAGGAGAAGGAAGGTGCGGTGGAGCGGCCGGGCCCGTCCAATCGCCAGAAAGCGAGAAATTCGGTGTGAAAAATGCGCTAACAGAGAGCACAATGGCAAATAATTCAATTATTTGGAAGAGTCCAATTGATGGAAATAAGGCCGCCGACTCGCATGTCCGACCGCCGAGGTGCGTGATTCAGCCGTTCTCCACGGCCATTCCCAAGCTCTCACATGTGGGGAGCACCTGGCATGGCGGCGCGACGGCATATGGGGCCGCGGATCCAGGCCAGGCAAAACCCACCGTGTGCGGCCCGCGGGACATGAAAACCCTCTTCTTATGCAAAATGGCGAGTGCACTCGGGGCTTTCTAAAGATTTAATTGGCCTTCAACCGTAGCAAATTAACGAGTATAAAATATGAATTGATTGCTGATCCCGTTTTCTGGCGCGTTATTTATGGCTTGCCTAGCGCTTCCAGCGGCGCGCAGTGCGTGCGTTACCGGGCGAGTGATAACGAAAGGTAAGGCGCTCAACCGCAAGCGGATCAGAATTAAAATTCAATCTGAAAACAAAAATAATTACGACTTCAGCGTCTCAGTCAGATCGAGATAGAAATGCGAATTGCCTCGTCACTCCGGCTTTGATCGTGCTTTGCTACCCATGTTGATCTTCCACTCAAAGCGGTTTCAAAAGACGCCCGCAAAGGTTGTAAAACGATTTGGCGTTTGCTTCCAAAAATACCCATTTCAAATTAAACTTCAGAAAACGAACACCTCATTAATTACTTAAATTACGATAAAGAAATATTAAAAGAGTAAACAGTTCTTAAGTGGATTAGGGATACCTTAGTACATCTTCACAGGTGTATGTTTATCAATTGTTTGTATAAAATTGATTTAAACCAAAAGGTTTTACATAGGAGTATGTCTTCTGGGGATAGAATATTTAAAGGGTAGTGGATTCTTTTTTTCTTGCACATAAAACACTGCTTTAGGTTTTCTTTTCCTCATTGCAGTGCAGCTGTTTTTTAAACTGCTTTAGTACTTTAGTCAATGAAACGCCACTAATAGATTCTGCACGCGTTTTCAAAATAAAGGAACCTTAACGCAGGTTTGAATGATTTTCGAATTTTTCTTTGGCTTACACTAGATGTTTAGAAAAAAGTTCAGGCCTAGAACTTTTCGGTCATGTCACACATCCTTTATAATTGATTTTGGAGTGTAGATGAATTGTCATTCCGTGGAATAAATTCAATTCACTCAAGCATAATGAAGCCGCATTTTCAGTTCGATATACCCAGAAGACCTCGGCCCATTTGAGGTCGGTTTAACGCAAGACAATTACCGCGAACGCACTGCGAACTAGCTGTCGGAAGGCGGCAATTTAGCATCATCAGGCGGGGAATTAATCAAACAAACGAGAGACAATCGCCGCTCGGCACAAGGCGGGAATTAGTCAAATTAATTTTCGAGAGGCACCTGACAGCTAATTAAAATAATTACGGCGGGGACTAAGTGGGCCCCTGATTTCCCGCGTTTCAGTGAAAACGGACGCACTCGAGCAGAATTGAGTCGGATCGGACAGCGCACGATGCAGTCTGAGGTTGGGGCGGCGGCGGCCTCCATGGACCCGGGAGGAAGGTTGTGGGTGATAAGTGAATTTCTAGGGCCGCCCGAGCCAAAGCAGGCCAATTTGCGCGTCACGCATGGCGACGAAGACGACAAACCGCTTTAAGTCGTAAACGCCGCAAATGCGGACAGGGCGGCATGGCCGGGCCGCAGGCTCCAAATGTGACTACACATGCGAACCTGCTGGCAATGATAAATTGACCTCCGGTGTCAAATTAGTGTCAGACTGTAGACTCGCTGTTCGCAAAACTACTCCTCTGCCGCGGTCTTTCTCCGGCGAAATAATGATTTTCGCGTTTTTTGTACGCGGCTACTTGTTGGTCTTTTTCAATTTCGAGGCGGCTAATTGGCATGAAAGTGCTGCTTTCAAGATTTATAGCCGTTGTCGAATTTCCGATGCCACAGTAAGCCGCCCGGCCGCTGGACGCTGGTCAGCGGCACAGGACCGAATTACCCGGAGCCAATTTGTTAGCAATAGAACGTTCGAGGGCCGGCCAATGGGAGGCGTCGTCTGGAGGCAGTTTGCCGCGGTCGAAGCTTTTAATTGGCCCGTTCAGACGTAAATTATTCTTTCGGCGGCACTTCGGTGCGTCACCATTTGCAGTGTGCGATGATTGATTGCCGGCACAATTGATGGCACGATACTTTTATGCGCCAATTCTAGCGCGAGCTTGAGCCTCGCATGCCGCGCAGATCTCCTACTGTTTTGTAGCAGTTCAGTGACTCCTTTGTTACTGTCGCTGTCTAATGCTGATTTTGCCGCGTCATGTTTGCGCTGCCGACTTCCTGTACGCGAATTTTATGAATGACCGGACTATCAGTACTCGCGTACTAGACGATACAAAAGAGGCTACTATATCATTTAAAAATGTTCCGACAAATATTAGAGAACGACACTAGTTTATTAATTACAGCTACTGCTCAAACATTTTTACACATTTTCTTCTTATACTCCGTATTTGGAATAAAGTATTCCCAAAAGAATTCGAAATTTATGAATTTAATTTTAACTCAGTAACACGTTTTTGGGGTTACCACTTTGTTAATTCCTTTGGAGAGAGGCGTTCCACTGAAATTGCTGGCTTAATAACCGTAAGAAGCTCTAAAAGGTTCCTAAAAATTCATGAATATAGTTAAATATACACAAATATGAAAGGAAATAGAATTGCCCCTTTTAAAATATTTGTAAAAGAAATTTCCAAAAATGCCAAAAATATTTACTGCTCTCAGAAAAGGAGGTATTATATTCTATTATTTTTTAGTAGGAAAAAATATGACTTCACACTAACATCCAGATTTCTGTTTTTAAGCCTCGTGAAACAGATTTCAAGCCACATACACCTGCATTGAATTTTGTTCATCTACTCCAAGAAACCTCTATAAGGAAATCAATTTTGCTGAAATTCTGAATTAGCTGTTAGATTCGTATCGGGAAGAAATCCTTGTTTACAATCAAACAACTTAAAGCAAGACTTCATTTTGTAAACTTGTATACATTTTTCTGGCTCAAATAAATTAGTCATACAAAATTGCAACAGGCAAATAAAAGAGAGCAGAATAGGACCAATCGCTTTCGATACATTGCAAATATTTTCCAATTTACACGTATTCCAATAAAAACAGTCATTAACTCAATTTTGATCAGAAGGTTTCTGTTACACTAAAGTGAACCCAGGAACCCTTTAGGTGGAGTCAGGGCTGGAGTTTTGAATTGCTATTTATCACATACCTCCCCTTCTCGTTCTTCGTTTGGCCTTTTCAATATTCGGAAATTCTCCATTTCTTTATTTTTACCCATCCTTAAGTTGGAATTATATTTTTTATACGTTTCTGCTGTTCTGGGCCGTGCGTACATCTCCTCTTTATTATTTTTGGTGTTTTTTGCCGACCTCGAAACAATTTTGAAGTCCACAGGCCTTTTTTGGTATTTATGTCCCACGGAAAAGATCATTAATCAATCCGAAGCCCAGTGTATCTAGCAGCCCTCTCTATTGCAGTCTGCGAAGTCTCGAGAAGGAAATTTTTCTCAATCTAATACATCTGTCAATCAAAATGTTACACTCTTCATCTCCTTTTGGTGGCGTTGGCTGCTTTTTTGGACCGCTCCTCCTCTGCCGCATCTTATTTCATTTCGCCGCCCTGCCCCGCCGCGCGGAGCGGGACCCGGACTGCTTTGAGCTGCTGCTCATGCCGGTTGCCGATGGATGTCTTTCGTTGCTCCCAAAGATACTCCCATAGTTTTGGTCGCTGTGCTGCCTTTGTTGTGACCGAATGAAAGATGGTCTTTCGCTAACCCCCAATGAAGACAATGTCGGATCAAGTCCGCCTGCTCCACTCACCCTCCCTGGCAAGCAATGGAACCCTGGCGCGCTATGGTCGTATGTGTCCCGACTGCTCCGGGGATTCGCATTCCAATTTCGAAAGAGAATTGATGCCCATTCCCTGATTTTCAATATTTGTCCAGGTTCCGGACCTGATTCCCAAGCACAGCAGTTTATATCTTTTGAACTCCATTCAATTGAACTTGTTCTTTTCTGCTGAATCGCATTCATTCAGCAGGACTTGACCCTTGTTAATTGCGTTCTTAGGCAGTTTTCAATTCACCTTTCCACATATACAACTGAATATTTATTTCTTTGTTTTTGAACTACTTAATTATAATTTGAGCAACAAAATACTCTTATATAAACAAACATTTATGGATCATGTTTTAGACTGACCTATGAACCACCTGATCACAAACCACCTCATAGTGAAAGTTCTGAATAATTCTTTTAAGTGTTTACTGCGATTAAATCCAACATCACCTAAGGATATAATTTTTTAAAATATCATGTCATATTTGTTCGCTTTTCGATTACGCCGGGATTTCGTAAACTTACATTTACTTTGCAAATATTTCCCCGAGTATTAAAATTAAATCCTCTTAGAAATCTTTCTAGAAACTAGATTCAGGTGATTGCTCGCCTTTTTCCGAGGCAAATATCACTAAAGATTGCGTAGAGCACGGGGAATTCAAATGAGTTGCAAAAAAGGCCAGAGTTCGCAATGATGAGTAATCGCCACGTTGAACTCGAAACCTGCTGGTGGGTGGCTGCTTCTTGCGGATGCTCCCAAGTAAGATTGAACCTGTGGTAAGCTCCCGCCTATTCAGTGGTCTTTGCGAGCGTTATATGCGATAGCGCTGGAAAGATCGAGGCTGCGGCGCTATTGCGATGCCGCAGTCCCGTACCGTCTTTAGACCCTGGACTACGCCGAAATAATGCAAAGTAATTTCGTGCGGAGGCATCGAGACATTCGCCCCGACATAGTAATTTCATTACTTGCGTCTGATGGAGGTGCTGAAAGACCTTTATGGGGTCCTCTGCTGCGACGAACGACGTTCCGATTCGGAACCGCAGCCGCTGTTGTCTGGGGAGTTCTGCGAAAATAGATTAATTGACATTTGATTGAGGAAGACGTCTATTGGTCCACTGATGTATTTTCGCCCAATGGTCCGCTCGAAAAAGACTGAGGACACTCGGTGGCTGAATCGAATGAGTTCGCTTTGACGGGTAACTGAAAGATCCGAGGGAATGTGGAATTTCAAGAAAAGAATGCGCTGAAAGACAATTGACTTCAGCACCCAGATGAAATGTGCCCACTCAAACTCTTCACGAAGCCGCAAACATAAATTCATATGCAACCTTCAACCGGTGACTACCAAAGTCACGCCAGTGTTGAAAATCCATAAAACGTTTTAGAAAGAAAAAAAAATAGACTATACATAACGGCGGCGACTCTTGACTTTATGATTCACGTTCATTTTCCTGTAGTTTTTTGCAATGTCTGCGAACGTTTCTTAGATGCATTAGAATGAAACACATAAAATTATCTTTGAACCTACAAATTTTTTTATCTATAGAGCGGGAGTGCAACGAAGTAATGGAGACATGTAATGGGACAAACTGGGATGCTCTTTCGCTTAGCCTCATCAGGATAAATATCTTGGGATATTATTGCGAAGTAACGCTTTACCGGTTAATCGAGACGCTAATGTATTTAATTATTTTGCATTATAAAAAAGTTGTTTTTTTACATTATAAACGAGTTGATTTGTAAAATTATCACAAATTTAAAGTTAGTTCTTAACAAGGATTTATCCAAATCTATAATTAATGATGTCCGGTAGAGGACTAAATATGCGATCATCAACTTTTAAGTATAATTTTAAAATTCGATACTATTTTTTCCCCGAATGTTTTTGATTGCGAGCTTGTGATATGTGCAGAATATCTTACCAGAATTATGTATCAGTATCAACTAAAAATCAATTGTTCAAAATTCAATTAACTTTGGATGAAGTGCCACTTCATAAAGGAAGTGAACTACGCCGTGCTAATCCCGTGTCTGTCGTAGAAGACGAATTGTGCGCGGAGCAAACATCGCCGCCTTCTTCACAGAGCAGCGACTTTGGTCTTTTATTAATTTCAATTAGGCTCGGCTTCAATGGCTACTGAATTACTCCGAGTGGCCAGACGCGACAGAGGTGAAAATGCGACGGGGCAAGATACTGAAAAGCTCAAGTCGCTCCGACACTCCGGAGATGTCCACGGCCTACAACGGTTGGGGAACTGCGTCACGTCATATTGTTTTGGGCATACCGGGCTTTGTGAGCACGTCTTCGTAGCAACAGAAGTTACACGGTGCTTGGATGACTGGCAGATTTTGAGCTGTTTTGCCGGCGATGAAGCGCCCTGTTCTCGGTATTTTGGTGTGTATGTAGATATTCACTGGCACGATTCGTGGTCGAGGAGCGCTGGGAAGATTCTGAAATGGAGGCGCTTATGTAAGGACGACGGGCTTCTAAACGAAGTTCGTTATGCGTTACATTTTCGGACCAGCACTCACAAATTGGGTCCAATACGTCAGACACAGAGGTTCCAGCCAACCAACAGCTATGCCGGGACGTTGATTGCCCCTTTATTAATTATCAATTAAGGATCGATCAATCGCTGATCGTGAAACTGAGACGACAGATTTTTGCTTTATCTCCGTAATCAATTTGTTTTTAAAGTGTTGGAACTCCTCCATCTATTGAGATGACTTCGATGGGTCTCTTAAGTGAGTTTGAAAAGCGTTGTTTTTGTTTTCTGATCAACGACAGCATTAAACCGAGCCACTTACAACAAATACACAATTTTTCAACTTCCGTCTTGATCTTGTAAAGTAGGCTACAAGTGCACGAGTACACTGTGAGTTGAATTTCAGAACGAAGAGTCGCTTTGAAGCAATTAGTCTGTCTCAGTCTGCATGAAATTCGAACCTGAATCTTTTTCTGATCCCAAACAATTTTTATCGTATCTAAATATTCTGAAAAGGCATTTGCACATCCTGCGGGTGTGTGCTCTATTACTGACTAGCGCTCCAGCCTCGAGTTTTGACGATAGAAGTGATTATAACTCGGGTAATTCTAAAAGTAATCAGCTTTCAAAATAGCATTTTGAAAAGAGGGGATCTTCTTCTAAAAACATTACATAATCTCTCAATTTGAAAAAAAAAAATTTTAATCTAAATTTGCCTTTAAAAAATGACATGCTATAGGTCGCAATTTTTGACCGATTTAGATAATTTTCCTACTATCGATTGGTTAACTATCAGGATAAAAGCCTATTGATTTTCATAATGATTTGTCAACTAGAAATAATCCGTTTTTTCAACGATAATGGCGCGGCGCAGTTGGCAAAGGCTCCGACTTTCACGCTTCTGTGTACTTGCAAGGGTATCACTCAGCAATAAAATCATAATCGAGAACCTACGAAGCCTTTACTAATAAATAAATTTCATTTATTACAAAAATTTAATACCGCACATATTTTGTAAACAATTTCGAATTGAAAGCAAATTCCTTAAAAGGAAATAAGAAATGGTGCCGCCATGCCACTGTCGTTTTTTCCAGATCTGTTTGAAATGACTACTATAATTAATAATGACATTAAAAAAATCCCGAAAGCTATTCCCGAGACGATACTTAATTTTCTTTTTTTAAATCTCATATTTTGATAACTTATGGGATTCAAAATCCACTCTGAGTGAATGTGTACGTTGATATGTACAACTGAGCCGAGCGCAAGGTACGTGCAAGACGGCCCGCTTGATACCACGCCCGTCAAGGTCTTGTTACATACTAGAGGCCCTCCTGAGTCACCAAACGAGTTTTTCGGTATGCCAGTGCTAGAACACACGCTGTCGTCCCGCGCAAGAAAGCTAAATGTGCTACACTGGCCTGAGTGGATAATTTTCACAACTGCATATTGCAGGACCAACGGAATACTTTCGACGTCGGTGCATACCAGTCTGCCCCAACCGACTATTACACACTCGTTTCCCACTTCGTAAAACTGCTTATAGTTTGTAAGCGGTAAGCTCGAAACATATAGTCCAAACTTGATGTCGTCCTTTGTTTCGAGTACAGCCAAATCTTTAGTTGGTTTGAAGTTGTAATCTAGATGCACAAAAATCTTCCTTATTGGGTATATCATCAATCCAATTGTAACGTTCATAGATTTATGCGAGCCAACTGCAACGTATATCCCTCTCGGAGATTTCAGGACGTCTTTTGTATAAAAACAATGGGCCGCCGAAAGAATGCGTCTTTTTGAAATTATAGTGCCACAACATTTTTGATAGTTGTTTGCGCGCAAGCCGGAATTGAAGTCCATTATCATTACTAAGTAAGGGAATTCTCCGATTCGGGCCTCAGTTCCTCCAATTATCTTTTGTTCTGGATCATTGAACGTTGCAGAAGAAAAACCCAACAGATATGCGATTGGTATAACGATACTGAAAGTGCTTCTGGTCATGATCCCTAGAAGCGTGGACCGAGTACGGGGGTACAAATATGAACGAATTAAAATAATTTCAAAATTAAAAAAACGCACATTTCGCTCAGCTTGCTTTAATTACACCTATAATATGTCATTTTATTTGTGAAACCAGTGAATATACATGGAAACTAATTTCGATATCAAAACACACCTCTGAAGGACAATTGTTTGTATTATTCATTACCATCAGATTTTATAAAAATGTTTCGCATCTTAATAAATTACGTTTTAGTTAACTCTTTTTATCCCTATTCACTGTATACTGAAAACTTTCCGTTCTGAAATATTTTAATTAAACTTATTATTCTTAAATTTGTCTGACCTTCGCAGATTTGCCAAAACCCTCTTCGGCAATGTTTGCTATTCCCTTAACTATTCACAAGAGCTGGTATCAGAACTCAAGCTCTAGAAAGTGTAAACAAATTTAACTCGGGAGTTTTAAAGTGTAGTTAGCATGTCTTTCAAATGTTTGGACATGATTATATTTTCAATATTCTTCCGACCTGACACTAGTATTAAAAGATGAGAAATAAATTGTGAATTTGAAAGTCTTGAAATCCTGAATCACAGTATACAATACCAGGCAGCTTCCTGAAGTTGTACTCAGAATTTCAAACCGAGTCGTTGTAGAGTTTTTAGAAAATCTAGTTTGTGGTATATGCTGACGCTGCGTATATCCCTCTTCAATGCCTGTACGAGCAATGAATTTATACCTTCGAAATGTTTTTGAAAAAGATTGATATTTAAAATTATTTTTACTCCTATGATTTTAAGTCATTCAGAACAAAATGTTTACAAATTAATTTAAGGCGATGGCGCGAAAGCCCTTTCGAGATAATTGTTTGAATCCGTTCGAAACATCAAATTGTACAACGTAATTAGACACTGTTCATGCTGTAGGTACTTTAATATCGACAACGCACGTACGTGTAGTGTGTAGTATTTGTTGAAGGTTGGTTGGATCCAGATTTCCATCGAATGCGGAAATCAGAATCCAGCCCTTAGGCAGGAATTCCTCAGCGGAGGAATTTATTGAGGTACTGTATGTAGAGGAATTAATAGTAGTACCTGAGTCCAGTACTACTCATCATCATGTGGCTGTGGCGTGATTAATTACATTTAAATAGGATCTGATCAGAAATAGCCGTTACTTTGTCAGGTATTTTTCGACCTCCAAAGTGCCGCATGTTCATTTAAAGTGTCCACCAGGACCGGCGAAGCGCTTCAATCAAAACTCGATCAGCTAAAAGCAACTCATTAGCACGCCGGCATTCGCAATCGGCTGAAAGCAAGTAGTCAATTAATTAGTCGTGTCTGATGATTAAATTCGATTTGATTGCGGCAATTAAGGGGCCATTACTGCGGTGCCGGCTCCGCTACTGGGCCTGTGGGGGCGGGCAGAGTTCCTCTATGAGGAGCTGTCAGCCAAGAAATGGCCACGCAAAGAGCCGCGGTCCAGCGGCGGTTGTGGTCGCGGTCGCGATATTTTTTAGGAGCTTTCTTTGATCCCGCTTTCCCGCTTTCTTTTCGGACGACGTTAGGAAATTGCATCTGCCGTTCGCTACTGTCAAGATTTCTTTTAAGTAGTTTCCACTTTCGCAGATGGTATAAAGAACGAGACAACGCGCCGAGCAGCCATGGACACAACGAGGCGGCGGAGCACGGCCCGCCGGAGAGCCATTTTTAATTTCGTCCGGTCCGCCGCAGCCGCAGCATGCGAGCGTGAGAGGACAGTGGGAAAAAATCAACAGCTGTCAAGAGAGTTGATTTACTCCTGCGAATTGGGGCGGGGCGAGCGTGAGCAGTGCGATTCGTGCCGTCGTTCTACCCGTAGCGGAAACCCATGCGCACTGCAGTTGGTCGTATCGAGCCGGAGAGATTGCTGTCACTCAGGAGGAGGACTTCGAGAACATCCAAGAGGACTGCTCCGTGGTCGAATTCCTGTGCATGGTTTTCAGGAATCGGTTGTGGAGGAACATGCGGGCATTCCTAACGCTACCATTGTCCTGCTGGTCTGACGACTAATTTTAAATTTTGGATGGAATAACTATGAGAACTAATAAGAAGAAAAATGTAAATTCCGAAATATGTCAATAAAAAAAACGACCCCATTTGAAAATCGGATATCGTCAAGCTTTATGAGTAGGTACTAGAAATTTATGCTGCAGTCTGCAAACCTAATTAGCTCAGAAAATTGTTTAGAGGCCTCAAAGCCAATTTTTTTTTATATTTCCAATTGCTTACAATTCCTTTTGACGTAAATACTTTCCGTATTACTTTGAAAAATCTGTAGCAAGTGTTGTGCGCCGTGCTCATAATTCGACGAGCAGTAAATAGAAATACCTCATGCGTTAACGTAGAACAAATCTGCATCAAAATAATACAGCAAAACACTAAGTAATAGTCTAAATGCATTGAATTGTTGAAATTCCTTTCTACATAATAAGTTTGCGGGATATACAGTAAATATTTAAAAAACTACAGATGGAAAACAATTTTCTGACCTAAATGCAGACGTGTTTTCCCTTTCGTCCTATTTGCCCTGGAGGGAGTTATCTCTAGTTTCACAAGTGGTCCTTTAAAACAATACTACTACTTTCCACTCTCCAATCAGTAAACAAAAATGTTTTGGTAGTTTATTATTCTATGTAAAGTGTTTAACCTAAACTAAGACTTTTTCACAAAACAATGGCTACTTAAAGAATTAAAGTTAAGTATTTTAAGGAGAAAAATGGTGAAAAGTAAAAGCTGATTTCTTTTGAAATAGTTGACTTTAGCCAGTTAGCGTCAAAGTAATGACCTGGGTGTCGCACAGCAAACGTGCTCAAGAGAGGCTCATTGCTTTGTCAGTTTCAAAATAATCAGATTTGATTTAAAAAAATATATGCCTCGTTATTGAGTGGAAGTCACGTCACTAGTGATCGTTACTACCTACGGGGGACACTCTTTGTCACCTCGACTGTGCTTGCCGCAGCACGGCAATCCCACCGCCGCAGCAACCATGCTCCATTGACCCAGTGGGCGTGCCCCGTCCGTAGCTCCGAGATACGAACTCGGGGTGCCTGACCTGAATGCCTTCGAGGCGGAGTGAAGCCGTGCGACTGGGTCCGTATTCCAGGCACGTACCAATACATGCCCAGCAAGCGGGAGTCTCGCGGCGTGCCTGGCTCTCATAGGCATTTCGCGCAAACAGTGGGGTGCCGGTTGACTTGGGCGGGCAGTGGCGGTGACGTGTGTGCGGTGCGTTCTCGCCGTTCGCTCGTCAGCTGAGCTCCGTCTGGTCCGGACCGCGGCGTGTCAGCCAGTGACAGTGCTGGCAACAACAAAAATTCCCCATAACAAAAGAACGGCTCGTCACGATCGGACGTGTTTGGCTCGCTGCGCACCAGTTAGACAAGCTCAGTGGTAAAAAATGGTCTTTTTCAATTGCGCGGATTTGTAATCCAGTGGCGCACCGATCGTTCGCCTCGCGCGGAATTAAGCTCGCTGAGTGAATGACTGGCAGTTTGGACAGTGTCGGACCAGTGTTCGTTTATTGATTATCGACAATAATTGACAAAGTGCGGGCTCGCTGGACATCGCACGCAGAGCGACGGAGACGAGGACGTGAACTGAAGCGTCAGCGACGGTGTCGGGCAAGTGCGCTTCCTTGTGGTACTCACCCAGGAATTGCGACACGATGGCGATGTGATCCGCGACAGTGTCCGCGGCGGTCGTGTAAACATGATTAGCGCATTTTGCGTTATAGCTCGTGCGGAAAGTTACGCCAGTGTGAAATTGAATGAATTGTGCAGTGGCGAGTTGAGTTTTTCGAGTGAAGAGTGATCAGAGACGAGCCAGTGATTTTTGGCCACCGAGCGCAAGCAAGACCATGAGTTCATTCCTAATGGGCTACCCGCACGCACCGCACGTTCAGAACCCCATGGGGGCCAGTCTGGAGCCGAAGTTTCCTCCCGCCGAGGACTACCACCACTACAACGGATACTCTATGACGGCCGGCATGGCTCAGACGGGCTCCGAGTACGTTTCGCCGCACCACAATGGCGGCATCCACCAGAACTCCAACAACTTCAACTATTCGCACCAGGGCATCAGCGGCCACTACTATCACCACCACCACGGCTACGGGTCGCAGATGCACTCGATGCAGAACAACTCGTACTCCAGCAACGGCTACTACGGCAGCTACTACGGCAACAATGCTCACCATCAGATGATGGACGTTCCAATTCAGTGCCCGAACTCGGAACCAACGAACACCGTCTTAGGATTACAAGAATTAGGTAAGGACCTCGTCTGGAGGTTCAACACAGCAGAAACAGCTCTAGAAATGTTCTTTGTTGTTTTATACCATATAGCACTTTACCAATACTTGATCACGCCGTCTTAAGAGTAAAACTGATTAATTCTTTGACGTGACTATTATTAGTAGTAAGATCTCGAAAACTAGAGGTCAAGTAGTCGTTTTCTCAATTTCGTTTCTTCAAAATCGGCGTCTTTAAGAAACTGCTTTGAACCCTATTATTATAGCATCTACATAGGCAACAAATGCTTTGTTCTGTGCGTAGATCACCCTATAATAAAAAGCTTTTAATGAAGGGAATCCACGTTCCCATAGGACCTGCATTTCAGACAATTCTTACTGCATTTCGAAGCCCGCTGCTTTCTACATAAATGTAATTGAGATGCAATATATCACACGCGAGTACTGTAACGATAAATATAAAAGCTTCCGTTTTTGGAAGTTTTTAGTTGTCAGTTGTTTAGGTATTTGTAAAAAGGCCGTAACCTTGGACAATCTCTGTTTTGTCGTTATTCGCATGATGTATACAATATTTTATTTTACTCGGCAAATCTTATCGATTCCCGAAGGTATTTACATCAACAACAGAGACGAATTATTTCGTGTATGCCTTCAGTATCGCTCCACCAGAAATTCCAAATGAGAATGTGAAAAGCGGTGTCTTTTCGATCACATTGGTAGAAAAATTGCTCGTTCATTTGATTACGTCTCAGTTAGTGAAGAACCGAGGCAAAATAGTAAAATTGAACGTCTAAGTCAGTGCTTCAAATAAGGGCAACAATATGAAATAGTAAACTCAGAAGTATCTAAAATCAATCAGTATATTGTCAGTTTAACAACTACTCGTTATAACTAAATAAAAATGAAATCTTATTTCATATACCCTGTTTTAAATTGGCAACACGGGCAGCGAATGGAGGCCAGTTTGAGCGTGGACTTCTGCATATCCTACTTCATCTATTTCCACTTGTTTAATCCCATCAACATGCTCGTTTCAATTTAGTTTTCTGTTTCTACCAAAGATTTTTCTTCCAGAGCGTTATTTTCAATTTGTGCTTTGATTTCTTGTTTTAACGAGTGCTTATTTTTTCTCTGAAGATACAAATATTTTGAGTTTTAAATTAACCAATGGGAGATTTGACTATCATAGATGATGATATGCAATTCCCATAAGATGATAGAGTCTTCTTTAATTATTTATTAAATCATATGCTGCACTTTACAAGTCCTCGGTAGTTTTTGCAAATATTAGTAGACAAGAAGACAAAAGATTAGACACCGTTTTTACTAATACTACTACTACTACATAAAATTACTCTGGAAAAGGACGACAAAAAATATAAGTACAATTTATAGGAACTATTTATTATAGTAATTCACGGCATTGTTAAACCTACTAATATTTGAATCGTGCTGTGATGCAGTATTTAGTATAATTCTAATTGCATGGCAAAGTATCATTTTTGATGGGAATGTCGAAAAATGTAAATAAATTGGTGATGTTTAAGATTGCGTAGGCTTAGGTAAAAATTTAAAGAAGAAAAAAATTTAAATTTGAATATTGAAGCTTCCTTTTTTTGAGAGATGTTGTTTTAGGTCGATTAAAAAAACCACTCGATTTTTTCGTGATTGCGTGAGAATAAAATAATATATTAATTTTTTTTAAATAATTTGAAAACGGTAGCTTGTCTTCAAAATTATTTTTATTACTTGCGTACTTATTACTTATTTATAACTCCATATTTCAATGATCAGCTTATTTTTAAAGGTTTAACTTATTACTGCAAAAGTATGAAATGAAAGAAATATATTTTAGTAATTAAATATATATTCCTATAACAAAATAGCTAGATTTCTTCATTTTAAAGATGAAAGCTTTGGATAAAGCCTTTTTAAAATTTTAAACACGGGTAACAGATGAACTGTTAGAAGAATGAACTTGTTGCAAGTTGGACTCCGTTTGGAACATGTATGAAATCTGGAAAGTTGAAAAAATCCCTTCTGATTCAACAAATGTACATTTCTGTTTCCAATTTTAATGATAACCGATTCTACAGTTTTAATTATATTTAACCTTCAGGCAGTTCTCACATTCATAAAAAGAAAGTGTCCTGTCGTATGTCTTTAGATATAACTGCTATTTATTACAGCGTTTGTGTAAAAGTGAAGTAACTAATTTAGTTTTAGTACTACACACCATCATTTTTGAAAGTGTGCTAAAATTAGAATAGCCCAGAGATTTTTTATTTCTATTTGTCCCAGAAAAAAATCTCTGAAAAATAAAACGTGTCCTTGAAGATCTGACTTACACTGCGGTCTACTTTCAGGAATGAAATTAGAACGGCGGATAGAAGAGGCTGTGCCTGCAGGACAGCAGCTCCAGGAGCTTGGGATGCGACTTCGGTGCGACGACACCAGTTCGGAGCACGTAAGTTTCCAACTAACTCAAGACATTACCTGTCCCTAATTTTATTTAAAATATTAAAGCAAAAATCCTGAAAATTTTTAATTTTCGAACAGGACGACATGTTAGACGAGGACCGACTCATGCTGGACAGGTCTCCTGATGAAATGGGATCACATGGAAACGAGGGTGAATCAGGCGAATCAGACTCAGAACATGGAGACGGCGACACTACGGGGGAAACGACGGACGGCGAAAGAATCATTTACCCGTGGATGAAGAAAATTCATGTGGCTGGAGTTGGTGAGTGGCTTAGAAACAAAATCCCTTGTCATGTAAATCTTAAAATTCTCTGGATTCTCCGCAATAAGAAAAGGTTCGAGTTCGGCCCCTAAATCACGGGCAGTTCGGAATTCAAGCCATTTCTCTCAAATTTTTCAAGTTCTTCCCAATGGTCAGCAGGGCAAGCCACTTTTCTATTTTTTTAATTCTGCTCAATTTCTGTTATAAGTTAGGGACCTTCAGATCCAAAAGCGGACTATGATTTTGTTTCTTTCCAAGTATCGGTTATGTATATGTGCTTGCTTTAACACTTGAAGCGAATTTATTAAATTACGTATTTTAATACACTGCAAAATATTTGAAGTGATTTCTCTAATTATCCCTATTTACAAGTACCCAATACGTGATTTTAAACAAAAATCATCTATTTATTGTAAAAGTATGTCAGCTAAAATAATTAATGCGCCTAAACATTAATACGACAAATGTAGGATTGTATGCCTCTATTTATGCGTATAAATGTACATTTAACGTCACAGGATTTCTTATATAGAAAAGTATGTTATGAAAGATTTAAATCAGTTGACAAAATTGTATCCCATTATGCAAATTGCTTAAATTTTATAACTATATAACTATAATTTTTTTGTTGCTCAAAATTGGTTGCTTTTTAATGCATTTTGTTGTAGGCTGCATAATATCTCATTATTTCGGCAGTGTAACAATTTAGGACCAAAATATTTCTAAGGTCTTTATTGCAGTCCTGCTTTGATTTCTTAGCTTCCAATTTCCGATTACTCACAAATCATCGGCGGGATAATGAAAGACTTTTTGTCTGTTTTCATCCTATCGGGCAATGTACAAGAGTATCGGTCGATTTTCGGAAGGTAATTAATATCTAAACATAATGCCTGGCCAGGCCGACAAAGGGCTCGCAAGAACCTCAAAGGAGGTCTCCTTGGTCGGTGCTGTTTCTTGCATAGGCCAATAGGAGAGCGGGAATTTGGTTCTAATGAGCTTTTGACCTGAACGGATACAAATTGCAAAGCATCAATCAAACCAAGCGACCGGGCAAAGGCGATGATCCCACCCCGGCTCAGTAAAGCCTACCCCATTAGGGACAATGATGTCGGACCTTAAATTATCGCAGCGCATCATCGGCTGCAATAGCTCCTTGGCGAAAACGAAAGACAAGCTGACACGTCTTGACGGATGTAAACAGACCATTGTTGCTAGGAGGACCCTAATTTATTTAGCGTCTTCCTCTGGTGAGGGCCGGTGCTCCGGTGTTCTGGCGAAATATAAATAGCGCCTATTAAGCGAGTGTCTATTCCTGGCGACTGCCGACACTTGTTTCGGGCCCAAATGAGGTACATGTTGATATTTCACCTTTGAGCTCCTAAGACGATTTCAGTGGATTTTCTAAAGACGCTCGCTCAAGTGGTCGCGACGCGGGGTCCTCCGGGACGATGTCAATCTTGTAGTCAATCGCTCATGAGTGCTGGAACTGATGCGTTGCAGTTGATCTTTGTTGTGACATCCTTACTCACCTGGCCGGTGTCTTGCTGTTGTTGCTCACACCTGATTTGATAAATTGCTGGTAATTTGTTTGGTGCCAATAACCGATTGTTGCTATTTTGATGGGAATTTATGCCTTTGCGGCAGGACCGCAGTGAAACGGGAATTCAATTACTTCGCTATTGTGGACACAACAGCAGAAGAGACCCGTTGGTCTGTGCTTTTTATCGTAATTGACGAAGAAAGAGGCCATCTTCGTTTGTAATTATGGGAAGGGAAATGGCCTAAAATAAAATTTGTACTCTATTCTGTTGCTTTTTTTGATCCGTTGATAATTTAGAAAATGTTCAGGTTCGAGATTACGAAATAAAAAGGATATGTCTCTTGGTATACAGAAGTCCATAAAATAAGAAAGGAATAGAAGCACCAGTAAATAATGTGGATTTTGATATCTGTAACGAAGAAAAATCAAGATAGTCAATCACATTTGAGTTAATAAATTTCACTAGAATATGAAAAGTATACTGAAATTTGAAAAAAGCAAAACCACTTTTAAATAATTTGTAAAAGTTATGAATTTTCCTAATATCAGTATCGTTATATAACAACTTTGGAAATTCTGTGTGTTACATTGAGTAATATGTATTTATTCACTCGAAGTAATTTGAAAATCATTTGTAAAACCAAAAGTACACACCCCGCGTTTGTTTTTCTTTTATTAATATTATTTAAAAAAAGAAATAATAATAATTGTACTGGGACCCGAGTTGGCAGCGCGAAAGTCGGGGCTTTTGCCGACTGCGCCACGCCAGCATCGTTGTTATAAAGCATAGAGAAGGGGCAGGAAAGCGGAGTCGAAAACTGTCACCGACCACAAAAAAGGGAGTTTTTGTAAAGAATTGTTTATAAAAATTATACTATTTGACAAATCATTATGAAAATCAGTAGGCTTTTATTCCTACTATAGGAATAAAGGGGAAAGAAGGAAGAATCACCAAAATCGGTCAAGAAGTGCGACCTGTACCATTTTTTCTAAACAAATAAAAAAAACAAATTTATATCGTAATAACCATTTCAAAAAATTAAACAATGGTATCATTTTTTAAAGGAGGATTTGCCCTTTCGAAAAAGGGAGATTTAAAGTTGATTACTTGTAAAATTCCCCGAGTTATAATTAATTCCACCGTCAAAACTCAAGACTGGCGCGCTAGTCGGTAAGAGAGCACACACCCGCTGCGTGTGCAATACTGCATAAAGAAAGTAACTACAATCTTTAATTAAAAATCTGTGAGCAGTCATAATTACATGCATAAGATAAAAGTTAACGACGAATACTAAGAAATGTTAATTCTAGATAAAGATAATGCAAGAACAAAGACTGCCAATAGGATAAAAAGAGTAAATTTTCAAGAAAAGGAGTTTATTACGTATGAAATAATATATCAAAGCAGTACAGGTCGAATTATGTAACGATCTTTTAAATTCATATGATTTCATAAAATATATTACGACAATATTGGTGAAATGCAAGATTTCAAAATTTATTTTCCGAATTAACTACCAATTTCTTAATAACATACCACTATTTTTTTAATTTTCCATCTCCATGAACAAGTGATTTATAAATTTTTTTAAAGGTTTTCATTAATTAAGAAAATCTATTTCACGTTAACTTGGGAAATCTGGAAAATATAAATGAAAAATCAGACAAGCTAAAAACTTGGTTTAACTGGATTTGAGTTATAAACTATATTAAAAAAGCATGAAAAATGCAATCTCTCTACTTACCTTAGCTATTTTTCCTACCTTCTATCAGTCTTTGAGATAGTTTTAGTGGAAGGTTAAGAAAACTTCATAGAAATTGAATATGCATATCTACAAATGAAATTAAAAAAGCTAAACGTAAACCGTAACCCATTAGTTAAAAAAAAGACATTTTAGTGAATGCGGTTCAACTTATTTTTTTATTTCGTCTTTGTATGTAAATTTAAGCCAATGTTTGATCCCACCGATATTTAAATGAATTTCTAAAAGTGATGAGATGTATTGGAAAAGTGTATTTTGGTTTCTAAATAATTCTCGATTGACTGACATGGAAGAACATTTCAGTTTTCTAATTTCAGATCTATGTAAAGATGACTAGAAGGTATACATACAGATTGTTTGTAAATAATATTAACACTTATCTTTCCCTCGTCCTTAATAAATGCCTTCCAAAGAAAATATAAGAAGATCGGTCATAAAGGTAGGTGATATTTTGATTATGGATGTTATAGCGCTCCAAAAGTTCAAAGTTTCAGTTTTTCATTTTAAAGGTACCATAGAAAAATATATACAATTAAATCAGTAGTAGAAAACATGTTTTTCATCGTACTCTAACGAACAATACAATCAACGTAGAATTGCGGACGTGTTTTTGGTCCTTGTGTGATTTCAGTCAAATTGTCTATCCGATCTGATTGAAACTTGAAAACTCAAATCAAGTTATCAAACCTGTTGATAGGTTGAAAAGTAGACATTTTAGCTTTTTGGTCCTTATAATATAAATCACTTAATGTATAGGAATACTATGCGAAAATTTCAAAATGTCCACTCGAACGCTAACCCTTTATGTAGAAAACAATTCTGCATATTCTACCTTTTTTAAGACTCATGGACTCAAGGACTCTCAAATCGCCTACATTTCCCCTTGATTTATTATAAACATTTGCGCGTTGAAATAAATGATCGAACACCAACCGAGCTGGACCGGTGAGGGTGAAGGTGCCGTCAGAAATCACGACAGTCACCGCTCCTGTGCCGCGTTTAGTCG
Organism: Proctacanthus coquilletti; assembly: GCA_001932985.1. Taxonomy (NCBI): domain Eukaryota; kingdom Metazoa; phylum Arthropoda; class Insecta; order Diptera; family Asilidae; genus Proctacanthus; species Proctacanthus coquilletti. The sequence continues at coordinate 1,187,686 of MNCL01000012.1, forward strand.
TTCAGCAAAACACGTTGGGCTTATTAAAACGGACGCGGACGCAGAAATCTGATAAGCCACCATCAGTCGCTTCAATTCAGAAGCAGTCGTTTGAATTATTTCCAAATCACGATTTCATCTATTGACCTAAGCTCCGATGACGGACAGATTAGGATTTATCGATTTGTAGTTTAGATAGGCGACAAGCCAATGGGCTCCCTGAGGGCAAATTAATATGCCTCGAAAGCTGCAAAGTGAAACTTCGTCGAGGGTGCGCGGCCAGGGAAGGCGAAAGGGCATTGGGCGGCGGGCGGCACCGGAAACTTCAATTGAATAACTCGCTAATCAGGTACACAGATAATCCGCCGATGTGTCTGGTTGACAAGCTCGACTCGATGGATCGGTCGCCGTCACGCTCGCGAATCAGTGTCTATCACGGCGACGATTACTTCTTGATTAGGAGAGATGGGTTTCCTCCGCCGCCTGCGGGAAGCTATATCCATCAAAAGATCCTTAAGCCCTACGCAGGGCGGGGGTGGCTCGGGGTGCCATTTATCAGCCGTCAGTGATAAATAAGAGGAATTGATTGGACCGGAGTCTGGTGCTCCGCATGACGACGAATGCCGCTTTGCGCCTACTTAGCGGCGGCCTTGCGCCCAGTTGCCTTCGCCGCGTTAGCAGTGATGGGGTGGATGGATAAAAAGATGTCAAACGGCAACGAGTTAATGGTTCAGACACTTGGGATGTGGGATAGTTTAATTGCTTCACAACTGCCTGCGGGTCCTGCGAAAGCCCCGTCTGCCCCTCGCCAGCGACGGAGCCGCAGATTAGCATAACGTGACTTTTCGAATCATTGCGCGCTGATGTGTTTTATTAAGTCAATCGCTCTTGACTGGTGGCAAGGACGTTGCCGTACGCGCTTACCGTGTATGCGGTCGGAGGGCAATAATGGTGGCTTCGGATCACCTTAATGGAAACTTAACAGTTTTTCCGCGGGCAAAGGGAGTGGGAGTGGTCTCAAGTGGGCTCTCGACCAGCGGCTCTGATTTCAGAGCTTTTTTAATGTAGTGATCGCCACTAGACAGGGCTTTCAAGCGGATGCAGCTGGGGAAATCTGCGCAGCCACTTTTTATCGATTGGATTGATTCCGCGAGATTGCAATTACGATTGCATTTGCTTCAGACGCGAACGAATGCAAATAACCACAGCTGCCGATAATTACTCCGTCAATTTGTCTTTTATTGAGCTGGTTGTCATCTAATTTTCATTTTATTTCCATTTATTTTACCTGTGAGTACACCACTTTTTTCTGTCGCATACATTTTCCAGTTGTGAACGCGCTCAACGGTGGGAATAATAAAATCGCGAATATATTATCTTTCTAGACACGGATAATTGTAATTTCATCAGTCTTCTAAATGACTTCTACTTCAATCTATATAGGAATAACATTGTTCAGAGCCTCTGTAGCGAGAATATTAATGATGATATAATATTTCCCATTACTTTTTTATATCCTTAAAAATTCGTAACATATTTTACTTTAATTAAATACAAAAGAACTCCGACATAAAAGTAAATAATAATAAATAAAAGTTCTTTAAAGCCATAGATTTATTCTTAAAATGCGCTTTTCAAAAGTGTCTCCTTTGTTTGAATTGAATATATCGGGTTCTTATTTTGAATATTTGATCTTCTTATTTCCTCTTAAAAAACAAATAAAAGGAATTTTTTCTTAACTCTTATTCTACCTGTATTTAATTGATTATTCGATTTTGACTGAATCAAATTTGGGGTGAAATTGTCTATAGCTCTTCTAAAAACAATAAAGCAATGTCAAATTAAAGTGCAGAAATGGTGACATCAAGTACAGAAATTGTTAGTGGTAAAAACAACTATTTCTCGAAATATAATAATAATTCTTCGACTAATGTATTTTAGTTATAAATTTTGAAAACGGAATTTTGAAGAGAAAAAGGTTCCTATTTTTCTTCAATCGAAGAATCAAATTTGCCGCAAACAAGACTGTGCTAGATTTCAACACATTTTGTATTGGAAATAAAATTCACTTATAAAATCCATCTTGTTTTACTTAATTAATTGAGATAAATTAAAATTCATTAAGCCTAGAACAATTTTGCACCGGACGAAAATACTCGTCTGTAGAGCTATTGTGCGTTGTCCACAAAATGGAATCTGTCAAGAAAGCTTTATAGTAGTTTTCTTGAAAGTGTTAATTGCTTAACATCATTTATCGTCTAGGCTGCAGTGAGTGTGTTGGGTCTCCATGATTGCCCTGTGATTGCGAAAGCTATGGCGTGTTTTGGGTCAGCCACCCCAAGCTATCTTTCTTATTGTATGCAAATGTGAGCCCGATTAAGTCTAAAGAAATAGCTCCGGTATGCAACTATGCAGAAATTCGCGCAATGGCGGGAGCGGGGCCAGCCAGCGGTAGAACGTGGAATTTCATAATCAGTAAAATCCTGAGCTGATTTAATTGAATTCTCCCGCTGAAGGTGGAAACCTTCTGGCACCACAGGCAGGCACCGCGGGCACCTCGAGAGCCTGTCTTGGATTTTCCATTTCGACTATTAAAAAGTTAGTTCTCCACACTGATTCGCGTTATCTGACATGCACGAGACTCCCCACATTAATTCAGGTTGTCACTCGGACGACGGGTCGGGAGAAACGCGTTGGTTCGCTGTTCCAACAGCCTGCCTTAAGGACTTTTCGTTCGCCCGCAGGTACTTCGTCTACCTTTACAAATTGGAGGCACACAAACAGGTACAACAGCACGCACTTAGCCGCGATGTTATCGCGATGGATCGCGCACCGGTCCACGCCGCGGAAAAGCATCCACTAACACCATCAAGTCTGATCGATCGAACCTCAGTCCAGAAGCCTCTTGGAAAACATGCCGGCTGTATTCGACACTTTTTAAAAATTGGTAGTCGACCGCGTATCTGGTGATCAGATATTTTTGAACGTTTTCAATTTATAAAGTCCGGAGTCCGCTCCGGTGATCATCGGGGCAGCGTTCGACGGCTGTGTGGTCTATCTTGTAGTGTCCGCCGCAGATTGCCTTTCGATCGACCCCCCCGCACAGGGGCTTTATTGCCCGTCGAAGATGTTTTTCTTCTTCACCGATAACCCGCCGTCGTGACTGTGACGGGTCCGGGCGGGAGGCGCGGCGAAAATATATGAAATTCCTTCCAGTTCCTTACCTGCTTCGAACATCATGACCGCCAACCGTTGCTCGATACCAGCAACAGTGTTGTGGAACAATTGGTGAAATTATAGTATTCTCTGAGCTTGCCCCCCGGGGGCGGAAGAAGACTGCCAGAGGTATCTGAAATCCACTTCTCATCCAGTAGCCAGTCTCAATTTTCGGACCGCCACTTCCATGAGCACGGTCTGTGGCCCACGGCGAGATTTTAGTAGCTCATCACGGCCGCAGCTCGTTTTTATCATTTTCGTAAAACAGCGACACGAAAAAGTAGTCACGAACAATTTTTCATGTCATAATTACCACGAACGGGAATGAGCCGTTGCTCCGGTGGTCTTGGCTAAATTGTCAAAATATTTAGGGGGCGTCATTAATCCACTTCGAAGATCCCACCGAACGGACGGGTATATTGCGCAAGGTTGGGGTCTTCGTCTTAGCCCTGGTTTTTTCGCGATTTCCTCTTTCCCTGTAGTCTTTTTCGTCAACTCCTGCAGGTGAGTAAATATGGGAAAAATGAGTCACTTTTAATACGAAAGAAATGGCTGCGACTGAAAAAAATTTAAGATACTTAATTTGCTCGCACGCAATCGCGCTGATGAAGTTATTAACTAAACTTGGAAATGAACAGAAGGAGTGCATGAATTTTCTGGTTGTGTAACCGCGTGCGAGTCAGAGTGGGAATTGCAATCAAATTCCTTTAACTAGCGTGCTACTTCCTTGCAATTTGCACAATATAACGTGCGAATAGCGAAATGACTGTCTTAATTAGTTCTAATTTAATGACTTATCAAGTTCAAATAGTACTTTATCTACACAAACAAATAGGAAAATTTAACATTTCTAAAAAAAGGAAGATTTAAATAAACAAGTACTGCGAAAGGAAACCCTGGCCCTGCTAAAAAGACTACTATTTTCATATTTTAGTTAAAAGATTATTTTTGAATATACAATCATTATCAAATACTAGTTCATTATGTTTTTACCAAATGACATAATTGATGCTGCCCAAAATTTTTATAGACGTGTGAACTTGTTTGTGACTTAATTTTTGTATTTCTCGAATAGAACTTACTTTGATGAGGTTAATCAGACTAACTTTAAGGAACTAAACCTTTCGTGTCTAACTTTCCTGCTTTTATAAAGAAATAGGTACTTATAAGGCTTCTATTGAATTTGTACAAAATTTTAACCAATATATCCGATTATAACTTCATGATTTTGATAAAATATTTACATGCAGAATTGTGTTGCAATGTTCATGATGTATTTGTACCACCAAATGTGCATCAAGAAAAAATCGATTTAAATTTAATAAATTGTGTAAATTAAGAGGAGAATATTTTATATGTAAAATGAAATATTGTTTTTTTGTGGACGATCCATCTTTTGTGTTCAAGTTAGTATAAACAGATAATACGGAAGTTTGTGTACAGATGACAAAGATGTACTAATACTTTTTTTTAAATCAAATTATCTTCTCAAGTATTTTATCATGATGCATAGCAAAATTCTTCAAGTAAGTTAATTTACGTATGCAGTGTTTTAATTCACATATTCAGGATTAAGATCCTGATTTTTCAAACCGAACTTTCGAAGGAAGACTCGATTTTTTTCGACAAAAAAGTGTTGTGCAAATTTCACATTTTGCTTAAGTTAAATAATTTAGAGTTATGACATTATGAGTCGAAGAAAGTATCAGGTTGATAATATATGTAGGTATTTTATTTAAATCTTAAGCCGAAATTTGTGGGAATAAATTTTGAAAAAATCCAATCATTTTCGTTCCATCGTAATGGACAATTTTAATACCAAACGCATTAAATGTCTTCACAAAGGACTTAATTACAAGTGGGGGCAGATAAATATTAATGAGGTGATAGCAGAGAGCGAGAGGAAGTTGATTAAAAGTAAGTGATCACAGAAGTGAAGACACATTTCATATGCTTTGTCAGAGGATCTTTCATTTTTCATATCAGTCAACAACAGTGGGTCTAAAGTCAAGGTTAAAGTAAAATTGAGTCTGCGTCCCAAACGGTTATCGATTTACGATTTGATGGGTCCCGACTTCCCTGAAGCCTTAATCCGGCGGAACTTGAGGTCCAATTGATCACTTCAGGTTGACGTTTGTAGATGTCGCCCGCCTCTACCTCCAGGGCCCAGGTAATGGCGCATGCTCGCTCGGGTTCTTATCAGGCAGCGCCGTGAAATTCGTCCACCGTTACGGGACGAACAATTAACCAGCGTGCTTGGCATCGCTCCTAATAAATCAAAACACAATAAAGCCCGGAAGTCAATCAGCTAAATCTGTTTACAGCTCCAAATCTATCGCTCGCTGACCGCGACGCGACGATCTGAACGGAAGGCTGTGGGGCCGAAACGGTGGCGACTGGCCACATGAGTGGCGGGTCTCAAGCAGTCAAAATTCATGTGATAAATCGTTCGATTCCCGGCAGACCGATCTTAGATTGTGGCTGACTATCGAAGAACAATCGAAGAACCTTCTGAGTCAGGGTTGCTCAGAAGGAGTGACAGCAGTCAGAAGACACAGATACGGGGCTAACTAGGTACAAAAGGAAAACAAATAGACGCAGAGCCGGGAATTTTCTCAGTATCACCTTGGCACATTTACAACTGGAAAAATGTCCGCCGACCCACTCCTCCTCCTGCTCCGGCGAACCGCTGCACCGTCGTGTCGCCGCACCGGCGCAGCCTCACGGTAAAGAAACCAGCGTCAGCCGGCGGTGACTTGCAGTTTGCAGAAAAACAGTCGCGTTGCGCGCTCAACGTCGTATTTTCAAAGAAATTTTTACGAGGCGCACAAATCCCCGACTCACCGGCGGATGAATAAGCACGGCCGGGTCCGGTACTCCGATGCGGAATGAGCGGGGGAGGGAGGAGTGTTGGTGGCCCAAGATCAATAATGGTGACTTGCAAGAAACGACCAGCTCGCGGCACTCAAACGTGCCGGGCATGCATGACGGGTTACATAAGGCGCATTAGAGGGTACGACGACCAAACGAACCGCCCGGGCCGGCTGAATAAGGCTAATTGCAGTAGAGCCGCGAGGACTAATTAAAACAGCATTGAAGTCGCGCATTTGCGGACTGCGAAGACGGCGAACCGCAGCGGTGAACACGATTTGACACACCGCTGAGCGGGTCTCAAGACGCTCAAGTGCATCTTTGGCTCGATAACCGACTTTCGCGAGTCAGCTGGGCCCTGGAGTCTGGGTAGCCCGGCTGCAATCGGTGCTCCCTTGAACGCCAAAATTCGAAGTCATCGCATGAGTCAAGCGCCCGAGCACGCCCGTGCCGCGCCAGGGTTGATGCCTTCGTACGGGGTGGTTTATTGAATTCCCGCCATACCTTCGTGGTCCGTCATGTTCATGTTTTGTGGTGGATGACAAACGACGTTAAATATTAAAGTTCGCTGAAAGCCAGCAGCACCGCCGTGCAGTCCATCAACCTTGCGTCCTTTCTGGAGCTTGGCAACTGCTTCAGGCACAACACCGTCCCAACTCCCCCGGGCCGGCTTTAACTTTTTCCTTAACTGCTGAGCTCCGATAACACGAGTTTAATGTCCTTCACGCTTGTTTTGCCGCGAGATTAATGGCAATGAAATTAATGACTTCTTTAAAATAGTGCTACTCCACTGAGAGGGATGTGCATTATTTGGGTAAGAGAGGGCACAGAGAGCTCCTTGCGAGCACTTATCAGCGAATGGATTTTTGCTTAATTCGGCAAAGTGCATGAATGCTTTAACCAGATTTTCATAAAGAGGTTTGTGGGTTTGCTGTTCAGCAGTTTTATTTTGAACGTGGTGGCCAGCCATGAGGTACACAGGTACCAGAAGATCGAGTTTTCTCTGTCAGTCATCTGATGGTCATTTTTACAGCAAGAAATCTTGTTCGCACTTATTTAATCAAAGAATACAATGCCGTACCTCTTGCGTAATTATTCAATCAATATTCGTTCAAAAGTGCAAAAAGTTTTTAAAAAAAGGTCACTTCATATCTGTTATTTGGTTTGTTCTAAGGTTCTAGACATTTTGCTTCTGATAATTAGAATAAAAGCAAACATATTATATATTTCTGTTTTCTAGCAGTATTCAATTTTAGTCTTGTAGAATTTCGTCTTAACTTAATTAGTAATAATGGCATTTCTGAAGTTAAAGGCATCGTACCAAAGTTTTTTAGATTTATTTAAAAATGTGGTAAAATTTCTAATGTCACATTCTGCTTACTTCGCAAATTAGAGTTACTGACATCCTTCTACGCGTACAAATTTTTGAAGTAAATTTAAAGTTTATTTTAGGGTCAACTACTGGGTTACTTTTAATAAATGTTCGCTAACTTAAAGGGCGCTATTATTTGAGAATCTTCAAACTCAATCCTACGCGAAACTAGGCATACCTTATTTACCACATTTAAAAAAACTTTTATTGTTGACAATAATTATTCTCTGCAGCGTGAGTGATAATAAAAGTAATGTTCTTTTTATATTCGCTAAATTAATGAAGGCACGAAACGCATGCATATGTAGGTATTAGTAAGGGCTGAGAAATTTCAGATAGGTTCTTTTCACACCCAGGTATTCATGACGACTCGTATAATTGGGAAACTTTTTGCATTCTATTTGAAATAAATTTCTCTGTAGTTCGGGTATTTTAAAATACGAAAATGGAAATATGCAAATATTCTTTCTCTTTATTTCACGGAGAAAGTAAGGCTTAATTCATATTTATGTTTATGCGCGGAATATTTCATATATTTATTTTAAATAAACATAAACATATGCCTTTTATTTTGCCACTTAGTGTTGTTAATACAGGTAAGCTACATAAAGAAAATCTACAGTTGATATTAATTTCTCCTTTCCCTACTGAACAAGCTTTTGAAGTAAGGAATTCTCTAAACGCAAACGCCTTTTGTAATTAATGAATTTTTTAAGAGGGGAGGAAATTTTCTTTTATTAATATCTTCTTCCCTACGACGGGTTATTAATTGGTCAAAAACAAGATACCCTCGACAATCTGTTTTCGATCTTCTGACACCAGATGACAAAAAAACGCTGAAAATTAAACTCCGCGAAAATGAAATTATTTTTCACCGCTGGCAACCTGAAGCGGGCCAAATAACCGTGTACAACTAGCTCAAGGGTAGCAAATAAATCTTGAAGCTCCTTAAAATTAAAATCACCCCTTGCATCCGCGAATTGATCCCCTGTCGTGGGCGCCAGGACCTTGTAAAATATGAGCGACAACCGTCCAAAAGACGTCCAAAGTTGAACTGGTTCTTCGCCGGGTAATTAATCGTTCTTTTGGCGTTTTTCCAACTCGAACTTTGTCCGCGATATTTCCCGGGGAATTACGTAATCAAATCAGGCAGGATTCCCGAAAAAGTTCGTTTTCACAGATGCTTTAAAGCGAAAATCAAGCGGAGCGAAGGGGTTGCTGCAGTACGGATGATTGGCAATTAATCAATGTCGCTCGAAAAGTCAAGAGCGTGTGGTTTGCGGGCAAGGGTGGCCGGGTGTCCGTCCACCTGAGCACCTCCTGGCTGCGCACTGGTTCAAGGAACACAATAATTGTGAATGGCTAGAAAAATCCTTACAAGCAGTTAGACAATGGGGTCCGCTGGTGGGGCCATTGAGTGGCATTCCACGGCTTCGGCCAGTAATCACACTTCAAGGCGGGTGAAAAACGATTCGAGGACACGGACGTGCCGGATAAAAAATTAATGGACTTCTCAAATCGCTGACAGTCCATTCAGCTTGAGTGATTTTTCCTTCGATTTGTGCAGCAGGAGCCTTTTCTATTATTTCTCCGTAGCTCAGACCGGGTGGCCACTGCGACTCCCTGTCTGTTCCCTTCTCAGGACTTATCGGCGTGTTTTATCACACGCATTGACAAAGGCAAGTAATTAATAATGGCAACTATGCTATTTTCTGTTCTTTGCAGCAAATGGATCCTTCCAGCCGGGCATGGAGCCGAAGAGACAACGAACTGCCTACACTCGTCACCAGATCCTGGAGCTTGAGAAGGAGTTCCACTATAATCGCTACCTTACAAGGAGGAGACGGATCGAGATCGCGCACACGCTGGTGCTATCGGAGCGTCAAATTAAGATCTGGTTCCAGAATCGACGTATGAAATGGAAAAAGGATAATAAATTGCCGAACACGAAGAATGTCCGGAAGAAAAATGGCAACGACCCGAATGGGCCGGCTGCGTCCAAGAAGCCGAAGCGGACAAGCAATAGTAAGAAGCAGGCTGTGCAAAACGAGGTAGGTGCCGTTATTTCGATTTCTATTCCCTCCCGAATATTCGAAAGGTTCCTAATTTGATTTGTTCCCTTCACAGTGTACCAGATCGGACAGTCTGGAGAGCATGGGCGACGTGAACTCCTCCTTGGGAAATCCTCCATACATCCCGGCCGCAGGTGATGCAGCAAATCTAATGGCACAGACCTATCACAGCACCCAGCAGCATCCGGTGCCGAATGGGCACACGAACAACAATGGACCAGTGCAGATGCACCCGATGCACCACCAGACGATGAACCCCACCCATCACATCAAGCAGGACTACGATCTGACGGCGTTGTAGGGCACCTGTGATTTCGTCTCGCTGCATCCCGCAATGATCGCCGAAGACGGAGATATCCCCTTAACCAACCCAAGGTAGTGTGATGGCAGCCGAAGGCGTTCTTTCTTTTCGTTTTCTTGCGTACCGTCGGCTTATGTACAAAAACTCATCCCCTCACCACAAATTACTTATCTTGTCTTTAGTACCTTCCGCTGTTTTTTTCTATATGTACCGAACATGTTCTTCTTCTTTTGTTAGTGTATTTAGTAAGGACCAAGTGATTCTACCAGCCTTAGGATTAATTGCTTTACTTTAAGGTGCCATACCAAATTCTTTTATAGTTTTTAATTTTTAAATAAAATCAATTCTCAACTGATTTGCTCTTTCGTTTTTTATTTTTATTTTGTTTTACTTAATGCCAATTAGAAGAAGTACGGTCTTGTTAGTGAAACTTAAAAATCAGTTTTATTTAAATAAAAACTAAAATGGTAGTAAAATTCTCGATACGGAAAGTAATTCATAACTTTGGGAAATTCTAGTTATTGGTAAGATCACAGCACTTTTGAAGAATCGCTTTTACACGGTTCTTGAATTCACCTTAGTTTCCAGACTCCTTAAATCATGGATTGTCTTATGAATTATTATATTTAGCTTTTCCATCGCGTTTAGTGAAGCTCTTTGATATTTCGAAAGCAAGCAATTTAGGAATATACTGTCCTATTTCACTAATAGTAGGTTAATTGAAGCGTATGTAAAATTGTGGACAAGGGACGTTATACGTTTTTCAGGCACTGCAACTTTATTCATAATTCCAATTTCAACAAATCAGTCAAGTTCTGAACAAAATGCTTTTGGAGGTCGCTAGAATTAACAAAATTATTTTTTAATACCAAATCAATGAAATTTCATATCAGTGTGCAATTCAATCAAATTCTAGATCTAAGGTAAAAGAATTTGTAGAAAAAGTGGTTGAAAACGGGTGATGGAAAAAAAATATCATTTGCCATTCTATTTCATGTTTTAATAATAATCAATTTTCCTTCTAAATTGATTTAACTTACGTAACTAAGTTTCCTTCAATTAGTTAGCGAAAAAGTATGATTAAATATTTTAAAAATTACTTCTTGAAATGACCAAATTCGTTCGGATTTCAGAATAAAGAGGTTTCGATATATCCGCATAATTCGAAACAGATATGGACCAAAAGTGGTGAAGTACACTACACTTATTCAGTGAATGCCAAAGAGTTTTGGCGTCAGAAGAATCAAATAAACACCGTACAGATCAAAAGTATTTAAAAAAAATTCATGTGATGTAATTAGCGGATATTTCTAATAAAACTCCTTCCTTACTGAATTCGGCTGAAAAGTCCGCCATTGTTTCAATCAGGAAATGTGGCTAAAATTTGGATGCATTTTGGAAAATATTACGAAGGGAAACTTAAAAGAGAGATCAACAGATAAATTTCTCAGGAATATTTGAAAGTGAAATTCGTTTGTCTTTCAAAAATTTACAAATCTTAAGATTTTTATTTAAATCGGATATTTTACTTTTTGATATTTCATTATTTTGTTTTAAAATCGTTAAAACGATAACGAAATATTCGAAAATTTTCAAAAACATTTGTGGAATCCAAATTTTCCTAAAGGCATACCATACATAGGAATTTACATTGAAATTTGTTCAAAGCCAAATTTAAATTTTTTGTGAAATTAAAAAATGTTTTAAGTCGAGCGATCATTGCTTTTACATAAATTTTCTACTGAATCACTTGGTCTAAAGTCAATTCGGAAATGCAGTGAATTAGTTTGTAAGACTCTCTGGTAGCCAGGCCCTAATTTTTGTAAATATCATTAATTAAAAGAGCAGGCTAACAGAACAGCATATTATGTATGTACCCAACTAATACGCGTAAAAATGTTATTTTCTAGACTAAACTTATTTCCAATATGTGCTCCTTCTAAATGTTGTTTTATTTAGGTTAAGAAAGTCTCAAGCTGAAAAATTGTAAATTATCCGAAAAGTAATTCCGACCTGATAGACAATATACTGTAAGATATGTAAATGTTTCGGTTGACTAGGCTTAAGACTACTATTGTCGTGTAATTGTTCTACATTAGAGACACAGAATAAACAAAACACGCATGCAGATTAATAGCAAAAGGGAAAACGCGAAAATATACTCGGAATATACCAACAGACTAAAACTGGTTATGTTTATAAAGGGAAAAATTATTTGTAGCGTTAAGAGCGAGGGCAGTAAAATAGTGAAGAAATAAAGAAGTTTGAATATTTTCAAATCTTTTGTGGTTTCAATGAGGATTTAGCAAATTGTTCCTGATTCTAAATGACAATAAAAATGAAACGTTTGAAGAAAGGTACGTTTACAGTTCGTGTAAGGTGTTTCATTAAGCAAGAAGAAGATTTAATTGTTATTTTATTACTTATCAATACAGCTCTCAATTATACAATTTGCGGCACAAAATTAATTAACATTTTTGCCACCTGTTCTTGCGTAGTTTTTC